>CM073771.1:53564286-54251477 GCA_037158775.1 Hetaerina titia
TGGAGGCTTTGCCTTAATTCCGTCTTCCTATTTTGCTTCCTCTCCATTCTTTTAGACTTAGTTGACTAATTAACGCAATTATGTTTCTATCCTGCTTGACCAATCACTAAACTTGATGAAATTATTGTTTCTATCTTCGCCTCATTTGGTCAAAAATTTTAATATTCTCACGACGTAATATTTTTATGAGAAATTAACTTACTCTGTTAATACCATCGCCAAAAACATACTTAAATCTGTATTCATTTTTTCATTGGAGAGCTGGGAGTTCATGGGAGTCCATTTTGATGCAATCGTCGCTAATTGAAATTTATGAGCACGAAATATAGTACTTACTCTTTCTTATCGAATATGTAAATGTAACTTTGGTTCAAAGCCTTTTTGGTGGACTTTCTAAGAAATTAATTTTGAAAAATAGGGTAAACGTATTTTTTCCATAATTTCGGTGCCGTTTTTGACATTTCTTCAACGCATGATACAAAAAAATCTTAAACTAGTGGCGTATTACTAAGATTCATACAACGTGTCAGTTATTAATGCTGATTTTTCTTGTGCCTAAAAATGAATAAAAACAGCATTAGAGATAAGTAACTTCGAATAAGCTTCTTGCAATCATTTAAGAGGAAGCTCCTGATTCCTAGTGAAGGAAGGAGTTTAGAGAAGACCTAGGAGAAGATGGAGACCAAACCATACTAAGATTTTGCGATTCCAATCCAAGAATTTTTCCCATCCTGTTGTGCGGGAGAATAAATCTGGCTGCCATGCCTCTCCCTCCTCTTTTTTGCGGCACGAAAAAATATTAGCTTTCCTAACGAGTGAATTGCGCAATTCGTTTTCGAATAAAGTGGGTAGCTTGGGGTGGTGGGATGGCCCCAGGCAGGAGAGGATATTAACGGATAACAAAGAGGCCCGTGATCGTATTCCTTGAGCGGCGGATATGCTTTGACGGTTCTCAACGGCGGCAGCTGCAAACGGTATCTCGCCTCGGGGCTCTCCTCTAATGCCCCGCAGAATGGTAAACCAGCAAACAAATGCCGTGATAAGTGAAGATGGCATTGAAATGAACTGAGCGTATTTCGGCACTCATCTCTGGGTTTAACGCATTATGTATCCCCTCTCGGATGGATGCTGGGGATTTAGGTGGACGAGGAAGACCCTGCCAGGACCAGGGAGATAGTTTATCTCTGTCTCGCTAAGAGACGGCAATACATTACCTATGGAGCTATGGGAAAAAATATTTTTTAAATAAATTCTTTCTTGAGGGATGAGATCAGAAAATGTAATTTGGGTGAATGGTTGAATCGAAACAGAAATTTATAGGTCCTTGTAGCTTTACGTTAGAAATAATAAAAAGAAAACGATTAATGTAAGTAATTCCATAAACGATTAAGGATGAATGTCCATTCTTCGCATTTTGTAAGTTTTTTAGTTAGTATTTTGCCGGTAAATTATTTTGCGTATATATTTCCAGAATTTATGAACAATACAGGGCGTATTTCCTCAAGGATGAAATTTTAGGCGATAATACATATTAGATGCCGATCTATCGTATATGAACAATTGCCGAAAATAATAGGTACTAGGGATTCCTATCAAATGGGCGTTAATCTGCGTAAAAAGAAGGTTATAATTTTTTATCGGATGAAATCTTAATTTCGCAACTCTCCTCAGTTCATGGTGTAGATTCAAGTAATATTTTCAAAAAATAGGTTTACTTTAGATTCTCAACACGCGATTAAGAGATTTGTGAAATATTACTTTTTAATACTATACCCTATATTTTTAATATAGTTATTAAAGTACCAAGTACTTATTCATTGTGGTAACATTTAATTTAAATGTATGCATTCTGAAGCCATAAAAATAAAAAAATTCAAGTTGTTTTACTTGGTGTTTGAGTACAAACACGCTGATGACTCTACAATCAGTAGACAATTGCATTGAGAAATACTTCCGAGACCCCTAAACGCGCTTTTTTCTAGCGTTGCGGCATGGTACTTGGGTAGCAAAACATTTTATATAGCTTTCACTATACAAATTACATTCTTTCTACGATAAGTTGTATTTCGGCTTTCTCAAAGGATAAACGATGAATCGCTATTCTAAGGGTTCAATTCAGAATTGAGATCTTGTCACAATCCCCTATCCCGGAGTGAGTGGTGGTCTCAGCCTCAGGAATACCGTTTCGCTCATCTTCTTAGTGTTGACCCATCTATAGCAGCTACTCTTTAATCTTCTCTCAGGTCGCTGAAGGGATGAAGACGCTAGTGTGCAATTTTAGATGTGGATGGAATGTTGAATCTGTCCACACTTTCGGACCGTAGCGAGATATATATTGAGTAATAATATATATCACTCAGATAGGTTTTATTTTTTCTATTATCAATACAAAACGCAATTATAAAAGATGCATAAAATAATTACAAATGTGAAAATAAGAGGGACAAATTTCGAAAAACTGTAGTCTGATGTGGATGGTCATCGGAAAAAAATTATGCATACAAATTGTATTGATTGGTAGAGTCAGATGACTGATAAGACATGAGTGGTCAAACTATTCATAGAATAATCGGTGATAAGGTGAACAGTAGCAGAAAGTATCTATGGCTTTATGGTTAGCAAATCATTATGATCGATTTTAAAATTCCAAATTAAAATATTATTATCATAAGAACCTCTAAAACTTCCAAAACGCAAAACCTAAATTTAAGAACCATTGTTCGGTCTCTTTATTAAACATAGCTATTCAACGTCTAAAATGTCGAAGCAATAAATGAATCTAAGATCACAATTGGGGTCTCGTATCACGAATAAGAAAAAAAAACATCAATTGAATATTTATAAACTTGAAATTTATAGACATTGTTGAAACTTCAACGCCAAATAGGTTGGTTATTTTACGAATTGCTCTTCCAGAAAATGATACCAGCTCTGCATTTAATATAGTATTTTCAACCATCAGGAACGAATTTTCGATAAAAAAATAATTTGCATGGTAGTGCATTTCACAAAATGTTTTGAAAGATAATTTACTCGCTATCAATTCAACCATGATTTTATTATTGAGAGTAAAAAAAAACGAATATCATGAAAGGGCCTTGGCATTTTAATGATAATCATTAGAATGTTTTTTTTTTAGTTTGGGCGTGTCACGAGTTTTCAAAGAACAGTCGTTCATAATGACATGACTAATAAAATTGAGCACTTCTGAATGAATCACCGAAGAGATTAGTACAACGCATTTCAATTTCTATGTGTGGGAGGATATTTGAAGTCAGTCTATTCATAATAATACGACAGATTACACTGCATCCGTTTAATCTCCTTAATCCTAGCCATATTGAGAAGGTCGTGAAGCAGAAAATAGGAACGTATTTTTAATGTGCATTGAGAAAGTGCACGGTTTACCGCTAGGGCATTGAGGTTTATTAGGGTCACGTGATTAATCTTCTAGAGTTCTTACGCATGTCATTCTTGCGAATTGTGAAACTTAACTATTCGATTTTTCATACTCTGTAAGTTTGCAGCCTAAAATACAATCGTAATAAATAACATGGAACCAAAAATAAGTTGGCGAGTAGGAAGTCCCTGGCAAGCAATGGTACGTGTGCACGTTATCGCACTGAACCAGTGTAACCCGCATTCGTGTAGGGCGCTCGGTGAGAAATATTGCGGCGCAAGTTAGAGATATGCATCACGTAAAGGTAATAAATTTGAACAGCATTTCCTCTAATTATAAATCTGTCTTATCAGATTTAAGAGGAATCTTATTATATTTTCCAAATTGTAAGAACTGACATCACCGTTCTTTCCACATAGAAAGCCTTTTAACTATCAAATCATTATCCCAGGAGTTTATGTCCTCAACTGCCATTTTTAGACAAATCTAGGAAATGCTTTCTGTTCTTTAGCTTACCTAAGAATTTGAAATTAAGAGTTTTGTTATCATTTTACAAGGACGGGATCGAATTGAATTTTTAGAATTAAAGACTCTTGGAGCGTTTAAAAAATAAATACCCTATAATTTTAGCAGTGACATTGTTAGCAATTGGAAATGGAAAATAACTAAACCCTACTCTGATGCACTGAATGGTTGATGCCTTAACTTTATAGAATTCCATGTTTAACTTAAGAAATTAATATTATCTTTGCTTTCTACAGAAATAAACTTTGTTTGTCGACTAGTTTCGTTTACACTGTAACATCCTCAGGACTAGTATTATTACTAAAGTACTTTAGTAATATTTACTTTAGTAATATCATTACTAAAGATAATATTAATGTCTTAAGTTAAACCCTAATCTCTGTTTTTCTTATCGGTAAACATGAAATATTCCATCAACGCTCACATAATTGCTAGAAATTCTTATTGTTTTACACGCACTGAAGATTGAGTCTCTACCCTTTAGTCCGTGCATGAACAAGCTATTATTATTCATCATTTCAGATGTCGTCCATTATTTACCGGGGTAGTCCGAATTTCGAGGATCGGAACACATAGGATACGATTGCGATTCCATCACCTTTGTTGAATAGTTATTACATTGCAATATTAGCTCATCCAAAAGAACATCTGTCATTCATTTTGGGCAACCATTGTAATATTACATTTGCAATATATTCATGACCAATTTAAAAAAAAACGGAAGCATGATTTTCGTAATATCGCGATTTCTGCAAGTATGAGTGACTGGCTGGGATCGCCGGTGTGATATTTAGGGTAATTATCTTCATAATTGGATTCTAATAGAACTTGGATACACAGTTAATATACTGGATAGAAGTAGGTTTACGAACGCTTAATTCTCATAGTGTTTAATTTTTGTGAAATGCATATAGAATGATGATTGAAGGAAGGAGCGTACAACCGTTAAGAACTATTTATATAGAAATGAAATTTCCATATTTATATTATTTACATTGAGATGGAAAAAGTTCATATTCAGTTTCATTTTCAATTACCTGATTGCAGCCATGCACTCTTGGGATATAACCGCGCCCTACTTAAGACGCATAACTAAATAACGGACCTTCCTATAAACCCACATTTATCATTTGGTTTAACCCTGAACGATTATATCAATTCACATAAAAATGGCCGCAGATAAATAATGAGTAGTATCATGGATGTGCTCTGCTTAACGCTCGGTTGTAAATAAACCACTCTGCCATTTACATTCATCTACCTCACATTTACAAAGACTTTTATCACGCTATGTAAATTCATACTCCGATAAATTTAATTTAGGACTTCCACAGACATGAGCCTTATCCAAACGCCACTTAACTTCAAAGGTGAATTTCTTCATTCTTTCCTCGCGATTAAGGTTTTTATCGCACCGATAAAATGACCGTTTCGTTTAAGGCTATCCCCTCGACTGTGCAACTCCCTCGCTTGTTTCTCCGTTTTGGAGTCCTGAAGTGATCCTCTAGAAAGCCTCTACACATACCTTCTACTCCATACCCTTATTTTTCTCATAGCGAATCCCATTTCCTTGAGAAGCTTCAGGGAGTGGGGGCAGGAAAGAGACAGAAGAAAAAGAAGTCAATGCGTGGGCGTGTTCGGTTACTGTTTGGTGTTTGTTTATACCTTCGTCTTCTTGTCATGAGGCCTTCTTAAGCAGTGCTGCCCTTCGGATACTCCCGTTTTTATCTCTCGATCCCTCTCACTGCCCCTCACTCCCACACACACCAACCCAGAGCTCACTTTTTTCACTCTCCGGAGCTTCAACCCTTCATCTTATTCCATTTTCCTTTCTCCTTTGGAAACCGTTGACCTCCAAAAGAGGCCATCAAATGAAGACGTCTTTCCTCGGTTTTATAGTGTGCCCTCGCTCTCAAACCCCCTGCTGACTCCGTCTTTCCCTCACTATTTCTTCCACGAAGCATCGGACGTTTCCATTCCAGTAGGTAGATTGTGGTCTTCGGCAGACGTGGGTGTATCACCCTCACACTCTTAGGCAGTCTCGATACCACCGCCTCTTCCCCCTCTTACCTGCCATGGCCGTGTTCCACCGCCCCTTACCCCTTACCTCTCCCGTCTGTATCTGTATCTAGCTTTCATTCTTCCTACATCCCTCACCATTTTTTCCATACCAGAGGCTATAAAAACTCGCCTACTACTCCGCGGTACCCCAATAAAAATTATTTTTTGTTTCTCTAGTTTCCGTTTTAATGCCCTGGAAGGGTGCGTCACCAAGAGCTTTGGACCAGTTGGTTTGTCGTCTCATTCATTTCTTTAACTTTCCATCTCGTCCAAATCCCCTTTTTTAGAATAAATTATTTATGTCGAAAGTTTGGAGCATGATTCCATGGACCATTAACAGGCACTTAAGTCACGAGGATGAGGTTTTGTTAATTTCATTTCCTAGGCACTGATTAAACTACAATCCAGCTTCATGCCTTCTTTCCTGAAGACACATCCATTAGAATGTAGGTATTCAATAATGTCACCATAGTGCAGCTCAACATTAATTGTTATTACATATTTTAAGGGGATTTATGTGGTAAGATTTTATGGCATAAACTTATGCTCATTTGATCATTCGCCTTTAAATGTTTTTCATTCATTGCTTATTATAGGGGTTTCAATTAAAATTAGAAAAATATATTTTGATTTCGTCATTTCATAAGACCTTAAAAGCATTATTTGTTTCAATTTAGACCAAAACAACACTATTAATGCATTTTTATCTATCTAATTTCCAATTCATTGAAATCCTTGACTGGATCAAGAGTAAACCGTAACCGGAAATAAAACCATTAAAACATCATTGAATTCGTCTCCGAACATACACTGGAATACATTTAAATGGATTTTCTTACACAGTATAAAGAACAATTTTTTTAGGGTGGTTAAAAAATTGAAAAGAATCGTATTAAGGAGCTGTTGAATTTTCTTACTGCTTACTGTTTTAAAAGAGACTATAAACATAGACTATCAATACCACCGTATCACCTCCGAGAAGGAATAAACCTATCCACGAGTATTCGACGTTCTAATAAACCAGGCACCTTATAGTGACTTTGACCAAACGGAAAACATCGTCTTCTGCAGGAAGGTGTTTGGCTCCTCTTTGCCAAGTGAGCGAACGGTCTTATGTTATCACTCCGGACCGGAGCTTGTATAAGGTTAAATTATTTTATTGTTGAAGAGAAGGAAACGCGAATAAAAAGAGATCGGAAAGGTTTGTACTTAGAGCACTGGGCAAAACAAAGGATGAGGGTAGTGGTTACTCCCAGTGAGTTGAATTAAAAGTTTGCAGAGATTCTACCCTCTCGCCCTCCTTGTGGATACTTTTCATGTCGTTTTCATTCCGCTGGAATGCCAGAAGTCTAGACACACCTGGATATTTTTTCACGTCCTCGAAGTCGTCCAATAAAGTCGAAGATTTCCTATTCCTTCGTATCTTCTACTCCTGGCTTTCTCGCTCGCTCTATCTTTCTCCTTGTCAAGACGTAAACGTCTGTTTTCATTCGACTTCATCGAGACCGTTCTTTTTTTTCGTCCTGTTCTTCTTCTATGACTTGACTCCGTGCCTGAGGTTTGGATCATTTCAGTGGATATCTATTCATAATATTCATCTCCTTATACTACTTCAGTGCATCACCATTCTCATTCAAACTTCTTTCATTTTTTGCGAACAACTCAATATGTTACATCTCTTTAGACTTAATTCATTTTCTAAATTTCCTTCTAGTTACAATAGCTAACTTTCGGCAAATTTTCTTTATGACCCTTATCATCACATCCGCGAATGCCATATCTATAAATGTAGTGGAATGAGAGCTAAGTGATGTGAAACAAATTTTCGTGTGTTATGAGAAGCATTTAATTAGATGATATTTCAAAGAGCTTTTGGTTTATCCCTTAAAAGGATATGAATTCTGGTTCTTTACGAGAAATCTTTTAAAAAAAGTATTGTTTAATACATTTTTATTTATTTTGACTGACTTATAAGGAAGTCATATCAGTTATTGGTTGAATCAACTAATTCAGCATTGAAAAAGTGGTTTCAAGCTCTTGAATAACGAAGCATTGTAAATTCATTGAATTCTCAGTTTAAATAGTTTTGTAGTTAACATGAAATAATATGGATTTCCAAAATTATAAATAGTTTTTTTTTTTTAACTTTCATTACTAATCACACATTTTTTGGCAAATCTCTTGACTGGCTCCGTTAAAGACCAGATTTCATTTGTGACTTTTTGAAAATCTGTATTCAACCTAGCTCAGATTTATGAACTTGTTAACAGACAAGCAATGATCAAAGACAATTGAAATACTTTGGAAAAATAAAAAGCGGTTACGTTCCTGTGCTGGAGTTTTTAAGATTCAATTTTGTAATTTCATGAATGCTACTATTTTGTGGAATGTCAAATAGGAAACTTTCCCTGATAAAATGGAGATAAAAACAATAAAGAATTGTACAAAATTTTTCTCCATGCATATTTAAGTGTGGAAAATGTTTTACATATTTTGTAAAAACCGGTAAACTCTTCTGTCCCGGCCCCGATGGCGGTGGGGTTGCCTCCTCGTCTGCCAACCCAGAGACCCTGGGTTCCTAGGTAGTTTTTTCTTCACGTAGAGTTTGGGTGAATGCACGAGTAGTTGTTAAATGGTTACATAAATGTTCAAAGTCTGATGTAAAGGCCAAAGTGCTGTTTTTGGGCTAGTACAAAATAAATAAATAAAAATACAACATGTTCTGTGAAATTATTATGTTTGATAAAAAGTTTTGATTAATAATTTTACATAAAAATTAGCACGCTTTAAAATAAATATAATACATGATATATAATATATTATGTATTTCCCATATCGTATAGTCTATCTAGAATTTTAGCTAACATCACATTTTCCTCCTGCATTACAGCATTCTGCTGTATTTGGTAATACGATCGTATTTCGTCACAATGTTGGTGTGGAAAAATGAGGTAATACAGCACAAGTGAAGTTATAAAAACCTTTTTCGATTTCATGATTATTCGCTCACTTTAACTAAACCAGGAATTTTTAGATACATCTAATAAAATCGCACAAATTTTCTCAGGAAATTATTATTAATACACCATTGTGAAAATCATTTACCGGTAATGATAAAGAGACTCTCCACCCCATTCAAAAATGAAAGACATTAGTATATAAAAGTTCTGGACATCTTCTTTTGTAAACTTATTCCTAAAATTGAAACCAAGAGAGTAAAATAACGTAAAATAATAGTAGAATAATAGAAATTGGTCGTTGAAAGCACTAATATTTTGAGGAAAATTATGATTCAACTTGAATGAGAATAAACAAATGCAATGACACAAGAGCACGCATAATGAGAATACCTAAAAAATAAAAAGACAAACTATTTCAAAAGAGATCGCATTTCGTTGTTCCAAGTTTCGATGATATCGTACAATTGCCATATGAGAAATACCTTTCAGCGTATAAAAAGAGACGTTTCAGGCGTGATATGGTGGGATATCATGATTAATAAAAATTTGCAATTTTCCACTAAAAAAATTTATTTTATATGAAAAAATTTTATTTTGCGGAAAATTGCCATTTTTAATTAACCTTTCAACGTCAATTCTAAGATTCAAGTAAAACTCCCTCGATTAATGAGGATATACAAAGAAAGGTGTGTCTATAAAAAAGCATAGCACAATAGGCATCTCTTCTAATTGCTAAATGTGTATTTCTACGTTTAGAGAGTCCTGTGATTATTATAAGATACGAATGATGTACTACACTTAGCGTTATACCAGCATATTATCCAGCGAAGCATATATACTTAGTTTTTGGCATGTAATTAAAGTGTCTTCAAAATATCGTGACCTAAATGCATCAAAAGGAAAAAATATTTATTAACATATACTAATTTCTAATTTTTTCACCATCATTTTTTAATATATAATTTTATTAACGTTCCCTCCTTCATACACCATAAGGATTGAATGAAATTTCACAAAGTGAAATGATATAAGTATATCAATAGTAACGGGAAAACTAAATGTTTGCATACCAATGGATTGAATTTGAAATGAAAAATAATTTGTTTGGCCATTTCAGTAACTCCGACGAGATATTTTTGCAAGCCGTAGGGTCTACTTGCTGCCATAGGATCTATCTTACATGCGTCAAGGAAAATATTATCAAACAAGTTGTTTCGAAAAAAAAAATCTTTGAAATTTCACTTGATAACTAGAACTGTTTTCCTATATCGAATCTTTTGATTCAAAACAACTGATTTTTTATGCTAACCAATGAATACATTGACTGTATCTTTGTTACTCATCGCAAATCACCAAGTGCATGCTCCTTGTGTCTAATTTCCAACGATTGAGCGAATGCAAAAATCCAATTACCTTATAAACGAGTGCGATATATATTTTGCATCATGGGAAATTCAGTGGACTTCAAGCTGAGGTGTTCCTTGGTCAGATAACATTCCGTTTGACGATTCACCTCCTGCCCAAGCAAGCTTGGTATTTATTTCCAAATAGGTACACAGCATGAAAAAGCGGTCTCAGCATTTTAAAGGAAATAAAAACGATCCCCACTCGAAGTTCCTTCCCAGCGCGCATTCCAAATTCTCGACGTAGTTCCTGCTCCTTGCCTTCAATATTTTCTTCGCCCATTTTAAACTCCTCTTTCTCCTTCTCTTCATGGTTTCTCTCTTACCCGCATGCCGCTCTCTACTTCTCCCACACTAACCTTCCCACTTCCGATCTTCCTTCCACATCTAGCTCTTCGTATTACTCGCCCAACCTCTTTGACTCCGCCTCCTGAAACTTAGTCTAGCTCTTCCTTCGCCGTATCATTTCCACACATTTCCATTCCCAGGTCTCCGGACACCCCCGCTTTCCGTCCCTCCCCCCCCCCTCCGGCGAACACTCCTTCGTTTTGTTGTTCGCTCCTTCCTTCAACGTCACTGCGAGATATGTCTCTCCATCTCTCAAGCTACACCCACCCCCCCTCCCCTCCTCCCTCCTACCCTGTAGTACCGCTTCTCTACGTCCTCTAGACAGTTATGTCCACCGAAGTCTGAGCGATAAAGAAGAAAGACGTCTTCTTTTCTCCCGCGCCTCTTTTATTCCCTTCTTCCCACACATGAACCATTAGAAATTCCCCTAAATCCCCACCTCCCTTCGACTCCCACCGCGTCACTGCCACGTCCCTTGATCTACCATTTTATTTTACGTGCTCTCTTACATTCGGTGTCCCTCTCTTTCTCTCCGATTCCGACTCACACAATATCATTTTCTTTACGGCCATTTCTTAATCTCTACGGTCAAGAGTCAGAAAATGTCCCGCTACGGAAATCTCGCATCCTCTTTGACCTTATTTTACTCTAAAATCTGGACGCTCACTCTTCCCCAACTTATCGCTGCATTTAATTGTAAATTTGTGATCAGTAGCTGATTTTAAAAGCTCGTCGGCAAGTGTTCATCCGTTGATTTTACAGTACCAGGTCAATTGCAATTGGAATGGGATGGATTTATTTCAAACACATGGAAAATGATTTTTGAGATTAAGACGAATCTGCTTAATTATTACCCTCTTTTGGGATCTCAATGTGTTCTTTTAATATTTTTTTAGGCATATCAGACTAAATAGGCATAAATCTTCGGTTCATACTGTTTTTACATTTTATTTGATTTATTGATTGGAAAATGTGGCCACTCAATCGAAACTCATTGAAAATTTCGATGGTTAAAATTATGATTATAGGATTGCTTATACATAAAAATATTGACTAATTATTCTGTGCATACTAAACTTGTAATGTCAAGTTATCAGGAACTATTACGCTTCATGGACGCGCTGCAGGGTATTGAATAATCATTTGTGATGATAGAAAATACATCATAATAATTCATTCATTGATAAAATACGATGATATCTTTGAACTAATTATTTCCGGATATTTTTGATGGAATGTTTCCTTCTAGAGGAGCGGAGAGGTAAAACAATATATTTATTGCAGTGTTAACCGGATGTCTAATGCTAACATTGCAGTGTTAACCATAATACATGGTCAACATCTAAAGTAGTTGACAGGCGATTTAGTGATATTGCTAAAGCAGAATAATTATTTCGATTTTTTAACTTGAAAATCTCAGCAATTTTTCAAAATAACCTCGTTTAGTAATGAATTGATGTCATATAATTCTCTACACCTCTTTAGTAAAATGTGAAATTTCAATTGTTTTTCGTGCTTCCTGAGAGTAATGAACCTCCAATTGCCAAGCAGAGACATTCGACGTAAACACGGAACATTCGAGAAAAATGCATTTGTTTTGAAATTTTTTATAATTAGAAATTGTAATGGATTTATTTTTGGAGCTTCGAGAGCCCCGCCATAAGCCCCTCTCGTTCCGAAATTGGGCATTTAGAAACGGAAACTCTCGAATTGGAAAATTCAGCTAAATTATGCACCGGTCGTTTTGTTGATATATTTTAACTCTCCTATGATCATTTTTGTAGTTTTATGCATCTCAAAATTTATGAATCGGCTTAGAAAAAATAAAAATTGAACTTAGTTGTCATTTTAGAGTACCTAATATACAATAGGTGAAAAGTAATAATGAAATTTATTCCATTTCATTTCGCCAGAGATAGATCTTTCAAAATTCAACTGAACCCATAATAAGGTATTAACGTGTTTGCAGCTACCATATGTGTTATGCTCAAGCTTCATTTTTAATAAAACGTAACATATTTTTTTTGTTAACATTTTCGCAAGCCAAAGCATTCATTTATTGAACATAATCTTTCATACTCTAACCTTAGCTTATGGAATCCTTTTTGGAGCCTAATCTGTAACAGTTAATAAAATATCCACGAGTGCTCGTCGTAAACAAACCTTACCCTACACATGCACCAATCACTGTTCTTGATTATATGTTATTTTTCCTCTCCCTCCGTTTGCTACCATTTTTTTGACATAATATTAAGGCCCACATCCATTTTAATTCTGTATAATATATATTAATTGTATATTCTGCATATCCGAAGTGAACCTTCTCGCGCTTTTTTTCAAGATTATCCGAGATAAATAAAGAATGCGGCTTCCTGTCTTGGGAATACATCCCTCAAAACTTGCCTTGCGTCCAAATTCATTCAAAACTGGTTTTCAGAGACGGCAGTTGTTAACTAGGTACTAAACTAGGTACTTAAACTTTTAATTTCTAAAAATATTTGATCTTTGACAACTTTGTAAGAGGTTGTTAGCCTTATGAAACCACCGTGATGTGTTCGTTTTCAGCTTACCGTAGCATTATGCTCGATTTAACCGCCATCGATGCATTAATATATGATGAGGAATGAACCTAGCATTCGAGGAATGCCATATCGTATACCGACCGATTTGTATCGTTCGATTGCATTGTCAGCGATATAATCTTTTCGATTAACGTAGGAATTGATATATGGGGATTTTTCCCTTCTTAGAACTCATATCGCCTTCTCGGAGTCCGCCAACTCTGGCCCGAATCAGGTATGTAAATTGGGACGTCATGGTTTCAACATATTTCAAAGAGGATTACTTCCAGCATAGTTTATTGGCTTTCTCCTCATTAATAGCTAGATATTTTTGCTTGCCCATCTGGGATAAGACATTGTGAAAATGATTTCCAAATACAACGTGAAAAACTCTTCGCATGTGCAATGATTTACTTGAATGAAACCTCAATACTTCAATCAATGTATTGGAGAAATAATTTGAGTGTTCGAATGAAAAATTTATCCGATTCTATCTTGAAGGTACTAAACATCCGTATAGTCTACCGTAAACCAAGTAAATATACGTGTAAAATGTTCATTAAGTCCCAGTTTTATTATAAATAGGACCGTTAGCGTAACTAAATAGTTAATGTTACGTTTGCCGCGACTGCATTTGTATAACTACCTAATTAGAGTAACTTTCATCACTAAATGAAAATCTGGAAATAGTTCAAATGTCAAATTTTTCTGCTAGTCCGTAATTCAGGTAGTGTGAGAACGTATTATTAGCGCAGCTATTATTTGATCAAATTGTTTGATTACTTCATTTAAAAATGATGAATCGGTCCAACAATCCTCTTAAACATCGAAAATATCCTGAACACCTACGTAAAGCCATTAAAAATGTTTTTCATTATAAAGGAATAATTAAACGAGTATGTCTATCTTCCAAGAATCTTGGAGTTGGATATACGAGTATACTGGGCATCAATCAGGAGAGGTATTTGTATCCAACTGCTGAGGAAAAAATCTCTATGATGACGTTCCCTCTCTCTACCTCTCCTCTAAGATGCTAGAAGGGAACACTTAAAGAGAGAAAGAAAACGGAAAACAACACTGACAAGCATAATTAAGGGAGAGTTATTAATTTTCATGTAACTGGCCGATTAAATAATTAATCGAAATAAACTAATTGGAAAATGTTGAGTCTTTGAAATAGGCTTTCTCACAAAAATGGGGATATCAATTCAATATTCTACTAAATAAAAATATCTCTATTCAATAATTGTGCATTTTGAGAAAATATTGACTGAAATAGCATATAGTAAACCCGAAAACGTACATTCGGCAGCTGATTTGATAGTAAATACTGACTTGCCGCCGGGTATAAAATGACGATCTTCGTGTATTCAATAGATTTAGAATGAAAATAAATCATAATTATAGACGAATGGAATTGAAAATACTAAATGAGAATTTATATCTAAAATAATTTCAAGACTAAATCATGGATTCAAATTAAACCAATGTGAAAAATGTGAATATTTCGATAACGCTCTCCATTGTTTATTAAGTTATGATCATGATAATTGCATCGATTCCTACCCCAGCATCGAACTTGCCCGGAAGTCACGAGATTAGGTAGCATAGTGACGTGCTCGTAGTAGCTAATCGTTCACTTCCTAGGTTTGGATGAATAATTTCAGAGAAATCAAGAGATTCCAGGAATTTGCTACATCTACGAAAAATTTGATGTTGACTGGAATTTTCTAATCGCATTCAATTAGGTCCGGTTACCTCGTGTTTTTGAGCGAAAACAGCGATGAGATATGCAAGACGTGGACGAAGAAGCAGAGAAGCTGAGACAAAAAGAGAGAGGAAGGGATAGGGAAGGGGTTGCGAAGGGCAGGATGTAGATGTATAGGAGTGGGAGAAGAGTGAGCAGAGGTAGGCTTGAAAAATCTTTCATCCGGCTCTTCTCTTCCGTTCACGTTTTGGAAGACAAGTAGACAGAGTAATTACCCCGGTAATAAGTTCCATGTCGCCCTGACTGTGCCCATATCCCACATGTCCGTGTTACACACCCCCGCAAGACACGGCCGCTTCCCATCACTTGAAACGCCGTTTCCGCTCCTTCTTGTTCACCCCTTTCCCTAAACCAACTCCTCTCGGCCACCCCACGACTCACCATCCAGATCCACACACTCGAATCAGGTAAAGTGATTTTAATGCGGAGTGCAGGTGAAACCTCAAGATTTTTTCGGATAGTCTTTTCATGAGAATTTTTTAGCGGTACTTACCCTCTTGGAGGATGTTCACCGCTGTAATGGCATTGAAACTAAATGCAGACATTTACGATCGGGGATAGATGCTTGGAGCAGTGCTGTGAACGAAACATGCAGTGCCTGGTGAAAGGTACCTGAGTTCTATCGCCTATTCCCTCAGGTCCTTCTGGGTAAATCTTAGTTTTTATAAATTTTGCCATATCAAACCGTCTGGAGTAATAGTTTTGACAAAGCATGTAACGTATAAATATGCATGCATGATATGCCATATATTTTTTAAGTTCAATAGTGAGTTTTCTAGGCTCTGTTAGCAGAGGATGATTCATAATGGGAATGTCCTCGTGAAGAGGCTAGCGGCTAGTTAACAAGATAAACTTTATAATCCAAACAGTGAGAAGAAGTTTTAGGAGTAGTTTGTAGTGCAAATGAGTACTAGGTTATCATTTCCTTGCGTATATGAAAGTTTTCTTTTAGTATGCTACGCCATCTACCTCTTTGTACAGACTTGGCTTATTATATGTTCTTACAGTAATGTTTTATCTATTGATATATTATCAGTCATAGGTACATAATTTACCGAAAACTATAGAGATTTTATCTCATGTTGGAAAAGTATGTATGTTCCTTTTCACCTTTCCTATCAATATTTTTTTGCCTTAATAGTATCACTGTACCATATCGGTAAAGATGTCCTTATTCCTGAAGTGAGGATATTATCTTTTCCCAGATTGTTATACATCGAGTGTTAAATCCGTGTGGATGCTGTTGGAGAGATATCTCTTGTTGCATTATTGGAACTATTTATTTCTTACTGAGCCGAAAGCCATTCTAGCTATTTTCTTCCTTTAGCTCAACCTCAGAATAATTGTGAGACAAAATACTAACTAATCCCAGGTTTATATTAGACTGATAACATAATGGCGCCAATGTCGGTCGGCAAAGGCGCGTTTAAAAATATACCGTGTATCATGATGCATGAGATAGCATTCATTGAAGAACCTCACGTTGATCCTGCAGATGTTTTTCTTAAAATTTCAATCTCAGGTTGAACCCTCATCATTTTTTTTTCTGTGAATACTCCATAACTGAATCAATTAACGAGAGGATTGATTTGAATCTAACAAATTGCCATTTTTCGAATTAGTTATGATATAAGTTGTTTTGTCTTAAGGTAGTTGATTAATATTTGTTATAATACATTTTTAATGATGGAGGTTGTAATAATTACCTTAAACTTATCTTATTATATCGTTGCATTCATTAACACTTCTGTGACTCATCAACCATCCAAATATAACAATTGAAAAGTATAAGTATGAGGGTACGATAGTATATCTACGATGATGGATGGAGACTGATACTGAGATGACACTCTAAAATTAGCCATTTACGAACACTCGCTTACTTTTTTGATAAAAATGAATTATCAAGATACGTCAAACTCACATTTACCACCTGGCTCACAGTCAGGTTGTGATGACCCATGCCAGTAATTCTGTGCTCTGCCAATTGGCATTAACAACTATAGACCGTCCGGGAATATGTTTTCTAACTTCAAATGTGATTTAAATTTCGATTAATTACTTTATGTATCTCAGGATAGCCGTAATTAATGCTGTTAAGTGAAGGTGGAAGTGAAAATTCGAATTTCTGGAGTTGCAACTTCGCCAGGAAGACGCGCGTGACAGCTCCACTCGCGCTACATTTGTTTAAAAAATCCGGTTGATTTCCTTTTTTTTTCAGTCGAGGGAGGAGGGCTTTAGAAAATGTTTCTCGTGCTGTGTAGAACGAAAGACGGGAAAAAGTAGTGGATAACGCACGGAGAGAGGAGAAAAATACGGAAAGGTTAAAAAAAAAGAGGGCAGGAAGTTTTAAAATGGGAGAAGGCGGGAGGTGGTGTAAGGAAGGGAGGGGTTCAAGAGAGAGAGAGAAAGAGGAAGAAAGAGAAGGAGAGAGGAGGGTGGGTGGTGGGTGAGGAGTGGGAGTGAGGCACTTGTCCAGACGAGGACTGTTTCCTTGCCAGAGCAGTCTCCGTTACAGCCGCACTCGTCAACTGTGTCGGAGAAAAGGGATGGAGGGAGGCGGGGAGGGAGAGGGCTTGGTGAGGTGGCAATTCATCAGCGAGCCATCCAATTGGGTGGAGTGGGAGGAAGGAGAGTCGAGGAGGCAGAAGGGTGGGAGGGCGTGCGCGGTCGGGAAGTGGGGTAGACTGCTCTGCTCCGGAGTGTCAGGTGCGAAGGAGGGAGACGGCGAGCAAGGGAGTGGGGGAGGGTGGGAGTTGGGAAAGCGCAAGGGAAAAAGGAAGAGGGATGGACGACAGGGGCGGGGGAGTTGAGGGAGTATGCGCGAGATGGAGGAGGTCAGGGGTTGAGTGGCTAGGGCAGTAAATAGGGAGAGGAGGAGTTTGAAGTCGAGGTGCTTGCGTTAGGAGAGGAAAACGTGGATGATTTACAAAAAGATGGTCTGAGATTAGTGGCATGAATTCCATAGAAGGGGGAAATACACGATTAATGCCGTGGAACCCTGCCTCCGACAATCGATCTCAGTGAATTTTTCATGATATAATATGAGAGCATTAAACAAACAGAGATGCCCTAGAGCTTTGGCTTGGGGTTAAACATAAAACTCCCTGGAAAGAAATTAATCTAAGTGGCTTCCACCACAAACTTTTATAGCTAGTTCAGTACATCTCTAATATTTGTTTAATTTTAATTTGTCTCAATGCTGGCCTCACGTAAAATTTAAAAATCGAAACAAAATTACTCATTGGAGAGGAGCGTGTCACCAAGGTTGTACGAAACTCTGGCGGTAGAGGAATTATGACGGGATCGAGGTCGTACTGGGCAAGAGCATCGGGCAGCGTCTGACTGTGGTCATTAAAATACAACACATTTATGTATAGTTATTTAAATCGTAACTTGATGTTCTTTGATCAGCTTTAAAAAGGACCTTACGAAACATAAGTATTAACAAAATTAAGCGAATTATGATGCTACTCTAAGTCCAACCGGTTCAATGTGGCTTTGTAAGCAGAAGGTTGCATTTCATAGTGGAGCGAATCAGATATAACATATAAAATTTCAATTAGTTTAGGAGCTGAAAATGAAAATTTTAAGTTATTATTATCTTCGATAGTAAATGAAATCAGAATTAGGTTATACAGGTATTGATTGAAACAATAATTTGTAAAATAAATAAAAAAATTTGTAAAATTTAGTGAGATCTGAATCCTTCAGTGTAAATTCTCCACACTAATTAACCGGAATCCCGGTTAATTAACCAAGTGACTTTTACCTTATGAAATCCATGTTTTTAAAAACTTTTTTGTATACATATAATCATTAAGTCTTATTCGTCCTAAATATGAGGGGTAATCAAATGAAAACCCAGCACATGGATATAGGACATGCAATGTTCACGATACATACCGATAAATTTCGGATATTCCATCACCATCAGACACCAGAAACGAATCATATCAACCTGCTCTTATTTGCTTGTCTCCATTTCTACAGCTGGAGGAACACACTAGACCAGTCCGTGCTCCAACAAGGACACAACCCAACAACTACGTACGCCTGTGAGTTGTCACTATGCAGTTTTACCACAGCGATGGCAGTATCGATACGTGACAACAGTTTTTCCATCTTCCGACTGTGTGCTATGGCGGGTGTTCTGTTTACATTTGACTGTCCATCATAATTATTCCCTTGGAATTCTGTTCAAATCAGGTTCAATCCCCGCGGGTTTGAACTAGTTTTCAATGCATATTACATTCCTGAGCATTTTGCTACGGGTGAATTTATTTTTGAAGCCTAATCACCGTTCACAAGTCAGTTGATGTTTTAACTTTCACAAATACAGGAGGCAGTATTCCCTTAGGAAACAGGTGTGACCGAGCGAAACGAAAATGGTCCATGCCATATTGATAGACCCAATCAATCCAACAATCAAGATCGTAACAAAAAATAAGTACAATTGTCAAGGGATAACATTTAAGCATAAAAATGGCGCATTTTTTTAGTCTCAAGAGAACGCGGATGAGTTTTACTAACAAACGAATCAACCAGAAAGTCATACTGTAAATGAAAACAAACAGAGTTGACTCAAATCAAGAAAAAAAACATTACATAAGTAATTAAACTTAATATCGCAATATCTACATCCTACGTATTATTTTTAACTTTTGTGAGGCATGGCAAGTTAAGGAATAGTTTAAAATGTTTAAAGACACGATAAAACGGATTAAAATACAAAATCAAACCGATAACAGTTAACACATCACACATAACATCCATTGAGGTGTACGAGAGTTGAAAAACGTAAAAAGAAAATATAGTACATTAAAACTAGTGAAATCGTATGTAATATACTATATATTAATAAATATTACCCTGGAAACAAATGAAGAGTATTTTAATGGCTTATGTTTAAATAACACCTTTTAAAATTATAGTGATGGACAAAGTTTCGGTAATAATTGTTAAAATTCATAAGGACCTCTTGAATAATTCATTCTATGTATTTTAAACAAATCTACTTGACATATGCGTCGTACTCAGCTATTCTTTCTCTAAGGTTTGCCGGGGGCCAGACTTTTTTTGGTCATATTTTAAGATAGTAACAAATAAGAAACATAGCAACGTAACCAAACCCAGACAATTTCCTTCTTAGCAGATCGATATCTTTGATGAAACAATACGCGAACAAAATACATTGACTAAATTAAAATAATTATTTTTTGCGTAAAATAAGCCCGTCAAATCATCAGGTTAAAGTATGTTAAGACGAAATGTGATGAAGGGTATTGGGTATTATATCATATTTCAACAACATATTTCTTCCCTTTGGAGTTGAATGGTTCAAAAATAGTTCTTAGCTGTTGTTTAGAACCGCACATTTTTTTTGTTTTTTTTTTCGTTCACCTATTGCAATGGCAGAAGAAAGATATTATAGGTAAAACGTTACATCTCACAAATGTGAAGTGCACTGAATGGAATATCCAACGTTAAAAATCAATGTTATTACATAATTCCCTTAGTTGAAAAAGAGAAGTACTGAGGTGTTTATGTGATGCCAAAATTCACTAATAAAGTTGTTGTTGGTATCACAATCATAGAACTTTCTTGAAAGTAAATTGTTCAGCTATTTAGTTCTTCGTTTCGAGTAAACTTCCTCTTCATCGCCCTATAGTCTTTCTATCTTCGTACGCGTCGTGTCCTTGAACCATCTCCCTGTCTTCATGCCGCCTAAAACGTATATTATATTCATTTCTCTACCCACCTCATATCATTTTCCCTTCGATTACGATCTGCTCATCACATAACGTTCTCCTAAATATTAATACATGCATCTATCTTCTTAATTTTTTGCCCTTCACGAATTTATGTAGCAAATTTTTCTCTTTTGCCACCATATTTAAACTATTTTTGTTTTTATTCTTCCTTTAAGGTATTTTTTTCACTTTTCTCCATGACCACATCCTAAAATCTTCTATCAATGCTTCTAAAGCCCCAAAGATCAGGTTTTGGATTTACACGTCGCTACGCAATGTATTTAAGTTGTTACTATTCCATACTTAGCCAATCCGTCATCAATTCCCTCTCTTTATTGTTAATTCTTTATTCGCAACACTATTCTTTTCTTTATGTCCCCCAATTCCACTTCAAAGTGTAGCCCAAATACGTGAACTCATCCACATGCTCTAGTTTATTCCCTCCTGAATTTAACATTTAACTATTTACTGTCAATCTTATTACATTCGTTTCATGTGGTTAATCTGTACCCCATACTCCTTCATGTCTCTTGTTTATCATGATAATGAAAACAATGAAATCCTTAAATACAGGAACAATGTGAACTCAATTTTAAATGGCTATAAGCTTTTGAAGTGACAATATGTCACAGAAATCAAAACTCGTTGCAATCCTCATTCGCTAAAGAGAAACATAATTTAGCGCAGAGCATTTCTAATTAAATAGATCCTTATTTCAAAATAAGTTCTCATTTACCTGAAAGTTAATATATTGTGCTGAATTCTGTTTTATGGATAAAATACTTCATTTTAAACGCAAAGACTCTAACTTAACTAACTTAAGACTTCTAACTACTGCGAGGTAAAGTAATATATATATTTTTATATGAAAAAGCATAAAAGATATAGTAATATAGTGATGTATATATACATATAGTAAAGTCTGTATGCATATGGAAAAGTATATAAGCATACAAAAAATTATTGCAGGTATCATGGTGTAGAGATATTACTGGTTACACTGCTTGGGACATGTTTGAAATGCACTTTCGGAGAATCTCAACTGTTTTATGTTCAATAGGATAAAAAAGATTATTAAATGACCCGCAACGCCTGCATTTCGAACATTTTTACAACCTGGACGACGCTAGCAGGTTTGCCATAGGTTGTCGTATCCTATTTTGATCCTCTTTCTCCTATTCCCTATCTCTTCCTTCCTCCTTTCCGCACCTCCGTGCTCCCCCAATGCCATCCTCTCTCTTTCCCTCTCCCACTCCTATCCATTCCTCACGAAGGAAATATACCGTCATGAGGAAAGGATAGAAGTATTTTATATGCATGCATATTAGCCCCTAGACTAACCACCATCGGGTGAACGTCACAATTAGGTATATCCGACCTTTAACATTTATTTCTTCTTTTTCCTCGTTCTGTCAACCCTTTTTACATGCTATCTTTTGGCAGCCTTTGTGTATTGGCCACCGTCAACAGCAAAAGTTAAAAATGCCTCGGAGTGGCTGGTATGACCATTTCGTTCTTTGGCGTTCTCCGTAACTGAACATAAGTGTTTTCTTGTTTCAATGCCGTGCATCAATTGATTTTCCTACTTTTTCTATGGCGGGACAAATTGTCCTTTTTTCACTAATTGCGGGTGTTCTATTCCTTCCATGGAATATTCTAGTAATGTTTCAATTATGTCTCGGATCTGAAAGAATTGTTGTTCACCCATAGGAGTTATCCAAACGTACGTACGTTTCCGGCTCAGAAAATTTCAGAAAAATGTCGGAAACTTTTCAGACCACCCTTTAACAGTTCATGATGTGGGTGCCATAATATAGAAGCGGTTTGTTCACCAGGTAGATTGGATAGGATTGAAAATTTGGATTATTGGATGGAAAACTTTAATCAGCCCGGAGGTGGTTTGCTTATCAGAAATCTATAGGTATAGAAAAAGTGAATGTGGTTCAAGATAAGTAATTGAATTGTAGAACCGTAAATACTTGTGAGTAACTTAACGCAGCCAAAAAAAAGTCAAAGTAGCCAAATTGGTCAAAAGTAGCCAAATCTGTGAAAAGAGGGTATATCCCAGGAACGAGGGAATACCCCCGTTAGTTACTTGAAATCTTAACTATCGCATTCAGCACCATTTAATTAGCTTTTAGCTTCCATGTCTTTGAGATGGAACTAGAGGATATGTTTGACCGATTTATTAAAAATGCAAAAGGTGAGATCAATTGAGGATTCAGCTTGTGTGTGTAATTTATAAATTCATAGAAACTTAAAATACATTTTGAAAAATAACCTAAGGGTTTTATATCTGAGTCACATTTTCCCCTACGGCCTCGTACTTTATTAAAATTTAAGGACCCAACATCAACTGGGTGGACATCGCTCCATAAACCGTTGTGGCTTATCCGGTTTCACCCTTGGTTCTTGGGAGTGTTAATACGGCTGATTTTCTATACCTGGAATATATCCGAGAAATATTATTCAGATATGACATTCAATATAGAATACCTTTAATAGGATATCATTAATCTACTAAATTAAACATCAACAAATTAAGTTTGGTTTTTTCACTTCTAATTATTTATTTTTAAATATATATGATCTCATTTTAAATACACTACAAGTTAAATTTTAGCATGTAAGTGAACTCAGATTCGTATAATTTTTCGCCACCTTAAAAGACTCAAGTCAACCGCGTCTCACTAGCCGGTCTTAGTATTTGGTAAGGTGAAATAAGTAACCAGTTTTATGAGTATATATGGAATCACAACAAAAGTAAATTTTACCTTATTATAAAATTTATTAAAATATCCTATATTTTGCATTAATCAAAGCAAAATGCAAAAAGATTGGGCTGCACTTTTCATGAGCCCTAAATTGGAGAGGTGTACTCTAGGTAAAGTATTTCATATTAGTAATCGTAAATCTATTTTAAAATGTTTCTTGCCATTTAAATTAAAGCCTTTCCTAGCAATGAGCCAAAATTACAATAACTGGAATTATATCCTATACATTTGAAAAATAAATTCCTCAACAATTTCGACTTCACGGATGATTAATGGTTTATGTGTAAATACGTAATCACGGCATGTCTTGTCATATATTTCCACAGTTCAAGGGCATTTTACTGATGAAATTTTATTATTAACAGTAGTTAAAGTTAGACAAGTATAACCTTTGATCAAAGTCATATTATATTAAGCTCTTAAAAGGCTTTGAACACATAGAATTTTTCACGCCTCAAAATAGTTTTTTTAATGTTGTCTATTTTCTCGAGAATCCATATTAGTTCTAATTCTTAGCAACATTTTTCAACCTTAGTAAATCAAGTCAACCCACCAGATGTACTCCGTCGAGAGGTTTAATAGCCTCTCCAAGTACCGTTTTGCTTGCTTCCAAAAAATGCTCATCACGGAACGTACAGTAATATTTTGGTTACTTTGACGTTTCAGTCTTCATTTCATTTTTAAATTGTAAATATTTTAATGAATGTTGACTCCTCAATTGAATGAAAATTTGGTTTTATAATTATTTGTGTTTTTTGATTTTCATGACATTTTCTTCCCCCCTTATTTCCTCTACTCCGGTTTCCTCCTCGCCCTCTTTACGACCGGCAAACCAATGTGCCTCTTCAACTCCCCATGGATTTTTCGCAGGTGATCCACAAAACGTAATCAAATAGTGGAGACTTACTGCTGCACCTTTCCAAGATTGCGTTTATTTTTCTCTCTCTCTCTCTCCACTTCACCTGCGTTCTTTTTCCTCCTCCCCTGACGCTCACCTGCCGCTGCGCACGCCATTTGTGACGCGACGCCACCCACATTCCACCTCATTTCCCCAAATCGCACTGCTCCGAAAGTTTCATGTGTTCCCGCTGGCAGAGTAAATCCCAACTAAGAGTCTAGTATGTGAGTTTAACGAAGTTATTTATACACGCTCATCCAGGGAACCATCTGAATAATGTTAACAACGCTCGACATTCTTGATATTGCTGCATTGAATTTCTTAAAGACTTAAAGCATTAGTTATTGTGACAACTCCATTTAGTTATAAATTCAAAAGCACATTCAACTCTTGGAAATCTTATATTAAAACTTGATTAAGAAATATGAAAACTATTTCTAAGTGTTGGCATTGAAAAATGTTAATGGTCACCGATTTTTGCCCGGCGAATATTTTTATCTTTTATTTGTGGCTTACACTGACATTTGCGGATGATTATATGGATTCCTCTGCCGTATATTTTGCGGAATCTATGATCTGTGGATTATTCAAACATGTAGGGAATTTTATTTGAAAGAAGTCTTCCAATGAAACTCATTGGTAGTGAATGTTATGGTTGTTGAAAATTTGGTTATTCCGCATTGCTGTCAAAAGGTACGCTATTTTATAGAGCCAACTATTGATTACGATCGTTAGCAATCTATGATAGACAAGTGCATCGCATCTCCAGTAGCCAGCTCAACGTAAATTGATGTAAATTCCATCACAGATTACTAGCATTTCCTTCAAATCGATCTCGACAAAAGGCTTCTGGTCGTTGTGCAACGCAGGATAAGGCCCGTGATATAAACAACTCTCAACATTCGAACCTTTGCCTTAAGTGGAAAGGCAGATCTAAATTTACCCACAGATCTTCCCTCTGGTACTCTTTTGTCTCACCCCTTGCGATTTTTGTCCCCGGAGTACAGATTTTTGGCGACGACCTCTGGGGGCGGTTTGCACCGGGCAATGTCGTCCGTTCCGTGAGAAATCACGCGCCCCGTCCAATTTCTCCGCTTGATTACACGTCGACTCGTCCACCGAGGAGGGGAGGGGGAGAGGAGGGGCTGAGTGAGCAAACCCCTTGTGTGCTCTCCCTCCTTGTCCCTTCGCCCCTCCCGGAGGTGTTACTGCCTCTTCCCCCATAAAACCAGTCCCAGGATAGGGTATAGGGTGGGGTGGGGGTTCCTTGCGCCACCCTGTTAAACTCCCTCCATCCAACACCTCGCTCCTATTCCCTTACCCTTGCTCTTTTCTCCGACTCCCTCTTTAGAGTGACCGGTATGCAGATGTTGAGATTTTCACGTGTGGATAGGCGAGGGAGGAGGTGGCCGGGTGAGAGGGAGGGAGGGAGGGAGGGCGGCGTGAAGGGAATACGGTATCGTCTTGCACGGCGCGTGTCATGGTCCCCTCCCCCACCTTCTCCCTTCCGTATTTCCAGTGCTTTTCATGGGGAGGAGAGAGGGGGAGTAGTAGGTGGGTTGAAGGAGCGAGGAGGATTTGGTGAGGGGCACGGGTAAATGAGGGAAAAGACGGGAGGTTTGGTGAAGCAACTGGAAATAGGGATGTAGGAAGGAGAAAGGGGTACTGAGAGGAAAGACAAATGCTAGCAATGTTTCAGTGAAACTGCGAGCCACTCACACGAGTCGTACAGTATTCATGGTGACTACAGTTTCGGCCGAGTCGACACAGGAATTGTGAAATCTTAAACTCCAGTAAATGCCAGTAGGGCAAATACATAACCTTAGGCTCAAATAAATATATTTTTGGTTTTTAATTCGGTCAGAAAACAGTAATGTATCTCCAAAATCATAAGACATTTGCACGCATTTTTCACTTATTTGGCTTTGGATTATTTTAAACCTTTTAGGCTACAATCTCAAAATGACAAAGCGGTTATCCTGTCATGTAGATTTTCAGAACTTGAGGTACTGACGCGATCATTCATTGTCACTCCTGGCAGAGCGATCAAATGTTAGAAGCCGAAGAAAATTTGGTGCATGTAGTTTTGCAGCTACGCCAGTGACGTACTCCATTTGTTGCTGCAAACGATTATGACACTCAGAGGCATTCGTTAAACTAATAATATGCCTTAAAATATTAAAGAACTCAAGGAACCCACATTAATTTTCCCATTAAGAAAGAAGAGAAAACAATTAATCCCAGAAAAAATTGGACTCAAAACGGCTGGGACAGATGCTCTAATCGAATGCAGTGAAAGCACCGCCTATGCAATATTTATTACACGAATTTGTTGCACAGACAAATCAGCAACAAAGAAAAGAACAAGTAAGAGAAATTTTGAATATTAGAACGTGGCTGTAAAATGTTAGTGTTAATGGAGGATAGGTAAATTCGATAATACAAATCATGATCAAGTGGAAAGAATTACAAAATTGAAATAAACGATTATTTAGAAAAACTAATAACAGCAAGAGAGGATCTTACAGTAAACAGAAGCTGAGACGAGGAGGAGAGTAACATACTCAAGGTGGGATGGACGATTTTTAATAGACGAGTGTATATCGTCAATTTTTAATCATCGCTGAAAACAGAGATAAAATTGAAATTTTTATTCGTCCTTCTCTTCTTCTCTAGATATCCATAATCCAGATTAATACATTTCTCCAGCGTTTCTTGACAGTTCGAAGGCCCTCATTGTGAAAATCAGCAGATTGCGTCAAAAGCCACCTCTTGAATGAAGTCATTTTTGTTCCAAGAAACTGCGAGAGATGCCGCGACAGTAACTTTGAACGGAGTCATCCTCTGAATGCGCATTACAATGCAAAATTATCAGTGTTAAAATCATTCGCCTTGACCGGGATTCGAACCCAGATCCCTTGATGTCCGGAGGATGTCATATTTGGATCCCGGATCACTCGATCTCGGAGTGCACGAGTTCTCTTACCTACTCGTACGTACTTAAGAGGACTCCTCGGTAGCTTAACTGGTTGACGCACTTGGCCGACGCACTCCGGCTTCGAGTCCCGGTCGAGGGATATTGTTGTAGTGCAATGAACATTTAGTGGATGACTTCGTTAAAATTTACTATTGCGGCACTCCCGCAGTTTCTTGTAATTTTTCAAAGTTGAAACACCTCTAGTGTTTAAAGTTGCTTTTTACCTTGTGGACTGTGGCGCATTTCGCACGACTACTAATGTCTGTGACACTGCATGTACGGTATTTCATCGCAGCATCTTGTTCCTTTAAAGCCCCGAGAATCTCGGAGTTTTTAGAGGACGCCACGATAGCTTAAACCATAAACCCAGTACTCAACCCAAAGGTCGGTTTGGTAGGTGATGGTAGAGTTCTCCCACGTACTAAGCCCGACGTCGTCTGAATATTCACACATCAGGGAAGGGGGGGGGAGTTCCTTTCCCTGTTACGGCTATGGATTCCCAGGGTCTTGTACCCGAAAAATCACATATCTTGGGGAGCCGCAGGTGCCTAGAGTGCCTTGCCCGGGAACCCGGGACCCTACGGTCAGTAGTCCAACGCTCTACCCCCTGGACTACCGCGATCCACCCTCGATAGCTTATACTTGCTAAATCACTCGGCCGGTCATCGAGGTATCCGAGTACCAAGCTCGGTCAAGGGGAACAAATTTTACATTCTGAAATTGTTCATTGTCATTTTCTTTGTCTAATCTCAGGCGCTGAAATGGTTTTTTTGTTCAGGGGATTAACAAATGTCGCTTGGGATGAGATTGGGAGAATAGGGTGGATGTGGCAAAATTTCGAAGCCACATCGCTTTGATTGCCGATCGCGCGGTCGCGATTGCAGATCCTGCTGTGTTAGCTCATGAAAAAGGAGTCAGTAGTCGTGGAACCCAGCGTGTTGACACCTTTAATATGTGCAGTTCTTAGTGAATTTTTTTTCACTCACTGACGTAACTAAGATCAGTTTCATTCATGATCATTTGGATTGTTTCCCTTCGTTCTAGCAGGATAAATTCCTTCACTTTCTTCACTATGGTAGCATCGTCCGCAAGTGATGGTATTCCACATCTAGGATCGTCTGTGATGGCCATTTAGTCAGTTTGAAAAGTCCCTTAGCACCTCACAACTGCGTCATATGTCATTGTGATAAACAGTCATTATTTTATCGTGAAGTTTCAGGTTACTGAAACCTTTCAAATGAAGGAACTTAATCACAACGCCAGCCTCTATATTCTCCATACTACGAGTTACTCCAATCTACGGCTTCTTGAAACAAAACATATCAACACTCATGGCTGTAATTTACAACATTATGTACATAAGGATCAATCAATATGCAGAATAATTCATATCCAGAACATCGGTCATTGCTTAGTAATAATAGTTTAAAAACGATACCCCCACGTATATAAGTCTACATGCAACTATGATGCGATGGAACTGGACGAACTATGAGAAATTAAGGTTAACGAGGCATTAGGAATAGATAATTTTTTTCCTTCTAAAGTCCTCATGAAAACGAGATAGGTATTAAGTATGCTTTATGGAAATCCCTGAATCGCATTAGTTATGAAACTACAGACTTTGGTCTTTCAGATAAAGTGGGTTTAAATAAAATTCCGATTCAAAAAAGATCCAAAAAGTGCAAATTTTCGTCACTATAAGATTTAACTTCGCACTAACAAAGTGAAACTAAGTTCATTGCTCTGCATTGTTTGATGAGGGATTCAAACGAATGCTAACGTATTAGAGTCGGTTGGTAGACGAATTTAGGAAGTTATGCAATCGCAAAAAAACATTGATATAAAACTATGTAGGACATACCCAGTATGCATTTTCGTCTTTATTATATTTCGAGGATGTGTCATTGAGAGTAGAAAATGATGGCATGGATGACAAAACGGGTTGGAATATATAAAAGAGTTATCAGTAGCAATAGTGCAGAATCAGGCAGAGAAATCGCATTGTAGTGGGCAGAGAAAGTCTCTTATTAAATACGTGCACATGACTCATACTCTACAGAAAAGAAAAGCAGAAGGAAAATAGGACTGGCAGTATGAGATGAAGGTGGAGGACATAATTGCTCTTTATTTCCCATGATTTTCAGATAATTTGCCCAAAAACAGGTAGAAGATACATGAAAAAATCTATAGGTAAAATGGAAGGAGGTTAAGAGATCAAATTAATGGATTTTGCACGTTATAAAGGTTTTTAGGTCCCTAAAGTAATAATGCCATCATTAAAATTTTTCAAGGTTCTGTCAAAGGAATGAGGCAATGATAAATTATTAAATTTATCAGAGAGTGATTTCAATTGGTAGGCAGATTCACACGACTAAAGATAACAGAAATTAGAGTAGGTGGGTCAGTTCAAGCAGTTTAATCAATAGTAATAAGTATACCACTGACAATTAAAGCCTTAAATAAATACGGTAATTAATAATTGGAGCTCGTCAGTTAAAAACATATATTAATCAAAACAAAATAGGCTGAAGTGTTGGTTGCTTGAGCAATGAAGAAGGTTCTATATAGGAAGAAGATGAACATTTATCAGGAACTTTTGCTTTTCATAGTTGGAAAGTTAGCTATACATAGGGGAGCTACAATAGAGGATTTAAACCGTCACGGGAAAGGGAGAGGTTTGAAAAATACCATATATTGAAGAATTATACATGACAAAATGCCAGAAAGGTCTGTATGTATTCTGTATCATTGAAAATCAGCTGTAAGCGTGGACATGCTCAAGAGTCATCAGAAGATGTCATACGAACATGACAGCTTTACAACTTTTCTCGTAATTATGTAAGGGAGAGGTTTGAAAAATACCATACTATATATTGAAGAATTATACATGACAAAATGCCAGCAAGGTCTGTATGTATTCTGTATAATTGAAAATCAGCTGTAAGCGTGGACGTGAATAGATGATGTCATACGAGTTGTACAGCTTTAAAATTTTTCTCGTAATTATGTACAATAAAATTTAGGCCATCAGAGGGGTATGAAAAATCACAGCACTGAATTGTAAGAAAATGCCCACATGATTTATTTGTTCAAATTACATTTTGAAGGAGCCTTAGCAGCTTTGATCGAACAGCATCCACCAATTGAAACGGAAAATAGTATTATTAATTTCCAAGGTATTTTAAGAACCAATGGCAACCCCATTGAAACCTAAGACATCTTATACGTCCATGGAAAACAATATCCAATAATACGAGTAAAGTCTCGTATTTTTGAGTGGTTATCGATTAATTCTTACCCTAAATTTAACACGGGGAGACTATCGCATTGGATCAATATCACAAGCGGGTGATATCTGATCAAAAAAGATTTTCGAGCAACGCCAAGTCTTTTCCAGCAAGCAAACCTATAAGAATTTCAAGGGAAGTCGCTTGGGAGGAGAGGATAGCAAAAGTGGGGGTGGGGAAGAGGAGGTGTGGCCTAGAGGAGGGTTTTAAGGGTCTGGGTGGGTGTGAGCAGCCTCCATGGAAGTGCACGAGATGGGATCGCGACACCTGAAATTGTGGGCGTTTCCAAGACGGCTGAGAGATATCAAACAGATCTCAACTATGCCCCGCCTCCCCTCCCCCACCCTATCTCTTTCCACCTTCCCCGCCGTTCACTTGGCTCTCTCCGAGGACGCCTCCGTAGAAACCCTTTTTTCTCCCTCTCTCCACGCCAACGCCCCATCACTGTGTCCTCCTTTCCATCCCTCCACCAGAGAGTCTCGCTCCTCTCGTATCAGCCCTGTCCCTTGTGTCTATTTATTTTCAGTTCCTTTCCTCCTCTTATCTGTATTCCTCCAGTCTTTCTCCACGAGCAACCCTGGCGTTTACCGTCGCTCCAAAACACACCAGCTGGTCTCATTTCACTTCCCTGTGTACCCTCGAGGGTGATGTCGATCATTCCCGCATGCGTCTTAGATGATTTACGCACTAAGGGAAAATCAGTGAAAACCAGAGTGTTTTCATTTCTTCCGTATTCTGGAAATCTGTCCCTACCAGTCAGTGTTTTCGAAAAGTGTGTTTCCCTGTTTATTATACAAGATTTTACTTTTCGATACCTTAGGAAATCTGTAAATAATCTCATTTGCCAATCAACTCAAACTTTTCCAGTTACAATCGTGATTTTAAATGGCAATGATGAGATATTGTTTGTGCGATGCAATGATTAACTCATTAAATCCGGCATCAGTTGGAGAAACTTTCACTTCCATCACCTTCATTTTATAAGGAGGACTTTACAACGCAGGAATTTATTTGAAATGCTGATATTAGTAATAACCGCGTTTAATTTCCTCTTTCAGGTGATTAGGGTTATCTTGGATCCTGCCTCACTCGAATCTCGAATGGATGTTAAAATTTATTAATTTAAATATTATGGTAATAAATATTGCTTTCCGTTCATGTATAATAGGGTTTAGAATATTCAATAGGTCTCCAATTAACGTGAAACCATACTCGTAGGTATTTGGCACATTACTTAGGACTTAAACACTGTCATCTGGTCTGGGAGGTTAGTGGAAATTTGGATTTTTCAGTTTTAAGATGCAGGTAATATTTAAATTTTAGCAAATTTCATACAGTACTGCCGAATGAAAGTTAGTAGTATTTTTTCTGTGGTGGGACATCCTACAGTATTTTCATCAATGTAATTTAATATAGACCCTAAAGGTAAATATTGTGTGAAAGGCACACTCAAGTTTTGACCTTGTCGGCTAACGAGTACTGCTAACCGGCCGGCTATACTTTTCAACGTAATTAAACATATCCAGGCTAAGATATAACGTCTTCAATTGTTGCACATGATATTGAGGGCTTCATATACCATCGCCATTGACGCACACGAGTCGAGTCCAGAGACAGCACCGTTGAGTTAGTATTTCATATCTTTATACAGGGAGACAAATGCTTTTTCGTGTCTATCTTGACGTTGGAGCAGTCATATTAATCACAAAATTGCCAGAAAGTTAAAAAAAATAATGAAAAGAGAAAGAAGAAAATAGTCCATATGTGCGATTTCAAACCCTTTAACTCTTGTATACCTCCTATAATACTCCTATAAGAACGCCTATATAACCTCCTACCCAAGGCACCTATATACTTCTCCATTGTTACATTGCTCAGACAAAATCGAAAAATAGTACTTTCGATGACAAAATACCAATTTTATAAGGGATAACATTAAAATATTATTCTTCAGATAATTCTTTTGTATATTTATATTACTAGTCTACAACGTTTCGCTCGTATTTAGTCAAATTATTGTTGGAGCACTCAGGAAAAAAGATTAAAATTTTGAATTGGGAATTGAAGTATAATAACCATTTTAAAATATCAAAAGTCATGTGGGCTGTCGTCCTAAAGGTTCAATGATTACAACTGTGGACTGTTGCCCAAGATGCTTCCGTTAGTAATTTCATGATTAATTTGTGTTGGAATTACAAGTGTGTATCTTATTTTTCCTCGCTAGTGCTAACTTCATATGCATTATTATTAACATCCCTTAGACTTTCACATAAGTTATACATATATATATATATATATATATATATATATATACGCACTTCAACCTTTTTCCAAGTACGATCATTTTACTACTACCTACCTACTTACCCCAAAATCTCCAAATTAATACCAAACGGAGTTAAGGTCATCCCGCTCAAATGTTTTCCATCCTTCTTCGTTCAAATCGAACACAGTTCGCCCCTACCCCTAGACGGCGACTTTCCTGGACCGAACATTCCTTTGTTGTTCCATCGGCTGCAGCTAGAATGTGTGAATGCAGTTTCTTTAGACCTGTAAATGTCTTTAAGTGTTTTGAAGGAACGATAAATCGCTGGATTAAAACGAAGGAGAGACAGACCGGAAGCAATTTTTTGAAACCGTAGTTATAAAGCAATCGAGTCTGTGAATTCCTATTAAATTTTGCCATTCAAGGACGTATTGTGTCCCATAGTGCGTCCAATCCATTATTTTCCACGGAAAGAACGTAACAAATGCATTAGATACGCAGAGAGATACAATGGATTCGTGAGGCTTGTGATGAAATGAAAAAGGGAGATAGAATTACCAAGACCAAGTGTCAAGTAAGGTAAGGACGGGTAAATACAGGTAGGTAAATAAAAATTCAAGGAAAAAAAGAAGATAATGGACACTAGAGAATTCATCCCGTAAAATTAGTATAATTTATGTTTGTAGAAATTATACAAAAAGAGCAATTTTCGACCTTTATATCGGACCCTTAACGGTAAAGTAAGAATTTTAATGTCAATTACAAACACTAAAGTATCAGATGGGTGAAACTGACCTAGGCGGGAATCGAACCTGACAGGCGAGAAAGCTACCCCACCGCCCCCAGGAACAGCAATACTTAGAGCATAATAGAAGGAATGAATGTTCTGGGAATAATGTACTCATTAACAGATAGGCTTGCCCGGGAATCGAACTCGAGCTCCTTCAGTTAGCAGTTCATAGCTCTAACCCTGGACAACCGCGACCCCCCACCCAAACACACACATATGCATACATAAATGCGTATAATTCGATTTTTATTTTTGGAAAATTTATTTCCAATGATAGATGATACCTGCACACCAAACCGAAGAATATTCAAAATAATTTTCACACCTGAAAATCTAGAATTTACTTTTGAAGTTGAAGGAAATAAATTTGTAAAAAAATGAAATTAGTCTGCCATTTCAATTCTGACTTTGCCTATTCCTGTTAAGAAGTGAAATTACAACGTTTTAGCCCCTGATAACCTTTTCTGCAGTTGCTTTTTCTATTAAAATTAGGTAACTATAAATACTTCATTCTGCAAGACATAATATTCAATTAAATAAAATTAGCAATTTTCCACAAAAATAAAATAATTATTGATACGACCGGTTTCGATGCAACTACATCATCTTCTGGTGTACCAGAAGATGATGTAGTTGCATCGAAACCGGTCGTATTAATATTTTTTTTATTTTTGTGGAAAATTGCTAATTTTATTTAATCATGTTATTCCACCATATCACGCCTGAAACGTCTCTTTTTATAATATTCCATGTTCCTCCAAGTTTCTATATATATTATTTACCGTATATTTTTTATTAATCATGATTTTGTGATACCTATTTCGTCAATATATTCTTATTTCAGCATGCATTTCGTGGCATTCAACCGCCCATCAATTTCAAAAAGACACTGTACCGTCTGGCATCTGCTTGAATTAATTCCCACAATATATAAATGCAATTCATAGGCTAGTAATGCCAAATTATTTCGCTATAATTGGACAAAATATTTGGTATTACATGGCTACTTTGAATATAAATCGCTTTTGCCATTGGAACTATTTCTCTTTCCTTACAGCGGATATAAATTTAGTCAATGCTGAGACAAATTCGGGTTCACCATCACCTCATTACTCTCCCATCGTCGCGGGATATTTCTAATTTGTCTCAGAAAGTATATTTCAAACGTTCAGGGTTAAAGGAATACTAATGTTTCCTACATACTTTGCTCGTTACAAGGAGTAATAAAACTAAGGAACTGAGAGTCACAAAAACAAAAGAAACACATGAATAATTCCTCGGGGTGGAGAACTTCGACGTATTTTTTCAAACTAATTTCTCTCAGTTATTTTATGCTCTTGATTTACGTGTTTGATTCAGTTTTTGTTTTAGTTTCCCATCACGCCTAATCATTCATTTGCCTTGGTTCGCTGCCTCATGCCTCATGCCGCACCATATCAGAAACAGGGCGTGCATTCTCGCCGTTGTGGCCGAATCCAGAGCACCACGTGCAAATCATTCCACCGTGATTTTTCCCATTTCCCTCTATCATGAATCTCCCATCCACAATCTCCATCCAAACACTCCACCCTGTTAATCTCTTTTTTACATATTGTATTTTTTTATTGGTCCGCCGAACCATCTGTCGGTGCTTCACCTGAGACACACGATCCCCTGCGCACCACCCACCTCCCCCTCACTCCTTCCCACCCTCCCGAAAAAATGAGCCAACTCCAAATCTTCGCCGTCGCCGTGATTTGTTGCCCAATTAAAGCGACTCGCACGGGTTGAAGTTATCAACGCACCTATTGCTTCAGATGATGTCCCCTTGGCTGCCGCTCCATCATCATCTCCCCAACTTGGTTTTCCCCTCCACCCTCCGCCCCTCTAATATCAAATGACCCACACCCTTCCCCCTCACGATACCGATTCTTCCCGCCCCCGACCCCCACCCTTTCCCCTTCGCCGCACCCACCCACCCGTCTCCCACGTACAGCGTCCTACAATCCCACGCGGCAGCGGAACGAGGTGGGGTCGGAGGAAGTAAGGAAGGGAATCTGAGACACATCTGGTCGAGATCATTCCAAGCGTCCGCGCTCTCGTAATAATAATTCCGCCTCTGTCCCCATCCTTCATCGCTATCCCGCAACCCAAAGCCTCCTCCTCGCTCTTCCACGCTGAAGCAGTTTGCTTCGGCCATCTTGCACCGTTTATTATTACCTCCCCCTCGAAAGCGCTAGCTCTAAACTTTGATCCGGCCATATTTTGTCCATCCTGTGTTTCTCCAGGCCGCCACTATTTTGATACTATTTCTGGAAGATGGGAATGAATCCACGGGAAAATAAATTCCATTTTAATTTTATTTGTAAGAGATCTTCGAAAATAATTTATCCCCCTCTTTTTCCTTAACGATGTCAATGCCTTATGGAATTGCAGTAATCAATTATTATTTGATTCTCAATTTTACTGATTTTACTTTAAAAGTGGCAGTTAGTACCTTGGAAGGAACCTTGGAAGTAAACTTATATATAATTCGTTGTCTCGGGCGTGACTTCATGGAATCGACTTAACATAATGAAAAGAGAAACTTTATAATATGGATAAGCTTAACAATATATGTGGAATTATAAAGTTTCTCTTTTCATTATATAAACTTATGTAATTTCTAAAATATGTATCGATTAATTGTTCATATTCTTAAATCTTACTTGAACCCTTTTCAAGTTGAAAACGATTCGAAGTCTGTGCCAGGAAACACACGAATGAAATTCACGTCAAAGAGAAATTCTAGGATGGGCTAGAAATTAGTTCTAGTACAGCAGAATAATCATCTCATTATCATTAGCCAAAATACATTTAAAATATTGTAAATTCTTCTGGCCTATATTTTTGGAATAACTTCGACACTAAAAAATAACAATTTGTATTATTCACTATAATGAATTCATCTCTCTTCATTGTAATGAAGACCTAAGTGACTTCACTTACGTATTTATAGCTTTGAAGGCTATTTGTTTATTTAACATAAGATCGTTATAGGTTGATAATTGAAATTATCGGTAGTCCTAAAATTGATACCATTCTCGTTATCACCAATAAGGGTATTGAATTATTATTATCATTCCAGGGTAATTTTTAATGTTTAAAAAACCGTTTTTTTATTTCATAATTTTTCAAATCAACAAATTAAATCAGTGTTTTTTTTCACTGCATTTTCCTAACTTGGTTAAAAATAATACTGCCATTGAAAGAGTTCAAAATTATTCCAATATCTCAAGCTAAAATTGTAGATAATAGTTTCGGCACTTTTGCCATTCCTTATTATTGGATTTGTGCATAAGACCCCAAATTATTGTACCATAACATTTATACTTCTGTCAACTTATCTTAATTCTTACATTCTAATATATCTCTTTATGATACCACAACATCTTTTCTTTCATGCATGCACGTTTGTTTCATATATAAGGATAAGTAATATTCATTCTGAAACAAAAGAATTCTGTTAATTCATATTTCTATTACGTGCTTGGTGGAAAATATGTAGACATGAACTTTTTCACGGATATTTATTTAATCTTTCTTTTTAGTTAGTTGCGAGAGCCTGTATTCTTATCATCTGGAATTTCCTAGTGCTGAGCCAGCAACCATGGACACTCAAAACTGAGGCTTCACTTGAATAGGAGGCCTCTGAGAGAACAGAATCTGAATGTTCAAATGAATCAATTTCATCCAATCTCCTTACCTGCCTTCTAATCCAAATTATTTCTTCCTCATTACTCGTATTGTAAGATTATTTTAAAATTTGTTATAATTGCCTCACATCTAATTATTTGGTTTAATCTTTAGTTGCTCCACAAAAATCTTTTCACCTTCAATGGAAGGAAAGGCAGGGGCTCAAAGGGTCTTCAAAGGAAAACAAGGTCAAAGGTGATAAGAAAATAACAGCCCTAGAACTAAAATTTAAAACAAAATTCTTTCGTGTCACATAACTGATTCATTAACACTAGCCAATAAATTGGTAAAAAAAAACAAATTGGATTCAGTAATAAAAAAGAATTGGATTCGGCCAAGATTTGGAGAAAACAAGTGTACCAGTACGTTGCATTCATTCCCTCATTTACGCATCATAGTAGCGTTTTTTTCCTTTTCCATTCATTACTTGTGTGATTGAAATTTGCTGAAGTTGATTCTGGTTGAAATTTTTCTAGGTTGAACTTTATGTCTTAATATTCCCACGCGTATTACCACCATATTTTATGTATTCTCTGAGGCAGAGGTAAATAAGTACATTTGATGCATCGCTCCATGTATTTCTAATGTTTGGTAAAAGTTTAGTAATATATAGGTAGATCATAATTCATCAATAGGCCTTCAATCCTAAGATTTCCTCACTGGAGCCCAAGTTTTTCTATAAAAAATGATTGTTCTGCTAAACTCTAATTTCTCATTCTTATTACACCCATCTTTCTTCGGTCTAATAATCAAAAATTTCGTCATGAAATTCTTCTTGTCATTTTCACTCAGACGATTATAATAGTCGTATTATTTTACTTGCAATAAATCGGCCATATAATATATCAGAACAAAGTAAAATTTGATAGGAATACCTTCAAAATGAAAATCATTTTACCAGACGAAAGGAAATTGTTTTATACTTTTATCGCCTATATTTGTTATTCTATCTACTGATTCTATCTCAATCGAGGAATAATTTAATGACGACACCCCATTACTGTTCATGAATTGAGTGATTAATACAGATCGACTAATATTATTAAATCAATGGGTGATTTCGATATGATGGGTGACCTGTGAGGACCAATATCGGCGTGCTCAGTTGCCCAAATATAAATCCGTCGTAGGTCATCCCAAGATAAAAGTTCCAACTCAGTTTCTTTCCATTCCTACGCTAACCGTAATTAACATACCGTCGAGTCTCTCCCCGCTTCGCATGGAGGGGCGATTGCCGATGCAGAGGGAGGACGGAGGTGTGGGGGAAAAATGAGTGGGGATCACTGAGGGAAGAGGAGGCAAGGAACGCCTCATCCCCGGCACCTCTCCCCTCAGTGAGCCCCGAATGCTCACTGGGGAGAATTCCACGCTCTTTATTCCATGTCGCGCCCTCATCGTGCCCAGGATTCCCGCTCACTCCCACTTCCGCTGGCGTCTTTCGGAGGAGATTTTTCTATTTATTTTTCTTGAGATTCTTGGTGGGTTTACATTAGCACCTCGGTGATGGAATTTCTTCCGTTTGAATGCATTCGCCCATTATCCTATTTCATTTCTGATCTAAAGGGCTAATATTAAAGGGAAAAAGTCACCGGAAAAGTTTTTTGCTTGAGATTCTCTGACGTAGGAGCGCAGGTTTCACGGATATTTCCATTCACTTCTTCTTTCGATGTCGCAAGATTTAGGCAGATTTATTAATGCCCTCGGCCACATAATTCGTCAGAAAGGTTGATCAGTGAATGTAGAGGAACATCAATCGCCTCAGCGTTACAAGGACGTGTCAAATTAAAATAATCGTATTTTTTTTAAATATTCAGCTTGAATCCGCGCAGGTTTTGTAGTGGATATTGGAAGAGACATGTAAATGTGCATCACTGATCAAATAAAACTGTGGTAAGACAAGAAAAAACATTTCGCGCATCACAAATGAGAAAATTCAATTACATCACTCCCGCACATATTGCGTGCATTAGAAAAGGTACTTTTTGAGATGAAGAGAGGAAGTTCGAGGGATTTGGCCACGGCGCATGCCTTCAGTGAAGAGAGAAAGAGAGAGAGGGATGGGTGGGGAAGAATCGTCAGGGGCGGAGAGGTGGGGGAGGAGGTGGACATGAGTCTTGGAAGAGGTTGAGGGAGGGAAAGTAGAGGGGCGGCGGGGAAGGGGGAAGCGTGGAGGTAGGAGGGTTGGGAACGGGCGGAGGAGAGCCCTCATCACGGGGGCTTCCTCGGATATGTCCTCCCTTTATTCTCACAACCGCTCCTTCAAACCTCCCCTATCCCTCCATCTCCCCCTCCCTTCTCCCCCTATCTCTCTCCCTCTCTCTCTCTCCCTCTCTCTCTCTCTCTCTCTTCTCCCCAGATCCTAGTTTTAACTCCAAACCAACCCCCTCTCCGTCTCCACGTCCCACTCCCTCCATGTCTCTCCTCTTGCACCCCCGTCCTCCGCAACTATTTTCGTACCGGGTCGGTTGTATTCCAGGCTGTCTGCCTGTGTGCGCTGCCCCCCCTTGGAAGGCAAGTTTTGCCCCTTTATTTTTTTTCCCTCCCTCTCTTCTTAATTGCGGCTGAGGGACGGAAGAGGAGAGGGAGGGGGGAAGGGGGACGACTACTGTACAGAGGTAGGCTTCTGGGTGAAGAGAGGGAGAATAGAGGGTGGGGGAGAGTGAGATTAAGTGAGGACGAGGACATTGCGGTGAAGGGGCGAGGAGGAGGCGGGGTCTGAGGGATTTGCGACGGGGTGGGAGGTGAGGAGCGTAACCTCATGAGGTAGATCCGTCAAGAGACTGTTTGGCGCCTTCCAATGCTCTCTCTCTCTAACTCTCTCCCCTACCTTCTCCTCTCGCTTCCCTCTTTATCCTCGGCACTTGACTAGAGAAGGAAAAAAAATAAAAAGATTCATTATGCCCCGTTTCTCCCTCCCTTTCTTTTGCACCTTCTTGTATTACGACTCGCTTTGTGGAAAGGGTGTTGGGACTTTTTTTACCCTGCCTTATGGAAATAGGTTGACGGGAATTTTTTTGTTCGTAGTCGTGTGGGAAAATGTTTTGACTTGGTTTTATGCCGTATGGTCTAAGCTAGAGTTAGCTAAGTGTAATTTGCTTCAAACCGAGAAAGTTTGATGCTTAATATTTATTATCCACGGGAAAGTGTTTTTTTGGCGAATTGAACTAGCTGTTGAATGACGTGATTTAAAGAAATGAAATGTCAAATAGTGTATTGCAGTGAACATGGATACAATTATGAAAATTCATGGCTCTCAGACTGAGTTTAATTTTCTGGTATCTAAAAATCATTCGAAATTTTATCGTATTCCCAAATATTATTACTATTGAAAGTAACACTTGAAAGTTGTGATATATATACCTAATTTAACGAAGCCAATTGGTTTGTAGGTAAATCCGAAACTAATTGCTGATTTTTATCGGGTATTTTTATCGCCAAATTTCATTTAAAAATAAAATTAACACTTAATGTGAGTTAATTATAGAATAAAATATATTTTATTACTAACAAGGAACATATTGGCTGTAATTTATTTATCCTAGACGTTTTCAATCGATAAAATAACCTTTCTTCCAAGAATACGAAATACATACCAGTCGGAGAAAATTTAACACTAAAAAAAATTAAATCTATTCGCAATATATTTTTTTCCGAGAGAAAAAGATGAACAAGTGATCGAATATCCTGAAAATCTGTAAAATTATTCGCCTTGTTCCTCAACTATATGCCGACTTTCCACTGTAAATGTGTAATGGTTATCTTTTGCACTAAAACTTTAAAGTTAATATTTTATGATGAATGAAATAAAACATGAAAAATACCTAAGTTCAAATGATCGTTTAAGTTCCAGTCATGATCATGATTGCAATATTAGGAATGCATATTTATTTTCTATCAACGTAATAAGTGATAGATCAAAGTGTACTAATAGAAGTGAAATTAATAAATTGGATGAGCAAATTGAAAGTCGAAAACGAATGAAGCATCAATACATATTCATTTATTTGAAGTTGATCCTAACTTATACTAAAGCCGCTCACCAGAAATTAATGTATTTATGTAAAAAGAATTCTGGACATTTACCACTTAAATTCTTTTATAGATGATTTCCTAGAAAATTCAAGCATTCATTCACTAATGCTTGAATACGCGTATTGATGTCTAAGTGTCATTGAGAGCTCTCGGGTTGTTTCATTTTATTTGTTTATAATACGAGGTCTGTAAATTAAGTAATGAGACTGATTTTTCTTTTAAATTTTTCATTCAAATAGAATTACAATTTTATATTGTTACTCTCAAAATAACTTCCTTCCGAAGCCACGCAGCACTGGAGACGGTTCTTCCGCTCATAGCAGTGGAACTGGAATACTGGAACTCCGATACTGGAATAGCCTTCAGCTGGTCGGTTACAGCTGTTTTAATGTTTTCGACTGTCCCAAAATGATTTCCCTTGAAGTAATTTGTCAACTTCGGGAAGAGAAAAAAGTCACAAGGACTGAAGTCAGGCGAATAAGGAGGCTGAGGAGTCACAGGAATGTTTATACATGCCAAAAACTCGTTTATTGAAATTGCTGTGGAACAAGGAGCATTGTCGTGATGCAACACCCAGTTGTTCCTCATGTTTGGTCTCACGTGAATGACCCTTTTTCGAAGTTTTTCAAAAAAGTCCCGTTAAAAGTGTTGATTGAACGTGTGGCCTTGAGGTAGAAACTCTTTGTGGACGTTTCCGTGGTTATCGAAAAAAACAAATCAGCATGCATTTGATCTTCGACTTCCTCACCATTGCTTTTTTGGGCCTTGGAGAGATTGAAGTGTGCCACTCCATGCTCTGGCGCTTTGTTTCTGGGTACTACTCAAACACACAAAACTCGTCACCATTAATGACACATTCCAGAAAATGGGGGTCATTTTTAAACGAATCCAATAAATCGAGGCACCTTTCCCTCCTGATATCCTTTTGGTCTTGCCAAAGGTTTTTGAACAATTTTTGCGCAGATTTTTATCGTTCCCAATTCATTGGTAAAAATCTGAGGAACGGTGGTGTGAGTCAAATTCAACTCTTCCCGATCATGCTGAGTGTCAACCGACGATCTGAACGCACAAGATCCCGGATTCTGTCAACATTTTCATCGGTTCTCGAAGATGAAGGCCTTCCGCTTCGTGGTCCATCTTCAATCGACTATCTTCCTTTTGAAAATCCTTTAAACCACTGAAACATCTGGGCTCTTGGCAAAGTATTATCTCCGTATGCCTGCTGCTTAGTATTGCAAGAGTTTCCGTTGCACTGTGCCCAAGTCTGAAAGAGGTTTTAACCTCATAGCACATCGAAATTGATGTCGCTAATTTTTATAAGACAATAGAAAAACTGTTTTACAAAAAAAATCGCTACTGGCAACCAAATAACTCGAGCGAGTTCAAACGCGTACTGAAGGCGCAGCATATGTTACTCTGCTGCCCCTCCAAGTCCAGCACCTCCATTGTTGCCAGATCGAACGCTACGTTGCCAGTCTCATTACTTAATTTACAGACCTCGTATACAGGTTATGGGACCAGTATATTGATTTATAACACATTAAGATCAGTATTACAAACTTCCACATGTATTGCGTGAAATAATATAACATATTCACTGTCCGTTGCAATAAAAATCAATAGTATTATAAATAAAATAATTCATTTAAGTATGGGGTGGATATTTTTCATGATAAACACTTCCTCAGATACTGAAGTTTTGGATGGTGGTTTCGATCAATTAAATGGTATTGAGCTTAACTGGAAGATCTGATCCGCTGTAAATTCCAAGGTTTTACTAAGAAGTTCTTAGCAAACACGAAATCCATGACAACATTTATTCCAAATTGAATGGGTCAAATAAGCAAAACTTTACCCCTTGAAAGAAATATTTGTCAAACTTTAGCAGCATAACATATCCAACCGCATAAAAATTAATGAAAATCGTTCAAGACTAGGTTTTACAGGTAAATGTAACCAATAAAATAGTTGATTTCTTAAGAGAGAAAAACGAAACTTGCTAAGTTTCACAAAGATTTATGTGAGACGACCGTTTTCGTGAACCAGTCGAAATGTTCAAATCCCCTTTGTAGCCACAATTTGTCACTTCACCTGTGATTTTGTACAGCATTTAAAATGTCTTTTTTTGCCGGAAATAGAACTTTTGGATCGTGTCGTTGAATACTGAATAAAAACCATAAACACAGTTATCAACCCGAAGGTCGGTTTAGTAGGTGATGTTAGAGCTCACCCGTGTACCAAGCCCGACGGCGTGTGAATATTCACACATCAGGGTAGGGGGGCCAGTTCCTTTCCCTGTGCCGGTTATGGTGTCTCAGGAAGATCTGGTACCCGAAAAATCAACTAGCTTGGGTGGAGCTGCAGGTGCCCAAAGTGCCTTGCACGGGAATCGAACCCGGGACCCTCCGGTCAGTAATCCAACGCTCTACCCACTAGACCACCGCGACCCGCTGCGAGCACGTACTGAATATGAAATTCGCTAGTCCTTATTAGTCTAAAGAGAGTGGTCAAATTGCAGAGGATATTATGGACAACGCTGCAGCAAAAATTAGTAGAAATTTCAAAGTAGAAAGACAACGTGGAATATTTTTCTTCGCGGTGCAATAAGAAGGAAGTGTTAGAGGAACGTGATAAGGAAGCATGTGAACTGTTTGGGAAAAAACTGTGAAATACCTTCCTGAAAGATATGCAGAAGCTTAGGATTCGCCCAAGACATGAGAGGAGAGCTTTGAGAAAAGGAAATGCCGGAGAGAGGGAACACGGTTTCGGTTACAGATCTTCGAGGATAATTCAGGAAGGTAGAGTCAGTTGGGTGGATACCTTGGTATATATGTATGCTGTGGTCGATAATTGCCTTTCGAGAAACAATTTCCACCTTCAGATATTTTCTCCGAAATACTCTTCAAATATTTTCCCTTCGGCAGGGTCATAAGAAAGGGTGGTGCTCAGATGATGTGTGGAAAATATAATATCAGTTTAAATTGATAGGATTTTTCTGACAACCAATATCATCATCAGGGTGCCTCGGAGGTTTTAGTTTTACTCCGGAAGTATCCCAAACTTTGGTCATAATCGCTCTTGTTTTGCTTGGAATGCAATGAATTTGAAAAAATGAAGTATTCAAATTCAAAAATCCCGTTATGAAAGAAGTGGGCCATAATGAGTTATGTGCTTGGTGAATATTTCCGCTACCATTTTCCAAGAAATCAATTTGGTCGGAGAAGCGCGAATGGCACCTCATGATTAGCTTCAGCGAAAGCCATGGCAGGTGATGTCCATTGTATGAGTATTCTCACTTGACTTCTTCAGCGTTATTTAGTCAGTTTTCCATGTAAACTACTTGTTACCATTATTTATAAATCTATTTCTTACCTTTATAACTTCTGAATTTATATTTAATTATTATATATAGCTATTTTACGTGTCATGGTTAACGTAAAAGCTAATGGTTTCATAAGAGTTTTGGTTATAATATAAAGGGCTTAATTTTAAGAATGTCCTTCGAAATTATTCTCACAAACATAATTTGAACGGGGGATCGGGATGGTTCGGTGGCTAACGTACTGGCTTCCCACACAGTGTTCGAATTTTTGAGGCAGTGGTATCCCGATCCCTACTTAAGTGAGTATGCCGTCCGTCAGAGTTTAACAGTGGACCCCTTAGCGCCTTTCGTTTAAAGTAGGGTAATGCCGACGCCCTTTCACGTCCATCCCTAATGAGGCAAATGTCCCGGTCGCCTCCCCTAAAATTACTACTATCATCTAATTTTAACTGGAATGAACGATATGAATAAATTGATTCAAGTTACTTTATGGAATCCATAAATATTTAGCCCTTAAATATTTTCTAACTCATTTCAGTTAGAGGTTAATACACTGTTTTGAATAATGCAAAATAAGTTCGATTTAAAATCCTATTTTATAACTAAATTTAAAAATAATCAACGGTGCTAAAAGCTAAATTTAAATGTAAATAATATCACAGAAGTTATTTTAAATTACTCAGCTTCTCACATTTTATGATTACACTGCAGTATCAACTGGCTTTTGAAATAATGGCTGTTGTTAATGTTCCCCTGTCAAACGGCAGGGTATAAACACCACATGTCCATGGATGATTAGGCAATAAAGTGAAATTCTTTACCATTAATTTTCCAGCTTCAATAATTTTCATTGGACTTTATTTTTCATTTCTAAAAAGGTGATGTCTAGCTAGCTATACTAATACTGGAATATTTTGTTACAAGAAGATATGGTGGACAATACCATAGTTACGGCGTTGCAATTCCGGTCTTCCTATTTGTGAATCTGCACACAACGTGGTGGTGCTCAAACGGAATTCCAGTTTGGCCCGTGGGTTTTGGGCAAGTGCGATTCGTTGAGGGGGATGGTGGGATGAGAGAGAGGCATGGATGGATGTGATGAGAGACGAAGGAGAACGGCGGCGTGCTGGAAGGCCTCAACCTGTTGGCCACAGTCTGCGCGGCCGAACAAGGGGACCGTTTATGTGTCTTGAGCGTATCTGTGCGTTCGTGTGTGTGCGTGAGTGTGCCTTCCCCTCCAAAAGCGACGGGAAGGCAAAATATAATTGGTTTAAGCGATGGGGTGATGGGAGGAGTGAGATGAAGAAGGGGGGTGGGAAGAAGAAGTGGGAGTAATCGGGTTGATATGGGGCGGAGATGGGGTTGTGGAGGAATTAGGGAGTGGGCAAGATGTATGTGTTTGTGTGGCGTGTGTGTGTTGGTTGGTATGAGAGCAGCGCGTGTCTCCAGAATACTCAGGGACTGGCCACACCTGCCCCGGCCAAAACTACCCCCCTCCCTCCTGATGAGCCCTTCATCTCACTCCAGACATGTATATATCTCATCCGCGCATCCACCCTCTCTCCCGGCCTCCTATCCCCAGACCTCTCCCCCGCCGCTCCTCTTGGCCTCAACCCCCTGGCTAACCCAAGGTTCCCTCAAGCCTCCCTATCTCTCGCATCGCTCTCCCCTTGGACCCCCTTACCTTCCCGCCCTCCTCTCCATTTTCTTCCAGCTCCGTTTCCATCCTCTACCTCCAACCTCTCCGCCCCCATTACTTCCTCCTCCTGTTCCAGTCTATTCCCTTGACCCTCCCCATCTCTCCTTCCTTCATGAAATATTTTTCCCCACCTCGAACCTATCCTCCTTCACCCTCCTCTCGTTACCAGCTGATCTAATTCGGGTGTTTTACACGAGCCACTTGGAATAAAAATACAGAAAATATCGCCCTTCCGAGAACTTTTTAAGAAAGAGATTCTCAGAATGTCTGCTCGGGCTTCCCAAACCTTCGCGATGGCAATCGCACCCCACCCCGCAAGTGCATGCATTCCTGCCTTCCCCTTCCCACCTTCCTTCTCTCTTTACACCTCTCCTCCACTCACGTTCTCTCCCCCACCCACTTACTGGCGTCTTTGCACATTCTCGCTATCGGCAATAAATAAATACGAGGGGTTCTGACAGATATGGTCCTGGAAAACCACCAAAGAGCCACGTAAGAACACGTAAGTTTTGAAGATCCAGGATAGGATAGTACAGATGGTGCCACTTTCATTAAATGAAGAGCTATTTCAGCCGAATTAAAATTTTAATCAAAAAGTTTCACACGTCCATGCATCCAATATATAGAGTCTTAGAATAATAGATTCTTTTTTACGGTGCTTAACTTAAACCATGTAATCTCCGTGTCATTTTAGCCCTGGAAAGCGTAATCATACAATCTTGCGACAGAAAAAAATTCTAGAAAATATTTCCATTGCTAAAACACTGGTCATCGACAGGAATAATTTTCAGTTTCACAAATGCTCTTTTAATGACTTGAGCATTAAAGGGCATGGAAGAAAATTATCCATTTATTACACCGTATATTTAATTGCTGATTATATGTTTAAAAAAACTCACAGCATGTACATTTTCGGCTTAAACAATTGGTTTGCTGGTTCATTTAAGAAATGTGCGAATTCAATTGACTAGAGGAGACTGACTATTAAGCATGGATGACTGAGAATGTATTGGATGTATAACTACAATAAGTGAATTTTAGCAATGATATAATTATTTCAATGATTTTTCTGCGCTGAACTTAATTGTGTGCACACGTAAAGTCATTTGAGTTGCAATTTGTAACAGAAATTCTCGGACAAATTAATCTCACTTCAAACTATTTCTAACTCCTCGGGAAGATTATTTAAACAGTCAAAGTTCCCATTACCTCCCGGATATATTTTATCTTGGGACATTCTTTCTTAGGTGATAAAGATTTAGTTGAAACTCCTGAATGAGCTGATGGTTTCTTAAAGAGGCATTGCTAAATTTGGAAAAATGCTATTATTATTATTTAATACAAATATTATTAATTATTACATGAATCAAGCTTCATTACTCAGAATCTAACACAGTTACATAATTTTGCATCATAAATTATGGTGGAGGCAGAAAATATTAAGTACTCATTGCTATACATTTTTTACATAAACAATTCTTCAGCTATATCACCAGGCGTTTAATCAAGTATTGTTATCATGAATAAAAACTTAGCTTCAAATTTTTTAACTCATAAACTCTACTTTCGAGATAGGATTAAACTAAGGCATATCCTTTTACCTGGTGATTTCGTTATAATATGTTAAAATTTATAGTTCTAAAAATTCTATACCAATTTTCTACACACAATTAATTTAAAAATTTATTGGCATGTAAATTCAATCATTCAATAGAAAGCGTTCATAGCGATTTTTAGATATATGCTCTTCCACATACATAAATAAATCTAAATCCGTAAGATTGAAAGCATTATTCAGCATAAAGTATAGGCACGTAAAAATTATGAGACATATGGTATCCATTGAAGGAATATAAATTCAGAGACTTAGTCATCATCTCCACTGGCAACTATAACGTATTCACGAGCTCGCAGCAAGCTCACTTCAGAGAAAGATGGCAATAAATGGATGCGACAATCGTTTAGCAACTCGCGAAGTGTTCAGTACTCCATGGGGGTAATGCCTTTTCTGAAACTACCCACCCACTCAATGGTGAGCCTAGTTCGCACTAGCTTTTAAAAATCACCCCATCTCTCCTTTATCCTTGTCGACATCTCTCCCTCTCTCCACGCTTCTCGCCCCCTTTTTCTCTTTTCTCTTCGTTCTTCTAGCGCCTATCCCACTTAGATCGGCAACCCCCTCTGCGTATGCTCCGCAATGACACATCACAGCTATAAATGCTTGTTACCTCCCTCGAGACAGAATTGCGACAAATATTCTCCTACCACAAAAGTTTCCTGCTCAGCGAGACGAGGGTAGAGGGATGAACAATGGGATTTATCCGCAGCTCAAAAGGAGTTAAGGAGAGAAGCAATGAATATAACAATGATCGATGGCAGGGAAAAATAATTTTTCGCAAATTAAGAAAATAAGAGTAATGTATATTACGCCTGCCTGATTTTTTTATTTAACCAAAGATAAATCCGCTCATCAGTCCTAGATCGAAAGAACACTTATTCACAAATCGAGTTAAAATGTGTTTAAACTCAATCCTCGGCTTATAAATTTAAATGATGTCTTGTATGAATAAATTAAACCTTTAAATTAAATATGATAACATTTTTTCTTCTGCGGAACTCTCTCGTTTTTCTGTCACCTAGGTGCTAAGAGCTTTAGCTATTTTTGTAGTACAATGCTCAGTGGTTGTAACCTACTAAAATTCTGGAACTCGTAGGTTAATTCAATCGGTAGTTTATCGATAGCAATACGTCAAGTGCATGTATGATGCGTTGGTTTTTGGAATGGTAAATGCGAAACGGTCATAATCGTTGAGCCTTTAAAGATAATCAGTATCATTCAAATCATCATCTTGAGGGTCATTACTAAGTGGATTACACTTAGAAATGCTGGTTATGTTAAAACTTTAACCGTAGGTTTCTGTAGGTAGGTTTTTGTGATTTCAACTTCTTTGGTCAAAATCAGCGAAAAAAAGGGAGGGATCATTTATTTTCTATGACAAAGGAATAGTATCAATCTCTTGGAGAATCTTAGTGCGGAATACATTTAATAGAAATCAAGGAGCATGACCTCTGGTTTGAAAGTCGAATTGAAAATACATTGAACTTAGCAGGATGAATGCATCTATATGTTTCCAAGTCTACTTCCTCTAACATCTGACGTTAACTGCCATTCTTCCATTGGTTTTTTCCGGCTGGCAAATTCCTTTTTAACACCTTAAATCACCGAAGTCACAAAATATGCGACTAACACATTTAAAAGTACCAACTTGGCTCGCACGATGCGTGAAGTATAAGCTAGCGTTACTGTTTATAGAATATACGACCCCGTAGGGTTAAAGCAGGATTCCACTTATTTTCCTTTAGCCCGAAGTAAATTTATAAACCTATGTTTAATGCAGAAATATATGACACACGAGAAATTATGTAGGTAAAATTCAGTGCTCCTTATACGTTACGGCGTGGAGAGGAAGAGCAAAGAAATGGAAGAGCCATCCCGCAGGTAGCCTCTGCTGTCAAACCATTTGCGGAAGAGATGATCTCCCTTGCACGACCTTTGCGTTACTATTCAAACACGCCCGAACATAAAACCTCCTCCTCAGGAATTCCAAATTTCTGTCCTCAGTTCGCAGTTTCCACTGAAACTGCACCTATTATATTTTTATGTAAAGCTATGAAATGTCCCTGTCTCTTTTGAATCTTTATGACCAGTCTTGTAAAATGGTACAATCATTAGTTGGAACCAACCTCACTGAAATAAGTAGACCATAACGTGCAGCAGATAATGAAATGGGTGAAAGTTTAGCCCAATGAAATTAATAAAACATGGTGATGGACCACGATGCGTAACCTGAGGTGCGTCAGAAGAAATGTCGTGCCAAGTATTATAGAGTAGGTCCGACTAGGTTGACCAAATTCATATGCCATACATAGTCGTTGTAAATAATCCTATATTTGAATATTAAAGCACATCCCTACAGTACTGCTGGCATATGCGATTTATCCTGCCAAAAGCCACAAAGCAAAATCTGTACTTGATGCGGTAAACCTCATTATTTTAACATATCATGACTGTAAAGTCGTTAGAGATAATAAAAACTCATAATTGTGTATCGACCCAACCGGAACCCATACCGTAGTTTTCATTCTTTTTATTTAATGTATGAAGAAACATAACCGTGATTATTTTTTCTAAACCTTCCTTTCAATTAAAATGAAAATCATCTGTCTATAATTCGTTATTATAATTTAAGCCATTTTTAATATTTAGTAAGTTGAAAATCATTTTATATTATATTAGGAAAAATAAATTTTCCCGAGATTTATCATCTATTAACAGCAAACCCGATTATTGGTTTCATAAATGGAGGTGGCTTTGACTTGAACTAAGCTGAAGCTAGAACCTCTAGAACCAAAGCTTAAACCAAGCAAGACTTGGCTAGACTTTGAACCAAGTCTAAAATCATGTTAAATACAAGAATTCGGGGCAGTGTAGCCTTTTGGCTTTGCAAATATCTCGCTTTCCTACAGATATTTACTGACTAGAAAATAAAAGAATTTCAAGATTTTAGATAAGGTTTTCCAAATTCACCAATCATCCAGGTTTTAAATTCAAGGCCCTCCAGGCAATTGACTATCCAAACCTTCCGAGGTTTATAATATAGCCTTATAAGGGCCTTTCTAAAGGTTTTTATCTCTTTGTTGAAAATAGATGTGATACATCTATTGTCTAGAATCACACAATGCAATAAATGTATATCTAAGGTAGGTTATGAATGAATTATCTACGAGTATATAGAATTACTATTATTATGTTTTATATTATTATGTTGGTAGCTCTGATTCAAGAATTTAGAATATCTGCGTAGACACTGGAATGTTTAGCTTTGTACTAGTATAAACCTAAAATTAAGAATCAGCCAGGTTTGATATTCTTAATTTTCTTAGATTTTCACGTAATTCAATTAATATTTTATAAAATTATTGTGAGAGGAAAGTAATTTTACGGGGAAAATTTTGTTACTCATTCAGTTCTTAGAATGATTTCGCACCTCTTTCAGATGGATTAAGATCTGTTAGCATCATTATGATGACAGCTTTTTACTATGAAACACTGATAAAATAATTTTAAATTCGTAAAATATGCTCGACCTTAACTTAAGTCTCATGGAAAATCCCTTCTTTTAAACCTTTATAACGAGGATGCCCTTGATGTATTTGGATGTCTTTCTAAAACATGCAGTTGAGTAAACTGAAAGAGTATAAGATCGTGAAATGCTAAATTAAATCACAAAAAAAACAAATGTAATTGAATAGAAAATGATGGATTATACCATTTGTAGTGTGATAAAATAAAATACGAGGCAGCAGAAATCACGTAAGAATAGTTAATCGTATCATAAACGGTTCATACAATACTCGGGTGAGACTTAAAATTGATACTATGTAGAATATTACGACTAACTAAGAATATAAGATTATAATAGCCTTTAGACCTTGTTGAAAGCTAGGTAATTTGAGGAGATAAATTGCTCCAAACATTTTTTACAGCACAAAGAAGGAAGTACAAGCTAAGAATAATTTCTCAGTACAGGTACACTGAAGACTGAATTATTTGGACTTAAAAACTTCAGTGGAATAAAATTGACTAATGAACAAATTTTTTTTTCAAAAATTTACTTGAGCTACCGCGTCTTATTAGAATTTATTTATTCATATTTGTATGCTATAAAAATGTCTTTGTCTTACCGGTCTTCTGTAAAACTCAAAGGAAATGAGCAGGACATAAATACAGCATCTAGTAGCATCTATCCGTTGACATTAAGCCTAAGTTCTGATCGTCAAAAATCTTGTTGGAAGTAGCTAGTTTTCACGTCTTGGCTTTCAACAATCTCATGCGTATCATCAGTGGATTTAAGAACCATATCTAAATCTCCAGAATATCTGATTTTCATGCCCAGACTGTAACTGATTGAGATAATTATATTAATCTAGTAAACGCTTCTCAAGTAACTTAGTTTTATTGCAACTGACGAATGCTTGATGTTGTTACGCAGAGTATTTTACGTTTTAGGTGACTTTATTAAACATTTTAGGTCACGTTTAACAAATGACCCTTCAGTATCTATCAAAAGGGCAGCCAATTTTAACTACGGGTACACGTTCGCGTATGAAAAGATATAATAGATATCCACATTGATGATTTCTATCGCTTAGGTTTTTCAACACCGTTGAATTCGCATGCCTTTTAATATTATTATCTATGAGGCACAAATTACCAATTCTCAATTTGGGAAGGTGCGTTTCAATCAATATACAGTCCGGAATATAAGAGTAATCTTTGAAGCTGTTCTGACTTAAATTTGCTGTCCTATTGATTCCCAGAAGCTGCGGAGACCATATGGATTATTCAAATTTACTAAACTTACTCCTTCCCTATGGTGGTCCGAACTAAATTTATGCTTAATAACATATACTTACATTTTTAATAACTCAAATGAACGATAAAATATGACTTCGGGGAGTTAAATCATAGTTGATTAAGCACGTATTAATTTATGGTTTAGATACAGTATTGTTGCATAATACCTATGTACGTGTGTATCTAGAAATGGGCTTCAATGATTCAATGGGCTTCAAGAGTATTCTCTTTCTTAAATTAATGTTTTTTAATTTATATTTAAGTATTAATTTACATGATTAAAAAAATCCACCGCAAATATATCAATAACATTAAGAAATTACAGCGTTAACTACATATATTTCTCTAATTATCAGCATATGCGAAATCTGCTTGAATAAAACTTAGACTTTTCAATGTATCCAAATGGTTATATAATTCTATATTTTTTATTAAAACGTGTTTGTTTCTGATTTCATCCAATTCTGAACTCCTAGTAAGGATGAAAAACTATCTACATTTGTGATTCCACCATATTTTCTACTTATACGACCCGATATTCGACTTTCAACGTCATCCACGGGTGAGAAAAAAATGAAGTTCGGCGTCAAAACCTGTGTCAGGTATGAATGAATGTAGTGGTATCACAAGTCTATAGTGTTTCATTCTGATATGAATCGATTCTATAAAGTAACACCTGAAATCTCCAATTACTTGACTCCTGGTGTCTAAAAGTGAAAGTTCAGTTACGTTCTTATGGATACCGTCACCTATCCATTGCAACTGTGCAAATATTTTTCTAGCGTTGCCATTGCATCTCTTGCAATTAAAATCTCTTGCCATTAAAGAGAATCAAATAGACATCTAGCTTAGCTAGTCATGCAATTCAAAGTGATCATTTTGTGTTGTAGATTTATGGGATATTAAAAATAAAGTTACAATCATGCAATGCCTTCGATTTGAAAAAAAAGTATTTGCTAAAAGCCCTTTGAAATTTCTGTACTCTTGTGCAGGGTAAAACCTGATATGTTCGGATTTACATGATTTAAGAGAGGATTACTATCGTTATACTCAGCTCAAAACACTTTGATACATCAGGTTATTTATGGCAGGTAAAATAAATATGGCATGTCGTATCAATAAGAGACCAACATGTTTCAAGCCTTAGGCATTTATTAATCAACCAAGTGAGTATCCAAAGTAGAACAATTTGTGCCTGTTATACGATAAATCGTTTCCAGTCGCATTAAGAAAATAACGTACGATACATATATATGCCTGCATGAAACGACATTTAAATAAATTTACGTGTTTATATGGATATCTATATGCATGTAATTTCCTTTCCTATTATGTCCTCACTCGCGTTCACCACGGTCCGGCGTTGCAAAATTGTGTGACGAATTAATCGGCTGGCAGTTGATTCTCCACACACAATTACTGTCACACTTTGAAATTTTTTTAGCTTTCTGAATGAGCCAAATCAGCAACGCTCCACATCATTTGCTATTTCTTAGGCGCTCAAAAACTCTTGCGTAAGGAAACAAAACCTTGAGCCATATATATATATATATATATATATATATATATATATATATATATATATATATATATATATATATATATATATATATATACATATATATATATATCCCGGATAAGGAAATATTTTTACATTTGTGGCCTGCTCAAAACCGCCTTCCCCACCTTTCCTGTGTTGGTCTTTTATGTGTTTTCCTATCCCCTTTCATTATATGTCTATTTCTATGTGCGAAAATAATATATATATATATCTATATATATATATGTATATATATATATATTCCTTTTTATAGGTTTCTGTGCAGGGTATGAATTTATCATTTATGAAACAATTTAAGAGTTTTTACAGTCTAAAAAAGAAAGGAGGCGTAGTGCTGCTCAGATTCGGAATTGGATGACACCTCGGAGTACCCTCAGCTTCACTCAAGTTTTGTTATTTTTCGTGTAGCAGATTACTCTGGAAAACTACAGTCAGAACATGGTAAGAAACTGGGTCCCCTACGCTGATAAGGAATTGCACTCACCGTTGGGTTTTCAATTAGTTTTAGGTGAGGTGTACCCTCTCCGAAAAAACCAGCCTCTTTGTGTTGATAATCATGTCTATCAATTTTCATTGAATTCTTCTTTGAGGTAGATTTTATATGAAAGGATTTCTTTGCCGCAGCCTGATATCCATCCGACAGTACAATACGTATATCCTTCAATTCCGCACATTTCCTTTCCCCCTTGTGTCCGCCCAACTTGCCTATCCTACCTGTATTTCTGCCCTTCCCTCGCTTGCCTGGCATTCTCTTCTCTATCACAGTCTTCAACGTCCCATCGCCAATCAAAATACTCTACATCCGCCTGTCTTGCCTCCTATAGATTTCTGCCGGCAATTACCTTTTCTACACTAACTCTTCTACTAACTTTCCTAGAAAATACGGATATCTTTCCCTTTCATGGAATGAGGACTAACAATTATCTAAGGAAATCTTCCGGCCGAATTTCTCATACATAAAGTCCCTTATGCAGTATTTCAGGGATTTATCTATCTCCACAGTTATATTTTATATAAATTCCCTTAACACTCTTTCTGTCCTGCGATCATGTACGCCTAAGACCTAATACGAGTTAATCCACATGTTGCCATGCAGAATTCTTCTTTTACGTCTAAATTTGTTGGCCAAATATCCTAATCATGCAGATCGACTGTGTCCTCTTTTCATCTCTATTGAATCTTTTTCGTTTCGATTGATAATTTTCCTACGTATCTCTGAATGGATGCACGGTTTTTTCTCTTTATTCTTTCACCTATCTATTCAGCACTATATTTCTCTTAACTCTCTATATCCTCATGCTTTGTAATATACCGAGGCTCTTTCGTCCTATTAGTTTATCACCTCAGGTTATTATTTACCTCTTTGTACTTCATTCTTTCTAATTTGGTGTTTACATTCTTCCTCTTTCTTTTCTCTTGATTATCTCGTCCTGAATCGATGCTTACCCTGTCTAATGATTGATCGGTGTCAACTGATTCTATAGTTCAGTTTGCGGTTTTCGTTATTCATCTTTTCATGCCATCTTTCATCTACATGTGTTTTACCCGTCTCTTCGTCCTCACCCATATTTTTTTGTGCTACTGCCTGGTATCCCCTTTTTGTTCCGGTTCATGCTTCTAATTCCACTTCCTCAACCTTTTCCCCTGTCTTGTCCTCTTAAATCTTACGTTTCACTCGATTAGTGATAAATCATGATATGAATTCGTATCTGCTCCTAGGAAGCTGTGCGAAAGAATTGATTGCTCTGTTTCTAAATCTGCGTCTTACCATAGCAACATAATTTTACCGATATCTCTCCGAGTCTGCAGGCATTTCATACCTACGTATAATGCGTTGCTTAAAAAGTGTTAAATATGATTCAACCCTCTCTTGTATAACTCTACTTCTCTCCCCCTGTGGTAATTCCCTATTCCTAAACCGTAGTGCCCTACTTCCTAATACGCTAATCCTCCATAACTATTGAATATTGCCTCGAATGGCAAACCTCAATTATTCCTTCTAATTTATCTAATAACCTTTCCTTTTCTCCCTTTCAATGATTGATTGTTAGAATAGTGAGGAATATTGGCCATGTTCGTCGATTCAGCCTTCACTTTTACCATTAATACTATTCTACCACTTACATGTATTATGTTTACTACGATTCTTCCTATCTTTTTATCCAATGCTTCTGCCACACCTTGCTGGCTCTCTTACTGCATGCTAATCTACACCAATCGTTTCAGGGATCACCGCTATCACTACACATCACCTCTTATAACTCTACAATATCCGTATTTACCTTTACCATCTCTGGCTTAATATTTATTTCATAATTTCCCAGTCCCCAGCATTGTCCTAACATTTTTATACCCTATTATAACCGGTCATTTACTTTTCCTTGTATTCTGGGTTATTATTATGGATATTTCCTGGCGATGACGACCGTCGTGACATTGCTTCTCCCTCTGCACGGTCCAGTGGTCCAAATCCCGTAGTTGTCAAGCCTCATGCTCAAACTTATTTCCATCATTGTTTCGTGGGATAATAAATTGAGGTGTTTTCCCGTTGCATTCCTCAAAGGTGTGTTTAGCGTGACCTAATAACTCAAATGGACGCCCCAAGGGGTTAGATGCCTTTTGTAGACGCCTCAATGAAGAAAAGACACCGCGTGGATTTCCTCACGTCTGGCTCCTATCCTTCGACCTATCTGACTCGTTTGACCCAGCCAAGAGCAGGTGCCATTGCTCACTCGAGCAGCGTGTTAGGGGCCATCACAATTTACCAGTCACCTCGTTAAGGTTGTAGTCAATGCGGAGGGAGTTACATTTACAACAAAAATATAACTTAATCGGCGAATATTTTTGATCTACCAATCCGCTGTTAGAAAACGTCGGAATTCCATGTAAGCAAAATTGTTGTTACGAAATATTCGCGTTTGACTAGAGACTCTTAAGGCTTAAATTAGTACTCCTAAACCAGATATGTAAGACCACGGTGAGGCTTGACAGTCTACCAATCCAACGTATCAATCACAAGGCCATTATTATCAGTACAACATGAAGAATGTCAATACCGTTTTAAAAATTTTCCGTTATAAATTATATAAATATATCCAAGCAAAGCAACTCTTGAGTCTTCTGAGTACTGAGAGTTTCAAACTGTCAAAGATCTAATTGCTTTGAATATAAATCTATAGAATAAGAATTTTGCAAGGATGGAATCTACTTCCAGTCTTTTTATTCGGTTATCCTGTAAATGAATATGTTAGTTAATATGTCAATTTAACATTTGGGATCTATTTAATATCCTGATTTCTATTATATTTCGTACAGTGTATTGTGAATTGGTACTTATTGGTACGTAATTGGTGCATATTGGATTATATATTTAGTATTCCTCTTTTCCTGAAAAAGTAATGTTAATTTTTATCACAATTACTAGAAAAGGACACTAGTTTTTTAAGGAATGGAACATTTGAAAAATAAAGGCCTGCATTGTGCATATTTTTTCACTCATTAAATATTAAACAAAGTGTGTAAATGAGACATCGGGAGTGATATTTTGGCACCAAAATTAGCTTGAATCTCTATCGATATTTATTTAACTTTCCACGCTTATGGCGTGGAAACTTAGCTGGAAACTGGCGTGGCGACTTACTTATTCGTAAAGTCGAATATTTTCAAATAAAACTTTTGATTAAGTTTGTAACACAGGTTCAACGATTCCTTTAACCAATTATCTTAGTTATAACCTACTGCTGTAGGCCGTTAGTTTCTCTAAAACCAGGTGTAAAAACTGAATTATTTATGCCTACGGATCTCCATTTCCCTTAAAAAATTCACTTTAATCTATTTCTTTATCATTTAAGAGAATTGCCTGGTGATAAATGGCTATCCGTAGTGGTACAACACTAGAATTTGTCTATTCTTCTTCTTTTCCGCACTATCTTTCCGTTAAATGACCTTTTAACATTTTATGCGCTCGACTAATTCTCAACATTCATCTCTTACGTCAAGTTCCAGTAATTTTTGCTTTAAACAGAGTTAGGCGTTTGAAATAGGGCCAAATGTAAGCATCTATTTGCAGATAAAAAGAAATCACTGCAAATCAGGCACAAACTTGTGTCGCCCTAGCGAGAAGGGACGAGGCATTTTTCCTTGAGCATGCTCGTTATACGTGACGAACAAAGGAAGGACACGGTCGTAGTTTTGTAACGGGCGTTGAAAGTAAAGCGAGTTGAGGTCTGGGAGGAGAAAATGGAAGACAGAGAAGGAGGTTATGTTTTGAGGAGTGGGGGAGGAGATGGCGCTCGGAAGAAGACGGAACCGTCCTCGGGAGGAAGATTAAAGCGAAGCGAGCGTTGTTCGTTATGACATGACAGCCGCCATAGCACCCACCGTCACTAAGACGGGGGAGAGACTTGAGGTGGTGGTTTTTATAACACGTTGGATTGAATATAAAACAAAAGCGAGTGGCTTACGTTCAAAAAGTGCTCGCGAGTCGTGGCTGCAGCTGTCGGGACTGAGAAGACGCTAGTTGAGAAAGCTATCAGAGTTAAGAGAAGAAATTTTACTATTTTTGTTTGACGTTTCTCTCTTGCTCTCAGTGCAAATCTTTGGCGGAAATTCTGCAATTATTGCATTTCCATGCATGGTCGTGGTACTAAGTCACTGCTCTTTTAAGGTCATTCACTCGGTAGACAAATTGAAAAACTTAAGCTTGTAATCTCAAAGTAAAAGATTTACGAGAACAATAATAAGTAAATAAATGAACGTAAAGACTCAGGAATGCAACAAATCTTAAAGAGTAAAATTTGAAGACATAAAACACTTACGTTTCCATATATTCAAATTATATATGAATATATAATAATAAATAAAAATATGTATATTATTATTAAGTAATCTACCGTTTAAGGTGGGTTTTTTGGACAAAACTACCAAATAAATATTTTGTTACTCATACCAAAGCACAATTCATCAGCCCACTCTACATCAAGTCCCTCTTCATCTCTGGTTTCATCCTTTCTCCCTTCATCCCGTCCAACATCCTTATCCTCTTCCTGCCCTTTCCTCGTTTGCCTAATATTCTCCCCTCTATTACCGTCTTCAACATCCCACTACGCCCCTCATTTTTCCTACCTCCATAGGATTTCTCTCAACAAACCCCTCTCCTCTCCCACCATCCCTAGTACTTCCTCATTTGTTTTCCTTTCCGTCCATTTCACCTTCTCCATCCTTCTCCAAACCCACATTTCAAAAGCCTCCCATCTACGTCTTTCCTCCTGCTTCAGTTACCATGTTTCCGCGCCATACATAACTACGCTCCATATCAAAGTTTTGTTTTCTTAACATGCTTACTCAACGTCCTAGTCTTCACTCCCTCCTCCTTTTCAAAGCCTCTTTGCCTAGGGCATTTTTTCTCTTTACGTCCCTCCTAATTTGACCGTGTTGGTACAAAACAGTTCCAAGGTACGTAAACTGTTCTACGTGCTCTAAGTTTTGCCTTCCTATTTTAATGTTTAGCTTAGTTATTCACTTGCTAGAAAATTGCATAACCTTTGCTTTATTAATATTGATTCTAATCCCATATCTATCGCACTGAACCTCCAATTCACTCAGCAATGCTTACAACCCCTTGGCTGACTGAGCAACCAATGCTTGGTCATCAGCAAACCTAACCGATTTTACGAATTCCCCTCCGACTTTCATTCCTACCTCCAGTTCTTCCCATGCCTCTTTAATCATTTCCTCAACATATACGTTGAACAGCACCGGTGACAATGTGCAACCCTGCCTTACACCTCTCCCTAACTTGCCCACCCGGACTCACCGTTCCCCACTCGCACCTGAGCAGTCTGAGACATGAGCAGGTTACGGATTAGCCTCCTGTCCCGCCAATCTATTCCTATTTTCTGCAATATACTCATTATTATTTTTTCATGATTTACTCTATCAAACGCCTCTCCGAAATCTACGAAACATGAAAATACGTCCTGATTGTATTCTATATTCCGCTCGATTAGTGATCTAATGACTGCAACGGCGTCACACGTGCTTCTCCCCTTCCTAAATTGAAACTGATAATCCAGTAAGTAATTATTTGACTTTATCTCCATCCTTTTTTTTGATGACCCTGAGAATAACTTAAGCTGCATGGGATATCAAAATTATTGTTCGGTAGTCCTCACATGATATAGCCCGTATCTTGTTCGGAATAGGAACTAACATTGATCTCACAAAATCTTCCGGCCAGATTCTTTCTTCATAGATGCTACGAATCTGTACATATAGCTTCCTCCTGCCACATTTCCCTAAATCTTTTAGTAGTTCAGCAGGAATAATGTCCACCCCCACGGCCATATTTAGTTTCATCTCCCTTAATGCCCTTTCTATCTCATCGTCGAGTATTCCTGGACCTTAGCTATCTCCATCTACGTCATGTTCCTCTTCTATGTTCTAACCTAGCTAATCCTTTACCATACCGTTTTCTATATATTCCTTCCCTCCCTCTTTGACCTTTTCTTTGTCAACAATTATGTTACCCGACTTATCTCTAACTGTTAGCAAAGATCTTCCCTTCTTACTTCCAAATAGTGATTTAGCGTTGCTGTATAGTGCACCAATGTCACTCTTCTTCTGCCAACTTTCCATATCCTCGCACTGGATTTTTCACCATGTTTCTTTTGCTTTATTCGCTGCCCGTCTCGATTACTGTTTAAAATATATTTAAGGATACATCTACATCTACATAAATACCCTGCGAGCCACCAAATAGGTGTGTGGCAGGGTGTGTAGCACAATGAAGGAAGGGTAAGGGTTGAGGGGGCTGGGGGTTAGGTGAGAAAAGGTGGGGGGGAACCTGTAAGAAAAAAAATATATCATACATATATATATATATATTCTCTTATTGAGAAAACTATTGGCAATGGAAAATGTGGATCCATTGTGGATGGGCCCTAGTGCAGGATTGGTGGATCCACTGGAAAGTGAATTATATTTTTTTTATGTGTGTAATTATGTGTGCCATGTTAAATAAGTTTTCTGCCTATTGAATGATTGGTTAGCTGCTTAATTATTTACGCCAATATAGCATTAAACAGTTATAACAATACCAGGTTACAAGTCATTTTCTTTGAGTAATTTTAATTGAATAAAAAGGAGTTGCGTGTGAACCGTCATTTTCTAACAAGCTATTGAAAATCTGTTGGACAAAGTCGTGTTGTACACATTCATTCCTTTTACCTAGATAAATTAATATTTAGTGAAAAATCTTTAGAACAAATATTTCGACCGCCTAATGGAATGTCTATGCGCTTCAAGATTATGCAAAATATTTGTATTTTTGTTTCCAGCTGTATTCCAAAGTCCATTTTTATGATCTAAGAATAAATATGATGTCATATTAGGTGGCGTATTTAGATTCTGTAACTGAAAGACAAGGGGACAACTGGAAAATTAAATCGTTTCATTAAAGTCATGACATAGAACATCAAAGTAACTCTTTTGCAAAATAATAACACTGCGATCCACGATGCTCTTCTTTCGTTGCCTTCATTTATAATTTTTCCATATCAATTGGAAGCGCTGATATACAAATCTAACTGTGATTTCATTACGTTTTTCTCTCCTAAACGCCTTCTCGTTGCCTACCTTTACTGCCGTTAATGTTTCAGGTAGAAAATTCAGAATTCTTTCTTTATCCATCCACTCTTTTTTTACAACTTTTTAAACTGCTTAATGCGATAACCAATGAGAATGACATGTTCCTTAAATATGCACATATCCATTTCCCATTGTGTGGGTGCAAATTTATGTGTGTTAAAATTTGTATTGTTATAAATGATTTACGTTGCCTTTAACATAAATCATGGTATAAGTTCGCATTATTTCAGTTGATACCTTTTAGTGCAGCAGTTTTCATCCTTTGCACTTTTTGCTTGAATATACCTTCCTATTTTCACGACAGTAATATAATATTTGGTATGGGTTTATAAATCCTTTGCACATAGACCTTCCTAAATGTATGCGAGCACCCACACCGACATAAAACGTATTACTTGAAGTGGACGGTACCAGTCGAGTGTTTCTCAATTCTTTACGTAAAATATTGTTATGAAAGCATAGTAGTTTATCGTAAATACTCCGATCGTTGAACTTCGTCACACGATCATGGTAATTTTCCATTTAAGTGTGTTCGATGCTATTCTTTCAATCTTTTGCGTATGGGAATGCCGCTCACGTCGGAATCAACGATGGTAATTAATTCCGTGTGCTGTTATTCGTCTTAACGGAGGATGCATTTGGATTTGCTAATTTAAGATTTAAGCTCACCACAGTTTGGTGCATGGATGTCAGCACACGTTTTTCCAAGAGATTACCTTCATCAGCGGAAGTTATGACTCTAGCACGATTTTCTGCGGAGTGAAAGGAAAATTCAAAATGAAACTCCTTCCTCTTCGGCTGAAGGCAAGACACGGGGGCGTGGGTATAAAAAAAATGTTAAGTGCAGTCTCTTTGTTTGCCCACCTCCTCCTTCAACCCTCTCTACTTCAGGCCCCGCCCTCCGCAAGAGTGGAGATACCCTTACACCCGCCCACGCGAAGTGCAAACGGAATGATGAAGTGAGACGTCCGTTTGACGAAAGGAAGTGTCAAGCGGTTCACTTGCGAAAGAGATGCACATAACACCGGGAGAGAGCAGCCGTGGAATGTGGCGGGTGACGGACGGGAGTTTACATGACTGCTGCGAGACCGAGGGAGCTCCAGAGAGGGCGGCAGTGGTGGGTGGATTCGAGAGAACTTGGGGAGGGAAGGGGGGAAGGGATAGGGGGGATTGAAAGGGTCGATGTGGCGGGAGGGAGAGCGGAGGTAAATGGGATGGAGGTTGAGAGATGGGAGGGTGGTGGGTGAATGGGAAGCAAAGGGTCCTTCATGTCTCCCATCCCTCTGAGCCTCTCCTATTCCTCCCCGAGAGAAGCGGAAGACTCACGAGGTGTTCTGTTCATCTCGACGGATGGGCTGCATCCGAGTGTAAAAACCCTGTCGACTGCAATGACGCCGAGGTTCCGCCTCAAACGTCATTAATGCGCTTCGTTAAAACGCTGGATAATTTTTTTTTTCTGGGAACTACTGAAGTTGCTTCCGCATGCAGAGGAGGTCAAAGTCTGGTACATGCTTGTTATTAATCTAGATATTAGCACGGCTAAGGAACGTGTAATTTCAGTATGAATAATAACTAGTTTTTTTGCACCTTATAAAATGGACATTAGAAGAGATAAAAAACATAAAGCAAACGGACTTTCATCCGATTGAATGAGAACCGTCGGAAAATATAACATTTTGACATAACTATATGCATATATGCTTAAGATATGAAAATAATGATGGGGCAATATTAAAATGTCTACTCTTATTAGATATTCGTACAAAGGTATGTTATATTCTGACTAAACTCAATATTATTGCAGGCATGACAATATTACTGGAAAAATAAGGACACTAAATAGAACAGAAGTCCGTCATGAATTATAAGTTAAGAGTATGAAGTATTTCAGTAAAGCTTCCTTCGTCACCCCTATATCCAGTGACGAAATTTCATAAGGTCTAACTGTTTTTGAAACTAACTCTCTACAGGACCCTAAGGAGAAATCAAATGTTTGCATCAAAGTAATTTCAATAATATAGAAACATCAAGTATAAAATAATTAACTCGATAAACAATATTAGAATATGGATAATATAATCACAGCAAAAGAGAAACTTGTACACAATTACTCGATAGTTTTCGAAACATTCATCCAACAATATATGCGTAGAAGATCATGACAGGAATTATTTACCGAATAAGATTGATTTGAATGTCTTAGAAACAAATGAAGAAGTGAAACCGCTGTTATGTTTTCAGTCTTATCTTAGAGGAGAGCAAGCAAGATTATCAAAATGACTGCCCCTAAATCAGCATCGTGAATCCAGAGCAAGCTATTGGCAAATGGAATGTAGTATAACGGTCCTTGTCCTAGGGGTGATAATAAATTAAATCCTGTGATGGAATATTCATACATGTGAGAGCAGATCGAATTGATGAAAGGTAGAATAAATGAAATCGAAATAAAGGAATAATGCAGGAATGCCCTCCATAGCCTTACGTCTAAATCGTGGACATCGATGAAGGAATGAATTCTGTAAAGGAATACACAATTGATGGTGTACAAACACATACAGCAATCGAAATAAACAATCATGTGACTTGCGGGCGATTACAGCATAGAAAGAAGACATGAAAAGGGAATGAATAGCACCTCATTGTACGTAGAAGAAAATATATAGAAAGCATAAAAGTTGTCTTGTTTGCTGCATCAAAGAAGACAATTTGTAAATGATTCAAGAGAAGAACACTTGTGTGGCAGAAAGAATCGTACTATTCATGCGGAAAAATGGACGATGATAAGGTCATAATCAAAGGTGGGATATAAATCAATCGGCCAAGAGAAGAAGACTTTCTACCAGAACAACTGCCAATGTGAAATTGTACTTTTGCATGAATTTAGAAATGGTTCGTAATGATTGAGATGTACTGCACTATAGCAATGTGGGACCAGGAGTAGCAGCAGCAAATTTTTTAATCAGCCAAGGAAAGTAGAGTCATGGAAGTAAGGCGAACATTCAATGGGCAGACAGAGAGAAAAATATAAAATCATTTGTAGAGTGGGTGAGGAGAAAGCTGAAGATAGCAACGTCAAAAACGAAAATAATTTAGCATTTTTTTAATTTCAGGGGAAGAAACCTTAGGAGGGTAACAATTCATGGCTAGGAGAACTAAAGTTGAATGAATAGACGGGAGTAATGACTCATTTCTCATAGTCGTCAGATTGTCAAGTAGTATCAATTCGCCAGGCCTCGATGTTCATAATATTAAATCTTAAATGTCAGCCTCATCAATCAAGACAATAATGAGTTTATCACTAGATTGGTTCACCTTTTGAGTACCTTCTACAAATTCTAGTAATCGTCATCAAACTCATTTTCTAAAGTTTCCTGCAATCATTTTACGCTTCCTTTAAGTTTAAAAATGTAGTGTAAGCAGATCTTTTACTATCTTACTTACTTAAGATAAATCGTTTGCAATGATATACTATATGCACTCAAAATATTTACTGGAAATTAATTGGCGATTCAGTTTTAAAAGTCACGTCTAACTAATAGAAAAATCATATATTTTCAAAGTATTTTGGAAACAGTGTAAAATTTTAGGCCACCCCAGTTGTAGTAGCATATGTGATTAAGTTTAATTGAAAACATTTTTTTTGTGCCTAAAAATCTAAGGTATCGTGCGAGTAAATTGTCATTTCCCATGCTGTTTCGTTAGTGACTTCTTTGTAGCGACATCTTAATTCAATTATCTCCGTTATCGTCAAACGGCTGGCAAGCAAACATTCATTGTCTGTAAATACACTACTTTTTCTCGACACGCTCCACGATTGAACGCTATCGAGGCTGTCTTCCGCTTGAGCATTGCGATCCTAGAATATTTCAAATCTTTTTCGAACGCATGGGTCGTGAATTCGTCGTCTGAACGCTTCACTCTCTCTTAATAACTCTGCTCTTGCATTCCACTGATGCCTTCGATTTCCTCCGTCCCCTCCCCTCGAAAGACGGCGTTCTCTCCCTCCTACCCTCGTATCACCTCGCCCTTGCCCATCCCCACCTTCGATCCAAGTTACATTCCCGAGCCCACGCAATCTCGCGATCATTTGTTTTTCCTCGTTGCGTACATGCACACGCGGCACTAACTTGGCGTAAATCCATTTGACTTCGTAACGCTTGTCGCTTCTCGAAATGTCGTAGTTTCTTAACAATATTTTTTTCTGCAAAAGCAAAGAATTGTGGACACGAGGTTATCGCCATCATTCCCTACCGTGTTACCCTCGTGAAGCCATTTAATAAATTCTAAAGAAATGAAGCCAAAAAGGATGACTTTATGTATTTAAGACTAGAGAAAAACACGTGGTGGATATATTTTTCGTTAATCATTTGAGGATATTTGCAAGCCATTCATTGCCAAGTACCTACAGCAAATATTTGGGGAGACAGGAAGCTTGCCTGTCTTTGCATAATTATGGCTTTGCGTTCTTGCACCTTTCAAAAAATTGATTTTTATATTTTACTTGGCCAGTTTTTGCATTTAATCTTTTGACTTCTGTCTCTTGTCAAACTTTTATTTCTCCGTTATCACGGTAGTAACACATGCATTTATGAATTAAGCTTACCCGTTAATGACTTGCTGTGCAATCATTACTTTAATTTTATTCAAGGCATTATTACTAAAGTATTTGATGCAAAATAATGAAAACGATAAATACCAAAAGAAGTTAAAAATGAAAAATTTATTTTAATATAATTAAAAGTACCGAACCCACTCACCTTTTTAATGACTGATTTTGAGCGTTGCGCTTAGCTAAGTAGCTTTCCAAGGACATTTAATGAAAGAGCATGCGGGAGTATCTGATTTCATTCCTCAGAAAAGTATAACTTTGAAGATATATGAGAGAATAGCATCATTTACTGGAAAAAATCCATGGATCGAGCTCAGGCTCTCGTTCTTTGAAAGGAATGATCAAATTAAAGGAGATAATTGCCAAACTTCTAATTGTTTCTTATCTTAATGGGTATATTATCATATTTTCGCACCACCTTATGAAGCCATATCCTTTATGACTGTGTTGCAAATTTCACAAGCATCCTGTTAGCCTACTGCGCCTGAATACAAACGTATTTATATATTCGATCTCCAGTGCGATGCACAAATGTGTTCCATGTACACGCATCACTGACGTATTATGAAATACTCTAAAGCTGCATCTCCCTCCAAATCATGATCTGCTTTGAATCATATTGCAGATGGATTTAATGTTAAGCACTACGTATGTAATAATAAAATTATGGCATAACAAAATAAAATGAAGAGTTCATATGAATCAATGCTTAGATTTTCAAGCTATGATGATACTATTGCTTGGATGAGTAATTTTCTAATTAATTTCCAACGACTTTGATTGAGTGACATAATATTCTGAACAATCTAATAACGCAGTATTTTAAATTTAGTCTATTCATTAATATTTATTGGGATGAAATTTACTGTTATTTTAATTGGCGCGGGATATTTTCTGTGGGTTGTGCAATGTTTATTTGATCGTCGTTATTTTACGACTATTTGATCAACTTTCTTCAATGAAGCATTAATTAATCCACTGAGAAAAAATTTAATCCAATGCTCTTAGCTTGAATACCTATGCAGAGAATGCAGAAGTGAAAAACACTAATTTGTTTCAATACATGCACTAGTTACTTTTTCGTTTGGAAGAAGACGAAACACATTTTGACTTTTAGCCTTTTTCTGACTTTAAAGCAGCCTATATTTGACTATGTAACGGTTATTAAAATTCAAAAGGTCACGTAATGCATTAATAATTTTTTCTTCCATTTGAACTATCCAGTATTCACGCATGATGTATTTAATAAAATACTTACTGAATTCATTTTGAAAAAAAAGAGGATGGCACAACGGAGATAAATAGTGTATACTTAAGAAATAAAAAAGTAGAAGTCATAGCTGATTCAAGCTTAAGCTTCGTTATAAAATATCGCCTTTCCACCAATGGCAGTTCCCCTGCCGACTTCGCAACCCTCCCCCTCGACCTCGACCCTCTTTCTGTCCTTTTTTCTCTCACCCTCTCTTCCGAGGGACGGGAATCTTTCTGAACCGCGCGTCTTCGTCACTCGCGCACCCTGCATGATCTACGGCACATAATTCCACCTTACGGCCGTCGTCGTCCGGTGGCGCTCTAGGGCGTCGTTCGTGTCGTGTCCTCTGGTGTTGCGACACGCTTCCACGCTCACCCGGTTTGCAATTTACGGCGCATGCGCAATCCTAACTTTTGTAAAAACACACGCACACATGCCTCATCCTCCCTCCGCCACCTCTCTCTCTCTCTCTCTCCCACTACTCCTTGAAGAACGAAGGTATCAGAGCGGTAGGAGTGGGAAGAGGAAGATTATTATTTTTTTGAGAATAGTGAAAAATAAGAACTCTCAGTCGCTTCACGTATCCTCCCTTACCCTTACCCCCACTCCATCTTCGAATCCATTCGATTTTAACGAACAAGTATCACGCGATACCTACACATGGCATCTTTGCACGACCAGTCATCTGGCCATCTCTCCTTCAAGTCGAGACGATAAAGCATTTCTCTGTCCGATCGTTCTGTTCTATAGTCAACTATTTATGTTGTTTTCAGATCATTAATTTCTCTATGGTGGGTTCTACGCTACTCGCATTTTGCGCGGTCTTCAAATCCGGAGGCATGCGACCATCTCAGGTACGCATTGCATCTTCTCATAGAAACGGCATTTTTAGCGAATCAGTGAGTTAGATAACTCCGCGTGTCCGTACTTTCTCCTAGAGTTTCTCATAAGCTACATGCAAAGAAAATCTGCGTTGATTTGCGAGCATTGCGTTTGATTGGAGTAGTATCTTATTATGACGGACGCAGATTCGTCATGCATGGTGGTAACTAGGCGAATCCTTCAATTCTGGGCATTGTAAAAAACTTCTTCCACAGTTAAAACTTCAGTGCACGTTTCTCTTATCCAGGGATAAATTATTATCAAAGTTGTGTTATAAAGATTCTGAAAGTATATTCTGATAAAAGTAAAAATTCTAAAGTAAGTCTGATATTTTCCTTTTCTCATGAATTCTAGTAGCGCGTGTTTTAACTTTCGAGTTACTTTCCTGCATTATCTATTTAATATTTATCGTTGTTAAAGCGACTTTGACTATTTTCTGCCTCTTGGTGTTGCCTCCCTGAGTTTAATCGAGATATGCACCTAGAAACGTTCTTCTTCATTGGGTATTGCCTAATGAAAGAAGGTTATTCAGTAAATTATTCGGTCCAACCACATTAGCATAAAGATTGAACGACATCCACAAACATCTTGGCTCAGTGATTAAGTCGATCCATTTCGCTCGCCTAGCATATCCTGTCCAATTGCGTTCTCGCTCTAAAATAATTAAGTCCTCCCACTAGAAGGAGGAAATTTACCTGTGACTTCTCTTGCCCTTGAGAGAAATGTTCACTTTTTTCATAACAACGGCACTCCATCTGTTTCCCGCTAAGAGTCTCTGGATAGGCGGCACAAACTTTTATGCGTTCAAAGATGGCCTCTGCCGGTAGGAAAACCCTTTACCCGATGCCAGGTGGCTCTCCGAAATGAATTATTGCCGTTCCGAACACTTCGAGTCGATAATTATTTCACGCGAAGGAGGGAATGAGAGAAGCCGGGGTAGGGGGTTGGGACAACCGCGGGAGCGCTAATATTACAATTAACGACAGCATATAAATCCAAACGGAGGTTCCGTAATAGGTCCTTGTAATCAGCCTGCTTTCTCCCTCCATCTTTCTAGCAGCTCTCTATCTCACTCTCTCTCTCTCTCTCTTTCTCTCCCCTTGCCACCCCATTCCGCTCTGCGTGCGTCAGATATAAATAACAGTATTTCTCGCCTGTGATTTCGAGATCAGGTACTCCGGAAGCCATCGATCTCTGGGAGGATATTATTTTCTCCTTTTTCGCGAGCAATTGATAACTACCCAACCTCTCCTACGTCTCTCCCCGCTCATGAGCGCATCAACTCGCGATTATTCGGAAGTCACTGGGAGGGTAAATGATTGAAATGGGTGTTTATTGAAATTCTTTGGAAAGGCAAAGTGGTGGATCGAAATGAATTAGATTGATGAAGATTATGATCAAGGTCCGCTGCACTCTGAGCCACCACCATCATATTCCGAGTGGTTTGCATGGGAACTATATCTTCACTATAAAATGGACTGTTTAGCCAAGGTAAAAAATTAGTTATGGATATGGTATCACGTTTATATATCTAAAACTTTTGTGCAGAAACATAATGCAGAAATTGAGGGAGTAGCAACCTAAAACCATTAAAACACATTTACTAAGAGTTGGACAATATTAGCCGCTCGTGATCAGCACTTTCGCACTGGCCAAATGCTTTCTGTTATCGTGAAATATTTAATGATACAGAGGCTAACCTTTCCATTACAAAATTGAAATTGAGCTATTTATAATATCTATCTATATTGAACTAGCTATAACTGGCATTTTAAGAATCTCGAAGCTGAAGTTATTTTTATAGAACATTTTTGTCATGACAGCCAAGACCAATTAAGAATTATAATAAAAGTTGGAGAGACACATATTTGTAGCTTCTTTAGCGGAATAAGCATATTAAACAATAACTATATTACCAACTTTCTACGTTAATGTCACCAATACCTGGAGATTTTTATGCATAATTATTTTAGTGAACTGGAAAATCTGAAGATTATTAAGATATTTGTACTGATATACTAAAATACAATCATGAACAAGGGTGGTCTGAAAAGTTTCACAAACATGACTGATCTAAAGTAAAGTTTCTAACATGCATGACGTTTTCTCTGAAATTTTCTGAGTCGCAAACTTTTCAGACCACCAACGTATATACAGGGATGTCGTTTAGTATAGCAGTTAAAGTCTGGGATACATGTTTGTACACATTATTTACGGTAGAATAATATTCTGTGAAATAAATAGTGAATTGTTCGCACTAAAGTTCAATATTTTTTCAATACATTTGCTGTGATTTCATTGGGAATCATTTATTCGCGACCCAGATAATTACTCAATTTGAGTAAATATGAACGTAACTAGAGTCATCCTGATTTGAACCTAAGCTCTCGAGGCAATAGAAGAGTCTTTTTCTCCAAACTACTTCCACCTCATTAGATGAGAAATTTCTTTCGTATGTATGTTAGTGTTCTATTTTCCGGAGGCGATGGATAATGTGAACAATTTTCCCGCTTATAATATTCCAATATGTGTATCCTATCTTCAAGTTTTCTTCCAATTATTACATTTTTATATTTATTAATTTACCTTCACTTTTCTCAGTTTTAAAATGAAATAGGTGAGAATGCTTCAATTCAAATTTCTCGAACGAAGATTTTTGTTCATTTTACATTATTAGTCAAATACTTTCTCTAAATCATTTTTATTACCGTTCAATATTTATATTTTTGAGTAAAAACCACAGGGTTTAGTTTATTTAGAAAATAACAGACACATGATCTGCATTTTTATGTAAATATTGGTTGTAGAATTTCGAGAACTTTGATGTCGAAGTCGTCATTGCTTTCAGCCACTCTTAGCTATTATCGACTCAACTTCGTCCTAGTTGGAGTTAATTTCATTACTCTCTGGGTCCATTATGATAAAAGAGTGTTAAGTTATCGGTTTGAGTAACGATGTGGTGTATTATAAAGCGTTAATATCATTTAAATTGATGTTATCACCTAAGTTATAGCGTCGAGTAAATCTTTGTAAAAACTGTTTAATTCATACTCGTTCATGGAGATACTCTTGGAGTATCTTATTTTTTTATGCTTTAATAATTAATTTCTATATATTTTAACTTTTAACGTAAATTTCTAGATTCATTCACCTTGCTGGGTCTATAAGTACTTACTCCGGGATATGCTATTGATCTTAGATGCTAGAAATATTTATTTTGATTCATTTATTATTTAATTCTTAGTTAATTTATGGTTTAAATATAACTCAATTGTGCTTAGTTTTCCGGGGAGAATTTCGAAACTTACTCAGAGACACGAATTTAATTGTATTTGATTCGCTCCGGTTTTTGTTTCATAACCGGAGTGTGTTAGATGAAGGCTTTTTGTTTGAAAAAGCTGTCGTGTTAGACGGTAAGGAGTTCCTTAGCCATTTTCCTTTTGTTGCTCCATCTACATTGCCTCCTGCGTATCATCTTTGCTCTTCCTGTTTCGTCACACCAATCCCCCCTCCCGCACCCACAACCCACAGTTGAAGCGTTCCTTTCCTAACGTTTCCCCTTCGCTCCTCCGAAAACTTCGCACTTCTCCCTCCTCAAGTGTCTTTTGCGAAAGACGGAGTGGAGGGAGGAGGAGGAGGTTACAGGGAGAGAGAATTGCGGAGGAGGGATGGGGCGAGCGCCGATATTCCTGCCTCCCGCGGCGCTTTTAATACTCACGCGTCGTGAGGAGCGTGGGAGTAGCCTCGGATCCCGCCCACGCAGCGTGCTCGCGGAAGAAAGGTTTACTTTGGGGAACAGAGGAGGAGGATGTGAAGAGGGGAGGTCTGTAGCTAAAGATGTTAGCATTTGAACGTCGTTTTGTGATGCAAATTGTGCAGCGGAGAAGTGGCCAAAAATCGACACAGCGACGTAAATGGGCTCCATGGCATCGCAGTCTCGGACGGCAAAGTCATATTCATGTCGTGACGTGATTTCCATCGCAATCAGGGTTGTTGAATAAAGTCGGAGGTGTTTCGTGGCTGAGTCAGAGGAGAGGGAGTTTTTCGGTGTAGGTATTCTTAGTTAAGGTGCATTTACCTTTCCGAATGACGTTGACTTTTATATTATATATGCACAGTACACTAAGATTTATTTCTAACCCATTATTCTCGATGTAAAGTCAACAAAAGGTCTACGGAGCCGTATTTGGTGTCGACGAGGCGGAAAAGTTAGTTTTTTCCTGGGTGGGAGTAGGTACTATCCTTTTGACTCCTCCTCAAGTTTTGTTTCATCAGCGGAGTGCGCCAAATGTGGCTGGTTAAAACGCTATGATTAAAATAATTAACCCTCTCTTTTTTCTCATTATTTTTTGTTCATTTTATGAAAAATTACATTTGGGTTGAGTGAACCTTTCTAAGATAATAGAATATGCAATATCGCTGAATAAGGTATTGCACCCATGTTCAGAATCCCGACTGAGCGGTTCGCAACAAGAAATTTTCTCGTAAAGTCGACTTCACATTTAAAGTCAGTAATAGCATCGCAACATGAAGCTCAAGCCGCCATGCTTGAAATGCTAGGCATCGCATACCTGTACATGTACACGTATTCACCTCGCATAGCATATCCATGCAATATCACACGGGTTACTTGTATCGCAAGCGATGCGTCTTAGCAGCGTAAGGTCCTGACTCAAGTAGGTGGCTGTGGAGGGCGATCAGAGGGGAGAAAGCATAAGATTGTGAAGGGTTTGTCGTGTGGGGTTGGGAGGGATTATGGGGGAGGGAGTGTGGGAGTTTGGCGGAAGATGAGAGAGGGCTCAGCGGCATCAGACTCTCTCGCGGGGTCGCTTAATAAGGCGGTCTCAAGCACGCACGAGGGATATGCTCACTCTCCCGCTTACATTTTTATATTCCGCTCCCTCCCCTTGAGGAGAGATCCTAGGGGAGGGGCACGGAGAGGAGCTAGAGGTGGGGAGACGCCCGACTCCTTTAATCACACGCCACGGTACGCCTTAATTCCGCGATGTTTCCGCAGTTTAAAAGCCGTGCGGGCGGCGCGCAGCGAGGCAACAGTGATGTGTGGCCCCCCACAAGAATGTTATGAGGGTTGAATCTGTGGACACGAATGTTGACGGAAGAATAATTCTTCTTGTGGGAGCCCTCTTGGGACGGACGGCCAAAGCTGAGCGTGTGGCGATTTCGAACGAGTTTCTGCGTAAATGAGGCTTGGATTCTCGCAGACTGAGCTATATGTTGATAATTCATTTCGTGCGAACGTTTCGCATTTTACTCCTCGGTGAGTAAAATTAAAGCCATGTCTCTTAGGGCTTGGTGATTGCATTTCTTACATCTTCATCGGCGCACGAGGAGAAGTCCAGCCTTTCAAAACAAGAGAAGCATTTTCAACAGACGTTATTTGCCGTGAAGGAATACCTCAAGAGCTCAAGGAAAGGAAATTGAGACTAATCAGAAAAATTTCTGTCAAACTTTTCTCTATGGTATCGCGTTCGAAGCTGCAGATTAAAGAATGTAGTGCAAGGATTCGTGTTAAGGCTTTATATAATACCCGGATACGGCCTTATTTCTTCTAAGAATGTTGAATAGGGAGGTTTAGAAAAGACTCGTAAAAACTTTGATAGCGAGCTACGTGCGGCGCGGAAACGTGGTCGCTGAAGCAGGAGGATAGACGTAGATTGGGAGCTTTTGAAATGTGGGTGTGGAGAAGAATGGAGAAGGTGAAATGGACCGAAAGGAAAACAAATGAGAAAGTACTAGGGATGGTGTGTGAGGAGAGGGGTTTGTTGGGAAACATCCTATGGAGGCAGGAAAAATGGATGAAAGGCGTATTGAGCGGCAGTGGGATGTTGAAGAAGGTAATAGAGGGGATAATGTTAGGGCAAGCGAGGAAAGGTCAGGAACATGATAGGGATGTTGAACGGTATGAAAGGAGGAAAGAAGTACACAGATATGAAGAGAAACCTGATGTAGAGTAGGTTGCTGGATTGTGTTTTGTTTGGAGTTACAAAATATTTATTTGATACTTGTGTCCATCCAAAAACCTACCTTGACCGGTAGATTACCTAATAATAATTTCTTCTAATTTAAAATTTGAAATATATCATGAACATAATACTATACAACACTTTTGACATGTTACATTAATATCACACCTATATTTAATTTAACATTAAATAATCAATTTGGCGTAGACTGAGCACTCATGTGGAACTCACTACAGTATGCGGATTATCAGGGAATATTATTAAGTCTGTAGCTGCACAACTTGATTCACTGAGCTGGTAGCTTTATTCTAAGCCTGAAAAAATGCTTGGTCTGTTAAATCAACATTTATTCATTATTAAGTTTAGCCTTAAGGGAGACATTTTATAGCATTCCTGCAATTTAGTGGCTACAGCAAACCCATAATTAAAACATGAGAGGTCATTGTTATGTAGATAACTATGAAACGTACAGGCGGTGATTTTAATGAGAATTCCCTAACAAAGTTTGATAATCTTCAACTCTAACAATGGGAACTACCACATAAGGCGACGATTTTAATGTTACATTTTTTTCCTTCAGTGTAGGTACTGAAGGGAAAGTGGTATTTTCAGCTACAATGTATTATGATTTTCTATGTTTCTTCAACATGCACGGAAATTCGGATAAAACGGATATTTATTGAGAGAAATATTCCGTAATAATTAGCCTTGAAATAATTCATGGACGTCTAACTTAAAGCGCATATCATAACTACGGAATCATGAATCAATTGTTTAGACAGAAGGGATTTTTTTTACTAGTTTATTGTTGAAAGAAGTTGTATACCAAAACTGTTGAACTATCATTGTACAAAAAACAGATGCATCACCGTTGATGTACTTATTAATTTACTTAATTAACCACAAAGCTAATACACATGATCTAGTTCAAAATTAACACACAAAAGGGAATTAGCTTTTATTTGTAACTAAAGTGACAGTTAAATAACTAACCAAGCATTTTGGAATCGAAAATTCCTCCCAAAAATTACCAAAAATCTTTTAAAGAGATCAGTGCCAGTTTTCCAGATTACATTGGTAAAACCCTATGGTCGTGCTGTTGAAAAATGTATTAAAGAAAAAATATCATAAATTGAGCAGGCTCAGTAGTCGTTAGTTATGATAATGGTAGATGTATTGATGTTCGAGAAACGTGTGCTGCATCTTCATGTGGTACTTCGAATGATTCCAAGGACACGAGATTTCTGCTGTCAATTTTCAACCTGAACATGTGTAGAATTGTGAGGAACTGAGACCGTAGTTCATTCTCTCTTTGAGGATGGTGGTTTGGCCACCGATAGGTATAGCATGTGTCGATTCTTAAAAATAACAGATTATAACGTCATTGAACATTTCTCCGGCGAGTAAATAACATGCTAGACATGTATAATTCCATTTTTTTTACCTGATGATGGTTTTCAGCATCGAAACCTGGGTAGTTTTTTTTTAAATAAAATGTGTGAAATTACAAAGTAAATATTTTCATTTCAATATGTGTTATTCCCATGTAAAAATTACATTCAGCAATGTAAAAAACTAGTATTTGGAATATAATGAGACATTGTATTTGTGGGTAAGCTTATTTTTACTTTATATTTAAATTTTCAATGATTGCAGTAGTCAAGTCAGTCTTTACCTTGTTACATACAACCAGTATTTTCTCTATAATATTATCTATTATTCGTAACTTGCGACTTTTACAAGTAACATAATTTATTCTCTAACTTTTTTGCATTAAAAGTTTATCCCAAAATATCCAAGCAATGTGAATAAGGGCTTCAGGTATGTAGGCTATTGCACTGAGACTCTAAATTTATTGTGGCCAGAACCTCGGCGGATAAAGAAAGCAGGCTTCAATGCTAATTAATATTCCCTCGAACGAGAACTCGCTCATTTTCAGTCTATAAGGATGCACCAGGATTCCAGGGAGAAACGCGGGTAATACCCGGAAATCATGACTTTGGGGTGATGTTGAAAACAGCCTCGTCGTTTGGAATCCGTTACCAAGGGAAACTAGGGAATTATTTGTTCTCCCATCGGAGATCGTAAGGCTGTGTGACGTGGCTAAAGCTCTCCCAGCGAAACGCAGATTGAGCCCTGCGGGGGCGTCGTGGATTTTGGGGTGAAGGGATCGCAGAAGGGAGCAGGGGGTTGGTTCGGGGGTGCGGGGTGGAGGGAGAACGAGTGGAGGAAGTCACTGGAGGAGGGTGGGGAGGAGAACTCGGTCCCAGGACGCGGGACCCATGCCAGAAATTATTTCTTCCCCGTTCATTGGCCGAATTTCTGCACAGCTCCTTTGCCAATTCCGTTTGTTATTCAGGCGAAGAGGAGAGGGTGTGCCATGTCGCTCCAAAACCGACCCTCCCCCTCCACCTACACTAACCACCCCTCTAAACCCCAGCTTTCTCCCTCTCACCCCTCCTACCCCAGCCAAATACCCTGTTTTCCCTCGAACCACACCTCCACCTATATTCCTTCTCTCCTGCGTATCTTCGGGAGATTATCCCTCACTCCTCCCTCTCGACCCCCCTACCCTCCATTCCAACTGGCGAACCGACCGATCTCTCCTCTCCCGCGCCGCGAGGAGCTAGCTCAACTCCCCCACAGTACTCTCCAGCGTGGGTGATGGGGAGCACCTGCGCCTTGAGGGATCGCCCGACGATGGAGACACAGGGCCGCCATCCAGCTCCACGCCACGCCGCGCTCAGATGACGAGTGACATGTAGAGGCACGGAACTCCTTAATAACAAGACTCTCCCCTTCCACCTCCCTTTTACCTCCTCTCTCTCTCTCTCTCTCTCTCTCTCTCTCTCTCTCTCTCTCTCTCTCTCTCTCTCTCTCTGTCTCTCTCTCTCTCTCTCTCTCTCTCTCTCTCTCTCTCTCTCTCTCTCTCTCTCTCTCTCTCTCTCTCTCTCTCTCTCTCTCTCTCTCTCTCTCTCTCTCACATACACTCTTCCTCTCATACAATGGCTCCAGTAATTAAAATAACTTCTGCGAAAAACGACGTGCTTGTATTGGGCCAATATTTTGCGACGCGCGGTTGTTCTTATAATAAGATTTCTCTCTTATTCATTCCAGTTCAGTGTATAATTACTAACATTGGTGCGAAAATTTCCAATTAATAATTTCAGACGGATACAGCAGTGTTATCAGGTTCTGCGACTTCGATTCGATGATGAGTTTCCATGACTTTTAGCAGAATTCAGATAAAATTGCATAGCGTAACAAAACTTATGCTCCTGATGAGATTTGATATCCCCAAGATTTCATATTAATCCGGAAAACGATTCACAGAAATGATTTTGCCTGTCCAGACAGTATATTAATTTGAAAAGTCAATTTTTTTCATGAGTCAAATCAAATTATTTACATGAAATTTTAAAATTTTCAGTTACTATGCACATACATCAGCCACTGCAGTCGTAAACCTTTAGCCCACCACTCTGATACCTAAAATTTAATTGTTTTTCATTTCTTTCTTCACCTAAAATTTATCTTTATCAGTTTTTGCAGCCTTCGCTGCGATTCTCACTTAAAATTACTCGATGAATTTTATAATTCCTGAGTTTTTTTAAATAATATAAACCTATTATTGTTTCAGTAGACTAAAATAATAATTTTCTAACACCGTTTTTGTTGTTATATATCAAGTATGGTTGTAGGATTATCAAACATAGATTTTGCGAATATTCAAAGATAAATACGTTAAATGAAAGATCTTTAATGTGATTGTATGATGTCCCTATTTTTTGAGATTAGATTTTATCAGCAATTTCATACAATTTTATCTATTCGGGTTAATAAATTTTACAAAAGGTAGAGCCTATGCGTGAACGCTTTTCCATGAGATATTTTTAACAAGACCATGGTATATTCTATACCTACTCTGTTTGTTAATTACATTCAAGTAAGTTTATTCATAAAATAGCATATCCTAAAACATTTCTTTTCATCATTTAGCATCAAAAGTTGTGACGTTAATAAAAAATTTGAAGTTATTAACATAGGTGTATAAATAGCTTTATGTCATGACACTGCGTTGAACTTCATTTCAAATCGTCAGACAATTAGAAAACTGTAGAAAAAAAAAATTTTTAAATCTCAGTTCTAACTTGTCATGCATAATTAATTTTGTAATAAAACCCTAGACATAAAACAAAATTAAGAATATCCCTTCTTTCTTGATACTCCTGGTTTAGTTAAACAAACTTTTCAGACGTACTTTTCGTAAACACTCTTCTTCTGGAGGGAAGATGAATGCAGCACTTATAATTTTCCCCTTCACTGTTCATTCTCCGTCATCCTTTTCCCTCTCTCTAAGATGTTCCCAAATTAAACTCAGCTGGTTATGAGCGAGCGCATCTATCAGTTATGGTAACAAGCGTAATTATTGCGTGATGTTTTCCATGATTCATGATAATTATTTGGTAAGAGTCCTTCTTGCATGAAGCAAAGGAGATTCGTTTTGACAAATTTATGTTAATCCTGCACGAAATTGGTCATGTCGTAAGAGATAAAGTATTTCTCTACCTTTTGCCATTTTCGCTCTTTTTAACTCCAGGCAGAGCATTGAAAGGCTTCTTATCCTTCCCATTATACACATTTGACCACGGATGCCGTTAGAGGGCAGCATTTTGCAAACTTATATATGAAGCTTTTATACTTATTTCAATTATTTCACTGTTTCTTTGTTATTAATGATATTAATTAGTATTCTCTGTACACGTAATTCAATGTTTCACAATAAAGATCAAAAATTATAATTTCGATTCCAATTCAATCCATCCTATCCTACTGCTGTTTCAATTTTGAGTTACTTCTGCGTTGAAAAAATATTTAAAATTTAAAACGTGCTCCAGGATCAATTATTAAACTCACTTAAATTTAAACCTTGCTGCATGTCATTATTCGTTATTTTACTTCTATTTTTGGTGGATAGCGAGATCAGTTTTTTCTAACAATGGGTACGGTTGAGTGAGTACATCATAAAGAGAGTATCTACCGAAAAATGACATGTTGGTAGTGAAAACTAACCTGTTTGTAGCAAAAAATTGACAGAAAAATCACGGATTAATCTAAAAGGGGTTTTTCATCCATTTTTAGTTTCTTGAACACCAAATATATTATTAAATCAATTACATGTTTGCCTATATTCAAGGGGTACCCGTTGCTCCTAGGTTATTTTTACGATACTGTTGTGAAGAGCGTAAAGAGGATAAAAATAAGTCTATTTAGTGTCTCAGAAATATAAGGCCACAGGCAACAGTCACCCGCCACTTTAAATATTCTATGCCGAAAATGTTTAAGGTTTTATTTTTTTTCGCTAATATTTTTCCAGAATACTTTTAAATAGGTCACGGTAACTTCTTGTGAAAACAGGCAAAAGAAATTTGAATATCCGATTAACTACAAATAGAATTCACTTTGAATGAAATTTTAAAGAGCTTCGATTCTCTTTGTTGCTAAGTGTGAAGAGAACCCGTGAAATTTTAATGGGATACTCTATTTTTTCCATTCTTTGTTAATTTTAATCAAGTGATGAATATTTTTATTTATAACCGTTCATCAGGGCATTAATATACATATATATACTCCATAAAAAAATGGGAAATGACATTTTCAACTGTGATAATTCTCTTTGCAAGACTGTTTTAAATTTTTTGAGCAAGGTGAAATATCTGTTTTTCATTGAAAAATGACATTTTTAGGATATAAATGTTTGAAACGTATACCGGTAAAACTACACGTTGTGTCCGAGACGAGTAAATATTTCCGAAATCATCATTTATATAATTTCAATAATAAGGGATGAAAACTTTGAAAATTAAAATAATTTCAGCTTTGAATTGAAATATAGGATATGACTGCATTCTTCTTCTCTTATTCCACACAGGCTAAAATCTCATGTATTTTTACCGCAGTTATGTGATCCAGGAGAATTAAATACATTTTTTTGTATTTATGTCAGATTTACACGGAAAATTTCCAAATTAAATTTGCATAAAATGTTCAAATAAGGTTATAATATATAATTAATACCTTGTACCATTCACACTCTTCAGAATTCCCTTCCACAGCAAGAGCATTCCATTTTAATTAGCTTCTCATTAGACATACAATTTTTTTGTAAAATGCTTCAAGATACGAAACAATAAAATTTCCCCATGGTTTTGGGAAAGGAAGGTGAAAAAAATTTTACTTATGATTTTTTTCTCTTACCCACTATGCTATTTGTCCTTTAATTTTTATAGTACACTTATTTTCAAAGTAATTCCATGAATTTTCAGAATGTCATTCAATTTTCAAATTAATTTGATAGAAATGGATAGTTTTTATGGGAATAATAATTTAATGTGATAATCTGAAGGATTCTAATGTACATATGTGACATGGGTACCCTAACTCTATCGTAGAGAATGAAAATACCACATTTTTCTCCGATTATATAGTAGGATGTAATGTGGTATTCACTTCCCTTCGAAATGATCTGCTTCAGAGGGAAGAACTGGGTATGCTGTGTATATTGATCCATATTTTATCCATAGTTGATTCATATTGATCTGCCTTCCGCCTGCGTACGCTCACAACTTCTTGCCTTTTTGTGAGTAAATGTGGCTTCTTAATCTTCCCTTCTTTAGACTCCCTTCAACCGCATTCACACATGCCAAATCTTTTACTCTCACACGTCTATTTGCCTAATTAATTCTAAATTAAACTTTTACCATCACCGATGGACCATTTCCATGCTGGTAATGGTCCATCTGCTATTATCCGCGCATTATTTCATCATTAAATATATTTTAAATTTTTGGCCCCTCTTTATCCTTATCTTGACATTCGGGACTTTAGTTTTCATGCGTTAAAATATTTTGTATTCACTTGTATTTTTGCTTTGTCAAGCAAACGCTCCTTCTTACTGTAAAGAGACAAAATTTCTTTTTATTTAATATTGTTCATCAAAAAATCACATTTTAATAACATTCAGCCAATATGTTAGAAACATCCATTATAAAATTGCTCATTAAATTTTTTCACTCAAAAAGGATTCATTGATCCCATTTTCAGCTTTATTAGTTCAATTCATATGATTCTTGACGTTATAATTATCTCACCCCCTCCTCTTTCACCGCCCTCTTTTACCACAAGCTTATCTAGGGAAGCCCCGCGTGCATGCTATGTGCTTCATTCCTAATTTTGTTTCATGAATTAGTTGAACAATCCCGCATCATTATTACTACGGGTCTTGGCACCAATCTTTAGGCTCATTCCATTATTGGATACTTAGCCTATTTTGATAACTTATTTATTTTCCTTAATACCCACTGATTTTCCCTAACTAATTTAAAATTATATATAAATGCTTCATGCTGTTGTAGACTTTCGAAAGTTGTTCCAAGTGCAAATTGTTCTCCCTAAAAGCCAAGCATTTCAAAGCAAGTGCAACCAATTGCAGCATATACGATTCAGGTAAATTAGTTTATATCATTTTCCACAGTTAACTAACTGTAAAGCGTATTCAGAACGTTACTAATAAATAATTAATTACTGAATGCCATTTCTCGACTAACGCATGGTGAGGTAGGTTTAAATTAATAGTTCAAATTTTAATGCATATTTTGGCCCAGATTCCACCTCTGTAACTCGTATACGATAAAATGACCATTGAGTCCCCGAAAAAATTCCAATGAACTGGTAATTTTTTGGTCGAAAAAAATATTTTCTGCACTCCTGCTTCAGTAAACTTCATAAATATTCTTTTTTTAGTGTGTTCATTGCTTGAATATAATCATACTGGAAATTTTAAAAATATCTTCTTGGAATTATATTAGATAGAGTGAAAAAGCTAGGTTATAAACTAACAATTATTAAGTAAAGAAAAGAAATTCCGGGAACCTCCGAAATTGCTTCTTTTTTATTTTCAATAATGACTGAGTTCGTCCGATGAGTTTGGAAAGAAGCGGTAGTGTTGCAAGAAATGGATCCTGGTATGAATCTGAGATCATTCTTTTTCAATGGGAAAACGAGACCCCAAGCGAACTAGAAAAACAAGGGGGCTAGTTGTGAACTGGTTTTCTTTAAACTCGTGTTGGGCTGAGAAGCGGACGTAGACGATTTCAATGGGTGAAGGTACAGATGTGTTACGTTCAAAGACGTTACTTGACCAGAAACTAGTTTAGTTCTAAATGTCACGAAAATTTCGTAATTCAACCAGACTTGCGGTATTTTATGGAATTCATTCATGATAATAAAGGCTTAAAGGATAGGTTTTCAGAAACGATTTTTATCCGCACTCCGAATTCGTATTTGAAGTAACTTCTGCAGAATATGAAGAATTTTTACTTTTTGCATTTTAATAGGGAAAACTATACACTTTTTATTGAAAGCTTAAATAATTATTAACATTGAGATAGGAGATCGCATCGAGCAGAGAATTTAGAAAAGAAGGTTTTTTGAGTCACCCTTCGTCTCTCATTTTATTTTTTTGGTGTTATTAAAGTATCTTTGCAATCCTTTTAAAACTAAATACTGTTCAGAGTTTTTAATTTTGTGCTGTAAACATTTCAATTGTTGTTTCGCGGTTTAATAATTCGAAAATATCTTATTAGAAAGATATACTAACATACTTAGGCCATCACACCCTATCAACGTCAATATACTCGTTGACAGTATTTATCTCTAGAAATAAAGCCCAATGACTAATAAATATTCCGTTATTTTAATTAAGATGCTAATGAATACAGATTGAGATAGCACTCTGGTACTAAAATGGACAACCTTTAAAACTAATTTTTAAAAATCCCTTGGATTGGACCCGCTTTATATTCGAAATTATTGGACTTATCACTTATTCAGCGCGTTGGTTTTCAACATCAAAATACAAATTTCCATTGATCTCTAGTGATCCAACTCCTTCTGCTCTACGCCTCTTTAGAGCATTTCTCGGTGATAATTACAAGCTGATTGCACATGATATAATACAAGTTCATGCTGTTATCTGTAACCAGAAGTCGACCTTTATATGTGAAGAAATATCTGTTAAATGTGAATAAATATCCGTAAAATGTGAAGAAATATATATATATATATATATATATATATATATATATATATATATATATATTAAAATGTAAAATGCGACTATTATAATTTGAGGATCCTATGGATGTACACATATAAATAGAAAATCAACTTGTCAGAGTCCCAAGGAACATTTAAAATATTGGATAATAATCACTCATTCTATTGATTAAAATTTGTTTTTCCCATCATGCAGAAGGAATGATGCTACAATTATAGGCAAATAAGCTATATAATAAGTATCCGTGAGGATAATGTTCGTTAATAAATTATTGCAATCGATTATATCGACCAATGAGAGTGAATGAGGTTCCTTCTAGATTAAACTGTGCAAGAATATTCTTCCTCAGGGCACTGATTTCTGAAAAGGTTCACAATAATTTCAGCTTGAGGAATGGAATTTATTGAAATGGAATATATATATATATATAATATATATATATATAACTGGCATCCAAATGATAGTTTAGTAATGTAGTTTTCATCTTCACCAAAAAAATTATAGGGCAATACATTTCTCCTTAGGTGCCAGGAAATAAGAAAAACGTAATTTTCGAAATGCAGCTGATTTCCTCAGATGAAAGAGATTAATTTAGACCAGCGTAAAGATGTTTGCTTCCCCTAAATTTGCGTTTAACAATGCCCTTTGCCAAGTTTCTTTAAAAGTGAAGAGTCATCGTTATGCTATGAATAAATGACATGAAGTTTAAAAGCATAGACTCAGTTCTCCTTGTAATGTGTGAATTATGGGTACTAATTCTTCATCTATCATTGTCAAATATCAAGGATTGCTTTCCCTAAAGTAAGTGCCGCAAACTTCCTTTCCCCTGTTTTTCAGGCACTGGAGAGAATGCCTTCCCTCCCCCCCCGCCACCCCGCTCTCTCTTTGCCGCCCCATTGCGACCCCACAAATCCTCCCCCAACCTTTCTCCCTCTCTTCCACACTCCGACTGCCATTTCAAAGTGTATATGTACGTGGGCAGAAATTTAGTGAAGCGCTTTCACGAGCCAGGTTATAAGATCCTAGTCCACACCTCGGTGCTGACACTCGGTGTGGTGACATCGAGAATGAATATGCGTTGCTATTCGGCTGGGCACAAAGGGGAGTGGCAGTGGTTTAGGGGACAAGGAAGGGGGAATGGCAGGAAGACTGGCTGAAGGGAGAAGCTAGAACGCTCAGTTTTGGGGTGAGAGGGAGAAGGAGGCCATGGAAATGGAAGGGGATGGACAGAGAGAAGCACGGGTTTAAATTAGGGGATGCAAACGATTTCTTCTCCACGCCTCTATCCCATTATTTGTATGCGCGTAGGTATCTGGGAATTCAGCAAGAGAAATGAAGTGAGCTGGGTGGCCTGGGAAATCTTTATCCCGGTTGTTGTAGGAGACAATTTTGCCCCTTACGCCTTATCATGCCTTCTTAGTTTTCATTATTTCGACTCTTGTCTTCCTCGAGTGTCTGCTTTTTATTCTTCCCATTGTTAAAAAAGTTGGACGTGGATATTTATTTTATTCAAGAAGTGTGGCGGAGAGCTTTATTCAAGAAGTGTTGCAGAGAGCTTTGTGAAATTGCAAAATTATAGAAAAATACTCTCCAAATCTAATCCGCGAAGGTGATATGATATATAATCTAAGAAGAAATCTTTCTATAGAAAGCTTCAGGTATTTATAAAGATATAGAATTCCATTTCCTTTTTTATTATCGATCACCTTATTCGGGATTCATATCTTCACTTATGTCAATGACCTTCATTTCTTATCCATCTGAAATGTAATTGAGATACCCTAATGTATCACCCGGAATCGAGCAATAGTCCTTCGGTTGGCTGCCCTAAACTCACTCGAATGGTTTGCTACGCCGTTGTACATACGAGTATGATATATCTCTAAAGGCATTCAAGAAATATTCAGGATTGATTTGCAGAACAAATACGTGTACGTCCTTACATCAATCTCATATTGTAGGACAGGGAATAGAAATTAAAAACATTTCTTTAAATAGTAGATTATAATATTTTTTCAAATTTAGTGCATCGATTTACTAATCTATGTTCCGTTTCTATGTCTATTGATGATTGACATGTGATTTCTAATGATTGGTTCAGCTATTTATTAAGAAAGCATTTATGATCAAATAGAATGGGGATAGTAACGACAAATTTGAATTAACTATTTCATGGATGTTTTTAAAGAAATTAATATTTCTAATACAGGGTATGAAGCAATTCGAGGAAATATTACTACATCAGCCTCGCTATTCTTTGATGAATTAAGCTTCTTTTTAAAAAATCCTTATTGACATATAAATTTTCATTTTATTTAATTCACACAATTTTTTACAGATTTCCTTGAAACGATTGGTACCTCCAGTTTGATTCATTTACAATACCCCTTTACATCGCCACGAAATTTCCCTACATTTAAGAATCTTTGCTTAGCCAAATAGCTCAGGGATGACGAGATTTCCATACATTCAGTATAATCTTCACAGAAAATCATCTGCAACTTAAAATGTTCACAAGAATTTCATGTGTGAGATTTTCGAGGTAATAGTTGCATTTATAAAGAAAAACTATAACTTTTTAAGTCAACGGTATTTTATTTCGAAACGACCCAGGTTTCGACGGTCAACGTTATCATCATATTATGATGATCATCAGTTCATCATATTATAATGATGAATTGATGATGAAGTTGAGCGTCGAAACTCGGTTCATGTTTAAATAAAGTACTGTGCAATTAAAAAGTTAATTTTTTTCATCGTATAATAAATCGATATCATAAGTACAAAACCAAGTACCAAGCACCAAAAATAACCAAGTATATTGACATCCAACAGAAAAGTTTCAAATTCCGAACAGTACGTATTTTGTCTTGAGAATAGAAAGTATGAATTCAAATAAGGTAGTTTAATTTTGGCAATCTGCCTTTATATTACCTGTACAAACACAATGTTGTACCCTACGACAAGGACTGAATTAATGCCTGAATTGCAATTCAATTTTTCTACTTGTACTGAAAAAGGGCCAGCATCATTCGTTGTTTATGACGCAATAACTAAATGAGACGCTCATCTGGTATCAATTACTTTGGCAGCTGTCCAGCAAAAAGTCATTTGTATGTCTGGAACCTCATACCTTGTCGTGTATTGAAATCTACAAGGTTCATTCTATGTTCATGGGATAGTATAATTATTGTTTTGACTTATCTAGCAACGAATTAAAATAAAATAATCCTTCTTAATTACAATGTATCCACGTAGCATTGGCAAGGGAACAAAGGAAATTCAGTGAGGTCATTCAGACGTAGGGCTTTAGCTTCCTTACTTATAAGTGCTTCATTCTTATGTCATTGGTACATTCCTATATCGTAAATATGTTATGGCCTAAAAATAAATAGTAAAAAGACTGTTTTGTAGATCTTACCCTTGCATTAATGTTGATGTTGGCATTTGCTAATTATATAAACTTTAGAAATGTCCTGGAGTAAATTTTCTGCAAATTGGCATGATTCAGTACCATTTCCTACTTTTATTTTTTTACAAAGAACCCTAATGTATTGGATAGGATATATTCTAATGACAGCCAAGACATGATTTTCAAACTAATTAACTTTCGATTAAGCTGAAAATATGGGTGAATTTAAATTTGCATTACATTTTAAGTACGAGTAACTTACTTGGTTACAGGAACTAGTAACTGATATGGAAATCAGTAGGCACATAAACAAAATTTTTCATAATATTAATTTAATTAATTTCGTTAATTTAATAATATTCGTCATTAAATTCTTAAAATATTAGATGAAGGTAAAATTATTCGAAATAGAATTGGAATTTTGATCAAAAACTCATGAAATACATCAGGTTTTAACTTATTTATAAGCTGTGTATTGACATTTCGGATAAATTTCACTTAAATCGTAAAAAAATATTGACCAGTAACGAATTTAATTTATTTATGAACTACATTTTTCATTTAAAGGGTTGAAAATCCATTTTCAATAGGGCTTCTGCTAAAAAATTCTGCATTTCTGAAATGTATCTGCCCATTCGTGAGCAAATTCCATTTCCTTATTCTCTTTTCACCATGTTTATTCACGCAACTTATAAATGCTAGACAGTTATAGCAATTATTAATGCCGTCTCATTTACGTTTTTTGAAAGAGCATTTTCCATATTTATTTATCACTTTTGTGAAAACGCTATGAGTAAAGAAATATGCATTGCTTTAAGATTACCTCAGCAAGGGTAAACAAGGTCGTAATAGTGAGAATGTATTGGGCATTGGGAAAGGATTAAAGAGAAATATAGAAAGAGCTTGGGGTTCATCCATCTAACTCTTGTTGATTGCGCGTATTTAACGAGTTTTTTATGCTAAAAGAAGAATGAGGATTAGCGAATGAAATGGTTTATTGGAGAAGCGGAACGCTGCGGGGAAGACATAAAGGTGGAAGAGAAGTAAGAGAGCGTGGGAGGTTGTTGTTTAAGCTCTTGGATACGATTAGTTTCAGTGACAACCTTTTAGGAATGGATTGTTTAATGGAATATGAAGGGACAAAAGAAATGCTGATTCCTGAGAATGGCTTTGATTTAATGCTGCAAATTACTACGGTTACTTGGCAGATACTGATTACTTACATTATTACAAAGAATATCAGGCACTTTAGTGACTTAGGATTAACAGATTGAAACAAGGAGCAATAAAATTGAGGATAATTTCCTTTAACAATGTTCAATGCGGCTCTTAGTTTAATCAAACAAAGAAACGTTTTCATCTGTCTTCAGTGATTTTTCGAAGGAGAATACGTGCATAGCGCTGGGAGTAGGAGTTGAAAAAAATCACAGGACGAAAAAATAAACTTAAAGAATAAGGGGAAAAGGTCATTAAGCGATAAAAATGTTCTAGGGCTTGCGTGGCATCGCTCGCCTTCAGCCCATTTTCCTTTTCTGTTCATGTTCCTCATCCATGCATTTCATTGCCCACGGCGCTCCAACTCCTCCCTTGTAGCTGGCCAGCAACGCCAACTAAATACTTGCCCTTACGACGAGACACCCCACAAATGGAGCCACCCGCTCAACGGCACCTAGGCATCGGCTCTCACTCCCTCTCTCTCTCACCCATTCGCTGTTTCTTCATCTCGTTGTTAAAACTACGCAAGCGGAGCGTAATCCCGTTTAATCCTTCTTTCTCTAGAGACTCCTTTGTTTTTTTACCGCTCCTAGTTCCAAAGAACGTTGGCGTCTCTTGCCATTTGGGAGGTTGGATTGAGGATGAATTACAAAACACGGAACGAAAGCTTCTTTATAAACCTTCAGCTCCTAACGCGCTCTCGTGTACTGGAGGGCGTCAAAAACTTCTCGAGCACCTCTCGGCGATTTCATACCTTTCACGCCGTTGACTTTTCTTCTCCCCCACCCTCATTGCTTTCAAGCGTCACCTTGTGTTTCCCTCGTGCCCTTTTCCCCTCCCTCTCCTCACTGATTTTTATGTACCCTTCTTTGTATATTCATTTTCGCTTCTTTTTCTGAAACATCATCTAAGACATGATGTGCCTGAGAAATAAGCTTTATGCCCTTTTCCCTGCACCTAGTCTCTGCCGTTTTTCCTATAATCGAGCCTGTTTTTTTCTCTGTATTTTTGAAGTTCGCAGGAAAATAATCTTCGACCACCATCCATGTCTCTTTTCGCTTGCTTTCATAAAGTATTTCATTAAATGAAAGTATATTATGTATCAGTCACATTATAAATATGTATTTATCTCACGTGTATATCTTCTGGAATCTGCATTAATGGAGTGCTATTGCAGTCGACTTGATCTTAAGATGGCTGAGACATTGTCAGTTTTTTTTGTTAGTCGATATGGTATTGAAAATGCCGTTCCTCGTGCCATGCATCTTGCTTATTTGGGATGCCCACAAGTTGAAATTGTTCCCACGAATGAAACTAGGACAAACAGCATAGAGAAAGAAATAAAATTTGATAAAAACTTTTACTAAATTTACCATAGTTCCGCATAAAAACCATAATCTGAAATAAAATACCAATAATTGTGATTTAAATTGAAACTGCGTTCCGATTCATAATTGTTGCATTTTTTCGGATCGGCAAAAAATACGTGACGTTTTCAACATATAGCTTTAAAAAATATATATTTTATTTGATCAGGTGACGACATGCACCTTTGGCAATGCAAGTATTCATGATTTATATATTCGAGAAATTTGAATTACGCTGCCCATTTCTATCGGCAGCCCTTTGTTCGTGCTAGTTAGGCTGTGAAACTTTCTCGCCACATCCATGAAATTTTACTTGGGATGACATTTCTTCCACCTTTAATAATATAGTGAAGATAGAGAATTTTTATATCAATTCAGATAACATTCGCCTATTCATTATCATATTATCATAATCGTAGGACCCTCTATTTTTAGTAGCAAGGGACCACCCATTAGTTGCCCCACTAATGGCACCAAGCATCGAATCCTGAGCAAGTATTGTTTGAAAGAAATGTTTAACACTAGAGAAACATTATCTAGTTCGTGCACCGTTATTAAAATATTCGATGACTGAAACCTAACTTCTGCCAAAAATATTTTTCAAGCTTCATCCCATTGAAATTACGAAATGAAACATTTTATCTTAAATTGTTTCATTTTATCTTCACTTTTATTTTCGTATTTGCTATTAGTACTTACCTGAAGTACCTCGCAGTTCTAAAAAAAATGTTGGTGCTATAACCGATATCATTTTTAAATTTCACGGTGTATTTTAGAAACTGCAAGCCCTTTTTTTAGGTTCACCATACATTAATTATATTTTCTCTTCCCGTGGTTTGCTCGAGCGACTTGTACTTGTCTTTCGAGAAAGGAAGAATCAATTGGATTTTTATCTTTATACACTTCAGCATTCCTTCTTCCTCACTTAACATGCATTCTAATTACCTTTTTCATATTTGCCGTTTCAGTATCGACTTCAATCCGCCTAATTCTTTTACTTTGTGTGATCATAAAATAGCCAGCTTTCTCAGTGGTGAGTTTAGTTCTGTTAATATTTGGCCCAATATATCTACAGTGTCTGCCTTTTGTTCTTCCCCGTCTACGCTTTCGTAGCGCCCTAGTATTCACTTGGGTCTTCCTTCAATTTCTCTTGTTTCCTTATTTCTAGTCGTCATTAACACCCACAGTGTTTTCAGACACTAACGGCCGTACTTTAGGATCTCTGACTGTGCGTGATGCAAATGCTTAGGATTCAGTGCTACATATATTGCCATTAGTAGCGCTGCTGCCACATGCATCGTAACAAGTTGCCACTTTTGGGCCTCCCAAACGACCACAAGGAAGGACTCCGGAATAAATTTATTGAAACGAACACAAATGTAGCACTTTTTATCCCCTGCGATCTCTTGGAGGAAAATCATTGAGGAAAATATATGTTAGAAACATGTTTGAATGGCATTTTCTTCAATTAAATGATTAATTTTCATTCCCCGAATTTTTATTTGTTCTTTAAGAGATTATTTATCGTTAAACCGGCTAAATTCTACTTCCATACAACTTGTACGAAACTGACATTCAAATCACAAAACTGATTCGCGAAAGTCTGTACCTCACTAAACTGTAACTAGCATCGAGGCCTTTTGAAATATGCCATACGGAGTTATTAATAAGGACCAAGTTTCGTACTTGTGTTAACCATTACCTTCGTACTATTTGCTTGTTAAAAGTCTTTCTCTGTCTCATTATTGCGTCTTAATTAAAAAATAAAACACATCCTGGAGGGGACCTCCGCTTAAGTTGTTTATTTATTTTAAAACATTATTCAAATTGTGAAAAATTGTGTAAAACCGATGTAAAATGAATTCCATCACGTTGAAAGCTGTCCAAAACATATTTTATGTGGAATGGACTTCTGTGTTATATAATACAATATACAAAAATTATAACAGATATTATTTTAGGGTTTATAATAAATAAATAATAGACTTATACTAAATATCTTCATTGTTAGTGTATTAATTATGAATACATTATGAAATCAAGGATTTCCCAATGCAAAGTGTAAAAGTAAAATACTTCATGTAAATTAATTCATTAAGACACTAGCACTTAAATTGTTTTTGTTACACTGGTTATTCTACGTTATTAATTCTGAACACATATCCAAAATATACTTCAATAATTTTTAATTTACAGTATGTTTATATGGCCATCTCAACTGATAACATATGGTAAATGTATTTCACGGACATCAATGAAAGGTTTATGGTGTATTTAATTCATAAATACGTTCTCGGAGTCTATCGTTACACTGCTTTCAGAATGTATGAATTTTGAAGCAAAGCGTTAAGAGAATAAGTAAAATTTAAAAACGCTTTGTGAGATAAGCCGTAAATTAAGATGGAATATGTATGGGAATGAATTGACCGAGGGGTCCCGTATAGCCATTTGAGAAAATCTATAAATGACGATTGTGCTTTAAACTTAAAATAAATATTACTTGCTAACATAGAACATTCAGATATTTTCAAAAGGGTATCACAAGATCATAAGTGATTTTACTTTGGTGAGTTCTTCGATCCCAATCGATGGTAGAAAAATAAAAAGCCACAGTATAGAAACATCATTAAGTCCAACTTATATTCCAGTCTTCCAATTGCCAATTTAAAAACTGCGGTCACGTAAATAACGTTATGAATGTAATTAGGATATTTTTCTATAGTATGCTGCTCTAATCAATTAACGCTAGCGAAAACACCGTTTATACGACTAGAAAAACTGTATTCCTTCTGTTCGCATAACCCCAATCTTTATTTTATTGGATTGAATTATTTTCAACTGCAATTATTATATTATAGCAGCATTTTTTAAATTCTTATTAACGTAAATGCCGCAGAGGAGCATTTACGATGCGAGCATTCGAAAAACACTTCTCACAAACTAGTGGATTCGGCATATTCAGTCCAAGGAATAAAAATGAAGAGCAGAAATAGAGACTGAGACACAAGCTTTCCCTCGAGGTTTACTTGGGCGCCAAACCCTCGAGGTGAAACTGTCATGAGAGTCTCTTAAAACCGCCCAAACCATTAACCCTATACCGACCACCCCACCCCCTAAACCCCGCTCCACTCCCCTTCCATCCCGATGATCTTTCCCTCCCCACTGAACATTTTACCCTCCTCCGATCCACGCCCCCTCCATCTTCCCTCATTATCCCACCCACTTTCGTTTTTCGCCCCCGCCGTTGCGTGTGGCGCCCCCTGCGGGTCGGACGGGGGCGGCAGGTGCTGCCCCTCCCGCCCGCCCATCGCGCCCGACCACGCCAAGGACCATCCTCCCCCCACTGCCCCTCGACCCAACCCGCCCCCTACTACCTTGAGAGAGAGGGAGGGAGGCGGATGCCGTCGTTCCGCGGGGGTTGGAGAGAGAGAGAGATGAGGGTGGAATGGGGCGGGCACCTGCTTCCCCTCTCTTTCTCTCTAATCTCTCCCTCCTCTATCCCCCTGTGGTGGGAAGTGGGCGAGGATAGAATTTTGAAAGTACCTCATGTTTATATTCCTGGGCCTCCTAGTTGCGATCATAGCATAGTATAATAAATTAATGAGGACGCAAAGAGAACAGAGCAAGTCGCTCTGATCGTGTCTGTACTAAGGTGGCATCATCCTTCTCGATAACGTTTTCACCGTTAATCATTTACTCTATTCGGGATTGAGGGATGAATTACACCTTGGTTTCGTATTACGTTGCCGTTATCAGCTAGAGAGACCAAAACTATTTAAATCATAAACGTAGCGACAGCAATGTTTATAATTTAAATAGTTTTGGTCAAGGCGAATTATTTTTACACTCTTAGATTTCTGCATTGAAATGCATATTAGCAGATTGATTCGTTAAAATTTACTGTTGCGGCATCTCCCGCAGTTACTTGGAATGTTCATAATTGATGACATTCTATTCGTATATTGATCATATCATCAAAAGAGAAATTCTTGTGGCAATAAATAGCCTCCATATGGCTTATGTATGATAATATTTAGAATGAGGAGGTAATTCAAAATGCCATCTCGACACAGTGAAGTTTAGTTGGAATGCTTACGTATGTGTATTCACACGTAATAGGCAATTTATTTATTTTATTTTTTATCAACTTAATTGGGCGAGGATGAGACTAAATAGTCCCTTCTTCCACCTAACCCTTACATTACATACATTACATTGAAGACAATTACATACAGCCAAGCCCTGGATGGAGAAAAATCCACCCAGACGATAATCGAACCCGTGACCTCTCAGTTGGTAGACGAGGACGTTACCCCCGCCGCCACCGGGGCCGGCCAATGGCACTAGGCAATGGCACTACCTTAAGTTACTTGCGGTAAAGAAGGAATGTTCCTGCTCACACGCATCAAACTTAAACAGTATGTAAAAATTCACTTTGACGAACAGTTAAGCACTTAGTTTAACAATTAAACCTATCTGTCACCTAAGTTCTACGGATTCATGATTGTCTTTTCGCATTGGAGTGAGTGGTTGGTTCAAAACTTTAATTTCTAAATTTCTACCGAAGAGTTTCCAGTTAAAAGCTGTTTGTGTTTTCTCCACTAACATTTGTTTATTTCATTATAAACGATGGACTCCGTTTTCAAACCATTTTTAGTCTTACAAAGATGTAGAATTTTATTTTATTGAAGAGTGTGAGGTCAACCTGATGATGTTATGCTATAACGAAACCTGGGTTGTAAAAATTAAAAAGTTTATGTGGAAAAGTAAAGTGGTTTGATTATTAAAAGTCAGTATGAAGATTTTCAACCAAGTTACGCCAGAAACTGTTTTATTTAACAACAGTAGTGTTTTTTGTCTTAACGTACTCCCGTGGGAGCTGGAAGTCACAGGTAAACCCTATTTTGAAAGTGATTTTCTTTCCTCCTTTTAGCATCTTATAGCTGTGGAAAAGGAAAAAGAGGCTCTGCACGGGACTCTTGTACCATGACTTAGGTGTCGGCTGTCGATTTATTCAGGGGAGTTTCAATGCAGCGTCTCATAACCATCGTTGCCTTGGGCGAATTGGTCGTTTCACTTTCCAAATGTTGCCTCAATACTGAACTAAAATCAGTGAAGCTCGTAATTTATGTGCATTATTACTCATTCTTTAGGTGCATGTTGTGCATTACACATTAAGCCAGTAATATAAAATTAAATTTCACTTTGAAAAATATGGGGTTAACAAATTGGTGAACAACTCTTTATTGAGTATCCCTCGTATAACACAGGTGAGTAGTGAATGGCTTTCAGAAATGCCGATAGATGACAATGAAAAGGCGTTGATGTTTATAATATGCTTAAATTTTCTGTTGCATAGACTTTGAGTTAAGAGTTGTCATGTGACAATAACTTTTTTTGATTATTTTTTGGATCCTTAATATTCATATATCAATACAGATCCTTTGGTTCAAAAGATAGAAAAGAGCATAATGCGTCATTATTCAAAATCATTTATATGCAAAAAGAATTTCGTGCAATTTTAATCTCCTGAAGAGTGAATGGTAGCTAGGAAAGATTTTGAAATCATTCAGGTATTATTTCGTGCAAAATAGGAATAAGGATCTGAAATATTTATAGATTAGTCCATATTCGACGTTGTAAATATCCCATTTCATATTACTAAAGCATTTATTTTTCTCAGTTTCCAAATCCTTAGCAGCACAAGAATTTACATAGGAATGTGAGATCATGAGTGCATGTTGAACCATATTTGTTTCGAGAAATTTTATGGATAAAAAATATGAATGTGCTCTGATACATGGTTAATGTGACTTCCATGGGTGTTTTGAAGCTTAGGCTGAGGTGTTATAAAATGAAATAAAATTATATCTCGTACTAGTAATTCGCGTACTTAATTTTAAGCATCGGTTCAGTTTCTGCAATTCAGAAATTCCTTTAAATCCGCTGTTATAGCAGTGGTAAGTTTTCATTTGACTTTCATTTCTGTTTGCCATCTGGTTATGCATAATATGATGTAGCTCAGGAGAGGATAGTTTACTTCCTGAAGAATCTACTTCAATCCGGTCCGGCGTTTTTGTTCTAAGTCTAAATGACAAAACGGAGATGGTAGTAACATAGTGATTGATATTTTAGAAAAATATTTACTTTTGCAGTTAAAAAAGATAAATATTAATTTATAATTTATGAATAATAGTACATCGGAGTAGGAATACGACAAAAGATACAGTTTTGTTATGCAATCGCTATGAGGTAATTATCACCGCATAATAAAAACAAATAGTGGAGTCGCATGTCTTTCTCTTTCTTTTGTAGCAGCCATCCATTAATATATGCATATGCGTGTTTGAAAATTTCTAATAAACAATGTGCATGTATGGAAACCTATAAATACTCCTAATGTGTTCACTCAACCGTATGTATCCTTTAGTAAGCTAAACGACTCGATATGTGTAACTCATGTGTCCAGTATAAGGGGGCGATTCCTGTCCGTATATGACTTGTGGTATAGTATGAATGCCTGCTCCCTTTTGCATTTAGTTGGATGTATCCAAGGGCATCACCCGTTTCTATTCGGCAGGAAGCAAGACCTGAACCCGGCACCCCCGGGATGAGCTACCATGCGCAAACATTCGTTCTCAAAAATTCGCTCAACGACGAAATCATATCTTCATAGGAAAGGAACGAAAAGGATAATAGCAGAATAAAATGAAATAAAAGGTAGATGTAGAAGATGCACTTGTAACAGTGTAGATTCCAAACAGAAAACAATTATCATGAACTGGGATTCAAACTTAAGACGATCAACCCTAAGGACAAGGCATGATCAAACGCTTGAATAGGCTGAGATTTACGCACCCTAAGGACCGAAGATTTCCATAGCCGGATATTCGTGGTGTTATTCCTGATTCACAATGGATTTTCTGTATACGGAATCACCAACCTTTGTCATTCCTTAACTTTGGCGATGAAACCTTATGAATCAGCACAATATTATGAAAAGGATATTGTAGAAGAAGTAATCAATGATTTATCTGCAACATTCAACCTATTTCCGAGCTTCCTCTAGTTTTACTATCCAATGTTTTTTGTTAAAAAGATGGAACAACTGCCAATCACCATGAGAGTATTCTCTAGTCTGTAGAGCTAATTGTTTTTCAGATTTGAGAAACATTCTGAAAAAATTAAAACCACAGGTATTGCAATTTTCCACTAGATATATCTAGTGGAAAATTGCAATACCTGTGGTTTTAATATGTTACGCTTCCACCACATCACGCCTGAGACCTCATCATTCATTCTGAAAAAAATTTAGATTACATATTGCCTTTTAGAAAGCACTTAACCTTTAGTATCTAAGATCGATGAATAGAAATATTTCCTTTGGTACCATATTTAGTGACGTTTCAATTTTTTTTTTGAAAAATAACAATAATACCGAATTCAAATATGAACTTTTACGTTGTCTAGCTCATGAATATGAAAATGGTTGGTAACATGTAAGAACAAAGAAACAGGAAAAAAACGAGGACATCGTGTAATAATGAGGAAATTGCATTTTTACTAAAACGTTCCAGAAAACTTTATTTAATGAATATGTATGTAATAGCTATTAAACCTTAGTACGTATATCTATTTCTAAGGAACTTATTATTATGTTATTATTAGTATTATTATTATTGACACTACTTTATTAGCTAAACGGGGTAACATCTAAATAAACGTCCACCATCTTTAAGATACATTCTGTGAATTAATTCATAATATCATTTAAAATCTATCAGATGTTATGGACAATATTCTATCGATAAGAACTTACATTTTGAGGCAAAGAAGTTCCCTGACCCAACCTCATCCACGTTAATATGTAAACTGCCGACAAGGCAGCTTTCTTTCTAACCGGTGGGTAAATTCTCCTTCCTAACCCCATGCCCGATACGTCTACACCGCCTTTTGGTCGTCGGTGCACTGGAACTCAGCAGCCACGAGGAAATTATGAAATATTAATTTGAAGATGAGTGAGGAAGTGGAAAGGGCCAGACGGAGGCTGATGGTGGCGGCAAGGAGTCAGAGAGAGAAGGACAGAGGTAACTGTGAGAGTGGAGAGTGGCAAGGAATGGTGGAAAGTGGAGGTGGGCGGTAGGGAGGGAGAATTTGACGGGAATGGAGGAGGTAACAAAAGTGGGGAGGGGGGAGTGAGACGGGAAAGGGGAGGACGCCTGGACACACAGAACTTATTTTTTTTATAAAGCAGAGTTTCCCGGTAAACGAAGTTGGGGAACGGTTCGGGGAATGGTTTTGGCGAAGGGGGAAGGTGGACGGGGGTGGGTGCCCCAAAAGTGTCCCCCCGGGCAGTTTTAGATGCGGGGGAGGGGAGGGTGTGGTTTTGCGTAGGAGTGGGAGAGGGAAGCTAGAGAAAACCTGAAGAGTAAAAATGTCCCACTTATTAATCATCAACCGAGGAGACGGAGGTCCGTAAGATTTTCTTCCGCATGAGATAAATCGCCGGTCGTCGGATATTTGTCGTGCCGGTTCGAAAGAGGGACAGCGCCGAGAGGGTTGGGGGGGGGGCGGGAGGGGGGAACGCACTCGGAGCCGGAAAGCTTACGGAGGGAACGGAGAAATATAGAAGGCAGTAGAGGATGCGGAGCGATGGGTGCGGCAATCGGTGCGGTAATGGGTAATGAGTCTTATAACATCCCAGTCGTGGCGGAATTGAGTTCGGGAGAGGTAAAACAGGACCTTGGAGGAGTGAACACGTCTCCTGCATCCAGGAAAATATATTTCTGCTACCCAGCTACCGCAGTCCTCTCCGTTTTCAGTCCTTTACTTTTATTGCGGTATTTCCTTTCTTCGGCCATTAATATTTTCGTTCACCGACCACTCATTGCTGTCAACTGTAACTTATCATTACACGTACGTGATAATTTTCCGTATTTTCCAGCTTTAATTAACACGGCTTCGCTGAAGCCGCGGTGAGAGCATATTTTCTTTCTTTTTGCTAGTTACCAGGTAAGCTTTGATATTTTAAGAATTACGGGCCTACTAGAATGATGAAAATAGCCTGCAATGCAAAATGCCATATGATAAACAGTTGAGGTATTCTTCCATGAACTGAGTATAATATGCATATACTGCGCGGCTTTTAAGTAGTAGCTATGCATAGCATGTCTCTGATGCATAAAAATAATGGATAGCAATCAGATAATTCACTGGATGGACCTTATCGTTCTTATTTCTTTGAATATACTTGCTCTCGGGTAGCTAAATTGAAATAAAAGGATGATACCACGAACCTCCTGCGGTAAAAAACTTCTAAAAAGCCAATATAAGTGAATGGTCAACAGCTTTATGAATTCGATGGCCAGTGTCGCTAAGGAGGCCACCATCATGAGGAGGCTATATAATTATACATTTTTATAACTGTTTCATATTAATTCTGCTTAAAGTAAGTAATGTAGAGGGAACAGAGTTATGTCAATCAAAATGTCTCTTTCGGTTTGGAAATAATTGAAATGTATTTAGTTTTGTGCCAAAGGTAGAGTGTTGATAATGAAATCACATGAGAATTCAGCGAGTTTGCTACATGATCGATAATTTGAACGATCGATTTGGTTAACAAATCATGCCGAACAAAATGAAGTTTTTCTCTTCCTATCATCTTCCAAATAAATGTGTTAAATTCTGGTACAATTCCATTGCGGGACAACTTATGGACGGATAGTAAAACAAATAAAGTAGAATACTTTTGTAGGGCAGGAGAAGTAAACTAGGGGAGGAAAAGACTAGGAAGTAAGAGGTGGAGGCAGTAGGGTATGTAGTGTAGTTTGTTTCGTCGTCCCAAGTTACTCAAAGGTTAACAGCAATAGTTAGTTTGTTTATTCATCTAAAATCCACCTCAACCGGCACACTACCAGTAATAATAATAATATTATTTAAGATACATATCCGTGCCTCGACCCTCTTGAAATATTCTTCAAATGGAAGATCGCTGTATTTTATCCGTGTTGATTTCGGGAATTTTCTTTCGTGAATTTATATTTACGCTAGCTTTATTTAGACAAAGCTTAACATTGCCTCTTACGATTATCCTAGGTTTCTATTTCCCTACCCTCTTCATCTTGGCCAATACCTTTTCCTTCCTCCACTTTCTTATTTTGCCTTTCAATTCCACCCTTCTCAATAGTCCACCCATGCCTCTCCCCTTTCTTTCTTACTCGCACACATTCTCTACTCCCTTCTTAATCTCAAACCTTCCTCCCCCAATCCTCCCACTCATCCTCCTCCCGTTCGAAATGAGGTGTCCGGTGAAGTAGGCTCCATCTACCTTCCAAAAGATGAGGGGTTAGAAAGCTTATTCGTATTAATCGCGGATTTTGGGTGTCCGCCATATTACGCTGACGCCGTTCACGGGGACCAAACTAAACGGATATATCCGAACGGACGTTCTCGGAGGAAATACCTTGTCTTTCGTCTGGCTTTCCAAATGGAATATCGCAATTATTATGTTTAGGGTATTTCGGTGTTCGTAACCTATCCACTCTGTTTAGTCACCCGCCTCTCCGGTTATTACTCGAGATGTGCTGCTCAAATGATGGGAGAAATATGCGGTTGTGGAGTGAAAAAGCGGTGTGGCAAGGGTGTGATTAAGAAACTGACTCCAGCGCACAGCCAAGTGAAATAAATTCATTGTCATTCTGTTGCTAAAAATACCAACCTTCAGGTATTGACTATCAAGTAACAACAGCTGTTTTAGGAATTAATTTTATTTTCTTTGAATTTTTTCATTGAACACATTTTGTGATTAATTTGGAGAAGTTATTTTTTTTAAATGAAACTCTCAGGTATTTCAATGGTTTTTGGAGCGTACTTACAATACTATGGCAAAGTTATGTATTAAGAAAACATATACAGTATGTAAGTGAGAATTGAAAAATCTTCCAAAAAATGATCGAAGAACATATATGAGAATGAAATATTAGATAAACCTTTAGTAAAAAGTACATTAATATTATACTTACGATTCTAAATTTGTATATGCCTCTCTGTGATTACTTTAGATTTTATTGGTTGTGAAAGAAGATTTTGTGCACTAAATCTTGCAATGCGAATTCAATTATATGTTATCTATTTTATATTTAAGGTAAAATTTTTAAAATCCCGCAAACAGAATATTTGTACCCTTAGACTCAAATTTTGTTATGAAATTATGAACAGAGAAATAAGGATGTCATAACGGGAATGAGGTACTATAATTTTTTTTGGAGGCTTAGAATATTCTGAAATATTGAATTTATTTCTTTGAAATTTTAAATATACATTTGAAATGATGCTCATATTACTTATCTTGAAATCAATATGTACTAATCACAGATTCATTAATAATCTCAAGCAAGTCAGTAGATAATCAGAGACGTCACATTACTTTGATTCCCATTGTAAATAAAATATTTTTTTAGTTAATCTGAGCTCTTGAAATATTTCATAACACATTTATTCAAGCATTATCGATGTTTTCTGCGCAGTTGATCATTCCTACGAAAAGACGAAAGTGGTGTTAATAAATACAAACTTCTATGTGACTCTGCATTGGACAAGTTTTAATTTAGAAAATATTTTATCACCAATAACCTCATCATACGAAATAACAAATCATACGAAAAATGGCTATATTATTTCCAGGTTTGAAATTTAGTACCTATAGCTAAAACGCAAACTGTATTACCAGCGACGGAACACGCGTGTGGCGGGCTACAACGTTCTGCTTTTCCTACTAGCTTCAGCTTGGCACCAAGGTGTCTGCCTATACGTGTTTTTTTCCACCTCTTCTCAGTGAAGTTCTTCTTTCTTTTGCTGTTTTCTCCATCACTAATGGGAAGGTGTACTTAGGCTAAACTCGAACCCGCGACCTAATAGTTACCACACCAGAGAGATGGTGTGGTTGCATCCAATGGATTGATAAGGGAAAGTGAATAAAATAGAATTTTGTTATTCAAAATAGGTGTTTTGTGGGAAAACTGGGAGAAGGAGGATCCTAAAACTAGGTAAAAGATGTTTTGTCTAATGAAGAGGATAATGCAAGGGGAAGCAACGCTCGAAAGGGCACGCCTACGAGGATTTGAGGGAAGAGGAAATAGATGTAGGAGAAAAGAGAAGGTGTGTAGAGAAAAAACATTGTTAGTTTGTTATTCTCACTTGCGAGATCACTGCCGCGACAGGGCGTGCGACGACAGTGCTACTGGGAGTGAGGAGGACAGAGATAAGCGTATTAAACTAAAGGAATTTAAATTCCTTTGGCCTTTCTTTGCTTCGTGGAACGATTTTGACCAAGTAACAGAGAATTCAGTTACAAGAATACTGAACTTGCACAAACTTATGCGTTATAGTTTCAAATCCATCGGCCGCAATAAATTAGAAAGCGCTATATAAAACAGAAAACCTTCTAGGTATTTTGAGATGTTATTTGAATTTTCTGATTGGGTTTTTCATATTGAATCATTTGGTCTTTAATGTAATCTAATAAGAAGAGACGGACCCCCGTTTATAATCGTGCCAAGGCAAAGAAAGTCACGAATTATCATAATTGGATTAAATGACTGGAGAACTGATAGGGTTTTAGGAGAGAAGTTTGAGTGTGTAAGTTAATTACTACAAATTTCGATCAAATTAATCTATAAGTGTATAAGTTAGAATAAGGAAGAATTCCTTTTGATTGAACTATATAAATGTTCCTACATTCCTAAATTTTTAAATTCAAAATTTCTTTCTTTTATCAATAGAATCAAATAAATCATTATTTATTCAAATCAGATAAAAATGTATCAAACCTTTGTGCAGTGGGTACTAATAAATATCCTCTCGTGGTCTCGTGTTCCCATCACAGTAGCTACAAAAGTAATAGCAGGTAGTACTGATTTAATTTCTGACATTGATCAGCATTCCCACATCACTACTTCTCTAGGCAAGTAAATCCATTTGATGGGGAAATCATCACACTCACAGTGGGTAGGCTGAAAAGTAATGATGAAAATATCGGTAAAGGGATTATGATTACAGTCATTTAGCAATTGATCAAATGAAGAGCAATTTCGTTTATACGTCGCCAGACCACTCTTTGAGCATCGTCAACCAAAGCCGTTCCTTTTTCTCTCTCCCTTCCGCTCATCGCCTCGTGCCCCACTGCGTCCTAGTCAAATAAAATTTTTTTAAAAAATATTAATCTAGTGGACTTGATATTTTTTCTTTCCGATATTATTTCACCAGTAAATTTATAAAACTCGCAAATTTAAATATGTTCTTTCAACTTTGACCAGGTAAAGTTTCGTAGCACCTGGGATGAAATTTTAGATTTATGCTCACCAATAGTTCAATAGGAATATTTCCTTATATTCAAGAGTCCTAAAAGTGAAAGTCAGTTAAATTATTACACACAGTGAGTTCAGGATAATTAACCAGCAGCTCTCAACCTTGATTATAGCATTTCTGTACTGCGTCAGGCAATAATTTCGAACGTCACGATATATTTAAGGAATAATCTATATCGTATACCAATTTGATTTTGGAAAAATACTTCGTTAGATGAGTATTTTTCCCAATGCTTTGAGTTCATGATAATCAAAAGTTTATAACTCACACAATTTCAGGAATAAAAAGGACGAGCTTTTGTTTCCCACCAAAGGAACAATATTTGATATGATTTGAAGTTTGAAATTCTTAAGTGTTATTATCAGTAGTTGTAGTATAAGTATTTGCACTTGTGATGCATTGCCAAACAAATTGGTTAAACTATGCATGCATAAGAATATTATTTGAAATATTAAATCGGCGAATGATTGGTCAAAATGTGTTTACAGTTGGAATGTGACAAGCATACCTTCATTAAAAATCCTAATTTTCTAAATATTGACTAATAGATACATTTATGTGAGTTTACGTTAATATTTTCAACACGTAAGTACATTAAAAACTGTGGTAGTGATGGACATTGTGTTGGAAAATGTGAAATATCTTAGCATGTTGGGTTTAACTACATCCGCATTTCCGATAGCCTGTCGCCGCTCCCTCTTTCTCTTCCTCCTTCCTATTCTTCTTATTTCCTTCCCCCTTTCACCACCCATTCTCTCTTTTATGGCCACCCACCCGATTTTTTATTCCTTCATCCTTCCTTAAACTCCTTTAGCCCCGCTCCAATGCGATCCCTATCTCCTCTCTATCCTTTCCTCCCTCCACCTCACTTCCCCTCATTTCCCTCCCTCTTTTGTCAACTTCGCGCGCGCGCGCTCTCTCTCTCTCTCCTCACCGCTTCCCTTATTCCCTCCCTCCTTATACTTCACCGAACCCCACTCCCTTGTCTCGTCTATTTAAGACCGTCAGACTAAGAATAGGCTAATTGTGGCGGTGGAGCATCTTTCTGCCTCGGCTCCGTCCCACCCCTTTCGCCTACGAAACCGCACTCCCAGCCCACACCCTCCCCACACTCCTCCCCCTTCTCCTCGGCGCAGCAGCCCCACACGAAATTTCCTCTCCCTCTCTCTCACGCACTTCTCTCCCCCCCTGTCCCCACCACTCTCAGAACCCCCTCCCCCCCGGCCGCTCTCACCCCATCCACCCCACCTCCTTTCCGTTCAACACATTTCGATCCCATTCCGCCCTTATCTCAAGGATGTGTTGAGACATTCCGCCCTTATCCTGCCTTCTCCAATCTCCAAATTATTTGCTACACCTTAAAAACCAACCGATGGTCCATTTCGATGTTCCGGTTGGTCGGGCGGTCCATTTTTCAACTCTAAAAATACGGTGCAAGGAACTTTATTTGGATGCTAAATCATGGTCGCTTTGGGGAGATTTTCAGTTGCAGATTACATTGGAGGTTGCCAAGGGCGGTAATGGAAGGGGAGGCAGTCACAATGGGCTTCGTTATTAGGCCACTAATTCAGTGTTGCAGTTCAGAAATTTATACTGCTGTTTTGGTCGAGTGGGGTGACTTAAAAATTGAGTGTTGATTCATGCCACGTAAATGAATAATAGTCAGTATTTTGCGAAGAATATGGATTAACCGGACAATGAATGTCTCAACATGTGTTTCAGTAGGTTTCGCAAGGGTCGCTATTTTTACCGAGGATGAAAAATCTCTAGTTGTGACTATTATACCCTACGAGTATCGTCCCAACTTCTTCCTGTTATTTCAAATTCTATTATCCCAGCCACCCTTTTTAATGTCTTTACTGCTACGCGACTTTTTTCTCCATCAATGCTTCAATACAAATGACAACGTTTTTCATAATAATGGGCAATTTGCAACTTTTTCCGTGGCCCCTTGTGTCTCGTAAAATGTGATAAAATTTAAAAAGCGGTAAATTATCTCATTATTTAAGATTAATCACCCCATCGCATGAGCCCGCGCGTTCCCCAGTTCCAGGTTAAAAGTTCTTTAAGTTATTCAGTGATTCTCTTTGTTTTCTCTCGTTTTCTTTTGTAATTTCTTATTTATCTCATGTCAATCACAACTACTCTGACACATAATCTAAGTACGCAGTTAATTCATACTTTCAGCAGAATTATGTAACATTGCTTTAATATTCTGATAATATTTCTTCCCCAAGAATAGAATTTGGTATGTCCAGAGCATCAAAACCTTGTGGTCCGTCGAGTTCGAGATTGAGATTCTCAGTTTCGCTAATTCATAGGTGAAACAATATATCGTCTCAAAAATTTTTTTTGTTACTGCTATAAATCAATTGCTGCAATGTTTAGAACTTAACTTCGACGTAAGAGCAGATGAGAAATAATATATTGATAATGTCTCTCCCGCGATTTAATGGACCGCTGCTAGTCAACACTCCCCTCCGTCATCCCATCCACTGCACCCGTTCCCTCCCTACTTTTTCTCCCATAGCTTACCCCTTTTCTCCCACCTCTCTTCCTCACCCACTCCTCGCTCCTACCCATTCTCGTCCTCCCCCTTCCAAAATCGCAAGCACTCCCCATCCCTTAGGCAGAAGATGTACCTCCTCCACTCCGCCCTCTCTTCCGCAGTTACACCTCCACTCCCCCTCTATTTCGGTCCATCTCGTAGTGGGAGAGGTGCGCTCCAGCGTGCAGCACACTGTCCTTGGGGAGGGGTGGGATCGCTGTGGAGGGGACATTGGCGAGGGACTCTGGAGCAAGGATTCCCCCTTCGTCTCTTCACAAGCACCTCTCCCTCATTGGTTTTGGTTAAGGCGACACGCGAGAGACAGATTCCTCACCCCACCACAACTTCCCTTTCCTCCTTGTCCCCCTCCCCATTAACCCCGCCGCACGGTTCCTTGGAAACCCTTCTTGCCTGCCCGCCGTCGCGCTGTATATTCCTCCCTCCTGAAATATTTTAGGCGGAATCGTAATAAATCGCGTGTGGGGAGAGATGTGTTTAAGGGAACGAGGATTTCAACAAAGTTTGGTTTCTGTACACTCAGACGGCACCCGAAAAATATTGAATTTCTTCAAGCGTCATGGGGAGTATATCTTCTCGGCAGTGAAGGGGTTGGGTATGGGATGTGTGGAATTCCGATGGTGGGTTTCATAGGCGATGCGGACGTGTGACGAGGAGCGAGGGCTCGGAAAAGGATTTGGGGATGGATGGGGGGGACGTGACAATTAGAATTTATTGCTGCCGCAAGATATCAGAAATTCAGAATTTCTCACTTTCTCTCACACGCACACTATATTATGTGTCGGAAATGGTTTCATAAGAAGGAATATTATTCCTTAGGAATTAATTGTTTTTACAGTCTTTATTTTTAAAGAGAAATATAGGAAAATGTTTGCAAAGAATAATGTTAAACAGTAAACTATTTCTACTTTGAAATTACATTTTTTTTGGAAACCCCCCTTTGGTGCCATCGAGGAAATTCTATTGATTTATGCGTTTTATAAAATTTATATTTAAATTAATGACTACGATTTCAGCTGAAAGTAGTTCACTTGGAAAACTATGACGGAAAAACAACATCCATTCTGTAAGGTAAGTAGTGTAATTCTGTAATTGTCTTTATAGACATTTTCGGACTCGTGCCCTGATAACCGGCGAACGATATTCTCGTATAAATAATCCTGTCGGTCTGGTGTTATCGTTTCCATCTAACAGAACCATGAATACATATTTAAATTCACGATGTTCTGAAATTCATTGTTTATTATTACCAAATGTTTTTTCATGTTTTTCATTGAACTTACAGATACGTCCCACGGAATTTTCAGCACCGTTTCGGTCGGTCGATGAATTTTCAAATCACTAAGCATCTTTGTAGTTTTGACAAAGTTTACCAGTCGTTGTTACTTAAAAATAGTTATATCATTTATAATACTTTTGTCTTGAGTACATCCTTTCCCATTCCTCCATGGTAACTGCTCTGAACTACACTACTTGGCCTCACGACATGAGGATTTTCTCCTTTTTTCTGTTTGCAGCAAGGTTTATCAGTAACCTTATGATGTACGAAAAAAAAATTTAGGCAAGTTAAATCGCTGCTTTCCTGCCCACTAAAATTTTCGGCTGGGAATCCCCTTGGTTATCTGAAGATTGATTGTCTTTGATGATGTGACCACCCTTACTTCAAGCATATTGGTTTACGCCTATCCCTAAGGAAAAACGCTCGATGCCGATATGTGTGGTCTCCATAATTTTCAAATCGATAGGCCATTAGGTCTCCCATGTTTATCTTAATCGGATTTAATGTGAAATACCGTAAATAATTATGAATATTTAACCCCTATCCTAACACCTGCTTCGGGGCTCACTTTTGAGGACGGGGGTGGATGACGGAGGGAGATACGCGTGGGGTAGGAAAGAAAGGGATTATTAGAGATGGAGGGGAATGGTAAAAGGAAGAGAGACAGAGAGATGAAGTGAGGGCAGTGTGAGGACGGAGAAGTAAATCATCATTGTTTTAATCTATGACTCCGTTTTAAATTACGTCAGTGCGGGCATTTGGGAAAATATTATTGCTCCCTCCATGGCGAAGACGACAATGAACACTGACAAGGGGATAACTTCCCAGTCAGAAGTTCTCATTATGTTCTAGCCTAGAGCAACTGCCCTCTCTCGTTCATTCTCCTTCCCTCTCCCTCCTCCAGACCGACCTCTTCATCCCTTCACATTTTTGAGGGCCAAACTCAACATATGCCCTCCGCAACTCTTTCCACCGTTTTCTCAACCCTTTCAGCCCTTACCCCCCCCCCCCCCCGCCCCCTGGTTCTTTCGGTCTGGATAACACCGAAGCGTCCATTCATCTTTTGCGGGCGGTACGAAATCCGATACCAATCAGCATCACGAAACGGCCTCCGCTGGATTTTTTTTTATTATTACCGCTTGGACGAGACCTAGTCGCTCCCTTTCGGTAGACCGGTCCTATTTCACGAAAGGTTGATTATTTCCTTCCCGAAATTTATATGTACTCATTTCACGCCTCACGAGGAGTGCGATCCGACATCGATCCTGAGAACCGAGATGTATGGATCTGGGGTCATTACGGTGTATAATACACTCTCCGGACAACTTGGAGGTCGTGGGTTCGAATTTCGCCTGTAAGCAAAGTCTAGTCCTCCGACGATGTGTTGGATTTTATTGATTGGAGTCGACGGTGCTAAGTAACAGCATGCGTCAGAGATATTTAATATGAGAAAAAACAATAAGATACAGCAGGTTTTATTTTTTCCCATACAACTTATGCTAATCTCAATGGTTGAGCTTTCGTTTGTAAATTGTGAACACAAGACCCCTAAAGTCGGTTAAATTATTTACCATGGATACTAAATAATTTAACTGCAGAATGATAGAAGAGAATATTGTAATTTAAGAACAAGGGAAACCGAGGATAAGGGAATGTTTCTGGATGGAGCATTGCGTTTTTAGCAATCGTGAAAAGAGGAATAAACTTAATATAGACAAAGTAAAAAAATCATTAGACTCCTATATTATTTATGATTATTTCCTGTTTCAGTTCAATTTCAGTCGCAATTATAAAATTATTTTTAAAGACTGAAGGAATACGACTGGCTATACATTCACAGACTCACGTGCTTCTTACAATAGAAGCAGATATCGGAGCTGGGATTTCTTTTCGCCATCGTGTGTGAGTAAGTCATGTTAAGACATAAATCACTAAGCCTGGCGAACAATTCCAGTTGGTGCTCAATAGAAGCCAATAAAACATGCCACCCTTCTTGTCTCTGGACGGACGCAAAGGGTTATTTGTATTTTTGTTAATCGAATTGCGTGGACTATTCGAACTTAAATGGGAAACACTTATTGTGGAGCAATAAAATTTCTTTGCTTAGGATTTGAGAGCAGAGATTGGGTTACATTAATTTCGGTGATTGAATACAGACGATACATTTTGTGATGCCCGGTCTGCAAATGTTACTTTTGCATGCAACTTCATTATATTCCTTTCACCTATTAAAAGGGTCGTATAACGTTACCTTAAAGGCAAAGAGCAAGTTAAACTAGTTATTTCATCGTGAACTGGCATTTTTGGTGCAAGTGCTGATGTTATTGTGTTATTTTATGGTTGGAATCTTTCGAACCAGTTAAACAGCTGCCTTGCTCAAACAACTAAACCTACGAATTAACTCTACCTCATTATCAATTTCAGAGATTGTTACATTTTTTTCCGTTTTGTTGGCCGCTTCGGATGCCGGGTCAGCCTCCTCATGACAGCGCCGCGGGGGAGGAAAGCAGCGAAGATGAAGGGTCGAGCATTATAGAGGATGGGGAAGGAGTTGGGAGGGCGAGTTAAATAGGGGAGATGCCCCTTGAAATTTTGGGGTTTCAATCTTTGCTAGCGGCTTCGGTTGTTTGCCATTGTCCTTGAAGTTTAGTTTAACAATCTTCTCTGAGCAGTAATAAGATAGGAAATCGACTAATCACCACCACATCACTCACATGTTTAAGAGAATATGAATCCTTATGTAGTAAGACCTCAAAATAGGCGTATCAACTTCGACTCTTTTGTCTCTTGATTGTCAAATTAGTTGTAGTAAATGCATGAGTAACTTTCACCTTTCCTTTCCTTGCGCTCTCAAATCAATGCGGCCTGGGTGTCTTTCTTACTTCATTTGCACCTACTTAATTGTCGTAAATACGCGTTTCAACATTGAAAACAAAATAAGAATATTGAAGATATAGACTTCCTTTATTGAAGCAAAAAACTAATGTATCTTTCCAGTAACGTTTTTTACTTCAGTGATAATGGATTTCCACAAAGTTAAGTCTGAAAACATCGAATATATAGGACTTACATCCATGTTCATTCATGTACTTACCCACTTAACATATATCGAGTTTTATCAAGAACCTAAGTCATGGGTTCCAACTGTTATGAAATAAAAATAAAACTATAGCTGTAACATTTCGTAGTGACAATCAAATTCGGGAATAGCGAAGAAATGGGTGCAATGCTGAAGATATTAATATTTGGAAATAATGAAACAACTAAGCAGCATCTTTGAAATTCGTGAAGAAACCATCGCACGTGGCCACTTTTATTGCTCGCCTCCCCATCGCATACGTTATGCAAACTATCGCGTGCACTAAAACCCAAAGTTACGGCACCAAATGTCACTTCCTACTGCTAGCTCCGGCTATGAGAAAAGAAGAGATAAATATCCTATTTTTAGGGCATCATATAAGAGCATAATAAGCGAATTCAGAATGAGGGTGGACTTGTGTCGTGAGCGAGCACGAAATATATAGTATACAAACGTCCCGCCGCGGACCTTCGTGATCGACGCCCCTGAGCTACGTCGGATATCTCGCGCACGATTACCGTGGCTATTATTTCCATCCCAACGTCTAATTTCCACATTCCCTCTCCGTTACAGAACCATTTCTCATAAGGTGCCATCCACTACGCTTCCCCTCCCCTTTACACTTCTCCACGTATAGTCCACACACCATAAGCACTCGCACACGTAGGCCTCGGTCGGTCCCTCGGCTCTCTCCCGGCGATTATTCGCCCGTGGGGCCCATCGTTTCCCCCCACCCTTACGACTCCTCTCGTCTTCAACCCTATATCACAGCCACGGCTCACTCCCCTTTCTCCCTCTCCCTCTTATTCCTTCCTTTCGGCTCCCTCTCTCTACGCTGCCACCGACCAGAAGCAATTCCCAGCCAGTGCTCCGCGGAGTGTAGGGGTGGAGGGAGGGGTGTGTGGTGAGTGGAGCATGTGGAGGAGGGCATTCAAAAGCCGGGCGGCGCATAAGCATAGCGGCTTGCCCCCGAGCGGGGGCACGCCGATTCGACCCGCCCGTCTCTCCTCCTCTCTTTCCGCACCGCACCCAGGACGTTCAGAACGCCGCGGCCCAAAGGTGCCCACCTCCTTCTTCTCCCTCTCTCTCTCTAAAAGAGGCTACTAGCATCTGCTCTTCCTTCCCTCTTTCCCTTCTTCCTCCTTGCGTTTGCGTTAACACTCTGGTCCCACTACGTCCTCTCTCTCACTTCTGTACCGAACCGCTTTCTTCTTCCCAATTCATAATTACTCTGATCATCATTTGATTTTCTACCAAACGATCCGTCGGGTCGCATGTATGAGGGTGTGTAGGTTCGTATGAGCTGAGTGGTTTTTAAAGTCTGCAAGTGAAATTTGTGTGCTCAATCATAATAGGTTATATTTAAATGTGTAAAATAATGTTTTCTAGCCTCGGAGAAAGTAAAGATTTATTACTTAGGAATTAGCAAATAAATTTCCTATAGTTACATTGTCGAAACTATGAAATATAATTGTTAATTCTTACGCATAAATTAATATTCATCGTCAAAAGGATTTCCTCAATCTCTGAAATCTAAGGTAGAATTCAGGCACCAATAACGTAAGCATATCTGGGTTGATTATTCCTCGAAATTAAATACAAATCGTAATTCTCACGTCTAAATATTCACCAAATTCACAACAAGAAATTATCAATTTATACTGAGGGGAAAATCTTGTTAACAACAAAACAAACGTGCCTGTTTTGATATTCACCAATATAAATTTTTATTTCGGGCGAAAAACTAATTTCGTCAATATGGTAGCTGTCTGTAGCATGGGTTTCAAAAGTCCAGTTAATCCAAGTTTTAGCTTCGTAGAACAGGGGACAATTTCTTTCGCTCTTTTTTAGTTCTTTTGCTTTCTTTCATCTTCATATATCATCTATTCCGACTCCTCATCTCTTAGCGTATGCCCCGTGATGTTTAGGTCACTAGTTCCCATTTATATCTACCATCAATTCCTTTTCCATACTCTTCAAGGCTTCAGGATTAACATTCCTTAACATTTTGGCCATTTTCTATACTAACTAACTTTTTTCCTTCTATTTCTACCTTTCTCAACCATATTTCTTATATACTAACACCAATACGTTCTCTACGGCTACGCTCTCTTACTTACGCTCACCCTCTCTCACCTCGCCATTTCTCCTTTTCTCGAGCCATAACGAAGACACACGCCTCAAACACGCCATCCATTCACCTTAAGGGATAAAAGAGTATAGCACGAGGTGAAGATCTTTTTCAATCGGCTTCGCGGTTCATTTTTGATGTTGCCCAAAGAAAAAAATGTGAGCGACTAAAATGACGCGGGAGATGCGATTTAAACACTTGGCTAATCGAATTTCGGCTCGGAGGATGTATCACGTGCGATTATATTCATCTATTTCAGTGCAAATTCTGGTCATCCCCGAAGGCAAGTAACGGTTATTCATGCGCATGGAAATTTTTCATAAATAAAGGGATGCAAGGCTTCTGGAGAAATTCACTTTGGGCATGCACGAAATTCGCAGGAATAATTATATTGATTAAAGTTGCAACTAGTGTAGAAAACATGTTCACTGGAAAAAAACTGAGGGAGAAGGAGGTCTTTTTGGGATTTTGAAGCCATGGTTATCACAGAATTATCAACTTGGTCTGTTTTTGACTGCAAGGGTAAAGGGTACTCAACTCGTGTTAATGCAACGCATCATCTTACAAATGTACGTTTGCTAAAATAGCGATGCTTGGGAATATTTTAGCTATCCTTTTTAGGCCATTTGAGGATTACCACTGCTTAATCACCATTATTATAGGCATAGAAATTGAGGGAATATTTGTAGAATTCAGGTTTTCGCTGAAATTTTAAGTATCACAGATTATTTTTTGGAAGTATGAAGATAAAGACTGACGTGACATTACTTATAGGCATTCTCATGACAGATCGAACTTCTCAGGTGGCCATCGCCATCACTTCGCGATGGAGTTTGTGCTTCATTTCATAGGTTACATCGATATTTTTCCAGCATATACAAGCCCCTATGTCCTGAAAGGTCGAAACTCATCCCTAATTATTTGTCCCTCGATCCTATGGATCCACAAATTTTTCCGCTTTAGTCATGGGAAAGAAATTATTGGTCACAACGAATTAATTTGAGTATAAAACCGTAAAGCGAGCTTATGGGGTATTTTTATATTTGTAAGAGTTCATATAATTATGATGGAACGGAGGGTGTACAAGGGTATACGAGTACATGTATGACAATCACGTATCACGCGTATTCCTAATTAAACGAGCAATACATAACTGAGTAAAATCTTCAATTTCACAAATATTCATATATTAAAGGGTATACATGTATGACAATCACGTATCACGCGTATTCCTAATTAAACGAGCAATACATAACTGAGTAAAATCTTCACTTCCGTGTGCTGTGTCAGTTTCTCATAATTTGTATCAAGGCATAATAATTTTATGATTGTCTGTTTCTCTATAATTGTAAGCTGCATGTCTGTACTAATTTGAATTGTGTCATCAAGTTTTAGCATGCATATCGATATCCTAATTTTGAATTTACTCGTTGGATTGCCTTGTATGCTCAAACTAACATTTCATACAGCGATATTCTTCTCAAGAATTTCCTTATTCGCTTCTAACAAATGAAATTCCATGTCCTTCTCCATCCCTCATATCTCTGTATTCTGATGCCTAGTTACAAATGCATTGCACTCACCTAGAATTCTCCCATTTACCTACTTTCATTTTGCCATCTACATTCTTTCTATATTTTCCATCTCGTTCATGGCCTGCATTCCATGTAGATTTCCTCGGATTAGCCACGCCTTCATCTCCTTTATCCGCTTTTCCCACTAAGTGCCATGGGTGTTATGTCCTCTCTATGACACTGCCACGACACAACTTATTATTCTCTTTTGCCTGTCTTTTGTTCCCCTGCTGTACTTTAACACTTCCGCAATCTTCGAATGCCTATTTGAGATACATGTCGTGTTTTTATCTGACAAGTATACATAAAATGGATAAAGAACAGTTTATAAATAGCCCAGTAGAAAGGCAGAATTGATTGAAATACCATATAATATTTAATTGTATCATATATATAATGAAGAGGGTCATCCGGAAAGTAGTACCCGTTCGTGCCGCATGAAGTGCTGACGACGCGAGTAGCCGCTGGACGAGGTCAGATAGCTTCAGTGGCTTGTCTGCCTTCTCTGAGCCAAGTTGCGTGACGCTAGCATTGCCTGTGTTGTTTCTGTGATTGTTTACAATGTTTAAAAAAATTGAGAACGCCGCCAGTTGTGAAGTGAGGGCAGTGATTAAATTCCTCAATGCAAGAAACGTTCGCCCATGTGATATTCATCGCCAATTAAAGGAGGTGTATGGAGACAATGTAATGGACGAGTCGTCTGTTCGGCGGTGGTGTCGCAACTTCAACATGGGGAGGGGGAACACACACGACGATGAGCGTTCGGGGAGACCGTCTGTCATTACAGACCAACTGGTGAGCTCAGTTGACGAATTCGTGAGGAACGATCGGCGCGTCACAATTGATGACATCTGTGAGCATTTTCCCAATGTTTCTCGAACAATTGTTCATGAAATTGTTAAACACCATCTGCATTATGCAAAATTTTGTGCAAGATGGGTCCCTCGCATGTTTACAGATGAGCACAAAACCAAGCGTATGGCTGCAGACTGACTTTTGCAGCAATTCAAATGGGAAACTTTCGACCATCCACCGTATAGCCCGGACTTGGCCCCTTCAGATTTTCATCTCTTTACAAAGCTTAAAGACTTTTTGGCAGGAAAAAGATTTGACAGCGATGAAGAACTTAAAGAAGGAGTGACCCTGTATCTCAATGAGCTGGCGGCGAAGGACTATGCAGCAGGAATACAGAAACTTGTCACACGTTATGACAAATGCCTTAATTTGCTTGGAGATTATGTTGAGAAGTAGTTTAAAGTATCCTCTTTCAAATAAAATTTTTTATGTTTGTTAATATTTACTTTTGTGTCTTTATTTCACGAACGGGTACTACTTTCCGGATTAACCTCGTAATATCATTAAATACGAATACCCATTACATTACCATCCATGAACGGTACAAGTACATTTATTGGTCACAGTGTAAGACGAAAGCAAATATAGTAGAGAGCGTATTATTTCACAAATATTCATATTTTATTTAGCCTCTTGACATTGTTTCATTGTTCTAACTTGGAATTCTCTTGGAAATTTTTCATTTTTTCAGAACTCTTCAGGCCGTACAATTAGTATTGAGCTTCTCCATGCTAGATTAGACTTCCTTCCCTGGTGTTTTCATTCATATAGACAGAATACCAAAAATTTCCGTTTTACGATTATTGAATGAATATCAATCAGTCATATGATGTAAAGGTGTCCTAACTTTACACTTCAACTTAATTTAACTAATATTTGGTGATCAGCGAGTAATTTCTCTGTGGCGAATGATTTTAAAAAATATCACCATGTGCATGTAAATAATGTGTAATATAAATTTGTTTCTCGTTCAAATGATGTTCTGTAAAATCTTATAATTATTATATAACAAAGAGTTTTAATCGAATTGAATGTGCAACAAATGCACATTCGGATAATATTTTCGTGAATTACCATTTGCAGAGCTTCTTGTACGGGGGCATCAAGAATTGTGAATGTGCTGAAACGATAAAAAAAATATATACTCAGTGGCAAAAATGCTGAAACAATAAATGAGCAAATTTCACTGTAATTCTGGGAAATACAAAGAAAATATTTCAGCACATGGATGAATATATAGGCAAATGGATGATGAAAAATCCCATTTCAATGGGATGAAAACGGAATTCTTTCATGGAAATTGTAAAAATGGAGCACCTCGATCCCGACAAGGAAGTCTTAAATCATTCCCTATTTTGTACCGACGCGCATAAAAAAAGCAAGAAAAAAAATTGTGCCCCAATTCAACGGGTTCACGCCTTTGAACCGTTCTTATTTTATAAATGCTCATGCTTTAAAGATCGGAGAGAGTGTCGGGCACACGATAGTGTATTTTTTTTTGGTCGGTTAAAGACAGGCGTAGGTGTGAAGATGTGTGATAACAAGATACCAACTCAAACGTCAGTCGGGTGGGGGGGAAGTCTTGGACTGGGTGAAGGCGCGCATTGCCCACTCTCTCTCTCTCTCCCTTCACCTTCTCCATCTACCTCCCTCTACGCTCCCCGTGCCCACCCCTCCCCAAAAGAGAGCACCTACCGGTGAGTGGAATGGGGAACTCTGAAAGCAACGGGTAAAGGGGCGAGCGCGGAAAGAAAGGACTTTGAAAGGAGTTGTTTGTTACGGTGCGGAGGGACGGACGACGAAGGTATGGGGGTAGGTGGGGAGTGGGCAGTGGAATGAGAAAGAAGGAGAGATGAGGGAAAGGAGTGAGGAGAGGGAGGCGTGAGGAATCGGGAGGCAAGGATGCTCCCTGTCGGGGGCCGTCCTCACGTCCGCTCTGCGGGAGCGAGAGCGGGGCACACCCCCCGAAGAAGCCGCCCCGGTGAGTCCGCCCGCCCTTTCCTTCCGCCCGGTCCAGCTTCCCACAAACATCTCTTGCCCGCCCCACGCGGGAGTCTCCCAACCTCTCCCCCCTTGGAGGTGGGATTGTGTGGGGGGTGGCTGTTGGAGAGGAGGAGACGGAAGAGAGAGAGAAATAAAAAGAGAAATCTCCACGCCCAAATCAAACGACTAGCGTCCTCTTCAGTGGCGGCGGCACCGGAGATGAAGGCGAGGATGGAGGAGGAGGAGGAAAGAGGCCAACGCCTTGCCTCGGAGGGTTATGGGGAGAGAGAAGCAAGGAAGGGAGCGGAATGGATGATGTACATATAGTAGCAGGGTAGCAGCGGTGGGAATGAAGGAGGGAGGTGAGAAGAAGTGGTCCGTGTGGTGGTGGGTGGATATGCTGGATGAAGGGTTAAATGGGGGAATTCTTCTTGAGTAAACCCTGAGGGTGGGGAGGGGAAGGGAATGAGATGATTTGCTGGTTGGGAGGGAATTTGGCGGCGGAATTGTAAGGAGATGGTTGAAACAAAGAAGGAAAATTAGAGCATGGATCACAACATGCAGGAGGCATTCTTGATACGGAGTAAAAAGGGAGAGAGAATGATAGAATAATGGGGGAGCCTAAGAGTTGGAAATGGTATAGTGCCGAAAGCATGCATAGAGAAAAACGCATTAATTCAGGAAAATCAGAGGAAAGATGGGTTTTATATAAATATTTGATGAAATACGATCTTATAGGACAGGCTTAGATTCATTACCAGTTATTAAAATTGAAGAATAATTTTTTAGAATGAGTATTAATTGAATTTTAGTAGATACCAAATAAAAACTGGGAAAAAATAATTTCGAAAAGAGATGAAAATAATAACTAAATGTTGTAAGAAGACGGTTGGTTTAGGAAAAAAGCTTGTGAAAATTAAATAGAATCAACGCTTTGTCTCCCTATCCCGCGGCAAAAACCCATGTTCGACCACTAAAACTCACAAAAGGTGAATATTTTAGCAACCTCGCATTATTTCTTTCAGAATAAAATTAACTCATCCTCACTCATTTAAAATAGCGTTATAAATGAGAGAACTCTAATTCGTGTAAATTAAAAAAAACATCAAATAGTGACGTAAGCGCCTCGACCCATTATACCCAAATGTTAGCATTTTAAAAATTTTCATTTGAGAAGAAGTATTTTACAAGCCCACGATAAACTGTGATATCATTTGGGAACTATCAATAATTTCTTTAACGATATACGATGATAATGCGGATGATTTTTTTTAGCACTGAATGTGTGTCACAGAAGCAATAAAGTTTGAATGTACATTCGATGTACTTAGTTTCAGCTACAAAGGCATCATCCGTTGGATGAAGCTAGTGCTGATTCCATGCAGCGATGAATTTACTTTCAACCGTCTTTACAAAGATATCAGACTCATTGATTACTTAAGGACGGTATTATATAACAGCCCTAAGACCTTCAGAAACGGATAAACTTGAGGAAATAAGAAACATGAGGATTGACCATGTGAAATCAATGGCTTTGAACGCTCCCATTATTATTTGTACAAGCGGTCAGAGACGTGGGAAACTTTTAAAAGCAATCTTGTAATAGTTTTAAGCCCGAGTACCCGAGAACTGAACTTTTGCTGACTGATGAAATGAGAAAAAGTGTGATACGTTTTCAAGGGCGGGAAAAACTAGATAGGAGGTTGGGAGACAAAAGCATAAAACAAAAGGGGACCTAGAAAAGAGACGAAGCGTGAAGAAGGAAATAGGTAGCTTGTTAAGAAGGAGGGTAACGGCCGAGAATATATGGCACGAGGAGGCATTGGGCCGACAAGGAAGGTTGGCATTCAGATTTACGAAGCAAAAGAGAGGGTGGATGATTTGTGTCCGAGGAGAGTGAGAACAGAGAAGAACAGTTGGACAGAATAAGGGATGTGAGAGGAGAGGTTTAGTGGGAAAGAAGGAAGCAAGGAGAGGAGATTAGGAACAAATCCTGAAAGTATTTGGGAAATGGAGGAAGAAGGAACATCTTAGCGATAGTTGATTCTTTCTATGAGAAACGAAGAGGAAATTAAAGACTTCTAAAATGAGCTTTGAGAAATTATGCATAGAAATTATTCAACAACGAAGATTAAATTGCAGCCTTCCCACAAGCTATTTTATGTTCAGCAAATCAACGTATTGCTTCATAATTCTGAGTCATCCGTCACTCACTTCATGTAATTGTTCCGTGACCTTAATCTCTACTATTTCCTTGCATGGTCTCTTCGATTACTGATACTAGGTAAGTATTTTTCTCAAAATGTGTCCAATTATTTAGTCTGTTTCACATACCATTGTCTTCAATAGATCTCTCTTCACTGGCGCTGGAAGGACTTCCTCATTAGTCGCGGTCTATCCATTTAATACTCATCATTCTTCTCAAGCACCAGGTTTTCATTGCTGCCTTTCCATTTTCTCTGTAATTGCAATATCCACGGATCATAACCATATCAGGTTAAATAAGATACGTATATTATGTATATTTCACTGAAGATATGAGTCGTTATTTACGTTATTAGTCTTTTTTTTCAGTAGAAAATTTTCCTTTGTTGGAGCTTTTCTCTTCATCTTGCTTCTTTTCCTTTGTTTTCATCTTTGTTGACCCTGCTGGTTTGAGAATGATAAAAATTAATGTTTTTTTTGACGAAAAAAATATTATCAAACAATATGAAGTGAAAATACCTTTAGGGGAAATGAAATTTTGAATTCTATGGTTTCAGGCTCAACTTTGTGGAGGTTCATTTTCGTTTAAAATGAATACACTTTGTAACTTCCACACAATTTTTATTCGTACTACCGGTTTCAAGGCTTCGGCGTCATCATCAGGTATCTAGGTGACCTAGAGGTACCTGATGATGACGCCAAAGCGTTGAAACCGGTAGTACGAATAAAAATTGCGTGGAAGTTACCAAGTGTATTCATTTTAAACGGAGATGAAATTTTCTTTGCTACTTTTAGTTTTAATGCAAATAACTGGAAAGATCTGGGCATAAGCAAGAGATGCTTCGCAAATATTTTTATCGGTTGAAGCGTACACAAATTAAATGATAATTAAATGCATCGGTCTCATTTAAAAAAATTAAATATAATATTTATGCACTGTTTTCGACGACTGAAAGATAAAATTAGGATTGCAGCATGACAGCAGGGTACTGACGTGATTCTGTAAAGCTATTAGTAAAACATATGGGGGATAAGAATTGATGAAATTATTTTATATGATAATTCAGTCGTCCAAGAAAGGAATACATGGATGTATGTATGCACATAAATAGTAGTGACCCGGCTTTTGAAGAATTGTATGAAATGAACGGCGAGGTTTATGCGGGAGACTGCTGTGAATGAGGCGGCGGGAATAATGGAAAGTTGCGGTACATAGGGTCCAATAAGAATTGCAATCTATCTAGACGTCGTCGAAAGGGGAAAGGTTCTGGCGTTACTAATCGCGGAGACTCTTCACGATTGTTGGATGCGATGTGGCCAGCAGCTCCTATCTTTGCTTGATCCTCATGCGCACCGCACCTCCAGTGCTCCATGAATATGTCAGGCTTTCTTAGACCCTATACATTGTATTGTCTCCGCTAAAGTTTTCTTCTTAGACTCCATTCGTGTATCGCCTCCCTCAGTCGTTGTCGCCAATCTAATCAATGTTCGTTAAAAATCAGAAAAAAACCTCTACATTTTTTCAATAAGTATATTGGTCGAGATTTATCTTTCATTGGAAATAATTTATATGTTCTCTACGAAAGAGTGGAGTCCAACAAATTGAATATAACATTAACTCGATATCAAAGACTAAAGTATTAACATTATTAGATGCGTACGTAAGGTCTCTGAACATTTGTTTAGTACCTTCCACATTTTATATTTATTTTTTCGGTTTGAAACCAGTGCAATTTGCAAAAAGAAAGCATTATAGTACTGGAGGCAATTAATTCATAGGTGTCACAATGCTACTTACATGTGAATAGTCATTACACTTATTTATTCGCGATCATTATTATACACAAATTCTGGTTTATTTCATTAGACCTTAAAAAGTTTTCTCCATTGGTAGCTTTTGTTAAGCAAATCATTTTAATCCCATATTGTAATCAGCACATAATTATAGATTGACCTGTAATATTTTACCAAAGAGCCACACAGGTCTTATTTAGGGTAAGAGAGTTACAATAATAAAAGAATTAACATTTTCAGCGTCAAACTTGCTAGTATTCTTTCCAAGCCCTTTACCTTCTGGTACACAAAATTGTCAGCTAAACTCGATGGCTGTGAATTACGGGAGTCAACTAAACTAAATGTGTTTATGGTAACAATTTGTTCAATTTTAGGTTTTTTGAAAAAATATTTTAGCTCTATAACTCGTGAAATAATTATTTTAGCCCTCTAGAGGATAAATTCATGCAAGGGAAGCATTTTTCAGGTAAAGCGTAACCGTAATAATGTGTAATATGAATGAAGAACCTACATTATGGCTATCACATTTCAAGGTGAACCATAATAAAAGAAATATCTAATAGTTTTTGCTAACAAGACGAATGTATACATATATGTGACATACACGTTATTTTTCCACATATGATAACAAACGATGTTTCACACAACCGTGTACAAGTGTTTAATTCATTTTTAGTGATACTTCTTCAATTATCCTATTATCTATCCCTAGATATATATCGAAAACTAGTTTGTAACTTGTAAACACATGTCTAGGAGTGAAATAGTCTCCCCTATCCGTAAAATTAAAGGCCATAACGTTCACTACGTGTGAAAATAATAATGCTATTTTCTTCGTTTGCTTATTACTATTCTTAGTTCGTGTATTCTAGGCATACTATATTACCATTTCCAGAATGACTCCTTCGCCCGCTATTGAGTAGCCTAAGGGAAGAGGTCGTATGACCGAGCGTTGACATATTTCATTGCTGCAAAGAATCTTCTCACTCAGTGATCAATAGATCGCCGTCGGTTTCGGAAAAGGTGCAAGTTAATTACTATTCAAATTGGTCGTTTGGAACGTATCCAAGGTTAGGTCTTTCCTTTCCTGAAGATATTCATGCTGAAGCTGCGAGGGTGGAGTCTGGGTTAGAGGGTGGCAGAAACGTAGAATAAAAGGAGAATACGAACAGTGAATAGCCGAGACAGTATCAATCACTTCTTTTTTCCGGGTAAAAGGTGGATTGTCTTCTCTGCGTCTTAAAACGATTTGAGGAATAATGAAGGAAATAATGCTTAATTTTTAAATCCCGCGTAATGCTTTGTTAACCACAACATAAAAGTGTAATCATTGTCATATTTTATTATTTTTCCGTATTGGTAAATAAGATAGATAGTCGTCTTTATTCTGGGGTGAGATTGAGACTATGGAGTCTCTTCTATCACCTAACCCATCTTCACACATTTACAAGTTTAAACTTACAGATATTTTCACAAATGTACATAAATAGCAATACTTTTACGGCATTTGAGCTAACAGCATCTATGACTACTGTTTGTTCCCGACCATTGAAAAATTCATTTATCTAGCTTGGATATTTTTTCTCTATGTCAGAGCTTTGTGAGTAGTTTACTATGAGGTACTTGGTCGAAAATATTTTGAGAATCTAGCATGAATTGACTATCAAAGTGTCTCATTATCGACTATTAAATACATGTTTAATGACTTGGTATGATACGGATGTGAGGGAAATAGGTCTGTAATTCCTCGATTCCTCCCTGTATCCGCTTTATGATATATTTGTTATTTGAAAAATATGATTTTTAGATGTGTCGCAATTTATGACGCTAGTTCATTAAATGTACCATTCGACATTTCATCTGGCCTGACGATTTTTTTTAGATTTAATGTTTGCTAGCAAACTTTCTATTCCATTGTATTTATTTTCAATTTTTGACATCGGTACAAAACAATTTGGTTGCCTATCGAAACCATATGGTGAAAACGCTTTGAAAAAAGTAATGCAATAATTTGGTCTTTTCCAAGCTGCTGGTTACTATTTCTTAATTATCGGTTTTGAGTGAATGAACCGAAGAATTAATTTGCTGGGCTTCTCTGAAATACGAGCAAAATGCCATTGTATTCCCGTTTAAATTTTCATCTGATATTTTCCTTTCGAATTCGCTTAATCCTTTCCAAAATTTCTTCTTGGAATTCACCCTAGATATCTTATAATCATCATAGATCTTATCACATTTGACTCTACAGGTATCGTTCCTCATATTTTTTTCATCTTGGTGTGACAAACCCTTTGACGTTTTAGCGATTTCCCGATTTAAATAATAATGTAAGTCAAGTTATATAAAAATAAATGCATACACAGGCCTACAAAAAAAATTTTTTTTGGTGCCGGGAATCTTTGTGTTGATTTTAACTATATTTGTAGAGCTGAATCCAAATATGAAATCCGTTTTTATTTAACAGCTCTACTTTTTTAGATATGGCACATCTTACGATTAGTTGTTTTAATATTTGATATATTCCGGAAAATAATTTGCAAAGTTAAATAAATCTATAAATATACATGGGAATATATGGTAAAAGAAAATAAGAAAAATATTACAGATTTTGTGAAACGTGCATACTTGGGATATTTTGGTGTTAAGCTTGGTGACCAAGATAAAACATGGGCACCGCATTTTGTGTGTAAAACATGCACTGAACATCTGCGGCAATGGACAACAGGACAAAGGAAAAGTCTAAAATTTGGTGTGCCAATGGTGTGGAGAGAACCTGTGAACCATATTGACGACTGTTATTTTTGCATAGTAAATGTTTCGGGAATTAATCGAAAAAATCGCCACAAGTGGACATATCCAGATTTGCCTTCAGCTAGACGCCCGGTACCCCATTCAGAAGAAATACCGATCCCAATATTTCAGACGTTACCAGATATATCTAAAGAAGAATTTGAGTTATTTGAAAACATTTCTCATTCTATTGACGATAGTGGCAGTGACTACGAGGGGGTATCAACAATTCCTCAACTATTTAATCAAGATGAACTAAGCGATCTTGCTAGAGAACTGAACTTATCGAAGGAAGCATCCGAACTACTAGCATCAAGACTGCATGAAAAGAATTTACTGCAACCCGGTACAAAAATAAGTTTTTATCGCACAAGGGAAGAGGATATGCTACCCTTCTTTACTCAAGAAGACAATCTTACATTTTGTTTAGACGTTAAGGGTCTTTTGCAAAAAATGGGACTACTATCACAATATGATGCTAGTGATTGGCGTTTGTTTATTGATAGCTCCAAGCGTAGTTTAAAATGTGTACTTCTTCACAATGGTAACAGGTTTGGCGCAATACCAATCGCTCATTCAACTAAAATGAAAGAAGAATACGATACAATAGCGTTGGTCTTGCAGAAGATAAAATACCAGGAACATCGCTGGGTGATTTGTGTAGATTTAAAAATGGTGAACTTTCTTCTTGGGCAGCAAAGTGGCTACACAAAATATCCTTGTTTTTTGTGCCTCTGGGATAGCAGGGACAGACAAAACCACTGGATTAAGAAGGAGTGGCCCAAGAGAGAAAACTTGGTTGTTGGGAAAGAAAACATCATTGCTGAATCTTTAGTTGAAAGAGAGAAAATCATCTTACCGCCTCTACATATTAAACTAGGCCTAACGAGGCAATTTGTAAAGGCTCTTGACAAGGATGGACCATGCTTCGGCTACTTAAGACTAAAGATTCCCCATATAAGTATTGAAAAACTTAAAGCTGGTATTTTTGAGGGGCCACAAATCAGACAACTTACAAAGGATCCTGCTTTTGTCGAGTCAATCAATGAGATTGAAAAAATTAGTTGGATGTCATTTGTTGAGGTCATAAAAAATATTCTAGGAAATCACAAAAGTGAAAATTATATTGAGCTCAGTATGCTCAGTAACTCCAAATCACATGGATGTAATATGAGCACAAAAGTTCACTACCTACACTGCCACTTAGACAATTTTCTTGGAAATTTAGGAGACACAAGTGAAGAACAAGGTGAAAGATTTCACCAGGATATAAAAACAATGGAAGCTCGCTACCAAGGAACATGGGATAACCATACTATATGATGGCAGATTACTGCTGGTGCTTAAAACGAGACTGTTTGAACAAAGTGCACTCAAGAAAATCGCGCAAAAGAAGCTTCCGATTTGTTGAGTGATGTTTTTATGTATTTTTTTCTTTTCAATTTGTTTTATTACAGTAAAAAATTTTAGTATTTGTGTTCAATTGTATTGTAAAATTCTGTTGTGTTTGTGGGTGATTTAACAGCCCTAGAAATAAATCAAGTCTTTATATTTAGTGGGTTTTATTATTAATATAATATTCCCATATCATCATGTAGAAGATTTTTTTACGTAAGTAACAACATATCTATATCTTGAAAACTATAGCTGATAGGAAAAAACTAGTGTCATAATTGGATTCAGCACCCCAATTGTTCTTTAAATCAGCATTAAAAGCTCCGGCACCAAAACCACTGTTGGCCTTTGTAATCAATGATCATACATTTCAATTTTAAAGAATTAAGTGTCTTTTATATCGAATTTTACTAAATCTTTATGGGGGATTCTTGTTTAGTAAAGCTAAGTTAAACATCCAGTATCTGTTCAAATTTCAAAATATAATGTAATGCAAACTAATAAGGTATGTAGTCTCATTCTTTCAATACTCGTTACTTTACAAGGAAGTATGAAGGATGTAAATTAAGTAATTAAATAAATTAAGTAATATGTCAAACAATTTTTATTCTTGCCAGAATCGATAAGCATCATACCTACTATTCTCCTGTATGGCATTTTCATTAGTAATTGCATCCGAATAAACAAATATTATTAGTATTCAACCAGTTAAGGTAGATTGTGAATGGGCCTATATAACGGTACAAAGGTACATTTGCTTGCTTCAACAAACAAAACACAACCTGACATTCGACAGTACAATAAACCACTCTTCAACTCCGAATACTTCCTCCCTGCCTTCATTCCATCCAAAATGCTTCACCTATTCTCTTTCCTTCCTCACCTGCCTAACATTCTCTCCTTTATTACAGTCTTCGACATCCTCAAAACCCTCTGCAGCCATCTTGCTTACTTCCTTTGGATTTATAGCAAGCTGATTTAATTTTTATTTCAAACCCTGTGAAATATGAAAAAGGACACAATAGAAAGTATTGATAAGGGACATAAAAACTGAAAAGGATTCGCTAATCACCGATAAGTTGTCAAATTATTTATTTCTTAAATTATGCATTAAAGTAGATGATTGAAAGACGACCCACTTATTTTTGTTAGCCCTAATCAATTTCTAAAATATGCTTGTAAACATACATTTAAAAATTTCTATTCACTATGTTATATTTGTTTTTTTATGGCTAACGGGAGGCTGATAAATATACCGATAAGTTCAGCAATTATTATGGAGTGATTTTGGTGAAAATTTTTAATGTGAAATGCAGTTTTTTTACTACTGTCTAATGATGAATTTTGAGTAGTTAAATATTTCACGAGAAGTAGTTTCTCAATTTAACTTTATTAATTACAAACTCATTCATTTTCTCTGCTCGGAGTGGTCAAATATATCGAAATATGGATTCCATTAATTGGCATGAATAACTTTTGAATTTTCCTGGAAAAAATGATAGTCAAGATTCACCTATGGGACCGACCATTTTCTTTTTACTCTGAAGTGACACTGAAAGGATCGCTGAAGGAAATGAGGTTATAGCTCGACGAAATGGAGGAGAAATCTGATCCTCAGCATCACCATTCCTAATTACATGCCTCCACATTAAAACTAAAACCTGATGAAGTCCAATACGTGGTGTCGTCCTGCCACCTAGCGGCGAGGGATGGAAGCATGTGCCTAAGAGTCTCGAGGTATTCTTTCCAGACTCCACAATCTCTCGCATCTCCTTCCCACCCGACCCAACCTCCTAACCTCTCCCTCTTTCTGCCTTCCCCCTTTCTCAATACACACACACACACACATAAACGCACATATGCACACATTATCTCCCTCACGGTACATCTTACCTCAGTCCCACTCACTTTTTTTTTCTACCTCCCTCCTCCAGACTCCCAACTTTTACAACGACATCTTCCTTCTCCTCTCACTCCCTCCCACCACCCCCTCGCCCCTTCCGCCCTCTATCTCTACTCCCCTCCCTGTGGTGGAGCCAGGTGGACTCCTCTCCTTGAGTCTCTTTCCGGTCCCTTTCCCATACCTTCGCTTCTCTTCCTCCTCCTTCCCTTACCCTCCTTCCGGAATGGAGCGCGTGCCACGGAGAGCGGTTTGTCACGACCCATCCGGGAGGATGGGCGAGGACAGCTGCGACGAGGGAGGGAGAGAGGGATGAAGGCAGGGAGGGAAACTGAAAGCGGATAGGAAATCGGAGAGAGGGAGAGTGCGAAAAGGAAAGAGAGAATTAGTTAATTTAGATCCGAGACAAACATCCCTCTGATGCATTAGAAAAAGCGAGACAAGTAGAGGACTCAGCATTAATATACAAGGTATTATTGTTTTATTTTGCCATAATGATTTACGTTGGCGTAAAATAACAGTATCAATTTAAAGAAGACAAAATGAGGGTCTAAGTGGATTATAGGAATACTTAGGTAGATGACACGAGTAGAGGATCTGATATAAGATAAATGTTAGTAAGAAGTTGCATGGCATTTCAATTTCGAATCCAAGAAGGAATAAAAAAAACAGCTATATGAAACCTATAAGGTCATAGCATTTGTGACAAAATATATTTGTCAAATAGAAATCAATTTATATTTTGATGAGGCACGTATGCGGATTGTAAGAAGCATACTAATTAATTGATAAAAGTCTAATAAATATTACTTTTTGGTATTCTTACGCGGGGAGGTCCCAAACTGATCCCAAACTGTTAGTAACAACGTATTAAGTAGACTTCTGCCATTCTTGTTCAATATTTTAAAAGAATATTGTGGTAGCATTTTTGAAAACTACTGCTATTTTATACGATTTCACGAGAAATGCATTCTGAATTACATGTGGAGGCTTTATCAAGTTTCAATTAACATAGGAAAATGCAAATTATTCTGCACACGTTTAGGAACTACGAATTAGAAACAAATAAAAATGAATAGAGAAAAATAAATCCCCTTGTTAAAATTTGGAAATGAACAATTTTTTTTTTTTAATCGTGAAAACACTGGAGCCCTCAGGGTTGGTAGGAACCGATGAAGCTTTAATGATGACCAAATGATGCAGTAGACGAGGGAGCATTCATGGAATGAAGTGTTCCCAAATCTTATTCATGAATTTTTAAATGAATAAAGTTACAAGTTAATTAATCATTCTACTTATAATAAATGTATTATTATGTACCTATGATACATCCGAATCCCATTAAAAATATCCGTTTATCTATTTGCCTTTACTTTCCTGCTTTTTCATATTCCTTGCCGTAAATATTATATTTGTAGGGAAATGGGTAATTTGTCTCATTTCTTGCTTATACGCAATTGTCATTAAATATTTTTTATGTTCGATATAATAACTTGAAAAAATCATAGATAATTCAGGAAAAGGAATTATTAACGGTGACTGTTCTATTCATCACTAATGGGTAAGTTAATTGAGAGAAAGGCATATGAGTATCGTCCTTTTTATCAAGGAGAAAATGATCGAAAATTCGCATCAATCCTAAGCCTTGATATTCCATGGCACCTGGGAAGGAAGGATCTAGTGAAAAGATGGATGACTTGGAGACGGTGACTTTGTTTTCTGGTGATAACGCGACAAGCTATCCCTAAGTGAGAGTCATATAAAAAATAAATTTGGGAAATAAGGTCACGGTTAATTATTATACCGTTAACATGCACGCCTGCCTTACGAGTGGGCAGCCAATGCGGTGTGATCTGCTTCTACTTCCTGGATTCGAGCAGGAGCGTTCTTATTTTATTCCCGGCATGAGGAGTGACCCATGTTAGAGGATTAATATTTTATCTTTCATTTATCATGCCATAGTTTGACCGATGAAAATATTTAACAGGTTATCGGTCAAATCAAAAAGGATAATTTAAATTTTATCAATTAATTTTAAAGATAAGAATTGTTATCCGGTCTAAACCGGATGTTCATATTTCCTGCTACTCTGGGGCTATGGGATCGTTTTAATAATTAAATTCTTTAATTATTTGTCGACTTTTATTTTACTAGACTCTTTATATAAAACTTCCTACAAGTTTTGGGTGAAGGTAGTGTTGTCATAGGATTATATATTACTGTTATCAATCCTTAGAAAAATCTGTTTTCCGTCCTATTGAAATTTTTACTAGCATAAGGAAGTGGCGCAAAGAATTTTTGCTGATGCATAGTTATGTATTGTTCAGTTTATTAACCAAAATAGTTGAGCTCATATCGTACAGTTAATTCTCAGATATTTTTAGATATTTTAGTACCTTGAAAGCCACCGCTAGGATGTGTGGCAAGTGAATCAGGTAGGCTATGGCAGCAAAACCTTTATCTTGAAACAACATGACGAGCCTATATCTAAAAGAGCGGTAATATTCTCTTAAGTTTAATTTGTTTAAGTTTAATAATTAATAAATTAAACTTAAGTTTAATATCATCATATCATACAGTATACATTTCTCAAGCATTCCGAATTGCAATTCACAAAAGACAAAAATAATTTTTACTTGTGTTATGACAAAGGTAATTCTATCATGAAATATTCATTAAAATTATAAAGAAGATTCAAGAATTACTTTTCTCCATTTTGCTTTTAATGGCACTTTTGGCACTAATGACGCTTTATGTGAGAATTTATGAAAGTATGAGTAACTGCAGAAGAGAATAGTGCATTAGCATTTGGGAAGTGGAAAGAATTATAAGAGGGATTGGAGAGTTCGGGGGTAGGATTGAGATGGGCGGATTGAGTGCAAATATTAGGGTGGATGGATGTTGCTTCCGTTCCCTTGATCTTCAGCAGAAGAGTAAACTTGTTCCTTGAATTTTTTTGACTTTCTCATCATCAGATATATCGCTCGGACGGAACACTAAGAGAACGTCAAGCCTGACTCTAAAAACATCTACATCCTTACCTCTACTCCCTCTTCCACATCCCTTTACGTCTCTCTTCAGTGCCTTCTTCCATCTCCGACTCATCACTTCTTCCATCCCTCTTTTACGCCTCCCTTCCCCCGTTCCCCGAGCATTTCAACCTTCTCCTCGTCCCTCGCCTTACAGCTTAATACCTTCTTCCTGTCCTCACGTCATCAGCCACCCACCAGTATAGCCTAACTCTAATAAACTGAATATTCTTACCATACGTATACTTCGCTAAACTCATGTAATATCCGTAAAGCATTCTCGTAATTGGAGTACAATGCTCATTGGTCGACATATACTTGAGGTATATAACATTAAAAAATATATAGATGTAGCAAAAACCATATTTGATACATCGCCTATTAAAATAGACAGAAAAATAATTAATTTTTTAACTCACATGAGAAGATTTCATGTTTCATCAATTGAGCAGATCTCCACATCCACAACCTCGCTTCGCTGATTTTCGTTCAGTTTTTGTTTTCCATATTCTTTATTAATCCTGTTCTCAAACTTCTCACAAGGCTTCTTATCACAAGGCTCATTCTCTTAACCAACTCTTTCTAATTTTCCGAAGCTATTTCCAATGATTTTTATTAAATTTGTTTCACTACTCAGATACTAACTTTCGATTATCACACTATTTTTATCATGTTGTTTACTATCCTATGTGTGGGTCACTTTGTTATTGCTTAAATCCATTCCTAAAAGTTATGCGTTGAATGCATAGAACAATTATGACAAAATATTCTGTATTGAGATAGGCCTTTACTTAAACAGGTTAGTATACACAAATTGATAGCATCTAACCACAAAACAGGCATAATGTTACCATTTCCAAATGGATGTGGATCCAGCCCAGGGTATTTATTTGATCCCTTTGCTAAAATGTTTGTAGTAGATAGTTGCCACTTTCACTCACTGAATATGTTGAAAAGGTAGTTTTTTAAGAATCTTTTTCGTCGGACCATGCTTGTAGAATCCTTTCTTACTGTCCCATCTTTCAAAACTTCCTTATTGATCTAACACAATTTCCTTTTTGTCATACGCTATCTTCCCTCATCCTCCTTCCTTGGCTTCTCCTTCACACTAGTCCCGGTGAATTTCGCAGCTTTCCCCATTACCTCCCTCTTTGCTTTTTCTTCCTAGTTCAACATCAGATGCCCTCTTGTTTCCCTTGATTTTTCTATCACACGAGTACATACTCGTAATCGTAATTTCAGAGATTTTTCTAGTGCCTTTTGCTAAACCCTTTATCTTCCTGTGATAAATAATTAGTTCGAATGTTGCTTAGTAGTTAAAAGATGTTTATCATTTAGTTACGATTGGAATATTGATTAACTTACTACTTGAACCGAACCTGCCCTTGACATCCACTATTAATCTTCATTTCTGTAAGTGTGACAACCAATGGACCACATCTACCCTTTTACAATTCCACATATATTATTGTGGTATTAAAGTTCCACCTCTGTAACGATAATTAACGTCCAACATTCTAAGATTATCTTAGATAGTAATTATCTAGATAGTATTATTAGCATTATCGGGTACTGAAAACTGCGATAAGCTAACTAGAACAGTTATGGTTGAAAAGTATGTGCGTGGTTCATAAATAAATCAAAATCATATGACAACCTGAAATGACTTTAAAAAATTACGGTGAGATCATGGTAAAAATGACACCACAGCCATTTTAGTAATAATGTTAAGGAATTGACAAAATGTTGAGAGATCGATAGATAGATAGAGGACTTGATTTGGGCGAAATTGAGACCTAATGGTCCCTTCTTCCATTTAACCCATTCTCATGTACATATAATACGAGGTATAAAATCTATAAAATACATGAAATGTAAATTAGCGTAAAACTTAGTTTTAACTCAATAATGGTGTTTTATTTATTTCACAGACCTGTGTGAGCGAACCCTGTTCTCTGACCCAGGGTTATAGGATTGAGACAAATGGAACATGTTCCTAGATCATAAATGATCGAAATGCTCCTTGATAATTACAGGTGAGCCATAAATCCTTCTTTATTTAATTGTTATATTAGAATATTCTGATTTGCAGACAAGAGATTTTTCTTCTAGGTATTATTTGTCATGCACGTTGTACTCTTATTTGTACTCCTGTTATCCTTCGTGAGGTCAAAAGTTTATGAAAATCTAACTTTTCGAGGCTACATCGATTTTTTAGAAATTAGATATCGTCGTTCTTGTAATTATTAGCTAAAAAAATTCTAGGTATCTTTGTTTTATTTTGTCTTTCTATACGGATTTACCAATCTAGTCTAATCATCTGAAAAAAATATACCGTTTAAATGGATTTTGTTAAGTTTCGCGACCTAGGAATTAAGTCAAAAAGATAATAAACTGAAGTATTGCATTTCCAGATGACTTAAAAGTTCGTCCATTTAAAGTAGTAATTAATAGTAGCAGTCATAAATTATCTTTCGTACTACTTGTTCTTCATTTTTTTATTTTATTCATAATCCTTTCCTGTTTGTAGTATTGTACATTCCTGATATGTAGTTCGAACTTTAATCTTGTAACAAAAAGGCATTCAAACTTACTTGCACACATGGATATATTTTTAATGTAAAGAATAACGATTACGTTAGGGCAATGGCAGAAAGAGTAGACATTTCATATCAGGTAGAGATGAGGTAATAAGGATCTGAAGAAGGTCTTTGCTTCGCAAAAAATATGAATGTCCATTGAATTACTTTGTTGTATTAATAAAAAATGTCAAAGTTTCAATTATTCATTACAAATATTTAATGATTACAATCCTTTAAAACAAATATTCTCCGGCTGAATGTCGGAAATTCAGGGAGAAAGGGTACGTAATTCGGGATAATTATATCCTCCAATTACCGATCAAGGAATTATACTATATGAGCATACTATTCGCTATAACGAAATATAATAAATTATATATTGTTTAACGCCATAATCTCACAAAAAAATGATTACACTATTAAGAAATATTATGGAAGTCGTCATAGTTGCTAATTAAATTTCAGAGACAGAATTTAGTCTTCCCCTGCGTGGTAGACTACCTGAAAAGAAATATAAAGTCAGCACCCATTACAGTTTGTACTGAATAAATATTTTTTCCGAGATTCATAGAGGGATACATCAACATCGACTCTCCGTGTAAACTTCGCACTATTCACCACTATCCAGGAAACATTACGCATTCGGTGTTTCCCTACCGACATTTAGATAGAAAAAAATGAAGGATGGTAAAAGCGTCATGGTACAAAGGGCTGGAGGGGGTGGTCGAGAAAATATTGCGGAGCATTGCATGAAGGAAAGAAGGGTAGAGATAAACATTCATCGAGCGATTAATGGACGTCCCATTTCGCATCTTCCCCAACCTCGTTTCGACCATTCCGCCACATCTCATGGCTCCCTGGATATCCTTCCCCGTTATATTGCTTCGTGAAGCGAGTGCAGAGGGGGTGAGGGGAAAGGAGAGAACGGGAGGGAGATTAGGTGGGTACCCCATCCCACTTTTTATTTTGGCTCAAGCAGAGGGGAAGTGAGAGGCGCCTCCTGAGACTTTCTCCCCCCCATTGCGAGGGCTTCTCCCGCCACTTAGCTGCGCTCGTTACTCTACATGATTCTCATGAGCGGATGCTTAAATGCGATTTATTACCCTTTAATCAAGCGTCTCTGTAGCGCGTAAAATATGCTGCAAGTACCCCATCCGTAACTCCCTCTCATCTGCACCGCCACCTTGGCTTATTTTCTTTCAAAGAGTTAACAGCAGGAAGAACCCCGCGATTAATTTAGGTTCCTGTGGTTACCTTTCCATTTCTTTAGTGAACTACTGAGTGGATTTACTTCCAGATATCGGTACTGTGTTCTATCTAATAATTCATTTAATTATTGCACAATATAAAAATTCTTTTATCTCATAACTTGACCAGAGGGATACATGAAAAACAACTGATTATGAAATTACTTCTTCCTTAGCAAAGGGTACTCTTATGTGGTCTTCTCTGTAAATTAAAGTTTACGAAGAAGCAAATTTATAAGCTGCTTTTCATTAATTTATTTACGAAACCAACAATTGTGACAGCATGAGATTTTCGGGTTTCAAATGGAAAAATGAATTGTAATATCCGCCGAGGTACGATAAGCTCTTCACTGTGCCAATGTGCGCAAATGAACGTATTATTTTCAAGGAATTCAATTGAGTTTCAATGCGTGAATGTTTCACACAGAAAAACATTATCTCGAATTTGCGTAAGACTAATCCTGTTTCCACACAAAGTTAATGTCAAGCAAATTATTTTATACGATCAAAAAGATATCTGAATTTGCAGGAACCTACATCAGACACGTAAGAGAAATATGGTATATTTTATTATCATTTTTTTCTATTTGATTTGCAATATATGATCTATTTTATTAACGTAATTAGTAATTGCACTCATTGAATGTATTTTTAAATTAATTGATAATCGTAAGTAATTTCGAAAATTCAATTATTAAGCGAGAAGCGAAAAGTGAATTATTTCCTCCGATATTGGTAGAAAAAGACGAAGTTCTGTCAATGAAGTAAATTGAGGAGTAAAGTAGGAGAAAAAAGCATGTAAGTGTAGAATGGAAGATACTTGATAAATGAGTATTGTAGGAAAATAGGGGTGGTCGCTGAAAGACGAGAGATTGTAGGAAGGACGGGAAAGAAAGCGACAGAAGGGATTATAACGGAATGTATGGGGGAAGAGGGACACTGAGAGATAGGTGGGAGAATATTACCCAGAGAGGGGGGAGGAGGAAGAGCTGAGAAATTGAGACGCCAGCACTTTTCCACGAGTGTGGGTGTGCACTTTACAAGCACGGCATTAAGATGTCCACGGAGATTTTTCGGGCGTATTTCTTCTCGCTCAGCCGAGCACTCGCAAGATGTTCGTGCACATTAAGGTAACGTCTTGGGGCTTAGGACAGAACATGGTCTATGAAAAATAGTGATGGCTGGCCTGTCCGTTGAAATATCGCCCTACGTTTTTTTGTCTACCAAAATAATTGAGCGGGAGAAAATTAACCCACCGACGAAAGGTGAAGTATGTCCATGGTCGTACGATTAATGCGACTGAAATATATGATGTGAGTGCTAGCAATCTCAGCCATCCCAAAACTACTGTACGCGTTTTGAAAAACGTGCATTCTTTAAGATTTAACTAACCCAAACAGAATATCCCTAATTTATCCGGCGTCATTCTCGTATTACAGAAATATATCGTTGATTTGCGATAAGACATTGGTTGCGCAAATGTTAGTTGAATGTCGACCAGAAATAACGATGAATCAGATGTATTCATGTAACTCATATAATCAACTCAGCTTCATGACAAAAACTTGTTCTTGGATATTATAGAAAGCTCATGTGTCCATCTCGTGAAGTAAATATGCGTTTCTCATGCTGCTACCCTTACGTTATACCACAATGTGGTAAAATGAAATGGTACAAATAAGTATGAAATCTCAAATAAATACTAAGGTGCAACCATTTCAGAGAGTAAAAATCATTCGCCTTGACCGGGATTCGAACCCGGATCCCTCGATATCCGGCCGAGTGCTTTAACCATTTAAGCTACCGAGACGTCCTCTTACACTCTGAAATTTTGGGGGCTTTAAAGGAACAAGATGTTATGACGAAATACCGTACATACAATGTCACAGGCATTCGTAGTCGTGCGCGACGCGCCACAGTCCACGATGTTAATAAAGCCAATTTCAAACAGGCTGTTCATACCTTAGACAAATTTCAAGAAACTGTAATAGTAACTTTAACGGAGTCACCCGTTATGTGTGCATTATAATGCAACCATTTCAGAGAGTAAAAATCATTCGCCTTGACCGGGATTCGAACCCGGATCCCTCGATATCCGGCCGAGTGCTTTAACCATTTAAGCTACCGAGACGTCCTCTTACACTCTGAAATTTTGGGGGCTTTAAAGGAACAAGATGTTATGACGAAATACCGTACATACAATGTCACAGGCATTCGTAGTCGTGCGCGACGCGCCACAGTCCACGATGTTAATAAAGCCAATTTCAAACAGGCTGTTCATACCTTAGACAAATTTCAAGAAACTGTAATAGTAACTTTAACGGAGTCACCCGTTATGTGTGCATTATAATGCAACCATTTCAGAGAGTAAAAATCATTCGCCTTGACCGGGATTCGAACCCGGATCCCTCGATATCCGGCCGAGTGCTTTAACCATTTAAGCTACCGAGACGTCCTCTTACACTCTGAAATTTTGGGGGCTTTAAAGGAACAAGATGTTATGACGAAATACCGTACATACAATGTCACAGGCATTCGTAGTCGTGCGCGACGCGCCACAGTCCACGATGTTAATAAAGCCAATTTCAAACAGGCTGTTCATACCTTAGACAAATTTCAAGAAACTGTAATAGTAACTTTAACGGAGTCACCCGTTATGTGTGCATTATAATGCAACCATTTCAGAGAGTAAAAATCATTCGCCTTGACCGGGATTCGAACCCGGATCCCTCGATATCCGGCCGAGTGCTTTAACCATTTAAGCTACCGAGACGTCCTCTTACACTCTGAAATTTTGGGGGCTTTAAAGGAACAAGATGTTATGACGAAATACCGTACATACAATGTCACAGGCATTCGTAGTCGTGCGCGACGCGCCACAGTCCACGATGTTAATAAAGCCAATTTCAAACAGGCTGTTCATACCTTAGACAAATTTCAAGAAACTGTAATAGTAACTTTAACGGAGTCACCCGTTATGTGTGCATTATAATGCAACCATTTCAGAGAGTAAAAATCATTCGCCTTGACCGGGATTCGAACCCGGATCCCTCGATATCCGGCCGAGTGCTTTAACCATTTAAGCTACCGAGACGTCCTCTTACACTCTGAAATTTTGGGGGCTTTAAAGGAACAAGATGTTATGACGAAATACCGTACATACAATGTCACAGGTATTCGTAGTCGTGCGCGACGCGCCACAGTCCACGATGTTAATAAAGCCAATTTCAAACAGGCTGTTCATACCTTAGACAAATTTCAAGAAACTGTAATAGTAACTTTAACGGAGTCACCCGTTATGTGTGCATTATAATGCAACCATTTCAGAGAGTAAAAATCATTCGCCTTGACCGGGATTCGAACCCGGATCCCTCGATATCCGGCCGAGTGCTTTAACCATTTAAGCTACCGAGACGTCCTCTTACACTCTGAAATTTTGGGGGCTTTAAAGGAACAAGATGTTATGACGAAATACCGTACATACAATGTCACAGGCATTCGTAGTCGTGCGCGACGCGCCACAGTCCACGATGTTAATAAAGCCAATTTCAAACAGGCTGTTCATACCTTAGACAAATTTCAAGAAACTGTAATAGTAACTTTAACGGAGTCACCCGTTATGTGTGCATTATAATGCAACCATTTCAGAGAGTAAAAATCATTCGCCTTGACCGGGATTCGAACCCGGATCCCTCGATATCCGGCCGAGTGCTTTAACCATTTAAGCTACCGAGACGTCCTCTTACACTCTGAAATTTTGGGGGCTTTAAAGGAACAAGATGTTATGACGAAATACCGTACATACAATGTCACAGGCATTCGTAGTCGTGCGCGACGCGCCACAGTCCACGATGTTAATAAAGCCAATTTCAAACAGGCTGTTCATACCTTAGACAAATTTCAAGAAACTGTAATAGTAACTTTAACGGAGTCACCCGTTATGTGTGCATTATAATGCAACCATTTCAGAGAGTAAAAATCATTCGCCTTGACCGGGATTCGAACCCGGATCCCTCGATATCCGGCCGAGTGCTTTAACCATTTAAGCTACCGAGACGTCCTCTTACACTCTGAAATTTTGGGGGCTTTAAAGGAACAAGATGTTATGACGAAATACCGTACATACAATGTCACAGGCATTCGTAGTCGTGCGCGACGCGCCACAGTCCACGATGTTAATAAAGCCAATTTCAAACAGGCTGTTCATACCTTAGACAAATTTCAAGAAACTGTAATAGTAACTTTAACGGAGTCACCCGTTATGTGTGCATTATAATGCAACCATTTCAGAGAGTAAAAATCATTCGCCTTGACCGGGATTCGAACCCGGATCCCTCGATATCCGGCCGAGTGCTTTAACCATTTAAGCTACCGAGACGTCCTCTTACACTCTGAAATTTTGGGGGCTTTAAAGGAACAAGATGTTATGACGAAATACCGTACATACAATGTCACAGGCATTCGTAGTCGTGCGCGACGCGCCACAGTCCACGACACATAACGGGTGACTCCGTTAAAGTTACTATTACAGTTTCTTGAAATTTGTCTAAGGTATGAACAGCCTGTTTGAAATTGGCTTTATTAACATCGTGGACTGTGGCGCGTCGCGCACGACTACGAATGCCTGTGACATTGTATGTACGGTATTTCGTCATAACATCTTGTTCCTTTAAAGCCCCCAAAATTTCAGAGTGTAAGAGGACGTCTCGGTAGCTTAAATGGTTAAAGCACTCGGCCGGATATCGAGGGATCCGGGTTCGAATCCCGGTCAAGGCGAATGATTTTTACTCTCTGAAATGGTTGCATTATAATGCACACATAACGGGTGACTCCGTTAAAGTTACTATTACAGTTTCTTGAAATTTGTCTAAGGTATGAACAGCCTGTTTGAAATTGGCTTTATTAACATCGTGGACTGTGGCGCGTCGCGCACGACTACGAATGCCTGTGACATTGTATGTAATTCAGTGAAAAATTTTATACTCGACGAAAATTTGCCAATTGACACATTACCAACCATAAATGTTTTGAAAATAATGAGGAAATGTAAACTGTAAGGCTGGGTGAAAAGTGTTTCGTATTCATTGTGAACAACATTGCAAACAAAGCTTTCAGCGAATGGAAATAAAAACTCGCAAATATCGCTCGTTCCATGTGTAGATCATTAGAGGAGTGTATAGTCATAAACCCTAGAGGCACTTTGGACCGTAGTCGATCAGATCACTTACAAACCAATCAAAGTGCACGTTTATCGCCAGTGGAGAAAGCCATTCCGAGATTGCCACATGATTGGGAAAATGGAAAGGTTAGATGAGTAAGGAAAGCAGGCAGGAAATTCGACGGTCGGTATACGAGAGGGAGCGAGAGATAGAGAGGAGGGAATAGGCGGTAGAAAGAGGGGTGGGATGTAAGGAAAAAAAAGAGGCTCGCATCGTGTTCTACCGTCGCAAGACGATTTATGTTTGCGAGGATTAAACCTTGCCCCGTGATCAAGAGAGGTCACGAGGAGGTCGCTAAGGGCGAGGATTGAGGCGGGAGGTACCATGAAAAAAAGTAGATTTTCTTCGTGACCATCGCTTGAGAGAATACGAAATGGGTGGAGCTCTTTCCCGACGAGAGAGAACGTTAAAAGGCAGGCGATGAGCAAGAGGTCACAAAAATGGAAGAATTTGGTTATCAGGGGACGAATAAAATTTAAGTTAGAGAGGTGACGGAGGAGTATTTAATAGCTCCTTGTGTTTCAAATCGGCGTGTTTGGGAGGTATGTATTTTACTTGTACATACTTACGTATGTACAAGGCCTATAGATTTGAATTAAAAAATCACTTCTAGTTATCCTGACCTCTATATGTATAATACAATTTGAATACGTCCAATTTATTAGCATGTATGACCAAATTACATGGAAAGTTTTATGGTTTACGAATGAATTTTACGCAAACCCATCTACGAGGGAATCATCTAGGCATGGAATTTAAATTTTCACTTAGTGACGAATAGAGAATCTTATGCTAGAAAACATTTGAGTGGCGGGAGGCCTGGTAATACAGTGGGCAGCCCTTACAGGCGTGAACTGGTCTCGGTGTTTAGCAAGGGTTGATGATTGGAAGATGAAAGTAAGCGGCACACAGCGGTGTACTAGACAAAATATCCATGTCCTTCTTTTCATGAGGCTTTCAAAGAAAAAACTTTCAATTTGGAACAAATTGCACATTTTGAGGAGTAATATTGTGGAATTGGAGTATAATGACCAAACACGTGCACTTTTTTTTAGATAATAGATAATTAATAGCAATTCTTTGCCAGAAAGCTATTATTTTCATTAATGTAGTTTGATAAGATTTAGTTAACTACCATTCATAAGTAAATACGTAAGTGAAATTTGAAAAAAATATCCGTTTTTTGTAAATAGCTCTTACACACCAAAACTGCGTAATATAGATAGCAAAATTATCCAGAAGATTATTCAATATTTATAGTTTCAGTAGCTAGTAATTACCAAGTACTGCTTTTTATACAGATTTAAATTGAATTAGATACCAAGGATAAACTCGAATATGAATATCTTACTTTAAAATTAAATTCCATCTCAGTTTATCTTATTAAATAAAATAACAAAAAACTCCTAAGCATATATATAAGAGTTATACAGTTCCCGAAAGTCGATGGCGAAATATGTTTCTCATTTTCAATTCGTTACCATTAATTAATGGATAGGTATTCTGCCTCTGAAGTTATGTTTTGCATGGAAAACAAAATTTGCGAAATGTTGGAGCCCCACTCTACACTAAAATTTTCTTTAATTCCGTATGCATTTTATCTCACTTCATTCTACGAAAAATTCATATTATTTTCCTCTCACTACCTCACTTGCGTAACGTTCTCCAATCTATCATACGAATAGTTTTCCTCATTTCATCGCCAATCAACATGATCTTTAACCACATTTCTTGTCTTTTTCGGGTGTATCCCAACAGCTGTATCCCCAACCATTCCTAGTTTATTATCCTTTTTACCTTATCCACCTTTCATTAAAACCACATCTCAAAAACTTCCACTTCAAACTTCAACAGCCAATTTACTGCTCTGTACTAAACCACCTTCTGTGCTAAATGTTTAACTAGTATTTTTTAAACATCCTTATTCTATGTCCTTGTTATCAACTCCCTCCTCCTTTTTTTGTATTTTTTCGTAAATTACTAATTGTTTTATTTGCTAAAACTTTGCCTATCTTGATACAAATCCCTTCCATAATTAATAAACTGTTGCTCCTAATCTAGTATTTCCCCTTCTATTTTAATGTTTGACCTAGCTTCCTCGTTCTCTAAAATTTCAATACCATTGTTTTGCTACATTTTTCATCACTTCATGCCAATTACATGATTTTTCTATGGATCCCAGTAATCAATGACTCCCAGGGTAATTAAAGCTTGGTAATCTACAATTATAACTTATTTCATGAATTCCTCACCAACTTTCCACCCAATCTTTAAATCCCTTCCTTTACTATTTTCTCCGCCCAATTTATAATATATGGTATAAGTAATTCCATGCAAACATTTGGTCTTGCAATTGTTTGTAACCCAACGAGAGCAATTAATAGCTAGATTAGAAATTTGGTGAATTAGTGATTAGACTTGAGATGGAGAGTATATTTTTCAATCTATTCCTAAGCTAATTCATGTATCCTTATGGATTTAATCGCATTGGGTATCCTATAACCATATTGAGCCTCTTTCTTACCCCTATTCTAAATCCATATAACAGATACATCCTTTCTTTTTTCTGTTACTGCGGCTAAAGTAGGTTTTTTGAACAAATACCAATGCGTAGAGCTGTTAACAAAATTATTTGTGCAGATAGCTCTAATCAGTTTGTCTGCATATGCACTGGCAATTACTTCATCAATTACTCGTACTTACCCTTTACACAATGCGTTATAATGTATACACGTCATATACTCCGTGTGGGCACATGTGACCTAAGGCACGCGAAAGTTTTAAAACTCATTTCATACGTTTTCCCATTTTGTTTGTCTTGGCTGAATGTTTCCCTTTTACCCTGCAGTTTATTACATGTTTGATTACCTGATGTGTTTGACTAATTTTTGCACAGTCTGGAAATGTCCATGGAAATAAATTATAAGTGGTCTTACTTCAACTGTTTTATAAAACAATGGATCACATCTTGGAATCCTTTCGTTGTGTCTACAATATGGAACTGCCCTCAATAATCCCTAACTCTTTTCTGTTAATGTTCATGTGAGTAAATTGCCCATCAAGCAGTAAGAAACGATAAACTATGTTCTATTAAACTGAGATTTTCGGAAATTGATGTAATCAGTGTTTATGACAATCTATGGATGTGATCACTTATTTTTTTTTCAATTGTAGCTCAAATTACTCGTGGCGTTCCTGCTATGTACACAACACGAATGCTACTACATTCTCTGAATCATTTTAAACATATGTGTAGTGTTAGGGGCTCGGAATATTTTAAAATGTTTTGAAAAGTAATTGCATAGCGAAAAAGAGAATATTTTCAACATTTAGCACCAAACACTGTGGCAAGCGAAGGTGAAGTACATTGTTTCCAGTTTCTAAGAACGTTGGAAATCAAATGAAACCCACATCTCTAATCTTCATTCTTCCAACATTTGACGAATGCACACAGAGTATTTCCTCATGCGAGCGGTAGACGAGAATAAGAATCGAATAAGAACGCATAGATACGTAGATTATTTCAATGGGAAGGCCATTGTCAGAAAAACCTTTGCTTTTTAAAGTATCGCTTTACAATCACACAAGAGGGAGGAAAACAGAATTCTTGCGGATGCTTAAATCGCAAACACAAGAGGAAAACTAAATTGTTTTCCCGTATTAACACCCGTTTATTTTCTCTCGGGTAATTGTGGGGCGTTGATGCACGAAAACCGACGCGCATGCGCGTTCTGGTCGTTAAAGACGAGGTTCGCCGCAAATTTATACAGCATATCACGGGTGACACGAGACTAAGAGTGAATAGTAAAAGAACCTGATGTGAAGTGATGAAGCATAAAGAGGACTGTTTTATATTCAAGACGTCGGATATGTTTATGAGAGTTTTCTCATTGTTTTTGCAAAAATTGTAGGTGTGAACTTTATGGTGCGTTCGGATGGTCTTGGTTCGAATAAATTCTCTCCCATGTCTTTTTATTGCCACATTATTTCACGCCTACCCGACAGCGCTCATTTAAACTGACCCGGCGAATAATGGAAAACATGGAAACATCTAACGCACTCAGAGTCCATTGTGAGTTCAATAACATTACCGTCAAAATTTTCTATAGCATGGTTAACTGTCGTTTAATCCCAGAACTAGCTATTAACCATTTTCCAATTTAACGTCTAATATTTTAATGAGTTTTGTTTCAAGGGAAACATCTAAAATTGTAAGTAAGTTTTACCTCAAAGTAATGTATCGGCACAAATGAGGAAGTACTGGAGATGGTGGGTGAGGAGAGGGGTTTGTTGAGAAAAATCCCATGGAGGCAGGAAAAATGGATGAAAGGCGTATTGAGCGTTAGTGGAATGTTGAAGAAGGTAATAGAGGGGAGAATGTTGGGCAAGCGAGGAAAGGGTAGGAACAGGATAGGGATGTTGGATGGGATGAAGGGAGGAAAGAAGTACACAGAGATGAAGAGGGACCTGATGTAGTTTAGGTTGCTGGATTGGGTTTTGTTTGGAGTTACAAAATATGTATTTGATAGTTGTGTCCATCCAAAAACCTACCTTAACCGGTAGATTACCTAATAAAATAAATGTATCGGCGTCGATGAAGTTAATGAACATTGTTGCATACCTTGTTTTATTAGAACATTCTATCTAAACATAGTTGCCTTTTTTAAATATGCTATTATAATCATTGTTTATATGAGAGAAGTGGTATGCTTCCTTATCAAACTGAAATTCCAAGAAAATAATAATGTCTTTGGGAATTATGGAATGCAATTGGACCCTCATGCTGAGCACCGAAATAAGCATCAATAAGATGCTTATTTCAAGACCAAGACCGCTTACCGCGATATCCCCTCCATATTATGTCTTAATATTTTCCTACTTAATATAATACCAATAACTCATCCACTTCAATCCTTTTGCATTCCAATTTAATGGCATTACGGTCGAATATTTTACGCTAGAACATTGGGATTCCACGTCATCATGGTGAAATGTGAGAAAAAGGTTTGCTTGTAGATGTAATCAGTTTCAATGATTAAGTAATTTAAATATGAATAGAGACACAGAGGTGAAGAGGGACCTGATATAGATTAGGTTGCTGGATTGAGTTTTATTTGCAGTTACAAAATGTTTATTTGATACTTGTGTCCATCCAAAAACCTACCTTAACCGGTAGATTACATAAAAATAATAATATGAAGAGAATGTAAATTACAGTCTGGCATAAGATACCCTATGAAATGAAGGAACATGAAACAATTTTCATTCCCTACTTCTGACTATTCAGGTACATTATAACACCGGTACAAGGCAATTGTACTTGGAGTTTTGGGGATGTGTAGAATCTGTTTCAATGTTCACTCATATTTATCATTTTCGCGAAACAATTAAGATTATATTAGGCAAATGTAGATTTTTTCTGAAATTCAGAATATTAATATTTTACATCAGGCCCGTGCTTGTAAGGTCATCGAATCCCAGGAACATCTTTTCCGCTCTTTTATGTAAGATTCGGGACTTCCTCCGTTCTTATTAACCGCATTTGTTTCATAAATAATGTAACAAAAGTGAAATCGTTTAAATCGCAAATTTTCTTTCAGAACTATTTTATCTTGCTTTTTATGCACCCGGCAATAATAAATAGCAGAAAGTTGACAACAGAGAGTCGTTAAATAAGGGTCCGCAAGACACTATTATGCATTTACTTCAGGTTTTTTGTTCTTTGCTAGTACTAAATTAAATCGTGGTGACATGTGCTAGAGTCAGTTCATTGAGGTTAATATTTTATTGACTTTAACTTAGTGACAACTTTAACGCGGAAAACAGAACGTGAACGTAATCTGTTCGTTCATTTAATGAATTTATCTACTACTCATTTTCAGGCATGGATATCCATGGTGGTCCCTGCGTAAATGTCACGTACACAGCTATTTCTGTTCCCAAGGGCGATTTAAAGTCGAAATGTGACATTCTCCCTTGCGTAAAAAACCCATTGCTCCAACTGCGTGTGTTCATGTCATTCACACCTGATGATCCAGATGGCTTGTCGTTTTAGAATTATTTCTTATTTATGAGCTACAAGTCTCACATAAACTTATATATGTGCAGTACATCCGCTGGATGAAGGAAATCAACCTGTAATTTTGTGAGAATGTGTGAGTTGGACATACCTTGATCCCGTTCGAAAGTTAAAACAGTTAAGAATGAAACGAAACAGGCGGTATTGTTAGGATGAAGACATATTTCGAACTAAAATGGCTAAATTGTGTATTTTACTCGGAAAACTTTCACCGAAACAATTGTTAAAATTTTGTGACACTTTGGTTGCTATAAATGCAAATAACAAATATTCTTTTTCAAAGATCACTAAGTTGTGTTTCTTATATTTTTTACACTTCACTGACAGTTGCAACTCTTGTGAAAATATCACAAGAATGAGTCAGAGCTGGCCAATGATTTGGAAACCATTCCTGAAACTGATTTACAATTTAATGTGTCCATAACACTTTGCATACAGAAACTCCTTTCTTGCATCCCAAGCAAAATATAAAATGTTTTCAATACCAGTATAAACGAGTGCCATGCTGCTTATTCTACATGAAGCGCATTGGATATTCATGTACGATGATATCTAGCGTCTCAATTTTGATCAATCAGTGGCATTAGATAGACATGGATGACTTTAATTCTAAAGGTCTGAAGTAGCGCTGACCTCGAGTACGTATATTTTATACGCGATGGCGACAAAAAAAAACCTTTTTAAAATATTTTAAGAGGTCCCCATGCGACTGCTCTCATTCCAATTGATTGGAAATAATTAGTTTAGTAGTATGTACGATCAATCATAGAAAACACTACATTGCTTTAATACCCTTTATAAAGCCCCATACTAATTTCAATTTTCCATCTTTGAAATTTAATTTATCACAAACTTCATTTCACTTTTAATATTTTTTAAAACTTTTTGTAGGAAAATACAAAAAAAATGCGAGGCAAAGTTTCCCCAATATCCCTCATTATTTTTGTAAATTTTTCACAGTTTTCATTTATGGTCTGTTTACGCATATATATGAATCATATTTATATATATATTTATTAAATTTATAGTCTAATAAACATAGTCTAATATATAGTCTATAGAGATATAGTCTAATTTGTTAATTATCACTAATTGTCTAAAAGGATCATCTAGAGAAATATATATGGTACAACTGGTTGATTTAAATTCTTTAATGTTTTCCTTTTTAAAGTTTATATTTTACATACACTCGTCTGGGGATAATGTCAAATACGAGTACATCTGCAGATAAACATTTCTAGTTAATTAGTTCTAATATGTCAAAAATACGATTGCGTTATTTAATTGGTGTTTAATACGAGACAATGGTAAAGATGCGATTATTCCTGTAACTTCTTTGTCGGACCATTTTAATACATTCGTTTTCCTGAATCTGTTCTATATTTCCATGCATTCCGTACAGTCTATCTCCGCCATTTTTGAGCTTAGAAGTCAGCGATCCCTTCCGAAGGCCTTATAAGCCTTTACAAGGCATTGCAAAGGTCGCATCCCTCCAGCCATTATTTGAGACTCCCTATTCTTAAGAATGCTTCTTTTACTCTCTCATTCGAGTATCCATTCTACTCCGAGGCTACCAAGTTGCTTTTCATGTATTCCCGCCGGTTCAAAATCTCTGTCACTGCCCTTCCACGAGAGTTTCAATCCATTATGGGTACTACTGGTTACAAGATAGGCGCTCGCAATCCTCAACAAATATTGTGACGATCCTCTATAAATTATTGTTTTAGAGTTTAATACAGTTGCTTCCAGTAAAAAAAAACGGATACAGCTGAAAAATTACAAATTTAAGATTGATTATGCGGCCGAAAAAGAAATGGTAGGATCCAGTTGGACTCTACCGATGAGGTACTAGGCTGTCTAATTAAAGCAACGATTAATTTTACAATTTTACTTTATAATATTCTCCTGACATAGTGTTTATCTTAAAATCTATTATTTGAAATCGTTATGTTAAAATGTTTGTATCATAAAAAAATCGAAGAAAAAAAGCTAAGTAAAATGAAAAGTTCATGTTATCAAATAAATTAATGTGCTTGCTTCAACGATAAAGTCTCTTTATTATGGACAGCTCCAACGGCCTACAGTAGGTTACTTTATTTCGTGGTTACAGCGGTAATCTACTGATAATAAGCATTTTTAAATTGAATTTGCTATTAAACAGAGGTAATATAATTAGCTTGGAGTTGGACCATACTTTTATACGTGCTATATATATATAAAATATGGCTTTAATATTTATAAAATAGAAAATATTCCATACTGCTCTAAATTTTCATATATATAATTATATATGCATTATATTTCTATTATATATATATACACTTTTTTGGAAAACCCACAAACGTGTAATGTAAATTCACTGATAGTCATAACAAACACAGAAACCAAAACACACAAAAGAGGGACTCACTGGTTCTCGAATTTTCGGTGGTCCAACCGCCTTTCTCAAGAGGAATTAGGAACAGAACTGAGGCAGAGGAGGGCCCGAAAGCAGTGGTAGGAAGGAGAAGGGGAAATGGGGGAAAAGAGGGGAAAAGAAAGGAAAAGGGGGAAAAAAGGGGGGGAAGACATCCGAGGTGAGGAGTTTGGAGGGGTAGTGTATGGCGCGGGAATTTTAAAAAAGGTGGGGATGATATGGAAGTTGTTGGGGGCGGTAAGAATTCTCGCTGACGTCCTGCGTTTTTGCCGGAATCTCCGGTGGAAGGCTTTTTGGGAGTCGCAACCGGCACCCCAGCAAATCTCCAGACCCCTTCACAACGCCTTACAGAAATTCAAGCCGGCTTCAGCCCAAGAACCCAGTCCCCTCCCCTCAAATCATCCAATTGAAATTTTTATAAACCTTCTCTTGTCCAGAATCGCCAACCCGTCTTTCCTCAAGTCCCTTAATCCTCGATCTAACCTGTCCCCTACCGAATCCTCAGAGCTAAATAACTTAATGAAAAATCCTAACATCATCATTACTTCCGCAGATAAAGGGTCAACGGTTGTGGCCTTAAACAGATCAGACTACATTAGGGAACCTGAAACACAACTCTCTGACACCTCTTCCTACCAGCAAATCCCCGAAGATCCAAATCCCGCACTTCAGGAGGACCTAATTGAATTTCTTAGTGCCAATGGGCCGAATGAGGGTCTATGTCCTTCAGACTTAGCCCTCCTCTCCCCTCCCCACCCACGCACTCCTCATTTCTATATCCTTCCGAAGATTCACAAGCCGGGTAATCCTGGTCGACCGATTTTATCCTCCCGTCACTCCCCAACAGAAAGAATCTCGGCATTTGTAGACCACTATCTCCAGCCGATTGTCCAGATCCTACCATAATTCACTAAAGATTCCTACCATTTCCTGGATAGATTAAATTCTATCTCCCTCCCTCCAGATGCCGAGATCATTATGGCCACTATAGGTCCCTGTACACATCCATTCCCCACTCAGAAGGTCTCTCCGCCCTCCAACACTACCTCTCCCAACGCCCTGAGCCACACATCCCCAGCACAGATTTTCTCCTCAGCCTTTCCGAGTTCATTCTTACCCGCAATTCCTTCTCCTTTAATGATAATTTCTACCTACAAATCAAGGGTTGTGGGTAGCAGGTTCAGCCCGTCCTATGCAAACCTCTTTATTGGTCTCGCGGAGAATAAATTCCTGTCACAACAACCCCTGAAACCGCTATTGTGGCTCAGATATATTGATGATATTTTCCTTCTCTGGCCACATGGTCCTGATTCCCTGAAAACTTTCATTTCCAACCTTAATGCTTCGTCCTCTATCTCCTTCACGTCTACAGTTTCCTCCTCCTAAATCACCTTCCTAGATGTAAACATATCATTTATAGACCATAAATTTCACACATCCGTACATATAAAACCCACAAATAAACAACAGTACTTACATTTTAGCAGCTGTCACCCATACCACACCAAACGTTCCATTCCTTATTCCCTTTCCATAAGGGGACACAGAATTTGCAATGACCCTGACTCCCTAGACAATTTCCTCATAAATTTACACCATTCCCTCCTCAAACGAGGTTATCCTGAATCCCTCCTGAATAAGAGGATCCGTAGACATACTTACACTCCCAGACCTTCCACCACCGCGAAAAACCACCCTCTTTCAATTTGTACCACGTTTCTCCCTGGCCTAGAATCTCTGCGTTCTATCCTAAAGGACCTGTATCCTATCCTCAAAAACCACAATTCCACCACCAACCTTTTCCCCAAATGCCCCTCTGTCACTTTCAAACGCCCCGCCAATCTATCAGATCTTCTAAAATCTACCAATCCACTTCTTAAATCCTCGCCCCGTTCCAAAATCACTCCCAGACCCTGCAATAAACCTAGATGCAAAACATGTCCTATTTTCCTAACCAGAATCCCATCCCTCTCCCACCCGCTCTTTAACTCTCTCCCACCAATTCCCTACTCCTCGTGTACCTCCAGCAATGTTGTCTACCTACTCAAGTGCCAACTTTGCCCTGCCTTTTACATTGGACAGTATACCACACCCCTCAATATTAGAATCAATAATCATCGAGCCTCATGCAACAATTCCTCCCTTATTGGTATGCTCCCAATCCCCAAACATGCCTCCGAACACAACACTGCCTTTGACCAATGTTTTAAAGTATCCGTCTTAGCATCCCTCCCACACTCAGACCCTCCACTGAAACTCAAAATATTAGAGCTAGCTTTCATCTGGCTCTTGGATTCCTGGAATCGCCCAGGTATTAATATTAGACATTAATTGCCCCCTTTATGTATATAATTTCATCCCCCTCCGCCCCCAACAACTTCCATATCATCCCCACCTTTTTTAAAATTCCCGCGCCATACACTACCCCTCCAAACTCCTCACCTCGAATGCCTTCCCCCCCTTTTTACCCCCCTTTTCCTTTCTTTTCCCCTCTTTTCCCCTCTTTTCCCCTCTTTTCCCCCATTTCCCCTTCTCCTTCCTACCACTGCTTTCGGGCCCTCCTCTGCCTCAGTTCTGTTCCTAATTCCTCTTGAGAAAGGTGGTTGGACCACCGAAAATTCGAGAACCAGTGAGTCCCTCTTTTGTGTGTTTTGGTTTCTGTGTTTGTTATGACTATCAATTTATATATATATATATATATATATATATATATATATATATATAAACCATAAACACAGTAATCAACCCGAAGGTCGGTTTAGTAGGTGATGGTAGAACTCACCCATGTACCAAGCCCGACGGCGTGTGAATATTCACACATCAGGGTAGGGGGGCCAGTTCCTTTCCCTGTGCCGGTTATGGTTTCCCAGGAAGATCTGGTACCCGAAAAATCAACTAGCTTGGGTGGAGCTGCAGGTGCCCAAAGTGCCTTGCCCGGGAATCGAACCTGGGACCCTCTGGTCAGCAGTCCAACGCTCTACCCGCTAGACCACCGCGACCCGCATATATATATATATATATATATATATATATATATATATATATATATATATATATATATATATATATATATATATATATATATCGATGATGTCGAAGTACTCACGAGAGCAATATAACTTTTGGACGGCACAATAGAGCCCAGAATAAATCAGATAACACGTAAAAAAGAACACTCACATTGCAGATTATTTGAGGTTTCGGCCTACTCTCAGGCCTTCTTCAGGTCAGACATGAAGAAGTGACCTGAAGAAGGCCTCGAAGTAGGGCGAAAGCTCAAATAATCTAAATTGTGAGTGTTCTTTTACGTGTTATCTGTTTTATTCTGTGTTCTATTTTGCCGTCCAAAAGTTATATATATATATATATGTGTGTGTGTGTGTGTGTGTGTGTGTATATATATATGTATATATATGTGTGTGTGTAATTTATGTGTGTGTTTATACACACATTTATAATTTGAATGTGCTATTTAGTAGAGCACATATTTTTCATTAATTAGCATTGTGTTCAGCCATATTTATACATGTAGACGAGAATAAAGAAAACATTGTTTCAAGAAATCACATTTATTTAACTATTTAAATTCACGTAAATGTAAGAATGTGTTCCCAGTGATATTTATTGAAATCTGAATAATTAATTTTTGTTTTGATTTATGGACTAATTAGATAATCTAAAATGTGGGACTGGATATGTCGAACAGGGATAAATAAACCCACCTATCCTTGTTATACAAATTTCCGTTAGCAACTAAAACCGAAGCTCTCCTCAGTCCATAAATCAAGACAATTGGAGGGCGGAGCATTGAGTAAGGGAACATTAGCGTAAACATTGAAGCCAATTTGAATACATTAATTATTCCTAATTCAGCTTAAAACAATGAAGCCGACCGACTGTCCCGCCTATTTCTTGTCACATGAATAGACACACCGCGGTCGTAAAATGAAGGTTATGGGTACACTGATCTTGAATGTATACCCTATGCATTTATGGAGATGTTTCCCCTCCCTCAAACTTATTGTCTAACTCACATATCACAAAACGTGTGTTTCCCGAAAATAAAGTATTAATTATGAGATCGATTGATAAAGTCTATTCTGTATGCACCCATGCATATTTATTTTTAATTATGCCACGAAGCGTATGCGAGTTAAAAGTGGTTTAACTTGCATTAGCCCCTAGTGGCGAAAAGCTTTCACGCCATGTTCATGGTAACCATAAATTTGGGCAAAATTATACATTCCTTAGTAAATTTTCAATATTGAATTATTATTCAACACCATCTCTCCCGGATCGAATATATATTTGCCCAAACATGTTCCCTTTCTCTAGGCAGCTGGTATTTCTCAATTGACGAAAATTTTTACACAGCAGTGCTTCTTATTCCTTGAATTACGTGCTCGTAAGCCTCGCACTCTCTGCTCCTACTGTTATATGCTTCCTTCTCGGTTCATTTCGTTTCTTCCTTGATTTCTCGTTAATTTTCGGTGTAACGGACTTCGGATGGAGCTATAGAAGCTCTCCACTCTTGACGCCAGCAGACTTTATTGTTCTTCCTCAACATAACGCTCCCGAACGTTTAACAGATGTTCCTCCAACAGAACGCGCTGCCCCCGACATCGTACTTCGTCCGCGATCTAATGCAATGTTCCGTATCGCCGTCACACGTGTATCGCTCCACATATCCAAAACACCTCCGCAGCACCATGGAAAGAATGATAAGCGACTTGTTGGATCTAGTGTCGGTATACCTCTCTACATCTCTCCTTCTCCTTTTCTCGCCTTTTTTGCTACTTGGTGTCCGGTATTTGCGCAAAGATCGGTTGAGAGCATTCCCATTACCATCCCCGCTAATGTATTATCTTCGGTTAAAGCCTTCCCATGTAACTCGGCTTTGTCAAGAAATAATTGGATGTTAAATAATAGGTACGTGCTGGGTTTTCCGAAGTGCCTTCATTTCCTTCATGGTACTAACGTATATCTTCAATCAATTAAAAAAAAACTAGTGCTTTCAAATTGGAGATTTCTACAATTTATATGCATGTAATATTCCATGTAAGTAGTGAAAAAAAATATAGGGACGTGATACTAACGAATTTCAGGTGCATAATTTTCTATACTGTCACCTAATAAGTTATGGCACCTTTACCACGGCGCTCGTGGTTGTTTGTTGTCTGAGGAAAGTGTGTTAATTGTGGATGGGGAGTTCTCACGTCTACCTGCCATTGCATGGCGGAAGTTATGTAACCATAAAAATTATAAGCTCTGAGAGGGTGCCATTATATTTATTCATTTTATAGTTAGGCATTATGTGAATGTTCTTGTTCTCAACAGGAGTGACTATCACATTATATCTGAAGTGATACATGTTTACCTCCGTATAAAATAATATATAACCCCCTTGATGGTCATATGAGTTATACGGATGAATTATACGGATTTACCGATTGATGTTTAGGTCATCTTATACATTTCTTTATTTTTCCACGTTCCAGATACTCATGTTAATCTCTTAACATGCTTAAATTTTTTTTTCTGGGTTCAATCAGACTTCATATTTTACCCCTCCAAATATATACGTATATGTGTTGCGTGATATTGGTATGTCACAAATTTTAGATGGGGTGGACTTTTTAGTTCTTTTCTCCTAGATAAACATCTTCATTTACTAAATAATTAAATAATTCTATTTATTACTGAGAAAAATGCAATGCTTTAGAGACTTAAAAAGTTAAAACTCCGAGCTCATTACTTAAAATCTTGAGGATGCAATGCATGAGTGCATTTCTTAAGACACTATTCGCTTTGAGAGTTAAACGTAGTCCTTAAGATCGCTTTAGAGAGATAATGAGCCTATTGACAGGGTTTTCCAATCGGTGTTGACCTCAAGCTGTTTAAAATCAAATCAGGTGAAGTGCCTATCTCCACATTTATTCTACGGGCAACTCTCGGTGAAAACCAATGGCAGTCACCGCAGTAAACCCAAATACTCTCATGTGAAAACATCTGAAAAATGAATATTTACCCGATTCTCCCATATTGTACATTTCCGTTGCCGTACCCAGGCCTCATTCTCGTCCTTGCGCCCACTTCTTTTCTGATGTTAGATAGTCGGGGGATCTTGAGAGCGCAGGAGGAGGATATGGAGGGGAGAGGGCAGCCCCTGAAGGTGGGGCGAGTAATTAATTGACCACGCAGGTGCGTAACCAAAGAAAACCTCAACTCACGGCACAGCATCCCTCACCTAGCAGCTCCACTTCTATTTTTAATTGTCTCCCCCCTCCAAACCCCTATTCCCCCCTCCACTCCCTTTTCCCTCCACTAACTCGCTACCCTCTCTCCCTTTCCGCTTATCCAAAGCCTCCCTCGCTTCTTTTGTTTTCATCGTTGAAGGGTCGTGTGATCTCTCGGACAAAATTCCTACCATTTCCCCCGCTTTCTTTCTCCATTCCCCTTTCCCGTCCTCCATATCCCCTTCACGACCCTCTCCCCCGCTCACGACTATCCCTATTTTCCACCTCTTTCCCCCGAGATGTCAGATTCCCTCTCTCCGCCTCCCATTTTCTTTTTTTACACTCCCCTTCCCGCATCCCTGATGCGTTTGCTCCTCTCTTCTGCTTCCCGTATCAGCTTACAGCGCCTATCTTCCCTCATTGTCAACGCGGTGCATCTCCAGCACGCAATATTAATCACCCCCTTTCTACATTCTTGTTAACTTTTCTTACCGGAGTAGTGGCTATGAGAGACATTTTTTTGTATTCCACGTTCCCACTTGAATCCTTTTTTTTCCAAGAGTTCTCTCATTCAACTTGTACGTTCTATTCATTTTTCAGTCATTAATCATATGGCATGTTGTTTGAATCAAAAAAATAATTACATCGAAGTTTAAAAGAAAACATTCTAAAGGAATATTTAGTACTCCTGTCCCAATTATGAATTCCTTAAAAAAAATCGTTTCTCAACTATTTGTAATTATTGTTTTAAGCTCGTGAGTTTAACCTGCTTCCTTAATTACGGTGTGATTAACTTCCCTTGCTTCTAATTATATCCTGAAAACACAGCGATGACTTTACATTTTTCCTGCTAAGTATTTCGGTATGAGTTTTCTTATTTTCCTTTTTGTTGATATTTGTTTAAGGAACAAATTGGCGGCAATATCGAAATTACGGTGCACAAGCTCGGTGACTATCGCCAGGTGTCGGACGGGCGCTAGAACTATGTTCCACAATTGAGTCACCATTGAAATAACACCGGCTTAGTTATAACAGCAGTCAAGTAGACCCTTTGTAAATGAGGCATTTCTTGACTTAATTCGTGAGAGGAACCCCTGTTTGTTAACTCTTCAGCACATCTGGATATTCAAATTGATATTTCATTTAATATTATAAGCATGCATACAATTTCTAGCCGACGATTTGCATTTGCATCTGCATATGGAGATCATCTTAATACGACTACTTCATCAATGATTAAACCGGATTTAATGAATGGAATTTTGCTTTACGAGTGTTGCATTATTTTTCGTGTCCATTCATCATTTCACAATGCGTAAAAAAATGTAAATTTTCGTAGTAAAACTTGTTTTTCCTTGTTTAGTTAGACTATTATTTCAATATTATATTTATTGATTTATCGGGTAACGATAGTTTATTACCCTTAAGCTTCCCTTGTTCAGAACAATGAAGTGATACAATTAAAAATGTACATTTGATTACTACCGTGAAGATTATTAAATTGATCAAAGACTTCATGCGTTGAATATTCGTAAATCTATTAAATCATTCCTGTTTCAGCGATGTAGTAAATGCATGCGTCGTTCTTACATGAGCATCGAACAGGTTTTCGCACTTTCATTCCAAAACCTTCATTTAAGATACTATTGCAAAATAAACGCTCTTAAAATATCTGCCCCTTTGGCATCCTTTTGAGTTCCTCTTTTGTCCTCACCCTCCCGTTTTCCACTCCCCTTTCCCCACCATTATCTCGTATTGATAACTTTTTCCCTTAGAAAAATTCCCCCGTCTCTATTCTAAATTCACTTCACCTGTTCTTGCTTCCTGTAGCCACCCAATTTCCGCATAAATCGTCCTCGTTTAACAAACGCCGAAAACTACACCCTCATTCATCCACTTTCGCCCTATTCCACCCCACAGGGCCATTCTGGTGTTCTCCACGCACACGCCGTAGTCAATGTGGCACACCTCTCCCCCTCTTCCTTCCCTCCGCAGCCTCTCCAAATCCGTCTCTCCTTTCCCAAGTCCCTCTCCGTTCTTGTTCGCCCCTTCTTCCCTTATGTTTTGTTTTTCACCCTTCTGGTCCTACTGCTTCCCGTTACCCTTTCATTTCCCTCCACCCACTCGTATCCCTCCCCACGACTCCCAACCTCTGTCCTATGAGTCCATTTCCAACTTAATCCTCTCTAATGCGGATTCTCTCATCAGCGAAAACATTTAGTGTACCCAGGTTGCTCCCTTCAGATTTTCTCTGGATTTACTTTATTAACCTGTCCTTCCTTACTTTATCACTTCATCTCTCTCTCTCTCTTTCCTTCCTCCCCCGTATCTCCTCCTCCTCCCAACAGGGTTACGCACTTCTGCCCACCCCCAACTGCTTTCTTCTTTCACTCCGACGCGACTGTCTAATTTTGGACCGAAACAATAACTTCATTTCAACGACCCAGCCGGACGACGACGATCCGTTTAATCGGGTGCCTAAGTCGTTAATGCCGCGCACGGTGGCTCTTAAGATTTATTTGACTGTTGAAAAATAAATCCTACCTTAGTTTCTAATGGGAAAAAAATTCAATTTCCTACTGTATTTTTTTATAAAAAAATAAATAAGAATACCTCATCCAGAAATATGATTAGCTCTCTAATTTTATATCATCATTATCATGGTTAATCTACTCTTACAGCTCGCTCAATTCATTCTGATTTGCCATGGGGAATTAATTTCAAACCAATGTTTGTTTCAACATTTTAATTCATACCTCCGTTCTTGGATCAAAACAACATATTTATCTTTGATTATTGCCCATTTATTTTTTATAAGTATCGGGAATATTTTTTTATTATAACTGATTCCAAACCGATCAGTTAATTAACGGGAGACTAGTGACATTTTGAGTCATTGGATTTTTTACCATGGTAGCTTCAGGGCCATAGATACGTACGATATTGCACCCTCGCATAAGGGTGACCTCCTGTAGATAAGGAATTCGTAATTTCTTCGACCGTTGAAAACTAAAAATATTAACCTGTTGAGTATTTCTCATAAAATAAATAAGAGTGAATATAAAATATACTTCTTATGCCTCACGGTATGTAGTAGTGAATCAAAATTTGTGTACAAAAAATGTTTTCTCGCAACTACTTAACTCCAACTTTACAGTGAATGTTGAACTCATCCAAGCTAAAATCACTGCGCCACTACTACCAATGAGCTCATTTCATTACTATATATTTTTGGAAATATGAAGTTGCAAAATGTTATGGAATATCCACCTGCCTATCTTAGTAAAAAATATCTGGTTTTAACCACTGCGCCACTTAATGAAGACTAAGTCACCTATTTAAGTTATACGCAGTGCCTACAGAAAAAAATGGGCATTTCACAATGGATATAGTGAAACCGTCCGCGGAATGTGGTACATTGGCGTTTGAATCAGTTTCGTTTTCCTTGCTAATCACCCCCGCATCATGCCGAAGCTTCCCAATAACCGAGTTCCTGTGATGCGTTCCACATCACTCCCATTCCTCTCGCTATCCCTCCCTCTTTCTAGCGCAGTCTAGCACAAAGAATAAGCTGGCATCTCTCCGGGCTTCTTTGGCTGAGTTGAAGCTCGGGGAGAGGACGATGGAAGTTGGGGATGAAGAGGGTCTGTGTCCCGCATGAAGTCTCCACGTGCGGCTCTGTGGGGGAAAGGTAGCAGAAGGTGGGGGTGGGAGAACAGTGTAGGGGAAAGTGTGGAGAAAAGAGAATTCTTGGGAGGGGAGAGGCATTGGAAACTAAAAAAATCAGGAAAACAATGAGAGGAAGTCCAATGAGCTGTGTGGAGTGTTGAATTGAAGTTAAAAGTCGCTTTCATAATCCCCTGCAGTGCCAGGCTTTTCTTCTCAGTTGAATTTCCGATGACCCACGTCGTTTAACAATAGGTTCCTAAACTCAACACGAATGTTTCCATGCACAGCTTCCTTGTTCTTGTTGCTTTCAGCATAGTAGTTGCTCGTCTATCTTTCTGAGCTCAAATTAATCTAGACCTAATGTCCGATGCACTCACATTCACTGCGCTTCTTTCCTCAGATATTAAACTAGTCCCCCCAAAAGCAGTACTCAGTGTCTTCTCATCTTTTTTTCTAGAATTTTGAGGTTGAATTTTTCTGTCGTCTTTTCTGTGTGCTCCTGCAATCTGCATTAATGGTGTTACCCCAGTGCTGCATCTAACTGAACTAGGTATATGCATACACACATGCATATTATATATATATATATAATATGTATATATATATATATATAACACTGTGTTATATATATATATATAACACAGTAATCAACCTGAAGGTCGGTGTAGTAGGTGATGGTAGAGCTCACCCATTAACCAAGCCCGACGGCGTGTGAATATTCACACATCAGGGTGGGGGGCCAGGCCAGTTCCTTTCCCTGTGCCGGTTATGGTTTCCCAGGAAGATCTGGTACCCAAAAAATCAACTAGCTTGGGTGGAGCTGCAGGTGCCCAAAGTGCCTTTGCCCGGGAATCGAACCCGGGACCCTCCGGTAGTAGTCCAACGCTCTACCTACTAGACCACCACGACCCGCATATATATATATATATATATATATATATATATATATATTCATTCAAACATAGAAATAGGTATAAGGAAAGGGGATAGGAAAACACATAAAAGAATATATATATATATAATATATATGTATGCGTGTGTGTGTATATACATTAGATCTTAATCTTTCCCTTTGTAGAATCGCACCTACGGTCATGCATCCCATCTGCACGCACCAAAAAGAGTTTTATTGGGGTCGTTCAGTCGTTCGCAGGATTTTTTACCTTCCCTTACAAACTAAGTCACTCGCACACTCGCGTGCAGCATGCAAGCGAAGGGCGATTTCCCTCGACGCATTTTATTGCCACAATCACTTGAACATTTGTGCGCGTTCTTGCGAAAATAATTCACTCAAAAAAGTGGGTCAATTGGTTGTGGTTTTGCTTCAATCATCTTTCGCCATGGAAAAAATTATTTTTCTTTTTTTTCATATATATATATATATCAGTATTTCTATCCTAGGATTGGTTTACTGCAGCCGTCCATTTTATTCTATTTAACGTCGATTCTCTCAATTCTTGATACCTTCACTGTTTTGCGTCCTTATTTATTTGTCCTATGTACATGTCTCTTGGTCTTCCTAGTGGAATCTTCCCTTCTATTTTATTCCTAATCAATCCATTATGCCTTAATGTGTGTCGAATTCATCTATTTCTTCTTTCCCATAGGATTCTCATATGAATGGTCCTATCCTCTCTGCTCCTCATCTGCTCTTCTATATATTTCCTCGTTCCTTACTTTGTCTGTCCATTTAATCTTCAGCATTCTCATCTAGCACTATGTTTTAAAGGCTTCTATTCTTCGCTGGTCCACTTTTTCAAAGTTCATACAGCGCCATGCTTCACACGAGAGTCATGTTTCCAATATCAGTAATAAATCTCCTAGATATTGATTCCAGAAATGCAAATACGAGACTAGGTGGTGCGAATATTCCCTCAAAATAGAAAATATTTTCTGTGAGGATTACCCACTATTTATCCTTGTCACAAATTACAACACGGTCTAAGGACTTCCCTATTTTATCAGCATTTCGCTTCAATTCTATCTCGACTCAGCCGCTGAAATTCTGTCTCCGCGAGAGATGGCTCCTTTCTACTGTGTTCTTGCCTTCTTAACTTACTCATTACGGTTAAAAATTCATTTTCTGTCTATGTAACCTAAATTCAGTAAAAAAATATAGGTTAAGAATTCATGTGTAAATAAGTAGCAATATGGAGATCTGGGAAAAATCATAAGGACCCAGGAAAAATGGATGCAAAGCATATTGATCGGCAGTGGGATGTTGAAGAATGATAGAGGGGGAATTTTAGGCAAAAGAGGACGGGGCAGGAATAGGACAGAGATGAATAACGGTTTTACTCTTGCTGTCTACGATTTTTTTCATGCTAAAAATGGCTATTTGATCATGAACACTCCTTTGAGTTGGAAAAGCACTATTCATGATAGGGAAAATGAAGTACCTGTCTATTCCTTGCCCTTGAATTCTAATATTTTCGGATGGGCGTCTGTTTCATTGGTAAATTAAAAAAGCCCCACTACCCCAACTTTTTTACACCTCTCCATTGGCCAAAAAACGTGTATCTTCCACTTCCGGTTATATAACAGGTATTGGTACGTCGAAGTTGCGTTAGTACACTGATCACTGCACTACCTGTCCCAAATTTATGCATCCGCTTACGAAATGGCCTCCTTATTCAATCACTGAAATTGTTGGTCATCAGCGTCATATCCATTGGTGGTAATAAAGCATTGCCCAAAGCCACTCTCCAATTCTCATCCAAGTGTAATCAAATTCCGCCTTACCGCGCTTGGGATAATGAATGAGTTTTTTCATCTTTCGACCCTGAGAGAAATTATCGACCGATCCCGGGATGCGTAAGCTGTAAGACATTGGAAAAAAATTTCGCAATTCAAATATTAACTCGCTTTGGACTCCATAACTTGAGATGTTCTTTCGGATTAAGATCATGGAAATATTTTATTCCGCACAAAGCCGCGCATAAGATAAGATTTTATATTGTACCTCTTACTACCTATTTTCTGATTAATGGACTAATTTTAGTGTTGCTCTGTTTTAAGTATCCTAATAAAAGATTGAGGTTGACACTACTCCTGCAGATTCTTTTCAGCACAGATGTGTTCTTTTCAATAAAATGTAAGGAAGCACAAACACATCAAATAACTCGCGACCAAACCATATTATTTTTAAGCGTTCAGCTCTGGAAGTTACTTTATGAATAATACATTCTTGAAAGTCATTTTGTTCTCTTACTATTTTGTAGAGATCGCTCATTAAAATTATTCTTTGCTTCCAATTTTTCCATAAGCTCATAATTTTAGTCATTTTGACGAAAATAGTAATTTAAAATTTCCTCAAGAACGGATAAGGTTAATATTCTTGAAAAATTCACTTAGAAATCATGATATAATGAATGCTTAGCTTAGAAATGTATCCGTAACACTAACATACTGAATCAAGTAGGAGCTTAAGAGAATTAACCGAGTAAACAATTTTCATAGCACATAGCCCTCTTTTCATTTTGATTTTCTTATCGTATCCAAACGAACAAACAAAAAATCCAGATAAGGTGTGTGACAAGTATTTAATATTTTTTTACTTTTTTATAAATCTTTAATGTGTAGAAAATGGAAAGAGTTATAAGCATGCCAATAAAATACGGGAAGTTTCAGCAAAGACTGATAAAAGTGCTGTGCTTAATGATCGATCAAACCTATAAATATAAAAACTGCTAATTTTAGAATGCATCAAAAACAGAGTTAAGAAATAAGTTTACATGCATCGATGAAAACATCTTATAGATTAAAATTGTAAAATATTATTCCCAGTGAATTTTGCGACAATGATTTTAGGATGGATGCATGGAAGAACAGTAAGATTAATTTCTTACATGAAACTACCATTATACCCATTAAGTAACTACTTTTCCTTTACTTTCTTAACTTAAGTAGACAGTGAAAATTTTGCTACCCAAAGCGATTTTTGGCTAATATACGATACATTTTGGATCTAATTAGGTTGCTTAAGTTGCATGAAACTACAGGTTGTATTGGTATACACGTATATCCGTCGACTGAATGTTTAACGTTAGTAAAGTCAGTTAAGCTTTTTTAACGGAATCGAGTATTTAGTGTACAGTGCTAATATAAGGAACTAATTTTTCACATTGGCTTTTGAATGAGATTAATAAATGAAGATCAATACTTTAATAAGCGTATAATAGTTTATTTCTTCTCAATGAGGCTGTAAAAATTCTAACCCACATTTTCCTTTGCTTATTTTCGTATACCACTGCATCTTGGCTGATTTAGGTATCTTACCCTCCAGAAATTCCGCGGTTTTATGTTTATTATCTCTGAAAAAAAACGTAGGGTTAACAAATCGGCTCGTCTCGCATCATTAGGGGGATACTAAACCCTCCTGCCCTCCCCCACTAGTTTCACGCTGTTCTCTTCTAAGCAAAGACTCCTACCGAGAGCCCCTTCCCCCATTACCTTAACCCCGAAGATCATAAAGTGAACCATTGCGGAAGGCAATCAGAGTCAAGTCGGCAATCGCAAGCTATTGGCAACTGTGAAGCAATAGAGGATATGAAATGCGAAAAGGTTGGGTTTCTGGAACTCGATTTTAACGTCGTTGGTGCTGGGGTGCCCGCGGGCTATTTACGCGGTGGACTCACTTCCTATGACGGCTTGCAGGTCGCAGGCATTTTGTCTGGATACGGGATCTACGTGGAGAATAGAGCAGTTATGAATCGTCTATACATCTCGGTATTTTTTTTTCATTCAAATCCTCTCGGTATGTCTTTGTGGGACATACCGAGAGGGAGCTGAACACACTACCGTTTTAGGTTACGATTTTATGCTGATATTTCTTGTCGCTCCAACAAACCTTGCCGCCACTTATCTTTTTCCTTGAATTTTAAAACCATCGCACTCTTTATTTCGTCGAGAATTAAGTTTAAATCTTAATTTATGTGTTACAATGAAATAATAGAAGTATTCGATTACATTTTTTTAAATATTTTCTAGTTTTGACCCACTTGAGAGAATGTTGCATGGAAACATTTTACATGAAAATATTGCATAATTATTTTCGGAATTGAAGCAAAATTAAATTATCTCTGTATTTAATGGCGTTTCGATAAGGGAACTAAGTACATACATCTAAAACGTTTTCCTGAAACAAGCTAGTGAATTAAATATGAGCACTCTTAATCATCACCGCATTTTGAATGTTTTCCTCCTCACTGACGATACGAGATATACCTGTATTAAAAAAAGATCGTATATCTGTCGAGTTAAATACTTATATTCAAATTTGTCACAAAGCCTAATGTTTTGAAAATATTTGACTTCAAGAATGACTTACAAAGGGAAGATGGTACTTTTTTGAAAATTTAATGTTTTTTTTTACAGAAATGTGACATAAAATTCATTCTTTTTAAACATTGTATGCCTTTTCTATGAAAAATATTTCTATATGAAAAATAACATTGAAGATGCATGCATTATCAGAAATATATCGTAATTCATCAAAGTTTAGCTAGTCCTACAGGAATTTGTTTGGTAATTATGCTCGTTTTTTTCGTGTCATGGGATCTTTTAAATATTATTTCTCTCTTACAACTTTCTCACACATAAACGGAAACACATTCGACTTTACTGAAGCCATATCTCGATTAAACAACTCACGATTTAAACTCGTTGAGCATTATTAATAAATGTAACATCCTCGCAGAGTCTATGTAATTATTTCTCATAACAAAAGTATACCACTAAGACCTTGGAACAAAATTATGATCCATTAAGCAAATCATTGAGGCCTTGCCACGTATTTCTCTGGATTGCAACGCGACGGGTGAGGGAATTTCCAAGCAAGCCCTCGGTGAGTATTCAAAGCGGCAACTCATTCTGGTCTGGGTGGGGAGTGGGGTGGGAGTGCAATGCTTACCAGAGACGGCTTTGCCATGGGTCAAATTCGGTTTGCGGGCTTATGTTCTATAAGATTTGATTTTTTTAAATTAAAAGCCTCGCAATGGACGCAGTTTGAATCTTATTGGCCAAGGTTTAGTTGAAAGGTCGAAGTTGTTTTCAATGGGTTTAAAAAAAAATTGAAGCATTAACTAAATGCAGCATTGTCATTATTCGATACAACTTGGTGGTTACAATTACATATTTGTTGGGAAAATAACTTTTGCAAAACATGACATTTTATTAAGACGACCTGGGTACCTTTGACAATGGCATACATATCTAGAAATGTGCTAAGAATATCCTTGTCATTCGATTCAGAAACAGTCGATAACGATAGTAATTTTCAATGATAAGAGATTTCCTGTTGATATCCACTCGTGTTTCTTTAAAGTAACTCTTTAGTTCTTCTTAACTTCTTACCTCTACGTATCTCACATGCTTTATGTATCTGTACCATTTGAAAAATCCCTCTATAACTATATATATACTCCAACCTGATTCCCTTTCCATTATTGTCTTCATAAAGCTGCTAAATTTTTCTTACTCTCTATATTTTCTTTGCCTCCTCTTCGTTGTATTTTGATAAACACATGCAGCTCCGTACTCTTCGCAGAAATACTTAGGTGTTACTTTTCCTGCCCATTCAAAGTTCTCGATTGTTCGGCTATACCATACTTCCAATCATTCCAATACTATAATTTCCTGTGATTGATATGAATACTATAAATATGGTTTAACAAAGTTTTCTCTGATTCTAAGCTTTTGCTGACAGCAGCTTGTTTCACTATTCTCGAGGACAATTGTATTTTTTTTACCGGGGTTATTCATTCGGGCATAAATCATTCTTATTTCTCTCAAGTCTGACGGTCCAAATTTTAGGAATTTTATTCTTCCAAAATGCTGGGTAAATATAAAAAATATATATTACAGAGCGTTTAAAAGTTGAATGAATGAAACTTAAGAAACGTATGCCTCATGTCTCATGGAATTTTCTGAGAGGTAAAATCTAATTCTTTTATAGCAATCTCTTTAGCGTTCGCCTCTTCACGAAGTCGTCTAACGCTCTCCTTTCCCATATATTATGTCCACGTCTTCCTTTCTCTCATTTCTTCAAGACTTTAGCAAACGCGTAACCGCGCTTTTCCACCCACCCTCGCCCGACTCCGCGTACTTCCCACAGTATCTTGCCGAGGGCGATCCTCAAAGAGAGCGGGGGAGAGTAAGAAGGGAGAGGAACCTATCCACGCAGATACGCAGAGGCAGATAAATGCGAATGTGAAGAAAATGGAATGAGAAAAACGAGTGAGAGAGGGCAGCTGCGTTCTTCGCCGAGGCCTTCTCTCCCTTTTTCTTCTCACGGAAAAGGAGACGGGGCTGTGCCTACTCTTCCGAAAGGTTGCGAGGTGGAGGTCATAGTTCAGCAATACGACACTGGTAGCTTTTAATCACCTCATAAATCCTTCCTCAGTTCCGATCTGAGGGGATGATGGGAGGGATGGTGATGGAGTTTAAACCGTTGGGATATTCGAAATGAGGAGTACAAATCATTTAAGCACAATATGAAACTGTTGGAAGCTTTCATTATTTATTTTTTTGCGAGGAGGTCGAGTTAGTAAAGTTAATGGATTTTCAGTCGGATTGGCTTAAAACGGAAAGGTGGTGTCAAGTTCGGACAGAGGCAATACGATATGGAAACATCCGCCGGATTGGTTGTGAAACGGTAAAATGGGCGAGACAAGTCATTAAATTTCAATGGTCCGTGGTGCAGTATTTTGTTGTGAAAGCCAATCTCCGCTGTACATTTTTCTCCCTGGGGGATATCCTTTGTAGTTGGTTAATGGTTAAAATCGTCTGTATGATTGAAATGAAATCTTGAGACGCAATGGGGACAGTTCATAATCTCACAACCCGGCATCCCCTACGCCCCTGCGTCTCCTTCACGAAACTGCCTAGAAAATCCTCCATCCGGTTGTTCATCTGACCGAACTTCGAAATAGTGATTTCCTTTAGCAGCATTTTATCATCAGATTTGTCTCGTGACTATTTTTCGTGCACCGTTAAATTAGAGGTATACAAAATACCTGCTCAGTTTCAGCTGTTAAATTTTTACAAAAACCTCTTGCGTGCGAGGCAGTAATCTTTATTTTACACTGAGTATCAAGGGTATCTCGCTTCGTTACGTCCACGGTTTCTTATAAAAAGTGTTCAAGACCCGAGAACGAGAGAAACTTTATGGCTTCCTGTTGACTTAGCTCTATATACTCAATGAAACGTATAAGCCTTATGATTCAGATATTCTTCAAAAGACTTCTCGGAACGGGTCTTGGTGAAATTAGCCTCCGCCGTTTTTTTTCTTAAATACGAAGCAGAAAATTAAATACGAGCAGTGCAAAATCATGCTCTAAAAGTGATTTTCATCGCAGGAATGAACTATACAACTTGAGAATCCACAGAAGCAGAAATTTCGAAATTAAAAGAATGAAAATTTAATAGGAAATCTCTACTTACGCGCAAGAAAAAAAAACATGCATGCATGCATTAAGGGACGGAGATGGTCAAAGAAAAGTAAAAGAAATTGAATGTCAAGTTAGACTGGAAGGAAAGTCTTGTACGTACAACTTGAAGAGAGACACCGACGGCTACTACCTTAAGGAAACCGAAGGGGAAAGGGAATGCACGTGATGTGCCCGCATGGTCGTGATTAACCAACTCTCTTCAACGGACTGGAGACGCGTGCTGGAGCGTCTTTCTTAAGTGATTCGGCGATTAACCTCTCCTGTGTTCTGCGCACATGAGGAAAAAATCTTTAAACGTTTATGGGCTTAGATGAATTTTAACAATCAGGTTAGACCAGATTGTGTAAGTATTCATATTTATGAATGCCCACGCACACCAACGTGGGATTTAATGAGAAGGGAGTGGGCGTGTTGGAGATAGATAACTGGCTTCCAAGTCCAAAATCAGAATTGGACCAGGGAAAACGGTGCGATTTTTTAAAAGTTATATTCCGACTATTCCTTTGGTCCCTTCGAGAATCTCGTATTGATTATTAAAACCCAATGATGAGAAGATAAATCTGGTGTCATTCGCCAAGAGTAGGCCAATACTGCTCTTGTTACATGTTCTCTTCTTTTTTCTGTTCGCTAAAAAAAACCTAAATGAACTTTTTTTGTCTAACCACTAAGTCTATTCTCACAACACCCAGCAAACCGCTTTGAAGGGAGGATGCTGAATAGTGTGTTGCGACATCAAGCATGATAATAGAGGAGAAGAGGTCTGCAGTGGAGGAATGAGTTTTAGCATGTTTACCTCCAAAACTCTTGAATCGGCCTCTCAGGCATGTTAAATTCGCGAACGTATCATTGTAAGTGCCATTATAACATTCCTTAGCAGGAACAAATTTTAGGTTTAGCAACCCACGAACAGTTTGTTCAGTTCTATAGTCTATTTCAACTAGAATAATCATTCCGCAAATTAGTTTTGTGAGTAGAGCTCACCTCATACTAAGTCATGCAGCGCGGTAGGGGTTTATTTTCCCTTTGCCTTTTTGCGGTTTCTGAAGTGCATACGATAAACGAAAATTCGCACCAATTGGAATAAGCTGATGTTATCTAGAGTCACCCTAATTTGACTGCTGCGCCTTCGTTCAGTAGCGTTACGTATTATGTTACCATGGCCCCCGTTATTTTAAATAAGGAGAAAGAAACATTTAATAGGATGTTAAATTCTTGTGTTTATAAAGCTTTATGTTTGACTCTATGTTACTGAATTTTATTTTTTGCTATGTTTTGCCACTATTGTCTGATCTGCCAATTTTTAATGGTGCTTAAAATACGTATTCCGGATACATACGTAAATAAGTATTCCCATAATTCCACAAACCATATCACATTATTAATACTTGTGTAATGTGTTTCTTCAAGATTTAGTCATTACGTCTCTGTCATTCCTTAACATCTAAATCTTAAATCCTTAGATATTGCACTAATTTTATGAATCTTAGTGTATACTTCGCAGTAATTTTTAACAACAAAGAGTCTTTTTTCTTCTTCACTCAAATACGCGCACAGTTTACGATGTCAGATAGAGATAAATACAAGAATAGATCAGCAAAATCAATTCTATATATCTATCTCCTCAGTTGTCAGTCACTTCAAGTCATTAAGGAAAATCCATCTCAACTCCTTAATTATAGATCTTTTGTTAACAATTGAAATTTCCACAGCTTTATTATTGCCAATTCTTTTATGTGTAATTACTATATTTCATCGTATCCTTATGAATTATGGATAAAGATGTAACTAAAATGAATGGTTTCCAGCAAATGATATTAAGATAATTACTGCATTACTGCCGCTGTAGTACGTTTGACGTATTATAGGCATTTTTGTCACACCATGAAGGACATCTTCGATTTACAGATTTCATACATTGAATAAGATACCTGCGGATGAGACCACGTATTCTTACCATTAAATTCTTTCAGTAATGCACTAAAATGTCAATAAGGTCAACGAATCTAAGAAAAATGCTAATGAAACCTTCCTGATAATTTTTTTTAATTTTAATAAATTATCATTGAATAGTAACGCATCTGTGTAACAATAATAATTTATTACATTCGTCTCAGGTGGTTACACACGCCCCCTTTCAGTGAGTTTCTCCCCGCTTTGTTTATTTGGTCAAAGAAATGAGCCTCAGTCCCTGTTCCCCCCCCTAACTAATTTAAAATTTTCTGCTACTTTAGTTTTCGGTTTTTATTACAGTAATAACAAATAAAATTTAGCAATTTTATAAGCAATTATGCCTTGGAATTAGGTGAAAGAAAGGGTATACTTTAGTTTCATTCTCATCCTAATAAAGACGAATTAAGATCGTTAATTTTATTATTAAAACCATCTAATTGTGCTGATCACGTAACATTGGTACAAGCTAACCGTTTCCGGTTGGTCGTAGGATCCGAGCTCATTTCCACAACACATTTATTCTTTCCTCTGGGGGTAGGGGCTTACGGAACGCCGCAGTGTGGACCTGGAGTAAAAAATGAAATGAAGACACTAAGAGAAGAGATAGTAAATGCAGAGAAGAGGGTAATGGAAAAAGAGAAAATTAATAAGGAAGAAATGAAGGACGAAGCTGGAAGACGGAATGAACGTACAAAAAGAACGAGCGGTCAGTGCCTTTGTTTCCAGTTAGTGTATTTTAAACCTTTCCCTTCCTCTCGCTGGCTTTCAATGCTTTTAACTACCTCGCGCTTCATCTCCGAAGGTTAACGAGTGAAGATTGCAATGAACGATGAATGATTTAAGCCTATACGGTTAGTCGACCGGCATTTCAGTCTCGGATTTCATGGATTACAGGGTTGTTTTTAGGGTGAGCTCAGACCATCCACGGTATGCGGCCAGCCTAGTTAGCCACGCTCTCTACCTACTCAATCCCAAACCCTGGAATTTCCTTCAGCCATTTGCCATTAACTTTACCCATTGTAATTATTATTATTACATCATTATCATCAGTAGTCTAATGGTTGAAGCTAAGATTTTAAGCGTCGCCTTGCACAAATCTCCCGGCATCTCTCTCTCCTCCTTTGCCATACCAAACACTTTTCGTTTGTTTTTCTGTCCATTTCACTTAATCCATTCTTCCTCACACCCATACATTAAACGACTTCTATCTTTGGCTGTTCCTTAACTTGCGATAGTAATTTTCAGAGCTACACAAAGTGTACTCAACATCGAACTTTTCACTATAATGTATGTTATTGCTTAGCATGGATGTTTTATAGTGTTTTCTTACGTCTAATATCTATGTTTTCCCACATACCTCACTAATTCATTCCCTAGAAGCGAACTGAGTAACAAAGTTGCTCAAACTAACTAGATTATATCGTTCAGTTTTTACTACTTATAAAGTTTGGGTCTAATATTAACAGAAAAACTGACTATCTCTGAAACTTACAATCGACTCGACTCATTTGCGAAACGCTAGATACGATTGCCTTTCTAAAATCTATATTTGTTACTCAGAAGCGAAATCAGATGACGCGAATTATTTTATTTTTTCGGAACGAAGGATTGCAGAAGCACTTATTATAGATTTAAGGGTGGCGACCTAGAGCTGAGATCATTTGCATAATTTGGAAAGGATGACAAAGCAGTAAGATTGGAGAGAAACCTGGCGTCGGCATTAGCCTATTCTTAACGAAAGGCGCCAAAGGGTCCGCTACTTAACGTCCCATCTGACGGAAGACGTACTCATTCAAAGTGCTTTCCGCATAGCACCTCAAGTAGGGACCGGGATACAACTGCAAAATATCCGGTGCCTCCAGGATTCGAACCCGGGCCATCTAGGTGGGAAGCCAGTACGTTAGTCACCGCAACATGCCTAACCCCAGAAGCACGTATTTCATGCCTCTCTTTTACTGACCTCAACCTGATAATCATTCGCAGGTGCGCGTTCTTTTTATAGGTATTTTTTGAAATCGTTTAATTCAACGCTTGTAAATAATTGTATGGTTGTTTATTACATGAAAAATTACTCTAAACCGTCTCTTTATTTCGGTAATTCTTTCACTCTGTCAAACCATGAATTTTGTAAATTTCGCTTGCCCAACAGTCTCCTACCTACCCCAAGTCTTCAGCAGCCCTTTGCTTTATAGTATTTCCTGCATCCACTTGTCTTTTATTCAAATTTATCCCCCCAACCTTCTCTCCTCCCCCAACATATCTTTCCCAATATCGGAAACATTTAAGAAACCAGTAAAAAGTTGTGCTGAACGTCTTTCACTTGTTTTCTCATCTTGGATTCTAATGCCATATCTTTAACTCATACTGTAATGTACTTAGCAGTGTTTGCAATATCATCTCATTCTGGCTAATTCTGGCTTGAATATCAGAAAATATGACATCCTCAGTTCCCAACCGCTTCCATAAAGCCTTTGATGTTTTATTATTAAAGCATTTGACCCTACTCTTGCGTCCTACATCATTTCCTTCAGGTCAGCCTTTAAAAGTGCGGGTGATTATTGAGAATTCCGTCCTACTACCCTTCCTATAACCTCATCTACTTGACTCACTTACTAGATTTTCTATCCGCTACCCGCACTGACGCGATATGAGACGCACAAGTGTAGGAGTTATTTTTACCTTCCTTATCTTATGTAATAAGTTCATTAATAAGATGTAATTCACTCTGTCAAAGTTATTCTCAAAATCCACGAATGAAACAAATGCATCCTTGTTATATTCTATATTGCTTACTATTTCTTCAACTATATTGGCACCTCTCCTTCTCCTTTCAGCTCTCAAATAAAATCAAATATTTCTTATAGAAACCATCTACCCGTTTTCATCTTTTGTTGAATGATCGTAGGTGCTTCCTTAGCTAAACTTAGCTTAGCTCAAATGAAATTCATAAACCTATAACCTTAATATCCTGCTGTTCATCCAGTTTTGATATGAGGATCAATACTGATAATTAGTAAAATAAAACAGTTTCTGGCGTAACTTGGTGGAAAATCTTCATATTGACGTTTTTCAATTAAACAACTTTGCTTTTCAACATAAAATTTTTATTCTCATGACCCAGGTTTCGTGACCTAATGATGTTATACTATAGCGAAACCTGGGTCGTTGAGAATAAAAATTTTATGTGGAAAAGCAAAGTTGTTTAGTTGAAAAACGTCAACTGATAATTAGATTAATATTCTAGGTTCATTGTCAAATTCCGTCTGCATTGATATCAATATATAATCAAGTTTACCTGAAGCTAAGCTATCCCTATCAACCCCGAAATATCTTTTCACGTTTGAACTTATTGTTCTAATAATTTTACCTTATTCGTCTTCTCAGTATTATTTCCATTTGGTCTGAAGCTTCTGAGTCTCTATAGTTATTTTCCTGATATTTTTAAATGATTTTCCTTTCTTCCTTCCTGATAGTCCTTAAAAACATACTGAGCACCGTACCTATTTTACCCTCACCCGTACTGAATTTGGTGTCTCCAAATTCCTGTACTACTCTTCCCGTACCTTTTTATTTTTCCTTAGTCAATGTTTTTTTCTGTTTGTGCTTTTCTCTTCTGAGTCCTGTGAGTACTTTCATTCCATTTCCTTCTCTCTATTCATCGTCTATATTACTAACCAACTACACAGTAATTCTCATATTCTTCTTTTTTGATATGCCAACCAATTATATGGATTCATTAACAGCATTCATGGTCCTATTTTTAAGATTTCTCTCTATTTTTTCAACTGTCACTATCGTAAGGCTCGTGCCCTGGATATTACTACCTCTTTCCTGTTATTGTTTCTATTTTATTTATTTCTTTTTTATTATTACTTATATTAGTTTCTATAATTTTAATGCAGCGAGATTTTAGATTACCACAACTATTGTTTTTTTAAATGTATATGAAATATTTTTTCAGGGAAGTCATGCGTGTATGTTGGTTTATTTTAAGAAAGTCAAGAGAAGAATTAAAAAAAAATGATTGACGTGAAAATCACAGACGATATCTTAATTAAATTATAAATTTAATCGTTAAGTCCTGACAATACCCGCACTTCTGAATGCTAATAATGGTGATATTACGTAGTATATGACCTTTAATGAAAATGTAATTCCAAGCATTGATTTAAGGTTTAAATTTGCACAATGCTTACCCCCTGCCACACACCTTTTTGGTGGCTCGCAGGGTACTTATGTAGATGTAGATGTAGATGAATGCTTTCGGAGCTTCAAAAACCCTTTGTTGGTCGAATCCTGAAGAAACGTGTAAAATATCAGAAGAATTGTTGATAATACTTAGGCTTAGCTTGAATTTCCAGTGAATGAATTCATTTATGAATGAGAATGATTTAACACATTTCTTCATATCTGATTTGTAGCATAGTAATTTCTGAAAACGGTTTGCAGTGTGCCTACTTTTGCCTGGCAATGCTCAACGCCATCCCGTGCCCAAGGAAACGATTCTATTCATTTCTCCGAGAAAAATCGCGCGTGTCAATGCGCGTGTCTCCGCGGGCATCACGCGATGATACAAGAATGAAGGAAGAGTCGCGTGCGCGCACCACTTCCTCTCTACTTCTTTGCCTTCTTCCCCTGCCCTCTTTGAGGGAGCGCGTTAAAAATTTCCGGCGTGAAAAATTGTGGAAGAGCCAGCCGGACATGGTCTCCGGCGGAATGAGGGCCAGAGGAAGAAAGCCATATAAATGCGTATAATTTCTGTTCTGCCGATGGGAAGGGATGGGGGGGGGTGGGCAGATAGATCCTTTCACTCCTCTCTCCCACCCCCTCATTTTTTTGTAATGATAAGTCCGCCCACTTTTGCTGTTGCCCAGGAGCCGAGTGAATTTGGGCACTGGAGGAAGGGACTTTTTGGAGGGAATGAGGACTGGGGGAAAGGGATGGGGGGTGGAGTAGGGATTGGGTTGGTTCTACCCGATGGATGGATGTTTGGTTGGGGGTGGTGATGAGAGATTTTAATGGGAGTCGGAGCGGGGCGGATTGATGGAAGAAGGCCCGCAGACAGGCGGGTTTGGGAGGAGGCGGGGGCGGGTCATTGTTTGATTGGCGCCGAGAGGACGCGCTTTATAGAGCGGTCTTCGATGGCAATAGATTCCACGCCACTAAGAAACACGGCGTCTAGCTTTTTGGAGCCGTTATTATATTTTTTATTCTGTTTCGGAAGCCACATACTACCTGTTTTATGGTGGGAGGAATTTTCTTTTATAATTCCAGCATTATGTGCGGCCATTAGTGAGATTATTTTTTGTTGTCGTTTTGACAATTAAACTCAGTGGGTTGCATGCGCGTCGCTCGCAATGATTCGGGTTCTTTATGTGCTTTGTATTTTTAATGCTCTCTCGCCAAATTATGCATTAAAACCTTTGATTCGCATGAGCATTTCGTTCCGCCATGGTCTTTGGTAATGGCCTTTGAAAGGAAAACTTGTTCACCAGTCACCGGCCTGGTAAAATGGAGTTATGGTACAAAGTTTAGTATGTATGTCTCAAGTCAAAAAGATAATATGTGAACTTAGGAGAAAAATTATATCTTCCTGATGATGTTACAGTGTAAACGAAACTAGTCGACGAATAAAGTCTATTCTGTAGAAAGCAAAGATATAATTTTTCTCCTAAGTTAATAATGGAATTCTACAAAGTTAAGGCCTCAACCATTCAGTGCATCAAGATAATATGTGAAAATATTTCACTAATTTTTTTAATTAATCAATAATGTTTTCGTACGATACCCTTTAATGATTTTTTCGAGTCCTTGATCCACGCAGTGAAGACGTTTGTACTTGATGTACGAATATATTCCATTATACCACTGAATTGTAGTTGTGAAATGATCTGAAAAGATATTTCCACAGCTGGGAATTCGCTAGATACAGTACTTACATTCATCATTGCATTCGTATTTTCTTTGCGTTTGAAGAAGAACCCTTATTAATGCATCAATTCTAATTCCTCGAAATGAGTATCCAAATTTCACCGGATTATTAGCGTTTACGTATTAAATAAATGTCTAAATAATAGATTTTAATTTTTGAAATATTCTAAGTGTAAAGTGTGCTCGAGTGTAACATATCAAATGACAATAATATGGAATCTGCCAAGTAAGTTCAAGATACATAAACTTTTATACCTAGGTATTCTTGAAGCTATTATGCTACATTATTAATATTTAAATGGGATATTACAAGCATCAGAATGGAAGAACACTGAGAATAATGTCACAGTTTAACTCATGCACAATTATGTGACTGAATAAAAATAACGTCAAACATCCGACATTAATAGACTGGGAATAGACGGGCACAAAAATTCCGCCCTCGATTTTACGGAATGAATAATAGATCGTGATATAATTTATATTCTCCTGTTTTCGGAATATGTCGTTAATGATGAACCAAAAATATGCAAAATTAGAAATTGGAGCGTTTTTCTCACAAAACCAATCATCCCACCCACATTTAAAATTCAGATTCTTCTCGGAAAACATTCCCATAGATTAATGGCCGATGCCTTGACCGGCATGTTGCAACTGACTGTTGTTTGTGATTCTAGTGGGGACGGTATTCAAATTCATGAAACCATCCATCCATATGCATTCGTTAATTGCTTGGCCTTGCGGTAACGCTGGAATACGCGCGTCATCCTCGAATGGCACCAGGCATCACATCAATTAAACCACACTCCTTCAATCTCCTTCTTAAGGGATACGCATTGCATCACGGAAAGCAGTCGGCCGTAAAAAAAAAGAGCAGTTTTATCGTCCTGTTTTTCTGTGGCGGAAACCTTTTATTATTTTTTTAAAGTGGTCCAAAATTTTTAAACGCGTTTTGATTGCCACAAATTATACCGGCAACCCTTCCGTGTAGGTGGTTGGATCTCTGGAAAAATATAATAGCCTCTCACTCTCTCGCTCTATCTTTTTAAATTTTTTCTTTCGTCGGTCAGCGGCGGGTTATCCAGGAGAAAAGTGGTGATGGGGGAGCAATAGATAATGGTGGGGGAGTCTTAAGCGTAGAGTTTTTAGCTGAAGCCGAAGAAGAGGGAGAACTTGCTCCGTTGAGGCACCCCTTGTAGTCTATACTGTTACCAAAACTTTCAACAAAAGCATTTAGTTATTTCATATTTCATTCGATGTATATCAAATTATCAATTTGCAAACTTTTCCTAATTTCTTAGGTGCATGCACCCTGTGGCCATCTGGAGTCTGAATGGTACATTAATTTTCTCTATTAGAGCAAAATAATAGCTGCGGGTGGAATTGAAACGAGGGAAACACACAAAATCTCCACGCTGAAGCTACAAATTAAATTCTGCACCTAAGAGTCAGCATAAGCTTCGAAAAAATACAGTAAATATCTTAACAATGAGAAAAAATTTAACTAAGTACATTTCATATGGATCAACTTGAGTGTGCATGGCGCCATTGTCTCCTTACTATATAGCTCTTTCCTTCTAGAGGGAGATTTTTTGCCATTTTCCAGGTCAATCTCGATTTTTTTATACTCGGCTGACGCTTCAATTGGCCTATAGGGGACAAAAAATTATTATGTCACTCATTTGGTGAACATTTATGTTGTCTGATACCCATGTGATCTTTTAATAGTGTTATTTTAGTCTAAATGAATTTAAAAAGACTTCTTCATTAATATTTTTTGGCCTTTGACCGAGTCATTAAATGTGCACAAGATAAAATATTGAACTTATCAATGAGGAAAATATTCTGTTGATTTCTTGGAGTCTCAATGGCACATTAATTATCTCTATGAGAGTAAAATAATAGTAGCGGATGGAATAATGACAATGAGTCTTTATTAAAGAATGTTGTTCTAGAAGTTCACCATCCTAATGATCTCTTATGCGGTTATTAATACGATCTTCGAAATAGGTTTAAAAGGAAAATTCATTTCTATGTAACATTTTATTCTCTTTCCAGGAGAAATTAAATGATCAATGTACTTATAACATTGTTCCATTGAAATTTAAAGTCATCAGTTGGATATAGAGCATTCTCACTCCATAGTGGTATGTAGGACACCTACTTCTTTATGATAAATATTTGGAAAATAGGTTGTTGCCGTGATAACTGATAAGTTTCATTCACTGATTCTTCAGTTATAGCGTCAATTACCTCAGCGTGGAAATGAAAAGATGATAACTTTGTAATTTCACAGAAATTTATTACGATACGACCTGGGTTTCGACGTCCAACGTCATCTTCAGGTGGACGTCGAAACCCGGGACGTATCGTAATAAATTTATGTAAAATTACAAAGTTTTCATCTTTTCATTTCCAATATGAATCAATTTCACAAAGTTACGCCGAATGCCATCAATTACCTCAGCGTAATTTACGACAAATTTCTGGAATATTGATCACCCTAAGTTTATAAGCAACTTTGAGGATTTAACCTAATGCCAATACTATCATTTCCAAATCAGCCTCAAGTTTTATTCCATAAGGTCCATACCGATATGGTGCACATATCGGTACGGACATAAGACGGTGGTCTTGGCTCGATAATTAAAAGATTTTTTCCGGCTTCTACCGCGAAGGACTAAATCCGTTCTAAGTTCAATATTAACGCCAGAAGTACAAGTTACTCTTTTAGCTTAAACTTATGGTTTGTCGCTTCGGGGTATAAAATATGAGTTGTAGAATCACTGCAAAGTCATTCCATCAGTGCAATTAACATATTTATTTCATTATTCATTACTACGAATACTCCACTGATCAGAATGCTCAGTAGCATAGCTAGCTTTCCTTTCGAAGATCTTTCTTTTTTAAAAAATAATTCATAAAATATGCGCAGCGCGCGTGAGTATTCCCCTTGAATGAATTCATTCATAATTTGGCAGATCTCTTACGATTGAACTCCCTTATCTCAAATTATAATAATAGAACAAATTGAAATACAAGAGGAGAGGGATTGAAGGGAATCGGAAAACCAAAATGGTTGGCATCGGAAGTGGATGTAAATTCTGTGGCAGCTCAAAAGTATCGGGGGTTGGGGGAGTGTTACGAGGGTGGGAGTGAATTCCTCGTAATAATTAATCCCGGGACTTGGTAAGTGGTCAAGTTTTCTGGGTGACCGCGGGTGAAGGTGGAGAGACGGTCGGTCGTGTTGAAAGAGGTGTGAATTGAGGGGGACGCGAGTGTAAGAAAACGGTTGACGGGTGTGCTCGTGGCGTAACTGGTCCTTCGGGGAATTTGATTTCATTCCGGTCGATCGTTTGTGTAGCGAGGGCAGTAAAGCGAGTGAGGGGAAAGGGAAGATAGATCTGAAAGGGCATTTTAGAGTCCGCACTGACTGTCTGTTCGTAGGTCCATGCTCAGTACGAGCTGGCTCGAATATAGTTCCTGTAAGACTAGGAACTCAGGAAACTAAAGTGAGAGATGGGAAGGAATTTTTCAGTCAATTTGTCAATTAAACAGTGGTTCTACCATCAAATATCATAGTACTTGCTTCCCTGAAAGGTATCATTATTTGTTTAAGCCACCACTCCGTTAAAACTTGGCTAACTGGAAATATTACGAACTTAGCGGCTCTAAGCAAGTTGGTCAACAAGTCTCCGATTTCACTTTAACATTGTTATGAACAATAAGTAGAGCCGCAAATAATAAGACAAATCCTTAGCCACAAGAAAAAGGGCGCGAGGGAAGAACGATCGTTACACTTGCCCCCCGAGCCGGGAGGTTCTCCAGGTCGAATTTGGTTGAAATTGTCTCATAAGTTGTTTTTAATGTTTAGTTAGTTCATTTTCCCGAAAGTAAGAGTACGCACTGAAAGGTTGTTGAAGTGGTTTCTTGCTTTCAAGCAGGTATTTGTTTTACTTATTAGATGAGTTCCGTGTCTTTTTCTTCCGCCCAATCATTCAGATTTGTTATTAAGGGCCCATGTTCTGGTGTGAAGTAGTGTCACAAAATAAGTTCCATTTAACGCTGTCTATCAACATTTTCGGATGTAACAATGTTCTTCAAAAATAATGTACGAGGGTGGTCCCATAAGTACCCGGCCTGACCAAGAGATGACGGCACTTATTTAAAAAGATATTGTATTAGAAAGTACGCAATGTATAAAGCTTATTTTTCAAGTTGGAAGACGCTCCGTTGTTTAGTATTTGTTTGGCAGCCTTTAATAGTGAGCTTTTTCAGTGAATTGGTGAAAATGGAGACAATTATTCATCGTTATATGATACAATACTTTTATTTGAAAGGCCTCAACACAACCAACATAAAATCTGAACAGGATTCTACTCTGGGTGAGTATCCTCCTCCGTTTACAACATTAAAATATTGGGTAGCCGAGTTTAAACGAGGCCGTACGAGCTGCCAAGACGGGCATCGCATTGGTCGACCAAATGAGGTGACGACTTCAGAAACTGTGAAGAAAATCCACAAGTGATACTGAATGATCGTCGACTGAAAGTGCACGAGCTAGCAGGCAAATTAGGCATTGCAAAAAGTGCGGTACATTGCATATTAATTGAAATTTTGGACATGATAAAGCTAAGCGCAAGATTGGTGCCGCGTTTGCTCACACTCGAGCAAAGACAGTGTCGTGACGATGTTTCAATTGAGTGTTTAGCAAAGTTTCACAGCAACAAAGCAGAATTTTTGCGAGTTTTCGAGCAAAGCAGAGTTTCATAGCCATGCGTGAAACATGGGTCCATTACTTCACATCTGAGACAAAAGAACAATCCGAATGGAATTCATGAAGAAGTATAGGCTATATTCTACTATACAAAGTTTCCTCACCCAATCAGAAATATTTGCAAATACTACGATGACATTTTCACAGAGTCGACAGACGTACCGGAATGAGCCAAGACCTTTGAAGTTATTGATTCCTGATCATATCTCAAATAGTTTTTTAATTGGGGTAGGACGTACTCAATTACTTGCTTTGATAAGTTGGAAAAGGAAAGCAATTAATGACTTCGGACTGGGGAAAATGAACGATGGGATATTTTTTTTGTACGACAACGCAACATCCCAGAAGGGGATCGGAAATTTTGGTGTAAAATACTACGGTCACATTCTTCCTAAAACCCTGATTTTGCACTCTGCGATTTCTACTTATTCCCTGAAATGAAAAAGTATCTTAGAGGAAATGGCTGAAGAGCTGCGGAATTGATGCAGAAGTGATGGAATACGTCGGACAAAGGTTCAATGAAATTACAGTGGTTTTTTTCTCGCTACGTAAAACAGTTTCATTTTTCAACCTAAAAAGTTTTTGATTAAACGAGATGATAATGTCGAAATGCAGAAGAAGCTTGTATGTTTGAGAAAATATACCGTCAGATTTACCAGTTAATATTTTTACAGAGAAACTAACCCCTGAATACACCCTATAACGTATCTGGTATGTCCGTGCTCCTGCCCTTCCCATATGCCCCGATGGGAATATCTTTCATTTAATAGGTTGGGTATCACCAGGAATTCCAGGGACAAAATTTGGGAACCAGAAAGTATACTTTTGATTCACATATTCCATCGAATGCATTGTAGCTCACAGGAGTTCAATCTGTTTTAAGGAACATACCCAATATGTTACCAAAACTTCCGCTCCGTTACCCTATGTCGTACTCTAGTACATGATTTTTCTCTGAACTGCACTAAAAGTGTCTTTTTAAGATTTAAAAAAGGACTCTTCTCCATTATGCCCTTGCTTGCGCTTAATATACGAGTTCTCATTTGGGCTGATTAATATTCTTTTAGTTATCTTGAGCCAAAGTCTTGGTAGTCGAGTGATTAGAGCGTTGGACCGGAAGCCCCACGTTCTAATCCCGGGGACGCCTCTTGAGACTCTCAGCTTCAACCAAGCTGTGTGATTTTTCGGTCACCAAATCTTCTTGGGAAATCATTGGAGGCACAGAGAAAGGAACTGGTTCCCCGCACAGACGCGTGAATTTCTCCCGGCGTTGGTCATAGTATTGGGTGAGCTCTACTGTCCTCTATTAAACCGACATTCGGGTTGATAAATGTGGTTCGGTAGCTTGAGCCTTTCATTATCATATCCATAAACAAGAAATGCTGCTTAATAGCTGATCATATCCCGTTTCTTTTTTCATTACGTGCTTGCATTCTCCCAAGCAATCCAGGATAATATTTTCAAATTGGTCACCTTTATAAATGCAGGTTCATTTAGGAACGAGGAACAAATATGACAGTAATCGTTGACTGAAAATAATAAATAATTTAATGGATGATATGGAATGATTGTTATTTCAGTCATAGGAGGCAGTGAGCAGACTGTATTACCGGTGATTTAGCAATCAAGGGTGATTGAAAATTACAACGACTGAAGATGGTGGGATGATCCCGATATTTTAGAAATTTCCTTTAATATTCCCAGCAAAATAATAAAGTACTATTATGTTCAAAAAGCTTTTTGGTGTCAGTTGATTTCTTTGAACAATCATGCCTTTTTTAATTCTTTCTTTCTCTTCCCAATGATCATTATAAAGTTTTGTACTAACCATCGAAATTATTTGTTGATTCATCTGAGATAACAGTTAAAAATCTAAATGAATTCGTCCTTTTTTCTGTACATCAAAAATATAATTAAACGATGACCTACAGTAAGTAGAATAGTAACACAATTTTCTGCAGCCTTCATTTAAAAAGGGAAATCGCAGTAAATTTTCATTCTCTCATAACAAATTGGACTTTCTTTACCTCGTTACTTCTAGTTTTTTTCATATTATATCGTACTTCTACACCGTCTCAATAAGGCTAAGGGTTGGTTCCTTTACTTCCTTAAAGAAAATGGTCGGAGAGAGGACGAGGGAGGTGTTCAACGGTAAAAAAATAGACTCTGAGAGGATCGTAACCAAGGGATACAAAGGTTTTTGAGAGGAAAATGTAGATGAGTGGGAAGTTCTCAAGGACTTGGAATTAATTACATTACTGATAAGTATTGATTAAATTTTACGCCCCTCTAATTGCCCGAAAGAGAGACACGTTTCAAAGAACTGCTCTATTTTTTTTGGAAAGTCTTGGGCATTCTTTTTCATAATAATTAGAACCAATCCTTAATGATTATCATAGTTTGGGAACACTGACAATTTATATCTTCTTGTGGCGGAAGTACCAGAGGGTGTTGGAAGGATTCCAACGAACCAATGGCATTTTTGTATATTCAAGACAATTTCGGTTATTTCTCCTCAAATGGCTACCGTAATCTCTCTTCATCTATGTTACACATCTTAGGGTAAAGGGACGCCGGATTCTAGGGAGGAATAAAAACCCGGGCACTGCGGTTTCTACGATATCTTGAGTACAGAACTTCCACAATCAAGCAATGTTTATGACCCCTTACTTATGACATGCCCATAATTAGATATCGATTTCTCTCCACCCACTATCCCTTAGGCTGGAGTCGTCGGCCTGCCTTTTTCTCCCAAGCAGAGTATGAGTTATGAGTGAAACTAATTTTCCTCTTTTATAAAATATGTCTGGATATTCCGTCATTATTGTTTCGCGAATTTTTTCGAGAAACAATTGAGTACAGTAAGAGGGTCTTATCGTGCCGTTCGCATGAACGAGAAAACATCCGTGGCTCGTCTAAAGTTTCTAATGAAACAAGAATGAAATATGGCCATCCCTCACCATTGTGTAGCTTAAGTTCCAATTATATAATTTTGAATAACCTGTTTTTTTCTAGGAGAAGCGATTCATTGTCAGCCGAGAGTTCGGAGAATGCTTAGAATCAAAACCAAGTAGAAATATATTTTATTTCCTGGTTAATTCCATCCAAAAGGTTTTTGTAGGAAAAACCCACTTCTAATTCAATGAGAATGAAATTTGATAGTGGCTTTAACAAAGGTTTACCTGCGTGTCTACCGCGTGCTGACCCTAAAAATACTTCTCGAGTGCTCTTCTTGTTCAAATGACCAGAAGAGCCGAAGTTTATGGTCCCAACTGTAGCTGCCACTTACATGAGCATGAAACTCTAAGTCGTTATAAGGAATCCATTTGTGATGATGGAAATGATATTGAGACCTTGAAAATTGCAGAGGGTGTACAAAGATATAACGCGGCACCTTAAAAGGAGACGAAGCCGCGGGACTTGAATCAAGGGTTGAGTCTTCCACGTGGCGGAACAGGCACATGGAAAGCGGAGAATTTCACCTGAAGGAGTGACAGCCCTAGGATCCTATTAAAATGAAGTCAACCTTCAATCCTACAGGAGGGTCTATAAATGCACATACAGTTGTGTTTTCCACAATTACACGAGAAAGTACAGGAAATAAGAAACGCAACTTCTATATTTATACATTCAATTGGCTAGGTAGATAGTAAAAATTTGCTTGTAGATACCATGTTGATAGTCAAAATTAACAAACTATAAATTTTCTTAAAATTTGTAAAGCTTTACATTATTTTCAGGAGAGTCTTCCAAATGTGTTTGCATTGAAGGATTTAAGGCAAATGAGGATGAAAATTGAACAATGCGTTAAGCAGGAAATTATTATTTCAGTGGTCATCCCCTCGGAAAAGAAGAATACTTAATATCAGCGTTAATTCTGTATAAAATGCCACAAAATCATTTTCTTGAGTTTCAATCGTTTTTCTCCGTGGTGAGACGAACAGCTAAAACTAGTGTTAGCAATTAGAATATTCGGTGATTACCTCACTGTTATGTAAAGGCCGAGCAAAAAATTCTCATCGGACGGGTAATTTACATCTCCCACCGCAATATATACACGCAGGTGGGCATCGTGAAAAAAATGCCCAAAACAAACGTTTCGAACGCAGTCGCCGGGATTTGAAACATGACACGAGAGGAATGTTAAGATCGAATGAAGAGATACACCAAGGAAACCAATGTAAATATATTGACCGGCATCAGACACACTTGAAACTTCACCATCATCGCTCCACACAGGACTTTCCCGCCCACCACTCCAAGTTCCCCCCTTCCCCATTGCCGAGAGAGGGGGCGGCGAAGGGTGTGCGCGGGCGTGTAAGGTGGGTGGGAGAGCGCTCCCTTCACCACCCGTCCCCGAAGGGCCTCTTCATGGATGACTCGTGAGACGAGTGCAGAAGGGTTTCGGGACACGCCCCCGTCCCACCCCGCAAACCCATCGTCGGAAGCGTTTGCGAAGCTTTTCCCCACCAGAAGGGGAGACGACAATGGGAGCGAGCCAGGAATTTTCGGGGGAAGGGAGAGATGATGATCGTTCAGTGGCCAGTGGCGATCGCTTCACCTCACCCGCTGCAGAGAGAGCAAGAGGAATTTAAAAAACCGCCCATGGATCGTGGGATGAGAAAAACTTTAGTTCCGGGCTTTTTTTCCTGTTCACACCGCTGATTTTCCCGGAATCTTGATTTGTTTGGCTAGATTTTTGTTCGAAGGTGTTGTGAGATTCGTGATTTGCCCTGCTAAATCTTCTAAAAAATTTAATTTGAAACACATCGTGTATTACCGTTTTTCTCGGGACGATAAACACATTGAGGTCTTCTAGAATGCACACCAAGTTTGGTGAGTTCCATAAATATGTCCAAATAAAAATTCTTTCGGAAGCTAAGAAAATAGTATCGTAATTTAGATGATGCATGTGTATCTGAACTCGTGGGCGAAAAAAATATTAGTGCACTATTTATCTGCAATATTAAACATTTAAAAGGAAATGTAATAGATTCTTTTCTTCAAGGCTCTAGTTAGCGTAGCTTTGTACGTAATTTTATTTATTATTATTATTATTATATATTTTATTAACCCATCGTAGATCACAGTCTCTCAGATATTGTTTCTAGTAGAAACAAGTCGCAGGGGATGGAATGTCGTAAAGGTACATTTTTTATGTTTACTGATGAAGGTATTTAATGTTCGGCTATAAGAAAGACCAGGCTAGGCTATAAGTAAATGTTTTTTAATAGTAAAAATGAGTTTCAAAGGTCCAATATTCTACGGAACCTTTTAAGACATATATTTACGTTGTAATGATAAATATAAATAAATGATATTCCAGAGTCTTTACTGCAATAAATTGTTGACCTCAATCACACCCATCATTTCTGAAAATTTGCAAAATAAAATGAAGAATATAAGCGGATGTTCACTGCAGTTTGTATCTTTATCGTCTCCATAAACGGTTACTTCTTTTTATACCATATAATAATAGCGAGCAATAACGAATAGAGCTGTCACGAAATTGTTACGTCCCCTGGCACCACTAAGGCATAAACTTCATTATTCTCAATCAATTTTTTTGTGTAGATCGTTCAGCCCAGTCGAGAAGTATCATCCTCATTTAAAGAATAGTTCCCACTCGGAAGTAGCCGATTACTCTATATGCTTCCCTACCAACCCGATCCTTGCGAACAAAAGTAGCAACTGGTGGAGTTCACTAAACGTAGCATAATTAATTTAGTTGGTAACACTTCCAAAAAAACTCTGATTCTAATTCTAAGGTGAGATAATAATTTCCCGGACGTAAAACTCCAATCAAAACTTTACTTCCGAGCATGCACTCTCCATAATTAATTCACACTTGGGGACAAATATGTATTTCAGGGGAGAATACAAGTATTTTTGGACCCAGGAATCAATTTTAGAGTTTGGGTCACGTCGAAGTATTCTTACCTTTGCTGTCCCTATCAGCGCAATGACTAAACAAAATCTTCAATAGCCTTGAACAGTTTTGGAGGTTCGACCCATTTCTTCGAAAGATGACTGGCTAGACTGAAGAAACATTATATGTTTTCTTTTTTAATTAAGTAGACGTTGGCTTTCCTCGATAGAAACGTAGACCCACGACGTGCGCCTAAAACTGACATCTCATTTATACTCCTTTAGAATTAATGTTTTATTTAAAATACAGCCGATTGTAAAATGTATTTTTAATTCATACGTACTATAAAATATGCTTAGAATATGGTATGCTTAGACAGTGCTCTATATTTTATTAGAATAATTGTTTGATGCAATAGGTCGACAAATATAGTGTATTTTGGAAAGCAGAGAATTCGAATATTTACTATACCAATTATCTTAATGTTTAGTTTTATTTCGTTAAAAAGACATTGGTTGGAGGTTTTAATAATGTATTGGAAAGCATTAGTGAAGGTTAAGTAATACAATTAACCAAGACAGCAAAAACTAAAAATAAAGGTGATGTACTAAATTTACTTTTATTTCGAAGGGATTTTATAACTGCATGCTGAAATTCGCATTGAATTATCATGTACGCACGTACGTATTTTAGCAAAAGGTATTTAGTCAAATGAAAAGCCACCAAACTAGAAGATGAAAATTGCAAAACCTTTTTTCCTAATGTTTATGTCAAAATTGTGTGCATTTTAATACTTTACTTATTTAAAAAAGTTCATCGCAATAAGCTATAAATTTACAACTCCACCGTATTTCTTTAGACACAACCTGGGTTTGACGTTAAACATTTTCAGAAGGTTGACGTTCTGCGTCATTTTCACGCGATGATGAAGTTTAACATCGAAATCTGGGTCTTGTCGGTGGGAAAATTAGAGAGAGATTACAAAGATTGTAGAAATAGTTTTGCGATGAAATTAATCGATGAAATCAGGATTAAAAGAACCAATCAGATTAGAAAAATTTCACATGGCAGAAAAAAATTTCATCTATTATCTTCAAATTCCTGTAATCGTTATTGAAGTCCTTTATTAGAAATCAATCTTATCTACCTAATCACGTTTTGGACATGAATAAACGTCAGATTTTATTCTCTGCATACCGAAAGACATAGAAAGCCTAAATGTAATGCACATTTTCGCGTCTGTAGGTCAGAGCGGCGCCAATTTACCAAGCTCTAATTAAGGGCAGGAAGTGGTAAAACTGTAAACTTCATTCTATACAAGTAGTTAATTGTAAAATATAGCATAGAAGGCTGTATCAATGCAAAATACTACAGATGGATACTTACGATTTATATCAATGTCACAGGGTTTTACTGATGAGTTGAACTACTATATTCCATATCAAATAAAAGTCGTATATATTTGCCATTCGTTTTTAACAAGTAAATTTTTTAAGATGTTGACATAAATAGATAAGGAGAACAGACATCAGAGAAATAAGTATTCAATTATTTGTCCAGCATTCGCAGTCAAAAAGAGTGATTGCGCCAATTTAAGTTAAAGTTTTTAAAACAAGTGTTGATAGAGAAATTGAAAGCAGAATTTACGCGAAAAACTAAGCCAAGGGTCCTTGAAACCTTTGCCAATCCTACTTAAAAATAAGTAAATATTCATACACGGAGATTTATGATATATCATACATGAATGTGTGATTTTTTTCCATCGCGATATTTGATTGAAACATTGTTTATACCACAAAATGAAAAATAACTGTTTGCAGGATGAGCTGACGAGATCGAGGGATAATATTAGAAAAGAATACACTCCTCAAGATTTATCAGTCAACAAATATGTACATACATATGGTATGAGATACTTTTCTCAGGGTAGATTGATTTTGTATCAATTCATCTAGAGTTTCACCAGAATAAATTAGTTTTACAGTTCAGTCAATAACGTTTTGGGATATCGATAGAGTCGACAGCGTATACGCTTCTCTCTCCGAAGTGTGAATCCGAAAATATTTTTGGTAACACCGCAGCTTTGGACTAACATCACACTGGAACCACAATTCGTATTTCAATTGTTTGTTTAAATTTCCTACAAATTAAAGCGATATAGAGGCAGCAGTATTTTTGGGGAACTGCCTTATGGAAATGTAGGGAATAATTATAATTGAAGGCTGCAAATATAGTTGCCATCCCAAATAATAGAATAAAATTATTTTAGTATATTGATTTCCTGCTACAGTGATGTTAATCCATGAGCTTTCTTCCAAAATGTGGGTAGATATGGAGCTGAAAAAAATTATAAAATAAACAAGTGAGAAAAATCGCTTGAATAACGATTGACGGATCTCTGGGCATATTCTTCGAAGTGTGTGGAAAGATTTTCCAATTACGTCTGGCTGGCCCTCTGATATAGAGAAATGGATTTCAGAATGGCTACCTGGGGGATTTTCGCTCTTTCTTCCCTCGTCTGATGGCTGCCCTGCTTCTCTCCCACCGTTCTACCCACGTCTAATGTCCTGCGCGGAGACATTAAATAGGGGTCCAAGGCTCGCGGTGACGGCTGAACTCCTCTTCCTCTTCCCGGGGCAGATTGAGCCGTAAACTTTTTCGATGAATTCCTTTCCTCTTGATGGCTTCAATCGACCGCTCATAAATACATGTATGCATGAACGCTGGAATATAGAATTTGGTCCGAGGTGGCGGCGGCAGCGTCTTCGGAAATGAACGATTTTGATTGATGAATCTGGGGCCGAGAGAGAAATCACGTGAAATCTATCGAGGGGCAATTGTAGATTCACCACACACTGTCTTCATTTAATGCGGGAATGAATTAAAAGTTAAGATTTTTTTACGCCTCCAAGGAATAAATCGAAAAATCTTTTTAATCACTCCCGGAGTTTAAGCTGTCACTGCGGAACCAAAACATCATTTTCAATTAGTGGAGCAGTTTCGTTTTTAAGGATGGCCGGTTTTAAACGATTCATGAGGAAGAACCAGGTTTTTAATTGATCAGAGAAGAAAAAAGTAAAACCTCTCTTGAACAGAATAAAATGTTACAATTGATATTACCTGAACGGTTCATTTAGACCACAATATAAAAGGACGAACCTTAGCAGTTACAATAACAGCTGCGATAGTTCAAAGGGCTGTTCAGGGTCTTGATACGGTTTTTCTTCTAAAAATATGTAGTATTTCAACTGTAATCGCACATTAAAATACTTCAATTACCTCGGAATGGCTGCTGACACACTTGAAAAAATAATTGATTTGATGCTCCAAATATTCCAGACAGCTAAACTTTGGAATTGTGAAATATCTTCAGGTTTTTTCATAAACACCTCTGATATACTCTAGGATTTCGTTTCTCTTTAGGTCTCTTTATTGTAATACTGGATACTAAAAACAATACTACTATATTATTTCCCAAAGTAAACATTACTTACCTCACTTCAAGTTAGTAAAATATATTTTTTTAGTCATCTTGGTTTTGATGTTCAATAACATTGCAAGATTATTGATTTGTATTCGACCCAAAACTATGGTCCAAAATATAACTATTAGTGGATAGATTTTTTAATGCATCAAAATGAATAAATACTGCCGAGTTGCGCAAATTGAAGTAATATTTGTAAAAATAAATACTTACTACCGCTATTAAAATTCTACTATGAACACTGGATCAAAATATTAACATTAAAAATATTGAGCTATTGAACTAAAAATAAGGCGTATGCATAATATGTACTGTAGTGAAATAATAGAGCTAAAATTTTCCAAGCTTAACATTAAACTGTAATGTGCACCTGGTAAGGGGTTGTGGAGTTCTTAATAGAAGAAGATAATTTTTGGTCTACAAGGGCTTTCAAAATGCTAATCTTTTCTAGAGTATTTGTATTAGATCTCCTAGGTACTTATATTAAGGAATCAATAGATTTACTCATTAGTTAAATGTTTTTAGTGAAATTATTGTTTTTATAGGTATATTTATAGAAAATGGATGCTTCAAATGTCTTAAGAATGTTGTTTATATTCCTAAGATAAAAATTTCAATTTATGATTCTCTTCCACAGCTAAATTAGTTACTTTTGTTCCAATGTACATATCTTTCATTTGCCTTTGTTCACAAGTCATTTACACCCCTTGTTAGTGGAATTGTATGACTCTAATGAGAAAATTGCCTGATTTCAAGCATAGAAATAATTTAACATAAGCCTGCATTGACATATATTCATCAGTCTTTGATCCAATTAATAGCTCGAGAAATGAAATGAAAATCATTACAATTTGAGTTATATGATATACGTATATGCTGAAAACTTAGTAAACATGGGGTATCCTAATTCAATGTCCCTTAATATTTACAGAAGTATTAATTTTGGTATAATCATTATGTAAAGTATGTCCTCGCAGCCTTCATAGCATAACTATTATAATTACTCGTGTATAAAATTTTCTCCAATAAATATTTTCTGGAAATTCCTCCGCAGAAACCAACCAAGGAAGGTATCTTGTGACTCTTGCAAGTCATTTTTGGGACGTCTGTATGCATTGGATACATCCTATTTATAAAATATTCTCCAACTATTCTCAGTGACATTTCCGATATGCATATCTATCGGAACCAAAATTATTGCGATTACGACCTCCACAGCAATCTGTGTAGATATTTCTCAATATCATAAGATGCTGGGAGATATAAGAAGAACTGTCCATGAATTCTCAGCGACTCTTGAAATTCGATGTAGAGGGTTATTTACATATAATTTATGAGGCCATGATATGGTGCAGCCAGTTTCATTTTGTGTGAAGAGCTGACTTATGATAAAATTAAAATTGTAGTCACGAGCCCTCATTTATCAAGTGCGTGAATTTGCATTGGGAACGTTGTGAAAATTAGTTTTTTATATTTTGAATTTCACCTAAGAGTTTTCGTGAAAATGTTTTCCTTATAAAGTCAACATCAATTAAAACGTCATAGCTAAAGAAGTAGTTCCCTTTTGTCCTAAGTAACCATTGCACATATCAGTTTTTAATTGGATATTATAACAATTAAGTGATTTTTTGAAAAAATCTTTACTTATTTCACGAATGCCTTTACAGTATGATGCGCATTTTTATTAAAATGTAGGAAATGTTTAGCACCACTTATTCATTCATACATATAGCTAATTTAGCATGACCAACAATTGTAGGCACTTCTTTTAGAGTTTCCTCATTGTTTTGTTTTGAACTTTTTTGATAGGGCATAAATCGTAGTGAATAACTTCAAGGAATTCGCTTCCGTTCGAGCAATTTACTTTAAAGAAATCGAATAATTTTCCGAATGTTAACGCAAAAAGTGGGCATCAAGGGAGTCCAGGTGAATGGCAAAGAAATCAACATGATCCTATTCGCTGACAGAAAAGCAGTATTCGTGGAAATTCAAGAGGACCTGTAAGCAACGCTATGAATGAATACTATGAGAAGTACTTCGGGAATATAATATGTGCATTAACAAGAAGAGAACTTAAATCCTTGTACGTGGAAGAGAGAAGCCGAAGGCAGCAGATATGGCGATTCGAAGTGAGAAACAGGATAGCCTTCATCTACCAGGTGTATATGACTTGGGACGGAAATGTTTGGCCGACGTCAAGCGAAAACTAGCTTAAGCTAAGACGCTGTTCCTTATGAAGAAGCAAATACTTTGCTCAATAAAGTTGAGGTTGCAAACAGGGAAGCAGTGCGTAAAAACGATCGTATTGAGCTTTAGCTATTTGCTATTTAGCTAAATTTAGTTTAGCTAGTATTTAGCTATTTAGCTAAAAACTATCGTATAAACGCTTTACGTTTTAGTCATATGGAACGAGCTTTGAGGCATAGGCATAATGGAACAATTAGAAACATAATAGAAGGGCGCGAATTGAAGAGAAAATCCTTAGAGAAAGACTAAGAGACAAGTACATTGGAAAAATTAAGGTCGTAAATAGAAAAGCAATCAGGGGGTGAGTGAATCAACACCAAATTGAGAAGAATGAAGGTCTTCAGTAAACCAGTCTTAGGATTGAGAAACTGATGATGATGATGAGGGCAATGAAACGAAATAAATTTTAAAGTGGGTTGAGATGATGTTATATTAAAGAAAGAGGGAAGAGAGAGGAATGAACTGAAGTTTATCATTTCTCACAACTCATGAGATTAACTGTCTGCGAATAATCAGAGGGATCTGCTGGCTCAATTTATTTTCCTGACTAATCAGCTATGTTTCAAATGTTTAAAGTAATGCAGCTGAATTTATTTAAAATTTTAATTTTCCAGCTACTAAACATACAAATTTACATGATAACAAAATATTCCGAAGTTTTGTGTAGTGAAGGACAACGCCATTAATTTAGGCAATTAAAGAAATCCCGTTGGGTGTTGAGTTTAAAGGGTGAAAATTAGAGAATAATTTCGCACCAACATCAGAGTAATTTTTCCCAAAATACATGATATTTCACAGAGGAAAAATGAATAATGTATTTCCAAAATAATCAAGATTATATTCATTACTTGCAGATTAATCACTTACACCAAAATTTGAATTGTAAACGTTTCCCGCTATAGATGTTTGACAGCCCAGTACGCAAAACAACTTGTCAAACGGGATGGCCCAATAAAATGTCGGCTCCGCCTCGCGTTACTCCCTAGCTCCAGTTGATAGTCCATAAATCATAGCGATTTCGTAAATTTATAAAATAAAAGAATTTCGTCTTTGGAATGGACAGATAAATCAATAAAATATGTTCACTGCATCCACTATTTCATCGATGGATGCCTTTTTTGGTAAGATGAAATATTTCCATAAACCCATCTATTTTGCATAAATTTGCTACACTACATAATATTATGTGTCATTAATACGTACGATAAAAAATAAGCGTCGTGTAAATTGGTTCTTTATGCCAATCAAACTATGTCGGTACTGTCTACGTACCTTGACCCCTTGGATCCAAATTAGTATCTAGTTGATAATTATCTCGCAGATTCCCGGGGGTATATGCGCTAAACGATCAATGATTTTCTTCTTATCTAAGATATTATTTCAATTGTATTTTGTTTCTAATTTCATTCATCCTCTCAAGAATGAAATGAGCAGCATTGTTCAACAATAAAGATGTGAACGAGAATCGATCTCCTAAGGGCTACATAAAAAATGCCAACTTGGGACCAGTGTCTTCGTAAAATAGTCATCAATGCAAATATATATATAAATATATTTATTTATTTCCATGTTTATGAATATGTGTTCGTCATATGGCGGGTTTTCGTTTTTGTATATACATACATACATATATATATATTCTATTTTTCAATAATGTGTCACACGTCATCGGGATTAGTACATGGGTGAACTCTACCATCACCTACTAAACCGACCTTAAGGGTTGATTACTGTGTTTATGGTTTTTTTTTTAGTTCTTTGGTCTATATAAAAATTCTATGTATTCGTTTTTGAATGTTTGTGTGTGTGTATATATATATATATATATATATATATATATATATATATATATATAAATTCACTGATAGTCATAACAAACACAGAAACCAAAACACAAAAGAGGAAAAACTCACTGGTTCTTGAATTTACATTACACGTTTGTGGGTTTTCCAAAAAAGTGTATATATATACATATATATATATATATATATAAACACAGTAGGTTTAGTAGGTGATGGCAGAGCTCACCCATGTACCAAGCAACGGCGTGTGAATATTCACACATCAGGGTAGGGGGGCCAGTTCCTTTCCCTGGGCCGGTTATGGTTTCCCAGAAAGATCTGGTACCCGAAAAATCAACTAGCTTGGGTGGAGCTGCGGGTGCCCAAAGTACTTTGCCCGGGAATCGAACCCGGGACCCTCCGGTCAGTAGTCCAACGCTCTACCCACTAGACCACTGCGACCCGCATATAACTACGGAACTAATCCTACAAAAATCTCCAATAGTTATAATAAAATTATTAATCCTATTGGACTTTTCGCCGCTTTTGATCAACTAGCGAGGCCAATACGGTAAAATATTAACACAATGGAATATTAAAGAGCATAAAATGGAGGTCATTAAATCAAAGGAGTTGATAAGATAGAGAGGTAAGGAGTACTTGTCATTTAATTTTATCCTCAAAAAGGCAGAAGGAATATGGTTTACGAATCTATTAATATTTTTACAAGAGGTTTCTTGGTTCTTACTTTATTGTGGTAAGATTTACTTATAGACTCTAAACTTCATGGAGTTATTGGCATTGATATTCAAATAAACATTAATTTGCCCTAGTTTTGACAACAATTGTATTTTTTTTATTTTATGTTTAAGTAATATACGTAGTGCGGTTTAAGGTGATTACGATTGTAGTCGTCGATCGTTACCTCGAATTAGGAAACGCTCAACGAATAAAATGCCGGTTGTTTGCGGTTTGACTGTTGGCCAATCACCTGTCTTATAATACAACTGTTTTTCCTGAAACTATTATTAATATTGCGAAATAAAAATTGAAATTTAACAATAATCGCACAAAAAGTCCTTTTCCGAATTTTAGGAGAACACCATTTTTACCATTCACGAAAAATGTCCAAATTGTTCGTAATGACAATTAAAATCGGTTTACGATACAATTCCCGCTGTCAAAACTGGTTTTCTTACTCTTTATTTCCATTCACACATAGAAGAATTCATCAAAACATGCTTTCATGAAAAACGCCGACGACGAACGGCACACAATCCTTTCAAGTTTTTAGAGTGGTGCAGCTGCTTGTCTTTGCCACCGTTCGCCTTTTGACTCACCCCAAGACGTCCACCTCCCGTTCGAAAAAAATCCTTCTCTCTCAAGGAAGGCTGTGCGGCATTCTAAAAGATTTCCACATCTGTCTAGCTTGCATAACTTGTCTTTTCACAAAACAAAGCTAATAATTTACGTAAGATATCATATCTCCTCCCGCGCAAGGAATTATAACTTAGAAAACCATGCAGCTGTAAAAACGACGAAATGCCCAGCTGGATATTTCGAGCGTGGCTATTCTGTTTCACAAGACGTCTCATATTCCGAAAGTGTCTTACAGGAATAGGGACATTCAAGTGACAATCAGCACTTGCTAACTGTAAACTTTAGCTCCGGTCGCACAACTAGGATAGCACAGCGGAGTGGTCATTCAGGATATTCAGTTCATACGATGGACCGGGAAAATATTTCCCAAATCGTGTAATCTGAAAAAAGAAAGTATCCGTTTTCAAATAGAGAAAATTTCTTTTTTTATATCCCTGAATTAAAGATGTTGCACACTAAAATTAAGTAACGGCTTTGCTAGCGAAACCATAGAAGTGAGGGAATAAAATATTTGTATTGCTTAAAAAATTGAATTAATGTACGATTCATTATTTATATTTTATTATTTATTAGCTCATTTTTTACGCTACATTAGTTACACATGACACTTTATAATGTAAAACAGCGTTTATATTTTATATACATGACCCAAAAAAAATCGGTTTCCAAAAGTACAGGAATGACTTTTAATTGAAGTCAGTAATCAGAATTTGGAAGGGGCAAAATATATAATGATTAAACAAGTAAGATACTAGAAAGTCATATTTTGCCATTTTTACGTTTAAAGGGAGGCTTAGGGTGATCGCCTGGGATTGATCTGCTTTGTTTTTAAAAGTAATGAAATACATAAGAGTTTCAAAGCGAAATATGACTGCCCTTGTGCTTGGAAATGTGCTTGCTCAGTACTAGTAAAGAATATAAGATGGGCAATTTGGTGCCATGGTTGATTTTGCGGATTTGAGGATCAGGTTCCGATTTTTCAGTGATACTCCGATTTCTAGCAATTGGCAATGATCATGTTATGTGTTAAGCACAGAGCACAGGGCAAGGTTTTATCAACCACAACTTCCATTTGATCGGCCTTAGTTGTACGCATACCCAGACGAGAGCACTCCAAATTCATTCCGTTGTCTACATGGATTCATTGCGTGACTCCTGATGGATATAGTTTTAGGTAAAAACGGGTTTCTCAACAACCCATCAACTCAGCCTAAAATCAATCTCCTCAGCAATTACCCACCTAGCCCCCACAATAAAGAGTTTACAAAAATTCCGCAAAAAAATGCACAAGACACTCAAGTTATGCTCAAATACTTGACTTTTTTTCTAAGTTATCACACTGAAACGACACATTTGATGCCATTTCTTTATTTCCGTTTACCTTAGAGCAGCTAAAACGCTTCTGCGTCATCCTCAAACCGCGCGAGTTTTTCATAAATAATAAACTCAAAAGCACTGTATCTTCAAATCAAGCAGAAACGTTGAAAGCTCCATTGGTAAATAAAAATCAGCGCTCGCAACTACGAATTGATTTATTTCTGTGAGAATTTCGGGGTGTTGACAAAGGTGAGCGTAGTGAAGGTGATCAATCACAAAATGTTCCTCGTCTTAAACTCTTCAGAAGTTTCCCTAAACTCTAAGACCGCACTGCCTTCCTGGATCTCTTTTCTCTTTCCTCATTTGTGCGTTCATGTGTGGGTGTTCATGTAATGGACACCCTACGTTATTAAACGTTTATACAGCTCTACCCTTTTCCCTCCTTCCACGTGATAGCATTCCGTGGATACTCCCCCCCCCCACCAACCTCTCCTTCACAAACCCTTCCATCCGTACTACCACTTCCCACCCCATGACAGCTCGAACTCTCCCCCTCAGCTTCTTTAACCTCAAACCCACCCACATATTTCCTCCTCCTCCTTGACCAAGTATCCACTCTCCCTCCCAAACTCCTTCCCTCTCACAATATTCCTCCGATCTCTCCCGCATCGAAAAAAACACCAATATAACCGAACCTTTTGCTCATTATCTTTATCTGTTTTTCCTCCCACGCCTTCCTTCCCCTTCCCCATCCTACCCCTGTCCGCCCACTTGCGCCTCCATCCCTCTTCCTCCCCGCCACCCACTCATTCTCAACCACCCACCCTTCGCCTCCCACCCCCTCCCACTTCCACTCCTCCGCTCCTCCCCTTACCCCATCTCCTCCACTCCTGCCCCCACTCCCTTCCAACATCGCTTTTAATGCTCCCCGCCCGCCCGCCTCTCTCCTCCTGACTACCTGCCAAGTGGGGATTGGTCCGGGATATTCAGAACCTGTTCTTCTGGTCTATCATAACCCTCCTACCCGTCTCCCTCTTCCTATCCCTTTCCTCTCACTTCCTTCCTCATCTCAAAACTCAATCCCTTCCCCCTCTCTTCGTCTCCTCCACAATTCCCTCATTTTTTTTAAGCTCGCAAGTCCCTCTGCCGCCTCGGGTTTTCTCCGCAGCCCCCCGAGGTGATCTTTCTCCGACCACCCCCCCTCTCCCATCGTGCCCCCTAAACATCTTCTCCCCTCCCACCACCCACAACTCCCTCACGCCAACTCATCCCCCTCCCCCTCCCACACTCCCCCATCCCGTTTTCTTCCTCCCTCGGCTCCCACCTATTCCATTGCTTCATTCCCCATACTTTCCGTAATGCGTTCTTCGGTTTGAATCTCCAATGAGGCGGACTCTTTGTCCTTGGGTTGCTCCGTTACTCATTTCGTCTCTTTTAGCTGATCCCTATCTGAAATGTCGTAGAGGTGCGCAGTTTTCTCGAGACCGAAAATCGCTCGCCTCCGGCTTTACGAAATTGAGTCTTCATGTAAGTCTCTCGGGGCCGGTGAGACTAATTCAATGCAATGCTTCAGGCCGGACTCGATACTTTATATCTAATTTTTTGAGGCCGCGAATGCACTATATGCCTGGAAACCATGCCACGGTGCGGGGAAGTTAAATGACGCCCTCTGTTGATATTGGTATAAATTAAAGAGTAATTAATTGTTTCAAAAAAACTTGAATTTGAAGATATTCGAAGAAGACCCATATATATTTCTCCTATATATGTATGTATGTATATATATATATATATATATACTATATTGGAGATTTATTTCTATTTAAAGTTCAATAGGCTTCTACCTTTAGAAAAATAAAATTAAATTTAGATATGGGGATAAACTTTGACGTTAACCTGTTCAAAGTAATTTTTCCCAAAACGAATACGAGAAAGGTTTTTGTGGTTAATTCTTGGTATTCAATTTGGCATGGCAATCAAGGACTTAAATTTAGAGTCCCGGAAGTAACGCGTGACTATACCTGTATATAACTACAAGTAAGTAGTTTACAAGCTAGTTTAAATAATTTAACTCCACGTTATTATCGTCGATCTTTGCAGTCTTCATTCAAGTGTGCATTTAGAAGTCAGGGGATTTTTCCCACTATTCTTACATCTAAATGTTTATATTTCAATCTTAATGATAAATAAACTCGTTAAATGTCACAAAAACCCCCTCAAAATATGCAGCACTCAAAAAACTGTGTTTGTAGTTTGTATTATGTTATTTGTATTTGTACTTATAGTAGTATTGCACGAAGTAGTAATTTTATGCATAATAAGCTGCACTTTTCTCGTACTTGTATATTTTAACTTATTTCGTTCGAGATCAGGATTGGTATATTAAATTACTCATTAATAAAAAATCTAGGTCATTAAATTGAAACTATCTGTTGTCCATTTCATTCAAAGCTTAATGACCCACCTCAATCATTTTATATCAGCTGGATGCTCTTTCTATGTTCTGACATTCAGCCATAAGCAATGATTAGGTTTTTCCGGTTGGTCAAGTGTTTTTCAGCGATAGATATTCCGGTCGTCAAGTTTTAGTATTTGGCTTTTATGCGTTCCATTTGCATTTTGGATATCTAAATTAGAGAACGAGACGTATTACCGAATGAGGCACTGGAGGCCCTGTACCTTTGTATATTCGGTTCCCCAGGCTATCCTTTTTGCTCATCTAAGTCTCAATAGCGCAAATGGCCTCAATTTTAGAGCACCTGCTCGAACTGGTGCTTGCACCAATCATCGTTGATTTAATTTATTTCTCACCCGTTCTTCCTTCTTTGCATTCCCACTCTTTACTGATTCAGTCTTTCAAGCTTTGTTTAATTTTACTTCACAACTCATTCCTTTGTCTTATCACCTCGCTACGTCCTTTTACATGTTTATGCCCCACCATCCAAATCATTTTCCATAAAACTAATTTTCTTTCCATAATGTATTTCTTCTTTGGGTATCGCCTTCCACAATGTTTCCAACATTTGCTCAACTCGCCGCTGCACTTTTTGCCTTCACCTTTGCCTTTTGCCTTCCAGACGTTTCCACCCTCTTTCCCAGAGTTAATTATCCCTAATTTCCTTGCAGCACATAATTTCCCATTTTTTTAATACCCTGGCCAATGTCTTATATTCCCTAAGTTTCGATTATCGCTATCTTTTATTAGTGAAATTAGGGAATTTGAGTCCATGAGGATCGATGGGTATAAAGAGGCCCTATTACGAGTTTTATTTAAGATTCAGGGAAAATACGTTATTATGTTAATCAACAGAAAAGAAAACTCAGAATACCATGAAAAAGTCTAGAAAAACTCGAATTAAATTATTTAATTTACTTGAGCGGCTACCCATCAACTAAGAGAATTATTGCCGCGGTACCAATTTGTAGATTCCTCTTAATCTTTTCATTTAACGTTACGTGGTCCAAGGTTTTTCCAAATACTTTTCAATGACGATATCCTTTAACTATAAAAATAAAATAATTTGCTATCTTCAACCATTATTTTACGAAATTTTATAATTATAATTTTTATATTATAATTTTAGAATTACCGAAAAGGTAGGGTAGAGAAAAAGTGCCTTTTTTAGAGTTGCACATTCTTGGTGGTTTATATCCGCGAATAATAATTAAAAAATCGAATATTTTAGGTGAATGGATTTAAATAATATAACTTAGAAAAAAAACGAAATAATAATGGGATCTTGTAATCTATCTTGAGAATATATTTGAAAATTACCTAGACTATAATAGAAATTTTCCTTCTCTATTCATGATTGATTTCACCGGTTCTATTCTTCCCTCTCTTTAGGGATTGCGACACGTTTCAGAAACCAGTAGCAATCTCTCTTTATAATTTCTTAATCTATATAGAGTGATCTATTTTGACTCGTGCCATTTTCCCTTTCTTTCCCTCCTCAGCCTCACTCCTAGAATACACTCGAAGCTTCCGTTTTTCCTGTCCTCACCTCTCCTGTATTCTCCTTCGTTACCCATCCCTCCGTTTGCTGAAATAGATTAAATATCGAAAGTGGAAAATATAAATTATTTCATCATCCATTATATTCAAATTCTACCGCATCACGCTAGTATTTTCAAAATGTACACACCTCCCCATCGTCACATTTTCATCTTCTCAATTGTCTTCCGTGTCCACCTCTCTTATTCTCCGGGAGTGAATCTTTTGTGCCGTATACATATAGATTTGGCAAAAAATTAAGGTAGTCAGCAACCAAGTACCTTGAAAAATGAAATCATGCGTAGACATAGAGAGGAAGTGGAGTTTCACAAACTTTAATCACTTATCTCCCAACAATTAGAGTTTTACAGACACACACTAAAATCTTAGCGTCTATCGCTGACCACCAACCTATACAATTTACTTTAAGGGAAGAACTTTTGTTATACCTATGGTTGAATCGAGTTTTTCTAGGAAGGCGAATGATCTAGCTGTTACACATACGCAATCACCCTGGTTTAAAAAAAATAAAACTCCTGTCACTTCTCTCCAATCGACTTCCAGTGCTTTCTGACTCCCCTGACCCCCTTTGTTTACCTTATGCCATTCTTTACCTCGTCCCCCCCCCTCATTATTCTCTCCACAATTACCGTTTTCCTCCTGAACACTCTTCCATTCAACCCCCCTTCTCCCTCTCACAGCCGCCGTCTCCTTGCCCGCTCCCCTCCGCTCTCAACCACCATTCTCCCGCACTCCCTATTTCTCTTCGTCCTCGTTCCTCCCTCGACCCTCTACTCCGCCGCTCCTGGAAGCGTCTCTTTGCCTTCCTTTTTTTCTTCTCAAAGTTTTAGAGCTCGATGCCAGGTGCCCCCTCCACAATCTTAGCCTCCCTCACCCCACACTCCTCTTGACTTTTCATCTTCTTCGACCCCGATGGAAATTTATTATCCCCATTACGGTGGGAGCATTAGCATCGAAAACGACGGCGTTGTGTACCCATTTTCAAGCCTCCTCTATGGTGGTGTTTTCCGCCCTCCCCCGCCACACCTCACACCCCACTACCACACTCCAACCACACACCACTCGCATGCCCCAATGCCCTATACTAAAGCACTCTGGAAAGCCTACCAATCGGTCCATCGCTCCCATTCCTCCCGATTTATCCTTCACCCTGGGTATTAACTTTTGTAGATATGTGGTTGTCTCACAAATAGCTTTCCTAAATTTTGGAGGCATAAAGGATATGATATTGAGTCATTTTACTATCCGAAACATGTTTAAGAAACTTCTTTACATTTTCTTAGAAATTGCAAAGATTTAACAGAAAATATGCATAGGAGAGGTCGCAAACTTTTTTCAGGCATGAAAAACTGACACCTTCATAAAACTTCATCTCTTCATATATTTATCGCCTGTAAAATCGTAGAAATGCATTCCGATAAATAGAGGCTAAGTCGTGTCGCTCCGAGAAATTTTGATTTGAAATTGTGATTGGCCTCATTGAAAATGATTTCCATGGAATCAATTTACATTAAAGGCCTAACCGATTCAATCCGGAAATAAAAATTCTTCATGGAGACCAGTTGGCAAACCACTAGCTGATGAGCTGTGTACTCCCAAGACCAAAAATGAGAAAATAATTGTTTCATAATATTTCTGAATTTTTAATGAGCAAATTCCTCTGTTCATTATTTTCTCGACGATCAAGCCATTTTAATAGGCTTCAACAACGAAAACTAATATTAATCCCATTTAGAATAGTGCTTTTGTGTACCAAATAGTTCCGTAAAATTCCATTTTATTCAATTCCTTGGTCTACGATACCCGAAACACTTTCATTGAAAAATAATGTTTTGACATTATGAAAATAAATGTTAAATTTCTTTTCTCTTAAATAGTGGATTGCTTGCTACTAAAACTTTTATTTTCAAAATAATAACATATTAAACAAAATTAATAACGCACTGTTAGAAAAATTTTTATACTATTCATTGACAAAATTTGCCATAAAACACATCTTTCATAGTTGAATATAGGTATCAGGGGCAGTTTTTTAAGCATCTATCTAGATTTCTAAGCTACTATTTACTTTATAATTCCAATTTAATCACCATAGACGTAATATTCAACTTTTGAAATCATGCAAGATAAAAAGTTGAATAAATGATTATCACTTACACATATCTTTATTGCTAGAAAGCAGAGTACGATTAAGTTTAATAAATTTGAAAATCGAGTTTTAACTTTTACCAACAGATCCTCGATCAACTGATCCCAGTTCACTGGGCTTTTGCGAAATGAGGCTAAACAAAATTCGAACGTCCAAATATAAATAGTTATTTCAGGTGGATGCGGAGCAATTAATTAATCTGTCGGGCATGCAAATAAAGCATTCGTAATTATTTTGATCTCAAAAATGAGAAATGAGAGGAATTAAAATGACATATTGGATCCACAAAAGTGTGTTTTATTATAATTTCGAATGGATAAAAAAATATCTATAGAAATGTTCAGCCTCCAGATTTTTCCTCCGCGCAAAAGAATCCTAGTTTCCCTTCGTTTTTCATAACAGGTTCACTAATGAACTAATTTTTTTTTATTCTTATAGCTTTACACTTCTATTCTTGTAGCTTGTAATTCATTTATCCCTATGTTTTACAACGCTTTCAGTGGTTCTCTTAATTCAGGGTTAGCTCCGTCCAGTCTATTTAAGTATTTTGTCTGAACAGTTTAATGTATTTGCAAAATAATTTTCATTATCTTCAAAATCAATAGCTGTGTTACATTTCTCTGGCCCCTTTACGACCAACAAGTAGTCCATATAAATATTTATTTCAGAAAGTGGTTTCAAAAGTCTGACAAAATTTCGGTATCATTAGGTTATGCCCCAGACTAACACGTTCAATCCACAAGCCTACACCTTACTATATGCCTCAACTTCTTCCATCCTCCCATTTCTTTGGTTAACTCTGCATGTGAGGCATTCCTGCGATATTGCTTCTCATGATACATCAGCAAATTAACTCTGATGTAATGAAACGTCCACCGAGGAATAAATGCGTTTTACTGAAATTAATGAGTACTACGCCGAAACTAGATCGTTTCTCATTCCAAAAGTATTTTGAAACTGTTGCGTTGTAGATTACGTAATTTGTTTTTATTCTTCCGGTTTAGCCACGTTATTTGAACGAATTGAAGAATGCACTTGTATATCTTTGCATTCATTATCTGCATGTATGATTATTAACTTTCCATAAAAACTGTTGTTTAAAAGGTAACATTTAAAATTTGTCATGTATCAACGAAGTTTGTGGCAATATTTACTCGAGAAAACTTTGCAAGTAAAACATTGTAAAAAAAATTCAATCAAACGCTATGGAAAAATTTCATTTTTCCACTGAAGTTTCCAAAAAATTTTTATTGCTAAATGTATCGGATGAGACATTAGTTACGAGACGAGGAATAGGATTAGACGAGGAAAAAAAAGGGTTAAGAGACACAATAAGAATAGAGAAGGGAAACAAAATGGATAGCTAGTAAGAGAGGAAAAGAGTCCGCATGGAGGAGGATAAGGCCGAGCGGCCAATCTCCCATTCGAAACCTGGAGAAGTTGATGACGGAGTATGAATAAGAATTAAACAATTGCGATGGCCATATTTGCATATCTCGCGAGACTCATCAACCCGTCCGTCTCCTACCACTCATCTCTCTCAAACACCCCGCCCCATCCCCTGAAATGGGCGTCCTCCCTCCGCTCTCCTACCCGCCCAACCACCCACTCCGTTCCTCCCGGCTCTGCTCCACCTCGGTCGGTCGCTAATGACAAAGAGGGTTGGCTGCGAATCTTCAGACTGCCCGTGGGTCTCTCTCGTTTCCTCATCTCGCTCTCCACCACCCGCACACAGAAAAACACAAGCGCACACACAGACATGCATCTCGCCACCTTCACTCTGCGTCACCCTTCACATTATTTTTCCCTCTCCTTTCTCACCCCACTTCAGCCCCCTTTCGACAAATGCACCTTCCCATTTGGGCGTACCATCATTTGTCTCCGCAATTCTTCATGCATTTTCTATTCCAGGTTTTCTCTTGCCCTTCGCCAATTACAAGCCTCCTCCTCCCTCATAACCATACAATAATATTGAATTTTCATTCCGCCATGTTTCATTCGCATATTTTTTATGAGAATAATAATTCATTCAATAATTTTTGTAATGTTTAATTGTGTTTTTAATTTAAACGTGTAAATAATTTTTGTAAAAATCACGGAATATATTAAAATGGAACATCGTCGTGTAATGGAAAAGAAGAATTGAGACTAGCTCCATAATTCTCCACCTAACACCATCAGAGTTTGATTAGCTGCAGCTTTACAACCACTTTACCGCTCGAGCCTAATACTGGTATTTCTTTGGACAATAGATTAGACCACATTCCTATTTATTTATATATCATCTTCAATCTTATATAATATTTCATGCATTTACGAAGTTGTACAAGTAAGAAGAAACAATGACTTGCTCACGAGCTTTCGCATCTAAGGGTCAACTCATTTAACTCACTGAGTTGATTTTAAAATATCTCTTGTGGTATGGATCGATTTCCGGAAGATACGATCACATATTGATTAATTGAAAACACTTAAGGAATCGATGTTACTTTTATTTCATTCTTTGATGCACATCATCTGATTGTTTTTAATATTAATTATTTCCTTCCTTTGAATTTTAAAAATTGGGATCACTTTTGGTCAAGAAATTAGTTTTAATTGTTCTTATGTGTAAGCTATTTATGAATGTCTTTGCATGGATGCCATTATAATAAATGATCGTGGAATGTCGAAGTTATTCATTTGGTAGGTTATTATAACCTGTAATTAATATTTGAAAGCAAAGAAGGTCGTCATAATCTTATGGAATGCATTCCTGAGGTTTAACACTGCAAAAATGCATTGGAATGTGGCATCAGCAAAATTAAGAATGCAGTATATCTTTTTATTGAATAAAAGTGAGTACTATCTGACGCCGACCTCGCGTGAGATAGTCATTCAGCAGCATTTCATTTAATCTGAGTTGCTTACTCATTCAGAGTGGGCCCTGAAATATAAAGGGACTATTTTTAACGAGGGCTGAAATCGTTAATCCTTAATGTCCTCACCACCAACCTCACACAAACCTCGTCCCTCCCACACATTCCGCGTGCAGCCCTTTCGCTTTTCATACCTCGCATCTCCCCCCCTCTTCTTTCTCCCTCCCGCTTACTCTCCTCGCCTCCTCACATCATTCCCCCGACCTCTTTTCTTTGGAACTCCTTATCAGCTTCTGTCATCGGAACACTTCTGCCAACCCCTTCCTCCTCCCACCCACGCCCATCCTTCCTCTTGCAGTCACACCCTCTTTCCTCTCTCCTGCCACCCCCCCCCGGTCCCTGCTTCTCACCACCTCCCTACCACCCATCCTCTCCCTAAGCTGCCGCAATCTCCGGCCCCCATCATATCCACCCGATAGACTTTTCCATCTACCATTCCTACAACCCATTTCGCTCTCCTCGGCTCTCCCTCGCTTCTTTGATGACTAACACCTCCACCCACGCCTGAAGCATGCCTAGTGCAACTGCTTCATTCCCCGTTCACTCCCATGCGTCATCTTCCCTCTAAAGTTTCTTCCTAACTAGAATGACATGGAATCACGAAACTTTGAATGTCTCCACCCAAATTCTCAACCGCATAAATCTATGATACCCTTGCACTTCGGTTTCAGTGATGAATCAAAATAATAGTTATGAATTAAATATTTTGAACCTGGTGAATTTCAATATTTTAATTCATATAGACTGCTATTTATTCTGGAAATCGAAAATGTTATCTACATATCTCGTACTAGGACCATTGATTAAACCAGTTTACTCCACACACATTTCCTGGAGGAATTTCTTAAATTGTTCAAAACCTATTATCGCATGGTATTATTTTCTATGCCAATCAACCAAACATAGTTATAAACCAGAAGGTCGGTTTGATAGGCGAGGATAGAGCTCACGCAGTAACAAGTCCAACGGCGTGCGAAATTAGCACAAACGGATAGAGGGGAGGGAATTCCTATCCCTGTGCCGGGTATGGTTTCCCAGGAAGATCTGATACCTGAAAAAATCCCAGCTCGGGTGAAGCTGAGGGTGCGCAGAGGATTGCCCTGGAATCGAGCCCGGGCCCTCCGGTCAGTGGTCCAACCTACCCCTGGACTACCGTACCCCAATCAATCATAGATTACCCAGAAAAAGGACACACATTTTATACGTTTTTCGATTAGGCGTTCCCACCCCCCTCATCCTTGGGAACGAAGGTGGCGACATGAGAATCTTCTCTTTTTCTAGCTATCCGATTGTGTCAGTCTTGAGCCAATGAGCTAAATCATCAAAATTAGGATGGAGTCCAAATGTAGAAGTCACACTCGGCCACGGCTTTCTTGATTCCGTAACGGTAAAACTATAAAAACGTCTATCTTGAAATATTAGGTGTATTTTAGCAAAGGCAATTAATTCAATGGCCAAGGGCATCTTTTAGGGAGCCAACGAAGCCATTCAAGGAAGGAATCAGATCGCTGAGGCTTAAAACACATGACATAGATAAGTTATGCCATTTTCCTTTCCTTTATCCCTCGAATAACATCAAGTGATAAAAATCAAATTGATCGAAATGCCCCATAGCATTTTATTTAATCAGCACCTGCATTGCAAAACGAAAAATAACCTGTTATTACAAAATATGTTATGATCGTCAGTTCCAATCGCACTTCTAATTTATATGGTTGGATCATTAGTTGTAAAAATAAATATAAATTCACCTTTGCTATTCATAAATGCAAAGAAAGAGTGCCGGTTACGCCAAGGAATGAAACTCGAGCCAAAACTTCTTACATAGGTTTTTAGCGACATCAATGTTATTGGCGAAGACTTTTATTAATATTTGTAAAAGTTCTTTTTTATTTTATGCTGAGCAGTAGCACCAACAAAACGTAGTGGCCCCTTGAGATGTATTTAATCATAGCGCAAAACCGGGCCAAACTGCTGAACTCTGCTGCTGCAAAAAATTTTCCCCCTTAAATGACATTAATGAGAGTGGAAAAATGAAATTCTTAGTCGTCATGAAGTCAGAGAAAAATAATGCAAATAAACTTATGAGGTCAGTGTAGTTCAAGAAAAATATTCCTGAGATCATTAGCGAAGCTATTAATTTTGAATAGCCCTATTTGATAATTCAACTAGTAATCTCTTTTTCTTTTCGACTAAATTAGTATTCCGAGGTCATTTTTGGACTCTTAACACGTATACAGTTTCGGCTGTGTTTCATTTTCGAAATGTGCGAACAAATGCAAAGGTCTGTCCTGATGCTCTATTATTCAATTCATTCAAATCAGCAGTTGTCGTAATTCTCTCAATTTACAAAGATAACCATTAAATCTGGATCTAAAATAACTTCTATCGAAATTTTCTCTTGCATTCAACTTTCCTAGATGTTTTATTAAAAGATCCAATATTATAGCGTTTACTAGCATCCATAAAAATAGAAAAAAATTCGATCGGAAGTATATCGATTGTGAAAGTCACTAGGCGAAGATGAATAAATGAGCCAGGAGGAATTTCAGCATGATGCAAAAGAAACTTATGACGAGAGACGGTCTCTTAATTAATCATCCGTCAATCGTACACAATTTCCCCTTCATCCGCTGCGAGCACAACCGATACCATCCCTTTCCCCATTAAGCGTCCCCTTCGCTTTCCTCCCCATGCCCTTCGCAAACACGCACGCACAACCCTGGGCTGACCGACTTCATATATTCATTACATTCCTTCACCTTTTTCCCCTCCCACTTTCGGAAAAAAATACGCCATCTCTCATTCCTCCGCTTCCCCATGCCCTACCCTTCTATTCCTCAAGGAAAAATTTCGGTTCCACCCACGCACGCGCGCGCACACATACGCACACACCACCGCGCACCGTGCTTCCCCAACCTCCCACACTTACCTTTCCTTTCCTCTCCTCCTCTTCGCCCCAGAACATTTCACCCTTGTCCTTCTTACCTCCGAGCACATCTTTCATCCGTGTCACTCTCCCCTCTCTCTCTCTCATTTCCCTTCACCGTGCCTTCCCATCATGCAGCCTCCCACACCCCTCCGTTTCTCTCTCTCTCTCTCTCCAGCTCTTGGGTCTTTTTGCTACCGCCGGCAACCTTCTTCTCATTATGAATGGCTTTTAAAAAGTCCATCCTTCAAATATCCTCGACCGAAAAGCCGGCCAACACCCACTCCATTATGCAAAACACTCTTTTTTTTAATTAAATTTTCACGCAAGGGGGCTGTGAAAGGGGGGTGGGAGGAGGAATGCAGCAAATGGAAGGGGTGGGGTTACCGGGGGTGGTTTAGGGATGGGGGAGGGTGAAGTGGGAGGTGTTTTTCTTATTCTGGGTAGCCCCGCAGGGGAATCTTTCATCGGGTTAAAACTTTTGACTCGGGAGTAATTATACCAATTTTTGAGTGGCCTAGGGTTTTCTTCGGATCCAATTAGGTGGCAAGTTGATCGGTACTAACACACATTGCCTTGCAATGAGAGACTTGCACGATTACTGGTATGAGACGATTCATGATTTCAATGTATTTCGATGCATTTCCATTCGTGTATGGTTGTCCATGGGATTTTCAACATTATATTGGTTTTCGCGAGAATCTCTGCTGGCAGAAAAAAGTAATCTCCGAGCGTCAATCTCTTTCTTGTTGGTTTTTCTATTTGGAAGCATTGTGAAATAAAACAGTGTAGTCGCAGTAGAGCAACAGGAATAAGAACAACTTATAATATAGATTAAAGTTATGTTGTATTAAACCAATTTTTAGTTACTGGTTCAGATAACTATGACCGATGTTATTGATGATGAACTCAGAGGGAAAACCGGGTAGAAAATATTCTGCCTCTTAATAATTTTTAGTTATATCTTCACCATATGGATTTGTCCATCTCAATACAATACTCTATCCCACAATGATCAACCTATTTCTCCTAATCAACTTCGTTTAAAAATCGAGAACGGACAGCATAATCATGGTTTCAGTCCTCAGGGAAATTATCTTGATCCCCTTCAAAAGGGATAATTGTGTCACCCTCCCATTTTAAACCACGATTAGGGCCGTTTTAAAAGGGATGGAAAGAGCTTTCGCAAAGAGACACATCTCCTGAGGGTCGAAGCAAGATGATAGCAAGTAAGCAACTGCTTAATGCCTCACAAATATTCGTCCTCGGGTTTTTCTCCTTCGCGTGTTACACAAAGCGTAGATTTAAGGTGTCGGATGACATTCGAGAGGGCTCTCCCAAAGGAAGGAGAATAGAAGGATTGGGCGTAAGTACAGGAGAAATGGAAATTTCGGTCTGCCGAGACAGGTGGCCAGATTTATTTGGGCTACTTTTTACGTCGGCTTAGCGCTAAACCAAGATGACGAGATTATGATAATGCTTGATTAATGGACATCTGCCGCCTGTACGCTCTCCTTTCGCGGCCTTCTTTTTTTCATCTCCGTTTCCCCGTTGGAAAAAAAGAAGCGAGGGAGGATTCTGAATGCGACGGCACATCAATTCCTTAGTTCCATTCATGCTTCAATTTATCCAATCGATTCGAAAGAATCCATCAAAGTTTTCGAACTTGATCACCGTATCTTTTTCTCACATGAGAGGTTACCATATATGTATTTATAGAAGTCATTGTCGTTGTGGTTGGCAAACCAATACCAACCTCATATTGCTTACTTTTTCATTTGTATGCATGCATTGCACGCCCGGAATTCTTAGTCCCGTCTTGATCTCAGCTTCCTCTACTTGGGTGAAACATTTTCAGTCGGGAAATTTAGTACACGACTATGGATGAAAATGTGCGTACAAATGAACTCTGATGCTAGAGCCTTACGAGCCAAGTTCTCTTCTCATCGATATTTGTCTGTGGAAAAAAAATATCTATCTGGAGACTGCAATATTTTTAGAAAGAAAATTACATTTTTACTCATCCTAACCAGTCGTATTACATGGTATCAAAATACTTAAGTCCATTTTACTAAAAAATCATTTTCTATACACCAGGAGAATAGAAGACGATATTTTATGATATGGTTGGTTCTCCTGTCTCCTATAATGAATTAGTGATGGCAATGTTAACTTTAGTATTTGTTAATTTTCAAAGGCTAAACTTACCTCATATGGCATTTAAAGTATACCTATATTTTCTACTTTCTCTCTTACCTAGGTTTATCCTTCTAACGATCTTCAAGTAACGTATCTTTGAAAAAGTAGCTCTATTAATATTGTGCCATAATAAACTGTAACTGCACTGCCTACGACCTACACGTTCATAGATTGCTGGCTACACATTCCCACCTTCTCCCACCCCTGCATTTATTTATATTTATTTATTTATATATACCCTGCTAGCCACCGCTAGGGTGTGTGGCAGGGGATACACATCAGACTAAAAGTTACTGTGATCGGACAATGTTATGCTGACTCCGTATCGTTCGTGGAAAAAATTATATCTTAAATCTATTTCTTTGACACTAAAACTCTCTAATTTTATTGATATGATCTCTCCTATCGTAGTAAGACAATAATATATTGTCAACATCACCACCAAAGAGACCACCTTCCAATTTATGCAAGAGCTTCAATCTGTAATTTAACCTTTGCACAGTGAGTGATTCCCAGCATAGCTTCTCTAATATTTTGGATACGCTACTAAGTTTATCATAACAAAGTTTTACAAATCTAGCCCCCCTACGCTGCACGTGATCCAAGTCGGAAATTAATACAACTTTGTGATGATCTCATACACTTGCTGCATATTTCTAATTGAGGCCTAACCAGCAACAGATAACATTTACCTTGGACCTTTTCTTCATATTTAACTAGTACTCTTCAAATAAATCCAAATTTTTCGTTAGCTTGTCCACGTATACCCCGAATGTGTTTTACCCATGAGATACCGTGACAGAGGGTAACGCCTAGGTATTTGAGTCCACACATTCCATTTAGGTGTTCCCAATGCAGTACGCGTTCGGGAGGGAATCGCTCTTTTTCCAAAAATTTATCACTATGTACTTTTTTGATTTAATTCAAATTTCCAATTGTCGCACCAGCGTTGCATAGCATTAAGTTCATCTGACAAAGCTGCTGCGTCCTTAGGATCACGGATATCACGGTAAATCACTGCATCGTTAGCAAATGGGCGTTTGTTACTAGTGACTACGGAGCCATTGTCGTTAACGTAAAGTGGGAATAAAAGAGGTCCGATGACACTCCCCTGGGGAACACATGAAGTAACTTCTGCTGCATTTGAGCTAACTCCATCTATCACTACTCTTTGAACCCAACCATTCAAAATGTCTTTAATCCAACCTCAGATATTTTTATCTATGCCATATGCTTCCAACTTTGCAAATAGTTTACTATAAGGCACTTTGTCGAAGGCTTTCTTAAAATCTAGAAAAATCGCGTCCACTGAAACATTGCACACTCCCGAAGTAAGAATATCACGAACAAAGTGCAAGTTGTGTCTCGCAGGATCCACCTTTTCGGAAACCGTGCTGATTTTTCATTAATGGTTCATGATTATCGAGATACCTCACGATCGAACTAACAACTATATGTTCTATAACCTAGCACGAAATGGATGTGAGGGAAATAGGTCTGTAATTTTTCAGTTTCTCCTTGTCTCTTCTTTCTTGTTTTTTAATAATGGTGTTACGTTCGCCGTTTTCCAATTTGTGAGAACGTTGTCATCTACCAGCGACTTCTTAAATATTATTTCTTTATTTATTTATATCTTTGCCAAAATTAACATGCTTTCGCCTTGCAACCAAAGAAGATTCTGGTTTTATAAGCATCTAAGTAGTTCGCTATGTAAAGGAAAATATGAACTAAATGTGCTCTTGGGGTAAAAACTTGCAAAAACTTCCAAAAATATCCACGTACCTCTTTTCGCAGACAACTTTAGAATTCCGGAACAAGAACTTAAAACATAACAAATTTCAATATGCAAATCTGCTCTGATTTTCGCAATAAGAGTATTTTCAACGCATGAAATCACCTTTCCACCGAAATCTTGTGTTAATATAACATACAGAAAAAAGAGAAAGTTGTCATCATGTATGATTTACGCAGCGTGAGAATGATTGCTAATTATATACGTATGAACCATCGTTTTGATGGCTCATACATATACTTGTCTGGTTTAAACGATGTGAATGACATCTCTTCTATATATATAATAGTTACTCGTTATTTCTAGCTACTTTTACAATTACTTTTTCCCGAGTACTCCATTCCTATCTCTTCTTCTACCCCATCCTCACTCAGAGTTAAATTCTGGAGGCCTTCTTCCAGCGCGAACTTGACCGTACTTCTTTGGAGGGCGCCCCGAGCAGTGCCCCGTTGTTAAAAAAAAGTATCGTGGAGAGGTGAAGGGCAGAAGGGATTGGGTGAGCGAGTGTAAGGGAGAGAGAACGTGATTTTCTCCTCCCCCGCAACACCCACTCATTCCGAAACTCCGTCCCTCTATCTACTCTCTCTACTCTTCCTCCACCCCTCCTTCCCTCCCATCCGCCTCCTTACCCATCCCTTCACGACCCGAACCCTTTATCAAGCGGCGTCGGCGGCCGGGTATGCCGAGAGAGTCGACCCTTGATCGTGCACCTGCAGGAGCTTCCCTATAGATGCGGCCGGAGGCGGCCCTCCCGCCAGGGCATAGCGGGAGGCTTTCGAGTGTGTTTTTTCAGGGGAAAGGCAGGGAGAGGAATGGTTAGGGGGGAGGTGGAGGGAGCGGTTATGGTTTCAAAGAGTTGAAATGTAGGGGGGGAGAGAACAAGTAGGTGATGGAAATACGATCCACCCACGAATTGTGTTTGGGTGATTGTAGGGAGCGGAAGAAGATTTGGTTAAGAGAGAGAGTTGCCGTGAAGCATTAAAGAGGGAAGGTGGGTGAGCGGTCTGTGGATGTGGATGGGTCGGTCGGCAATTGAAAGGCGTTTTGCTGTTCAAATACAGTGTACCATTAGTGTTCCAAGTGCGGTTGTTTCATTTGATGTGGCCACTTTGCTGGTGCATCATAATCATGAAATTATTCCTCGACGGCATTCATATTTCACTGTGGTTGTTGAGAACTACCTCACGTTGTCATGGGAAATAGGCTTGTATAAAGACATCTTAATATTACTATCGACTACGGTGTCCCCGAGCAGGACCACAGCTGCTTGTGTCATCCGGTGCAAACATGGATTCCATCATCCCCCCTTCTCATGGGACCCCTCATTCAAATTGTCGTTCGTCGGATCTTCACCTAGGTTTCTCTTTTTCTTTTGGATGTTTCAACGCGTCTGAATACTTTGCTTTGGGAATAATCACAAGCGCAAAGAAAATATTTGGCCACTTTGACGTCACTCATCGCTGCGCCTTGGGCACATGTCATGCCTGCCTCCTCCCCCCACCAGCGGCGACCCTGTTCCCGACCCTTGATACGAAAGGCCTCTTTCACTCGCCGAGTGTTGTTAGGTGGCGAATAGTTTTAAACAAATACGTTGAATTATTTTAAGAATACTTGAACTGACCAATGGATAATGCCCAGTCTGTGTTACGTAGCGAATGTATCTAAGGTTCGTCATGTATTTTCTGCTAAAATACATGCGAGGAAAATAATTTTAAATGCGACGAATAATCATAGTTATGTCCTATAATTCCAATACCATTTCAAGTCTTCCGTCTCTCAATACGATGCCGTATTCAGTTCTGATTTTTAACTTCATTAAAATTAATTCAAATCTATTTACTCATCGTCGTACAAACAGGTTATTTAAGCATGTTCATTATCAACCCAAAAGGGATACGTCACTTATTTACGTTACAGATGAATCTATAATTCAAATGTAAATTAAATATTTTAATTTGTCAGTATTATTAAGCCCGCATATCTACGTATTTCTTACCTCCACTGAATTCTAGTTTTTATTGAAGTCTTATTTTATGGCTCTAGCTTCTATTCGCTGCAGAAGATTTCATTTTGAAATCTAACCGTATTTATAGAGGAATTAAATATTTTTATATTTATCAATTATTCCATTATTACTAGAATCTCAAATCTTAGGTCGTGAGAGAAATTATTCGTTCAAATTGAATCATTTAATAGATTGCCAATACATTTTAAGTGATGTAAATAAAAAAAATTGTCGGTAATATATCGCTTCTTAATGTATCAAAATTGTTAATGTCGAATTTGTCAACCCACGAGCCCAATTCTTTTGAAAAATGGGCGTCGTACAAAGGATATTACCAGAAGCATTACTTTGGCGATGGGAGCATTTTCAAATACGGAGGAACCTATGGAGGACTATATTAAGGCGCGAAGAAAGGATCGCTGAAGACTTTAATGTGGAGTGTAGCGTTGTATGGTAGGGAAATATGAGTTTAGGTTAGAGACATTAGAGATATGTGTAGAGAGAAATGTGGAAAAGTTGACTGGGGTGGAAAGTAAAACTAGCAACGTCAGTGACCCTCTTCTTCTAGAATGTATACTCTGTAGGTTTCTACCAATTATTAGGTAATCTACCGGTTAAGGTAGGTTTTTGGATGGACATAACTATCAAATAAACATTTTTCAACTCCAAACAAAACCCAATCCAGCAACCTAATCTACATCAGGTCCCTCTTCATCTCTGTGTACTTCCTTCCTTCCTTCATCCCGTCCAACATCCCCATCCTGTTCATGCCCTTTCCTCATTTGCCCAACATTCTACCCTCTATTACCTTCTTCAACATTCTACTACCGCTCAATACGCCTTTCATCCACTTATCCTGCCTCCATAGGATTTCTCTCAGAAAACCCCTCTCCTCACCCACCATCTCCAGTACTTCCTCATTTGTTTTCCTTTCGGTCCATTTCACCTTCTCCATTTTTCTGTCAATACTTCGGGGTATTTTTTTCCATTGCTAAATTGTCACTTCATCTTAATTTCATCACTCTGTAGCATCAAATGGTCCTAAAGAAGGATGATGTAAAATTTCCTGATTCTAATATTCTTTTCCCTGTGCTTAGTGTCCATATCCCTCCCCCTCCTTCATATCTTTTCTGAAATATATTTTTTATTCATCTCTCTTCTTAGCATCGTTCTTAACATTTTTTGCCCACCCAATACTCTCTCTACTGCAAAACACCTTTCACGCAATATCCTTGCTTTGTCGTAGTCCTTGTTTCCTATATTCAAGGAAACAACGTGTGTAGTACATACCTTTCCAAAACAATTTCATTTTTCTTAGTGTCCAATAAGTCGAGAAGCGTGAAATTCTTGACTCCAGAATTGGAATATAGTTTTAAACTCAGAGGCAATCTTATTGCAGTAGTTATTTTAGCAATTTCATGAGTGTTTTTTCCACGAATATAACTAATTACTTACTTAAGTGGTTTTTGTATTTCCCATTATTGGTTGAAGTAAGGAAATTCGCGCATTGTGCCAAATTCAACTTTCAAATTCCTAGAACAAATAGAGTTTCATTGATTAAATTTGTTACACCTTTGGCTACATGACTAGATCCCATTTGTGGTATTTTATTTACATATTTGCATCGATAAAGGTAATCTATCTATTTTAGGCATGTTTTGGACGGTCCGTAACAACTATTAGGTACTACGTGTGAACTTACATCTGTCTGTCCCTCTTAAGTTCTAAATACTTTTCAACAGACTTCGTATCATCCCCAATAAGCCCTTTTCCTTCCTTTACTACCATAATACCTACTCTTACCAATATTACCCCTTCTCTAATGGTCTTCCACTTCCCGCTACGTCTTAGCTCCAAGTACTTTTTCTGCCGTCAGAGAAAATCACCCAACAGCCGTTACTCTTTCAACCACCATGCGTAAAACTTTGTCGCCTTTCTTCCTCTCTACATGCGTCAGCGATATTAGGAAATTAAACTGAGAATGCTAACAATTCAATTCACGAATGTAATGGTTTGAGGCGTCACTTTCTGGAGGCAATTCATATCGGAAAAGAACATACTTTCTTCCATATATATTTTATATTTACGACCCATGTTTCGACTTACAAAGTCATCATCGGGTGGTCATCAAATTCACCATCTGATGATGATTTTTTAAGTCGAAGCCTAGGTCGTGAATATTAAACATTTATGGAAGAACAAAGTATTTTCTTTTCCGATAATTCAATTCACCATTTTTCGCGAGTTGAAATATTTGAACATTTACGAGGCATGCTCATAAAGTAAGGGCCGTTTGGTCACAGAAAAAAATATACTCATATGAAACACATTTTATTGGCACTTTTAGTTAGCTACAAACCTACTTTACTTCCCGCCAGCTTCCAGTACCAGCTTCTTCAACCCCTCTGCATAGAAGCTGGCCGCCTGAGAGTTAACAACGCCGTTCTTGAGTTCCTCTTCGGTTTCGAAACGTTGACTACCGAGCCACTGTTTCAAGTGCAAGAAGCGGAAGAAGTTGCTAGGTGCAAGGTCTCATCATCTCCATCTTGTTGGTAACGGCCCAAAGACTCTCGTCCACTGGACATTCTTTGCTCTTTGTGATGGTCGGTGAGCATTTTTGGTACCCAACTTGCCCACAATTTGTGGTATCCGAGGTCTTCCGTGTCAATACTGTAGACAGTAGTGCGTCCAATTTGAGGAACTTGTTCAACCAGGCCATTAATCGTCAATCTACGATCACATTGCAGTTTTTGTTCCACTTGCGAAACAATTTCATCGGTCAGAATATTGTGCCTGTCAATTCGCTCTTTGTCATGGACCTATGTTCGTCCATTTTTAAAACCACGGCATCATTGTCTAACCTTTTCTTCACTCATAACTGTAGGTTTATAAACTAGGCATAACTCCCGATGAATTTCAGCAGCCGACTATCCTTTTGCATACAAGAATCGTATGACAGAACGCACTTCACAGCTGGCGGGATCAACGACTGTCGTGGGCATTGTTGTTTGCATGCATGGACAAGCAAACGACTTTTGAAATAAAACAAATGCTGCTCAATTAATCAGTAGATGGTGCTGCAGGAGTAAAATTGTGTTCTGAAGCGCCAATATTTAAATATAAGCAAACGGATCTTACTTTATGGATATTCCACAAAATGTATATTTCTTTGGAAAATTAACGATAAGTTTATTGGAAACGGATCCTAAAGAATGGTCTAAGAGAAAAGAAAAAAATCATAATGTGCTGTTTTTCAACAAATCTGCACAAGCCAAAATATTCTTTTGCCCCGAAACCCTAGGTTACCAGTCATAGAAGGCGTATAAAGTTGTTACTCAGGGAAACAGCAGATACTGAGTACTTTCTGCTAACCAAAGAGATAGGGACGACTTATAAAAGAAGCGCTGATGGGATAAATGTCAGAGAATTCATGTAGAGTAACATACTTATGAAAACACTGGCATGTCAAGCGACAGAATTGAGAGAATAGCTAATTCTGGAAATATTTATCAGAATATATTAAGAAAGATTTATCGGGTTTCTTGAAACAATGTTGGAAACATACGAAAGAAAGGGGTAGACACAATTTGATAACATACATACAGCAAGCTAAAATACCTAGGGGGAAAATATGAGCAAAAGTTGAGCAGTGGGAAGTAGAAGATTGGTTAAGCAATATACTGTAAAATTTCAGAATGTGTATGTGAAGGAGACAATGACAGACGAGTAGGAAAAGAATTAAAATTATTTACTGGGGACAGCGATTGAAGAGGAGAAAGACATTATACGATTGATACCAAATTGTTTATTTGGTGAAAGTAGTCTTGGCAAGAGAGTAAAATTGTCAGTGAGAATTTATGTACAACCTTCCGATCCTTGCTTTCTTTTCACGTATTAATTCCCTTATTTTCGAACTGCTCCCATTTCTTACCTTACCCCCCTAGGGTTGTTTCTACCTTTGCCCCCTATTAAATATATCCCTAATTTTTTTTATTAACATTTCATATTCTTGGAATTTTTTGTTCAGCTCTTACCGCTAACGGGGATTTCATTGTCCTCGTTGTTCCCGAATTCGATTATACGTATTTTTCCTACTTCTTGTTGCGTTCCGTATAATTTGTCGCATAACGGTAAAAATAGTGTTTTCTGGAAAAGCCGTAAAGAAAGAAAATTATATTTTCATGCAGAAAAATAAAACTAAGTTAAACTCTGGCACCTCAACCTTTAAAGAAAGTCACATGTACTGTCGCGATCAATTTGGAAATCACACCTAGGACAAATCCTATGCCTAAAAATTGAAAGAGGCAGAAAAATCTTCTCGGAAAGAACACCCGAGAGTATCATGCAATTGAACTCCACGGAATTCATGCTACAAGAGATGAATACGTGTTATAAGGATGTATGTAGTGAGGAAACATTTCCTAAACTTGACACAGCCGCTTGTAATAATAAAACCCACTGAACCAAGGAGCCGACCGAGACGTGAGGAAGAGGTCGGCGAAATAAAAGAGGAGAACGGTGGATGGAATGAGGGGTGGAGGGAGAAGGAGGGGATATCTTCGTGTCAGGAACGCGGGGATGACGAAGTGTTCGAGGAAGTCGGTAGAATGTCTCCCATTCCGGCCGTCTCCCTTCGTCGGCGATCCTCTCGAAGCAATCCTCACCCAAATGAATCAGGCCCTTTCCCTCCTCCATCGCCTCGCGCGCCCTTAAGATCTACAATCTCCCCGAACGGAGAGGGTGGTGGGGGGATGTTTCACCTCACTCCCTCGACTTTTGCAATCTAAGGCCAGTCGCTCTCCTTTGCAGCTTCCAGACAGAATTACAACTCCCTCAAGAATTTTATTCGAGCTCGCAATCGAGTGGGCAATATAGAGTTGTAACTGAGGTCGGATCGGGATGTGCATTTTCCCCGCATGCCCTCCGCTCCGGAGGGAGGGGAGGGTGACGGGGAGGGTTTAAGAGTCCGTGGCGTGCCCCTGAATAGGGGGGCGTGACGTGCGATCGTTCGCGTTCCCGAGTGCCTCTACGGCGGTTACGAGTCGCCGCCGTCGTTTGCGAGATGACCACGCGTCCGCGGGAGGATACCCCCGGACCGTGGGAACCAACCGGTTGCCGAGGGAGGAATTAATTCGTCTTCCGTGTCCTGCGCGTGTTCAAATCCTTCATCCTCCGCCTCACACCCCGCGAATCCGCGGTCTCCCGCTAAAAACACCTGCGAGCGGGGAAGAGAGCGGGGGGTAGGGGGAGGGCGAAAGGAGTCAGTCACCGGACGACTTACATTAGACGTGCGTGCCTCGTACGGATGCGATGACCGCGGTGGGCAAGGAGCTGAAATCTCACGCCGTTGCCCGTGCAGATGTGAGCACCTGCGGCAATGCAAGCTACGCGTCGCCCTTTCCACTCGGTTTCGCCTCTTCCATGAATTGACGCTGCCTTGGATGACTGATTCTGCACTTGTTTGAGTAAGGTTACAATCCACTTTTACAATCGACGGGATCGCAAATTTGGCTTTCGTATGTTATGCAAAATAAATTAGTAACATGGCAAACCATAATTGTGGGAAAATTAAGCTATAACAAATTCATAATGTGAAAATCATTTGAAAAACTATGTGACAAATGGATATGGCAGTGTTTTTGGCCACTTAACTCCCGATTAGATCGTGAGGTGACAATTCTTTAGCCAATATTGATTTTTTGTGGAACTCTATCGATATTTCGATACACTAGGGAGTCATCAACAAGAGTGAGTGTTTGACACTGGAGAAGATAACAATAGCGAAGTCACATCGTTGCTGTTCTCTTCTTTGCTGTCAGTTCTCACTCCTGTTGTTATTCACCTAGTTGGCCATCATATCGGTTTAAAGTTTAAAAAAAGTTAATATTGGCGAAAGAATTGGCGTCTTACAAACTCATTTCCAATACACCACACCCCCTGCGTTACCATTTGGTTGACAGTGACGTTCACATGAAATCTATCATTCCAATTATCAATGCATTTTACCGCTCTCACGTGTCATATAAACACTCGAGCTTGAAGTTAAAACTATTAAATTTTTTTGTTTAATTAGTAATCATAGGTTTTTTTATGCTTTTCATCATCGAATTTCAAAGAGTTTTCCACACCATCCGTACAATGGAGTGAAGGCAAATATTCTCTCTCCAGATGTTTAATTTTACAAGAAGCTTGAACGGAGATATGAGAAACAATTCTAAGTTAATAATCATTTAGTTTGCAGTTTTCTAATTCAGGAGATATTCCGTCAATAGATATAAATTTATATCTTGTTTTCCATGGTTCTTACACATTAAAAACAAACAAAAGAATGGGGTAAAACTGGAAATAAGTATACGGGAAAAGTACGGGGAGGGTGATGTGTAAGGCAGGCATACAGTACGTCACTCAGGGTACCACTTTTTTGTTGAAGATGAACACCATCAGTCCATTTTGAATTTTGAAATGGTCATAATCAAATCGATGGAATTATCGGTTTAAACATTGCTTAGGAGTATAGGAAACCAAACAGCCCAATAACGCCCCAGTATATGCTCCATATGAGCAAGTATTCATAATACACGCTCTTAACATCGTTCGCTCTCATGACCTATAAATACTATAAACTACACTTTAACTTCCTCCAGAAACCTCAATCCCTTTCACCAATTTATACTTTATAATACTACTTTATAGTATAGTATAGTATGCTGCCCCATCCTTGCATACTTTCTTCGCCTCCGTCACGTTCTTGTACGTTTTATTGTATACGTACGTACTCATCTCCTACTGAGTTTTCTCGTTTTCCCCTTCTTGTGAGTCTTTTCGGCCATGTTTACCAAAATTTCCTTCCTCAAAAGAAAACTAAAGGAAAGGAATTTTTTTACTACACCGATGGACGTAGAAAGAAAAAATTCCCTCCAAATGTTCATAATAAAACAGAACCTGGAAGTGTTAATCAATGCTAATTGTAAATTAATAGGTAACATGATAGGGTAGAGAGGGCTCTTTATGTGTAGGGAAACAAACCTTTCTAAGGGAGTAAACCCTGAATATAAATCCTGGCCCTCCAAGTTGGGGGTTAGACGTAGGCTACCCTTTAAAAAATTTGCTTGCTACGAAACCTCTAAATGTGCCTCGGATAGATAAGGATGGATTTTTAAGATATCGACCTGGCAAACAGACACAAGATGGAAGGAAAAAGCAAGAACAAGAACTGAATGGAGGCATATCATAGAGTAAGCCAAGGACCACACCGGACTGTAGAGCTGCAGATAATGAATTGTAAATTAATAATACGTCATATACGTATACGTCATGACTACGTCATACGTGTATATTGATGTGGATAGCGTATGGAAACTATTTCCTGCCACCTCAATGATCCACATATTTATCATTACGTAATATACGTTTTACTTGAGTGTTATCGGTACAGAAATAATAATTGACTGAATTTTTTTTATTTCCTTCGAGTGGTAAATGATTTCTGTAGGACAACGGCGTCCATTATCTCACTTTCAAATCTAAAAAAAACTTTCTAGACTATATGAAAAAGGTACCAAACTTATATGATATTCTATTCAGTTGTTGAACTCATAATAGCTCAGCAAAAAAATGAATAACAATGCTATTTCATTCAAAATAAGCATCAGAAATCAACGGACAACATATTTCACCAATCATAACTACGTATAAGCGCATTGAAGCGCCCGCCAATTACTCTACCCCCGGCACACCTTTGTCCTTAACCGCAATATATTGCCGCGTGTTGCACCCATCCGGGGGCCACCTATCGGCAGAAACCCCAACCAGTCGGCATCTCATGTTTTCACGCCTTTCAACTGTTCGCCCGCCCTCAACGTCCTTTTTTTTCGTCATCACCGCCCCTGCAAGATCGTGGGTTTGGTCTCGGGTGCGCTCCTTTTTACTTACGGCCAATTCCCTCGCACTCCGTCACTCCAAGAAGATAGCGCAATAAATCTCGAAATTTATTTCCCTCTTCCTCCTCTCTCGCCCACCATTTCCGTCGTCCGTCTTTCCACCCATCTTACCTGCTTTTAGCGTATCCACCCAGATTACTCTTTATCTCGTTTTCCGCGGGAAATCCCACCCATTCCGTCGTCATCCTCAACCCCTCGCTACATCCTTCCTTTCTCTCGCCTCTTTCCCCCGCGTGCATCACTCACTCGTACGATTTTCCCATTTTTAGAATTATGTCCATTTCCCATGCGTTCTCGCTCTCTCTTGATGCTATTTTATGCCACCGTTGCTCTTTATCCCGAATTGTAGACCCATCAGATTAGATCGATTCTCTTTCCTCGACCCGCTGTTTGGGACAACAGTGTTATTGCATAGCGAAAAATAGTACTGTCGGACAGCCGAACTTACTCTTCACATTATTAATTCTTGACAACTGTCAATAATTAAGAGTGATTATAATTTATTATACAATTAACAGTTTCAATTAAAAGTATCTTGATCAATATTTTCTCACAGTTTTATTACCTTGCACCATTTTAATATCCCTGCTTTTCCCAGTCATCATTCCAGATCTCGTATTCCTTATATGATCGTTTAATTCATTCTTGAGCCTCATAAACCAGGTACAAGATTTTTCAATCAATAAAATGTGTATATTTTTATATACGGTTTGTGTGCTCTCTACTGCATTTTATTACTTGAACTCTCAATCAATAATTTATCGGTTAACTATATGGGTGAAATTTCGTAGGATGCAGATGATTGTAATGTTTTTGTTGCACCGAAATTTCCAATTAACTGCTTGATCAAGGAAGAAAAATTATCAAAATGCGTGTCGCGTGAGCTGAAAAAATTCAAGTAGCCGAAGGACACCAGGTTTCTCAGGTAGATGAATTTTGCACATAGTAAAACCAAGACGTAATCTCGGAAAATATGCCTTCTTCCTTTCGAAATTAATTTTCCCCACCATTATCTATGGATTTGTTAAGAGCCAATTGCAACATCAAGACTCAATTTGTTAAAGTAAATAGTAATGCCTGGCATTCTGATAATACCCATAGAATATTTAAAGCTCGCTATATATCTCCTTTAAAAACTTTCTAAATATTGTAAATGTAGACTCGTAAAAACCATCGTCTTCCATCTATTTTCATATCTTCTGGAGGCATAATCTTTAAACTTGAAATAAAACTAGGCCTAAATTTTTAGAATAATACATTCATACTCATAAATAACTTTAGTAACGTTTTGAAACATTTCCGATCAATAATAAATTGAATCACAAAAATATTGGCAGTAAAAGTCTGCCTCTGTGAAATTTGACGGATAATATTTTTTAACCTTTTTAGCCAATATTCATATAATGATAACATATCGGGACCATCAAGGAATATTTGGTTGATTTATTGTATTTAGCTTCAGCATATTCATTGAAATCTAATTGGCACACTTATTCATTGTCACTTAAGTTTACAGCAGTTTTAACTTTTGTAATATATATATATATATATATATATATATATATATATATATATATATATATATATATATTATATATATATAGTGAAGAAATTTATTGATTAGCACATAAATTATTTTGCAGAATATAGGTAAACTTAGCGTAATTAGACTTCGAATAATTTGCGGTACCCAAGCATGACAACAGTGTTGTTTGCACATAGCATGAGCATAAAGGAAAGCAGTACGTATTTAGTAGAGGAATAATATTTTCTTCCTCTCGCGTTCGTTTTCTTAAAAGTTTTAGCTAATTAGAAATCAGCTCCTCAGGACCCTAGTCATTGGTATTATTGCGTCTGCAATTTGTACGAAGGTTAAGTAGTCCTACTTCATCCCCATACTCACCGCCTCATTCGCTGGCGTTCATTCCAGCCATATCCTCATCCCTTATTTCTCATCCTGCCTTTCTCCATTCCTCTCCAACCGCTGCATTGAGATAATCTCCCGGCGAAATAAAATTATAATCGCTTGACGCTCAACTAGACCGCGTTCCGCCGCCTCCCGCTATAATGTTATCACTTTGCCCGTCGTCTCACCACCCGAGCAATCTTTCCTCCGCCACCCGCTCGCACCAACTCACTCGCTGTTTTTGCGGCGTCATATCGTCCGCCGTTTTTATTTTACATATCTGTTTTTTTAACTGAAAATCCTCACGCGGAGAGTGCACCTGCATGTGTGGACCTCAGTAACTAGTTTCCGTAGCACTGAAGTCAATACGAGTTTTTGCCGTTTGTCCCGAGGTCGTGTGAGTCTGACACTTGACATCCTCATATCCTTTAGAAGTATTTTCCACCATTTTTCATTGGTAGATAAACTGAGGAAAATAGCACCGGAATAATCATCTTTCACAGTAAAATTTAATTTCTTGTGAATCGGTTTTGCTGGTAATGTTAATCAAGTTTTACTTGTAACTGGTATAATGCGCGAACGTTTTGACTTTCACAAGTGGACGGATTATATTTTTCAGAAGATTGCGGTTCCAAAAAGAATCAGAAATTAATCTTACAAGCCATTATATTTCACAGTGGTTATTTACTTGTAAACTTCAATGACTCATAATTTATCATGCAAACTTCAGAGTACAATTGTATTATTCAAGCGTCACAAAGATGCATGGTGACGAAAAAGGTATTTCTTTAATGCTAATGAATATAACTCCTACGTACCTAAGATTTTATCATTTTATACTTATCAGAGTAAAACAGCGTTGCCAAAGGCAATCAAGAAATACACAGATGTAAATGTTTCCCTATAAATCTTTGGTATTTTCATAGCTTCCAGAAGTAACAAATAGATCTCAACATTATTTTAAAGTATTTTAACAATTTGATAAACGTATGGCTAAGACGTTGCCGGGCCATTAATGTAATATTTATGGGGAAAAGTATTTGAAATAGACTACATTTATTCACGTAAACAAATAAGACTTCTGTCATCAAGTGCGTAATAAATAAAGAAATTAAATTGATCTTCCGGAGATATATGATAGCTCTGTTGAAATTTTATGCGCAGCAACTAGGTGACTGTCCTGGATTTCAGACAGATGCTTAAATCTTAATAAATATCAACCAATATTAGGTTTCTCGAGAAAACGAGTTTTTTATAGTGCCTGCAGTAATAGGCGTACGCCGCATTTGATGTAAGATAGACTGGACTTTTAGGCTTGATCGAGCGGCAAATGCTGTGGGTGGAAAGATCTAACGAGGAGGTGGAGCAGGTGAAAGGGAAAGGGGTATGAAGACTAGGATTGAGGGGGAGCAATCGAGAACACCCAAATCAGGACGATTGTAAGGCTCTTGGAATGGGCTGTAAAATTTAAGAGTTGTGGGGCAGTCAAAGATCATAGTGGGTGAAACGGACCTTACGATGTGGGGGAGGATCCAAATGGCTTAGGAATAAGAAGGGGTGTGGTTCGGCGTCGGAAGAAAAACACCCACGCGGAAAGATATCCCATCTCCCCTCAGCCTATCTCTTTTTCTCCCCTCTTTCTCTTTTCCTACCTTCTCGCCTTTCAATCTTCCCTCCGCATCTATCTCATTTTTCTGCCCACCCCCACCTCTCTTAGAGACATTTTTATTCTCTTCTAAAGCCTTCTAAGTGCATCACACGATTTACCTCTCAGTATTCACCTCGCAATGGTCATTAACCACCTCGAACAGCTGTGGTTTCTTCCTCAGTTTTCTACTTTATTTTCCCTTATAGCTTCGCAGAAGTCACCATTAATACATATTCCATCGTTGTGTCATCACCAGGGTGAAACTGGTCGCCTGGACAAAACATCTTAATAGATTAAGATAAAAGTAGTTATGTCAGTGAAATATTTACGATAGAAATACAATTGCCAATCAACTTAAAGTTAAAATGTTTTGCAAGCACATTGAGTAAGTTTTACAGGTTTGAAAACATGCAATTGCCTTTGGACAAAATTATTCTCCTAGAAGTAGAAATAAGATGGAATTGTTATTTCGCTCTGCTCATTCTAATATATTTCTTCGCTGCTTAGCCCTTATAGTGGACTCATGTGATGCAGTATCATTTCATAATGGGACATGCGTAATGGTCATTATACTGTGGACAAAAAATACTGATCAATTCTACGTTAGAATGAATACTGGGCTCTTACGTGGCGGAAAATTAAAAAATCCAAATGAAATAAACGAATATTTGTTAGATAAAATGCTTCAGATAATCATATAACTGGTATAATATGCCTGATTTAACCAGTTATTTGTAGCCTCGTGCATCTGATATGTCTAATAATTTTTCGACTGTAACACATTATCAGGGAAATGATATAAAATGTCGCCTACTTATTACTACTTTTACCAGCGTTACATGACAATAAAATTACAAGAAAAATTATTATTTTTAACGATCGTGGATATCATAGATCCTTGGATAAATACATTATTAAATTAAAATCTATTATATTCCTCTGGTTTCAAGTATTCATGATATTTTGAGATGTCCCTTGAAGCTAAAAATAAGATCATTAGCAATTTGGTGAGCCATGCGGAACAAAGGAAATAATTGGGTGAAAATAGAGTGGATTAGTAAGCATATGTCGTCACTTTCTTATACATCACTTCCCTTTAGGAACATAGAGCAAATGAACAAAAATCTCCGGGCCACGACCCTCAGCTTTTTGTTTGAGACAGTTAACTAGGTAAAAATGTAATTCCAATCCCTGTTTAGGTCCGAATTAAGATGGTAAATATGCACGGTATAAAAATTCTGCATTCCCATTTGAACTCAATCTCAATTAATAAAATTGCCTGAAGATTACTTGAAGTAAGCTACATTGCTTATCTCTTATTTTATTAGTCTAATCAAAGTTGCGCAGGCCCTCGAAAAAATCTTTCCAAACAAGCAAGGATGCGGTCTCGGAAAATATTAACTTCTCCAGGCACGCTGTGCTCATATACCATGGTTGGCCTTAATTATCCAATGAAGGTGTGGAGGGAAGAGCAGTTTTACCAGATTGGACAATCAGAATTGTAAATTAATTCAATCTCAGAATGAAATTTCTTTCTCTTTAGGATTCTCCATTTTGGTAATTCAAATATTTGGACCTGATTTCTTTTTTCTGCCGATTATCACTGCTGCAAGGATTCGTCGATATTTTAAAATCGAGAAGATTTCAATCATTCTAAATGTATTCCCTTGATGACTGAGACTTATTAACCTACAGCAAGAGGTAGACTACATCCTAACTCTCCGTCTGCGAGCCAGTAAAAAGCTTACTCAGCTTTCTGAACACGATTTTAAGTTTCCTCCAATCTCCCTCTTATCTCTAGCTAGCTTTCTCTTAACTAGGATAAAGTAATTAATCCAATTGCTGCGATTCATCATGTGTAATCCTTGTAGTCATCTTGTAAGACTCTTTGACTTAAAGTAGCTTAACAAGATTGTGCTTAATTTTAATCATATTTCAGAAAATAGCATATTAAAAACATTGCTCGAGAACATGCTACGGTTTACTGGTGAAGAATTAGCAAGAAATAGGAGAAAATTTCAGTTTTTTTCCTAGAATTGGGAATAAATTCGACATATCTCATATTTGCGTCGAACAAGAGCTAAAGAGGGAGACATGAGAAACGGCGCTATCAAAGGAAAAAATCAACTTTTCTCTGTATTGATAATTACCGAAATTGACGTCAGCGAAGTAAGAAGTTCAATCATAAGAAAAATACACGTATATGTGAGATTCTGTATTTTATTCCTCCAAATTTGAATACACGGGAGTACTTAATGTTGACAAGTCTTTCGCGAGGCAAGATCAAATGTCAAATGGGAAACTGTTTAATCTTATATAGGATGCCTTCACCGCTCTTCTTCGGCTGGTTGAAAGGTAGTACAGTATCTGATATTTATAACTATTTTAAGCAATTCAATGCACAGTTTTGCGTTCTTTTGGAAAGCAGAAATATATTCAAATGGATATACGTATGAACCACGGAACCCAACAATTACTAGTCGAAATTTTCAACATTTGCCAATGCGCCACTAAGGACTTACTCATACAGATGATACTGATTTGGGAAAGACAATTTTGAAGTTAGAGAATTACTATGTCGAGTGTGTCAAAGGTAACGCCTTTAGAATACGATGTCTCCCCTGCAAATTTTGTAAAAGACCCTCTCTCATCCTTTAAATAGCAAAATACTTACAGCAACTTTAAAAATGTGACTCCCAAGCAACTGAATTCTTAGCTGATCATAATCTGCATTATTAAGGTATATATGTGATCCTATCATTTTCGCAAAATCATTACTCATACTTGTATTAAAAATAGTTAGCGTTTTTAGACGCAATTTGATAAATTTGATTTCATTAAAAATCTAAAATTTTGGAAGCCTTCGAAAGATAATTCGCACATACAAATTATTTGATACTGATACAAGAATATGCGTTGGAACAACAACATCACGCAGCAATAGTAATCACCTTTTGATGGTGGATAGAGACTTCGTCGTATTGAGCCAGAGCAATAGTATTTCATTTCTCGTCTTATACGAGTATGCATGATCCCGGCATTAGAATGATTTTTTAACGTCTGATCATTGTTATTATATTCCGTCATTCTTTGAGAAGTAGATTTTCCGTGATCCCAGGATAAATAACATTTCTTATATACCCTCTCAGTACTATGGTAAGGTAACTCTTCATATTAACACCGGCGTTAATATTTTCAATTCTATCGTTAGGCGTTTTTAGTTTAACGTGAGATCTCTTCTCCATATATATCTTTCCTATTGAACCAATCTTTATGTTTTAGAACACAACTACAAACGAAGAGATCATAAGTAATGGCACCTCATTCGTACGTAATTCGAAGTTTCCACAAAACTAACTTATAGTTGAAATGTTTAAGATTGCCTTTGACACTCTTTGATATCGGAATTTTTTGCAACGCAAGGGCTAGTCCCCAGAATATCTGATTATCTCTTCATGATCTAGGTTAATTTCCCGATGGTAATAATTTGCGGTGATATTCCGCTCCTTACTTAATTGCCGTGAAGTGAGATCTTCAAATCCAGGTCACCAATACCCAGATGGGGCGCTCCTCATCCCTTGAGGTCTCCATGTCTAATTGCTTTTTCTTGTTCCATTGTTAATTACTTTTGCTCAATAATCGATGTATCTTGATGGCTTCATTGCCCTTAGTAATCCTCGCTATCCACAGCAGTGGGTACCAAAGCCCGCTTTCGTTGCATTGAACTAAATCACTTAACTGTACAACTTAATTAAAGGTTTTCTTTATTGAAAAGTTCGATAGTAAACAAAGATCTTACTCCAGAGTCTTTTGTCTTTGGACATACTCTCGCTTCCTTTTTGTCCAAAGCTTGGATTGAAAGCAAAGGAAATAAAAAATTAATGACAGTTTTTACTTCATGGAAGTATAGTTCGGGGTTGCATTTATGCCGTGCTGTTCCGCTAACTATTTTCAGCGAATCCTGCAAAAAAAATTTCCAAGATAAGATATCACAGAATATGTGGACATTTTTTATTCCCCTTCAATAAGCGAGATGGCTGTCTCAACTATAACGCACAAACCAGCGTAGTTGGGCGTTGAAGTTGGGAAAGAGAGGATTCCCGAGGAGACACGAAAGGAGGAGAATGGAGGCGAGGTGAAGGGGTCGCGGGAAAGTGGAAGAGGATGCGGAGATGAGAGACATTGAGGCGGGGACCTCCAAAGGGGTGGAACGAAGGAGAGCGAGAGGGAATAAGGAAGAGGAGGTAGGTAGGGCGGTGGAATATAAGTGAGGCAAAGAGTGAAGAAAAGAAGATTGAGGGGGAGGGATTTGGAATTGAAGGTGGCGGTGCATTTGGAGGGTGAACGGAGACTGCGGGGTGAGGAGGGGGGGGGCGGCGGCGGAGAAGTGCCTTGGGTGGAGCGACGACCGTGGAGGGAGCTCAGAAAAGGCTCGTTGTCTTCTCGGGGCCGCCCTTGCAAGCCTCGCGCCGCCCCCGCAATAGAAGCGACCTCTCCAGCTCCCTTCCTCCTTATGACACCCCCTACCCACACCCCTCTCGTCCCCATCCCCGTGGTACTTCGTCGGGTCGCGCGCGATTGCCTCCACGCGTGCTCGCACTCTCACCAAGGAGACCGTGCTTTGTCAAAAGGGCGCGTGGACAGATATATACGCGCGACCCGTCCCCATTGTTGGACTCCCACTCGCTGGAGGGAGGAAGGGGGAGAGGAGTGGGAGTGGAGAGACGCGGGGAAGGGTGGAAAAGAGGTGGTGGGATGAGTTGGGCTGGAAAAGAGGTGGAGAACGCGCTTCGTCTTTTGTTTTTCCAAACACCCACGGGATGGCTCCCACACTCCAATTACTCCAAGGCGAAAGAAGTTACATCTCCACCCCTCCCCTCTTTGTCACTTACCTCCTTCTCCTATCTCCCATTTGACCTCCCTCCCCCATCCTATCTCTTCTTCATCCTCATCTCTTCTTTTTTGCTTTGGGCACTTTCCTTTGTCCTTCGGACCCTTATGCTTTTCTCCCCCACCTTACTCTCACTTCACCCCTCTCTGACTCTGTCATTCTTTTCATCGCGACCTCTATTAGGAATTGGTCAATACACTATCCCACTCTTATCCCACGCAATATTATATATTCGTTGCTAGGTTGTCTCTACTCAGGTTGGAGACAGTGGAGTGTAATTTGATAGGTTCCTCCTTTCCTTGTTTAATATCCTAATTATTGCGCAGCCTTCTGTTCTAGCGTGCTGGTTACGACATCAAACGTTCAGTTTTAGAAATTCGGGCTCGTTTTCATATCGGTCGATTTATTTATTTGTTTTCAGAAACTACCAATGTTTACACCACAAAGCATTGCCCATGTCTTTTAGACTTTTTATGCCATTCATATATTTAACCATTTTGTCCAAATCCTGTAGGCGCCGAACTTTAATCTGTTTCCCTACTTCTTCTTTTATGTCACAATATGACCCATTTGAATGTGTTTTCTCCCTTACGAAATAGTTCCTCCAGGATGGAAAAGACAGTTACAAGCGTAATGATTTGAAAAACGTCATATTACAACAAAATTATCCTCCAACTATTTGGTCTCCCGACATATTGCGTTAAGAATATTTATTGGATCAAATATTTCACCACATTACGATTGAAATGTAAAAAAGTTCATTAATTTATACTGACAGGATCACTCTTTACTTTTGCACAGCCCATTTCTTAGACTAAGCACATGAAATTCGAGTAGTTTTACGTTAGTTCCTTGAACTGCTGGAAATATTAAACATAGCTTGATGTCATCGGGAGTTAAAACTCTAGTATTACTCGTGTTATTAGAAAATTATCATAATATAAAAATTCCACAAAACTCTAAAATATTGCTAAATTATTTATATCTATGAAGTAGGTTCTGAGGATTTTGACTTTTGAATGCCTGATCATGTCTTTAAACAATTACAAAATGTTATTCTCTCGGAAGCACATTTGAAAATCAGATTAAATGGGGATATTATGTCCACCCTTTTTCGGGAAATGTAAAAAAATTGTCGTTTTAAATGAAAAGATAATTAAATAATTAGAAGTAATTTTAAAAAGTTCAAGATCATTGCTATGGAAACGAGCAACAGCTTGAGTTTAGTCAACAAATAGGTAATCCCTTTCCAAAAGGTCTGCTCTTGTTATTTGGAAATCAAATTGTTTTCTTTTTCTGAAAATTGGATAAATATTTGCTGATTAGTATATTATGCAAAAAAGTTTTAACTCCAGGTACATAAAATCGTTGAATTGACCTCATATCTACGAAACCCCATGCATCATATATCCTGTATGTCATTGTAAGATTTGATGTTTTCCTGGCGCACGGTTACAGTAATGTCTTCGCTGGTTTTCCACAGGATCAGGGTATCAGTTGCCAATATGGCACGGTGGAAAACCCACCAAGACTTCAGATTTTATGCCAATGATCAAATTCTAGGAAAATATCCTATTCAGTCCTTTCCGACCGAAACATTTTAAATAATGAGAATACGTTAGTCAATAGTTTCGTAATATCATTTTCCTACATTTCCACGAGAAGAACGATCAATTAAAATGTCTATTTCTATGAAAAAGAGAATGGATGTCGTAATAAATCCTGGTAATAAGAGAAGTGACGCACATTTTACAAAAATCCAAACGGATATGGATGGAGCTCCTCTCGAAAAGATAATCGGGAACCGTCCGCGTGTCGATTCTCCAAGTTGTTCGAGGGAGATTGAAAACTCAGGTGATTTGCAACCAACAATTCCTACGCCTTGAATAAAGATCAGCGTGACGAAGCAGGTCGAGAAAAATAACAGCCAATTAGCCCGATCAATCAAACTGGTGCGATTCATTAAGTAGAGCCGCGATTTGCCGTGGAGCAATCACGTCGGGCTGATCGTGAAAGTAGTGATAGCATAAAAAAATTACACGCCCTTGCATTTGCTGCTTTTGTTTTAATTGAGACCACAATCCCTCATAATGTGTAGGGCGTGCTCGATTCTCCAGACATTTTCTCTCGTCAACATATTACTAAAAGTGGATACATAATGAGTTGATGCTTGTCAATTGGGAGTGCGCTAAGGAATTGGATCTAGCCACCCCTACTTGTCCCCGGATTTGTTTTCAGGTATTTTTATCATTTCAGGTCAAGACACGGTTGAATATATTTTAAAATAGAATGAAAAGGGTTGTAATTGAAGTAAATTTTAATTGTTAATTGTTATATTGTTAATTGTTAATGCGTTAAAATATTGGCTGACTTTGGGGATTTGACAGACTCATGAAGTTCGGTAGTCCACCAACCTGTTCCCTTCCCATTCGACAGATCCCTGCCCCTCGCTTAAGTATTGCAGTTTATGTATCACCTTTTCTGCCTACCTTCGTTTTTCGCGTTTCCTTTAATTCTCTTTTGTCTTTCTCTTGCGTTTATCCTTGAGACTTCGTAGACTTCGACTCCATCTCATCAATCTGACGATTGCACTCGGTGTCTTGTCTCTGGCCGTCCAGGAGTCAGCAATTTTTCACCCAGTGTATCTAGATGTATGGCAACAAAAAATAGATAGCATACATAGTGCGAAATAAAAAATAAATTCACCCTGTGAAGTGTCTCGTGAGTGTCAAGTCGATTGGTCCATTGGTTCTGAGAGGGAAAAGAGTTATTCCCAGTAGAAATACTATATTCACTGCTCGTTTCAAATCTCCCTCGCCTGCTCGATTAGGGATCCGTCTGAATTTGAATGTTCCGGGTTTTTTTTCCAGTCAATTTCATCTACCAAATATTTGAAAATCCACCATTATAGATCTAATTCAAACCATTTCGCTGGTGGAGGCAATTAAAAGTTCGTCCTCAAATAGCGCTTCCTCATAATTTCTCCCTCGTTCTTCGAACCGGTTCACAACACGGGGAGGATCTGTGGGGACGATCCTGCTTGCAGGCAGTTTAAAGATACGACGAGTCACCCTTGTCAGAGGTGTGGGTACGGTGAGGAAAATTTCGAAGCAGCTAACGCCCCGCGCGTGGCAATTTGTGCGTGCCTGAGTGCACGCGTGCTATTTGCGGGAAAAAATTGGAGAAAGGTCGCGGAAGAGTGAGGAGCGTAGGGTTATGGCGCTCGCTGATTCGCAACGGGGAAGGAAAGCTCCCACGCAAGCTGAGGTCGCATTAATAATGTAGGTCTCTCTCTCTCTCTCCCTATTTCTCTTTGTCGTGCAAGAGGCGTAGGCTATGGTGGATACGGACGTGTAGGGTACGCGATTATTAGATGCGACTAAGTGATTCGCGGAGAAATAGAAGAGCGGCGGTGAAGCGGGAAGAGAGAAACCATGGGACGAGAAAGGGGTTGAGAAAAATTAGATACTTCTCATGCCATGTAGCAATTTGAAACATGTCGCGGAAAATGGTGCGTAACATGTAAGGATATAACAGCTAAACCTGTTGTAATTAGATATTACATCTGCACCTATAAGGTGTGATTTATGCCCAACCGTGACGCCTATTTATTCTAGTAAATTATTCTCTATTCGTTTGGACATGAACTTCATGTAAACTCTCGAATATGGTTAAATCAGATATTGCACTACGCTTATTTATTTCTAATAGCTTTCACAGCTATCGTCTATGTATCCATAGGAAAAGCTTTCAATTGAACGTCTCCCATAGAAAATATCATTACTCGGGATTTCTGAAATCCTTCCTATCCTCATAGATATAGTGATTTATTTTGCTAGACGAGCCATCATATTCATAATATTGTACGAACGTCCTTGGTACTTATATTGCGTAGATACATTTAATTTTCCATTTATGTTTTGAAGTTGGAAATATGAAAATGAATTTGTTTGGGCGTTTATTGTAATCTGTCATGAAACAAAGTATCTATCTTGTAACTTTAAATGCATGATGTCACGTATTTGCTGCGCTTGACACATTTCTCAAGTAAGGCTAATCATATTATTCCTCGAGTATCGCTTGCAGTATGTTTCGTCCTTAGGAATTTGAAAGACAGGCGGAATAAAGGAAAAGGTAAATGAGCGAATGAAAAAGAACGAGGAGGAGGGAAAGGCCAACGGAAGACAGCGAGGGAGATGTAGGGAGGATGAGTGCTGAGAAAAGCATAGGGGGGAGATAAACGGGGATGGAGAGGGAGTAAGATGGAGTCAACCTCGTTATCCTAATGGGAAGCAATGCTTTTGTTCTCTGCCCTCGTGGGGTCGCTTGAGTTCAAACCCCGCCAAAGGCAAGGGCGTGGGTCTTCCGCGGATGGGAAATCATCATTCTCCCCTTCACAACTGCCTCCATCTCAACTTCACCCTGCTCGCTCGCTAACTCGCCCTTCCAACTCCGCTTTGCGATAAGCGATTAAGTAATATCTGAGACGAACAAGGAAGCAGCACCGATAAACCCTTGAATACACTCGTTTCAATGGGGACAGTCGAAGTATATGACGGTGAAAATGCCGTGCTTAAACGTATTGGCTTACATGAGTATAAAAGGCCCCGATGAATATTAATGTTTAGACTCATTAAACATCTCGTTAACACAAGACAGTGAATTATTTATTCTCTATCTTCTCTTTGCGCAATGTTAATTGGATATGAATTACTCTGGTATCGGGTACAATTAATAACCAATCATCTATCATTGCTGATTGATGGACATAATTCATAAAAATAAATGCCTACTACGCAATGAATACAGGTATGCGAGCAGCACACATATTTTTCAGTGACATTTAAAAATTTAAAAAAAGTTAAATAGGTGGTCAGTCTCCGTGTAGGTGCTCTTTTATCGATTGATTACGGGGGAAGACGTTCAGTATCGCTTCTGTTTTTACTCAAAATACCCTTAAAATTAGGACTACACTTTCAACATTATGAGGAATGTTTACTTGGTAGAGTAAATTTAAGGAATCATTAAACCGTTGTCGAGAGACTGAAAAGATATTAGTACACACTATGTGTACGAGGTTCCCAAATCGAGGTTCAAACGAATGCTGTGTTTTTCATCTCGAGGCTCCCCAAACATTAGTTTGGAAGAAATTGGCCAAAGTGAAATTCCAGGAAATGATAGCTGATTGATGCTAAATCTGATATACTGAAAGGGGGTTGAGATGCAGTGAAAAAAATAAATTCGATGTTAGAAGAAAAATAGTCAGCATGGAAGATTACACAAAAAATATTAATATTTGCTGGACAGTGGAAAAGTTAGTGAAAGAATAAATGTACTAGATAATATGACACCTTTGATTAGTCGTGTTTTCCTAAAAATGGAACAAGTTCAAGACAGTCAAATTTTGTTATTTTTTATAAATTAATTGTCGGTACAGGTATTTAATGGACAGTAAGACTAACAAGCACTACGCTTTTAAGCTCCGCCGAACATTCCACTAGATATCCTAATAAACCGAATAATTTAAACATAGGTTAACATACTCCAAACTCCCTTCATTCCACCCAAAAGGTCATTCCTTCTTCTACCTCGTTTATTCAACATTATCACCTGAATCAGTCTTGAACATGCCATTGCCATCAACATCTAACATTCAACATGTCCAACATCCACATTTCCCTCATCCGCATTTCTCCAAACAGCCTTTTCTTCTTTCTCTTTTTTTAGTGCCTAGTTGATTTTTTTCTGCATATTTAATTTTTTCTATCCATTTCCACTCTCACGACTCCAAACTCGTCCATCTATGCTTGTCCACTTGCCCTAGCGACCATGTTTTGGTGGAGTATTAAACTATTCTCTTCTTTTTTTTGCATACCAACTTTATTCACTGTCATCTATTCCCTTCACTTTGAAAATCTTATTTGTTTTAAGCAAATCTTTTCTTAATGTCCTTAAATGCATGTCCTTGCCCATTTACTCCTGAAATAATTCCCAAATAAGGAAATTTACAGCAGCCTACTCTTATTTGTGACTTCCAACTTTCACAGTGATCTTGAAATGTGCTCAAAAATGATTTTTATCTTAACTGTGCATGTGCGCTTTAATAATAATAATAATATCGTAGAGTTACAAACAATACTTAAGATTTAACATTGCTTTACCTCTTGGCTGAATGGCACACTAAAGCCTGATAATTTGTAAATCTGTCAGAATTAGCTCTCCACCTACCTTAATTCCTATTCCCTGCATGCCATTAGCATTCCATTCTAGCCATTTCCTTCACGTACACTTTAATAGCTAGGATTATAATTAATAACCCAGGTATTAACCATCCATATTCTTTAGCTTGTATCCCTACCTGAGCAGTCTTAGTGATATAGTGATATGATGTTAGGAAGTCGTATCTACCTGTATACCTCCATAAGTCAATTCTTTTCTTTCTACAGTACGGTCACCAATGACTATACCATCCAATGTGAACTATCCTTTGAATATCACCTCGTGATAATTAAAATACAGATAATTACTCCTTTTGTATTGCTTTATTAAAAATAATGAAGCTATACAGTGTCGTACAATTCCCATTAGAAGTTAGCATTCTTATGAACAAGAATTTAACTTACTTCATTAGATTTATTTTTTAAGACGATAAATTGGTTTACGAATGCCATGTCTAACTTTATTAGAATTTGGTCTCCATTCAAAAATGATAATCTCTTAAAATTTGTCGCTAATTTGCTTCCATTTTCCCTCAGCCACTAGTCTAGTTGCATGATGAAATACTGAGGTGGTAAGTAGTTCGCAGTGGGTCGATGCGGTGGGGAGAAAGCTGTCCAGGTTCTTCTCCATCAATACAAGTTGGAGGGAGGGCTTTGGTGATAATCATTTATCCAGCGGCGTTCGGCACTTCAAATTCAACTTTCCCGAAATCATGAGATCCTTATGAAAAACTCGCATTTTTCTTTGGGGATTTAAAACATTTCTAGAATATACGAAAAAATGTAAGAAACTGTAGAAAGAATTTTTAAGTGACGCTTTCGGTAAATAAAATCCCTACAGCAAAGATATGGCATCGCACGACGCCGGGAAAGTGGCAATTAAATGCAGGGAGGGAAGCGAGTTTACTCAATCTGGAGGCGAGAAAGCGTTTTTGTGAAGCATCTCGAGAAGGGAGGGAGGTCGGGAACGAAAAGACTGTAGCAACGCGGAGGCGGGGCATTGAATTAAAAAATAAAAGAAACATCGTAGCAGCAAGGTTTCAAGGGGTTCCCGCTCCGGTAGGAGGAAGGATTGCAGAAGCAGCGTTGAAAAAATCGTCGCGACAGTTGGTCGCGCGCGTCCTTTGGTGATGTACAGATACGCAAAGGGAGGAAGAGAAGTGCTGGGGGTGAGGCCAGTGGAAGAGAGAGAGAATAGGGTGAAATCATGGAGTGGGAGATTCAAAATGCAAACGCATAATGGGAAGGCAAGGAAGAGAGGATGGTGCGGTGGAGGAAATGCTCGGTTAACGAGAATACGGGAGAGATAAACAATTTTAAAATATTTTCACCTAGCTTCCAGCAGTCCTAGCAGTTGTACTGAGTTCCATCAATAAAATGAAGGCATACAGTTTTTCTGAAATATTAAATACGAAGAAGCACGACTAGGTTAACTGCAAATTTACTCAGTTCTAAAAAAATATGGCACACAATTATTCTACCGTTTGATCCCAGGTGTGCGTGAAACTGTGAGGGCTGTTAAATGAAAAGTTTTAAAAAATTTAGTTTTTGCAATGCTTATCAAATAATATACAATGTAAAATTGGTACAGTTTTAATATTTTTGACTCAAGTTATGTCCCAGGAGCAGCCGCTGCATATTGAAACATGTTCAGTTATGCCTACGGCTGCTTCGGATGACGAAAAACGCTTTCTATGAAGATGTTACTTCTTACTGAGAACAGGTAAAAGTCGCATTTTTGTAAGTTGCCAATGAGTCTTTTAGGAATGGCGAAGGACACATTTTACGATCATTTTTGCGAGTTAATCAGTGGTTTTTGCGGTACCCAATGCGCACAATCACGTCCCATGCACAATTGTTCTGCTAATAATGTGCGGTTGTTAGCCAATGAAATATCAACCTGCCTTGTTGAATTAATTGGACGATCTTTCCTCATGTTAGCATTACTGCTGTTAATATTTACTTCCATGGGAGCAAACTGTGCTCTAAAGAAGCACACGCTCTCATGAACCTCCGCATTAAATAGATGAGAAAGCAAAATTTCAATGCATCAACACGTTTACTGCCTTTGTTGACAAAGGTGGATGGAACATGTTTCATTTTATTAGGGCTTCCGCCGACGTAATATTAGATTAAAATCAATTGCAATTATCTCACATGTACGCACTTGTAGCATATTATGCTAATGGTATAAAATTATATTTATGTGGGTGCAGAAAATATTATGTTAAACAAAAAAATGATGGTAACGCTTTATTGAACCGTTCTCACAAGTAAATTTGAATGTGAGAATTGTTCGATGAAGAATAATCATAATTTTCTATTATAAATGCATGTATATACACATTTTCATTACCACTGTTAAGCAGGTTAACAATATTGTCTCATTTCTTTGTTCTGATATTATTATAATAGTTTTAGATTCCTTTTTTCTTCCAAAAAGTTCTGGTTGGTGAATATTGACAAAATATTGTAGGGTCTTCATGTCTATGATTAGAAACATATGTAGAGTAGAATAAAATTTTAGAATAGGTTTATCATCAATGAAAAACAACCTTAAAGTTAAACATCATAATTCTCACCCCGACTTCTTCATGAATGAAAAAATGTGTATTCTTGAGTATCAAACGTAAAGAGTGACAAAGATATAGTAAATTCGAATTCGGTATACCTTCCTTCAAATATGGCAGTAAGCTTTCATGATCTAAATTACTATTGCACATTGCCAAGTATAGAAATTCATCCTTTCTTCGTACAATAGATCTTAAACTTAGAGACTTTGTTTATATCAAAGGATATGACATGGAATATCTAAATATACTGAATGACCCGCAAGCCGTCACAACGGTGTGTGGCGGGGGATGATAGAGCACTGGACATGCTTGCACACTGTTAGTTCATAAATGCTTTTGAATATACAGACGAAGTAACTCGTACAAAAAACACTCGTACACACACACATGTACGCCTATAGACACTATTTAATAATTAAATAAATAATTAAAATGTTGCCTGAAATTAAATATATTCGAGTGCTTGATTTCGATTTTTTATGACAGCGAATCGTACGAGGTAAGCACGAGTGCTTTAATTCGTTGGTGACAGTTATCTATCTCTCTCATTTAATCCCCTTGGTCGAATCTACGTACCAATACTTTTTGGGCCATCATAATTCCATCGATGTCGTAAAGAAAACTCTAATTCCCTCTTCCTTTTTTTTGGTCTTAAGTCCTACCTGCTCTCTTTGAGAATTAAAAGGCTCCCAACCAAATCTTTCCAACATAACCGTCACGCCTACTCTCTTCTCCTAGAATTTGTTTCGCAAATCTTGCGGATTATTCCTGAATCTATTCCAACTCCAGAATTGAAGTTTCCTCCGATTTATCCCAAATACTTGCCATGCATTTCAAAAACGTTCTAAATAAAGTGAATTAACGCCTCTCTCTCTCTTATCATTTCATTACATTTTCGTGCGTCATTTTCGTCGACGTCAATCGTCACACCTCAAAATATTCTGCTTAATTTAGCGGGCTATGAATTAATGCCATAAACTGCAAATAGGACTTTTTAGATCTTTTTCAATTTCAAAGGATTAGACATTTCTTTCTCTCTCTCCATCCTCTCAAGATGGCCGTTAAATTCTTGAGACAAAATCCACATACTCGTGTCAATAGTAGACCATTTCGCAAAACATTCCTCTCGAATGAAAAAATGCAAAAAGGGAGACGTTCTTTTGGCAGCCGTCACTCGTGTAGGAATCCCCCCTGGCCTTCTTCACGTCCTTTCTTCTCCCAAGTGTTTATTTCTTTCCGTCATACTCAACCCTCCCACTCCCCTTGAGAACGCCCTCGCAACCTCTCATCCCTCACCCCGGCCCTTTGAGAAACACCTTAATTCACGCCTCCAAAGAACTTTAACTCCTACACGCCTGCCCCAGTGCTTCCATATTGCAACGACCCTAGCTCATTATGCTTTACACATTTTCACATGTTTTTCATTCCATTGTTACTCCTTGGGTCAGCCTTTAATCCTTGACTAATCCTTTGGCTTGGGTATAACGTTTCCTTGAAGACATTTTGCATCTCCAGCTTTCTTTTTGTGTTCTGTAAACCGTTATTTCTCCGCCATAAAATAATAGCGAACGTCACTGCGACTGGTGTACGACGTCAAAGTTTTCATCCGACGAGGTCGTAGTGAGGGAAAAGTTAATTGAAAGCGTCTCCCGACACACCTGAAAAGGACTGTGCAGCTTTTGAATACAATGTGAGGGCTCAAAAATTAGAACACCCCCTTGGCAGATTTTGCATGTGATAAACCGTAAACATTCAGTCTCAGTGTCTTAACGTTAGAGGCATGTTACGCCTCGCACAAGAAATGAGAGAATGAGTCTGTTAGTATCGTCATTTTAACTTCGAAAAGAATATCGTTGCCTTCATATCTTCATATAGGTTCTTGTAATTTTAAGTTGGAACTCCTAGCTATGGTACATTTAAAATGTCATTTTGCAATAAAATGGTGAAAGTAAATCAGAAGCGTAATTAATTTCAGTTATTATCATTTTCATTTGAAAAAATTAAGATTGCTACGTAAAATTTCGAAACAGTAATTTTTTACCAAAAAGTGTACACACAAGTCCACGGATTTCACAGAGCGAACAACTCACTTAGGTGCCAGAGCCGTATCAGTAGAGTACCAGTACCAGTACCCGAAATGCTCCCATAAAAAGGAATGTATAAGAGAGAAGACTGCCTCTTGAGTAGTAAAAATACTATAATTACAATACCCTATATAAACTTCTCTCCTGCGGTTATAGGTAAATTACTTAAATAAAATAAACTAACCACACTATTCAAGCACTATTCAACTGAAAAGAGATGATTGCATTTTTTATTTTATCTAACATACATATTTGGAATATATACTTTTTCTCATTATTCAAATATATTTTCATTTTAATCTATACTCACCCATAATCGTTACTAACGCGTACTTCTCAGTACACTTCACAGGAATTAGTCAGTGTTCGGGTACAGTTAAAAACTTTATATTGAGACGTGCCTACAAAACTAATGGTCGCTCAAATGCCTTATTATGTTTTCATTTTAATTCCTACGTTTTTGTCTTTGCCATAAGTACGTCTCATCTACATTCGTAGGAACCGTCGAAGACAAGCCATTCCATCGTCAGCTTTTCTTTTGGTTCAAACTAATTCAAGTTTTTGGACCCTTCTGATTTTATCATTTGTGTCCTCTTTCCTTGCGGTCTTTTTCTAGTCCAATTCGAAGATTAAGACGTTCGTGCGCCATGCTCACTGAGGTGAAGCTCCTTCTTTCCATCGAATCCTGCGAAAAACCAGCCACCCGTCAAACTCGCCAGTCTTTCGCTCACAGCCAGGATCTCCACTTCTTACTTTCAGAGACACCCAAGATCTTTCCCATCTCTGCTTCGCGAGGCCACCCTCGCCCTTCAAAACCTGCCATTTCACCTCCTCCTCCGGCTAGGAAGTGGCTCCGCGTGTTTGCTTTTCTTAATTTTTTTTCAAGATACAAGGAGCGAGGTTAATCTCGGAACTGCGGGTGTGTTTTTTTTTTAAATGGTAAATGGAAGGAGAGGACAACTGTCATATTTTTTTTATTTCTTCCCAGATTGATGGAATGGATTGGAGATTTCGCATTTCCAGAGCATGATTTTAGGATGTTAGAAAGCAAATCTTTTTTAGTAAAACGATACATGAAGGCGGAAGATGGTAAAAGCCAAATAAAAACTTTGTTTGGATAAAATATTTTTTGACTGAGCCTCTGTTCAAATCCAGTCGATATGTTAGTTCACTTGGGAATGCTCTCACCCGCAAAATCGAAGGTCTCCGGTTTGAATTTCCTCTCCAACATGGATATTTTTTTGCGATGATATGCAATGGTCATGAATTATGTTTATGGTGCAATAAAATCCTAACGATTTCAAAGTTTTTCTTGCATATGAGGAAGAATGTTAGGACTTCAAATGCAACGGTTTCAAAAAGTTGGTAATTAAATTCCATTTGAAGAAAAAAGTTGTTGCTCAATTTTTTGCATTATAGTTGATGGTATCACGTTTTTGAAGAGTTAAATATTGCAGTGGTCAAATTCTACCTTAGAATATAATCATTCAAACCACAGAGTTGTTTAGTGTGATATAAGGTCAATGTGGGACATTTGATTACAAATATTATTTAGGTACTCTGCCGTTTAGGGAATATTTAAGATGGAAACAGACTGAACGCCCATGCATGTCTTAGTATCTCCAAACAAAACAAAACCTGATTCCACGCACTGCAATAAACCCTCCTTTTCTGCATACTTCCTTCCACCCTTCTTTCCGCCCAACATGCCTATTCTTCTCCTACCCCCTCCTCCCCATCCCTCGTGTGCCTAACGTTCTCCTCTCTATATGAGTCTTCAACATCCAATTCCCAATTTAAGTCTTCTTAATCCATCTTTCCTCCCTCCAATGAATTTCATCCAACACTCCCCTTTCCTCCTCCGGCATGCCTAGTACTTCTGCTATTGTTTCCCTTTCCGTCCATTTTACTCTTCCATTCTTCTCCACACCCAAATCTCATAAGCCTCCAATGTACTCTAATTATCTTGCTTCAAAGGTCATTTTTGCGCACGGTACAAGATCAAACTCTGTATCAAAGTATTCACCATTGTTTTCTTAGCATCCTTACTCCCACAAATACGCTACTTAGATAAATGAGACCTCAAAGATAAAATATGGGAGATAGATTCAAGCACTCATTCTTTCCCAGAACAATCAGAAATCATAATAGTAAGAAACAAAAGCCACTTCAGAAGCATTTAATTTACAAGTCGGAACAAAATTAAACATTACAAAGATATTAAGTATAGGTGCATGTGTAAGTTAGTTGATAGTTTGTGTGTTTGCATGTGTGTGGAGTGTGAGGGTTCTTGCATGAATGTATACAATGTTTTGTCTGTGGATTATAAATTTGCGGCTTTTGAATGTGTTTTTTTCTTAATTACGAGTGGTACCCTAACACTTATTTTTATTAATTCCCTGCTTTATTTCATTCCTAACTCAAGTTCGTTCCTTGCCCCTTTTACCATTTTCTCCACGCATAAATTGATTACAAAAATGTATAATTTTATATGCTGCCCAAAAGTGTGAATGCTTCTAAACTCATTAAATAAACGGTCACAGAACTTGATTTATATTTTCAAAACATTTTTAATTCATCCGCAAAGATTTCCGCGGCGATATAAATAAATACTTCCCACATGGAAATGTGTATTAAAATTCCAGCAAAATAGTCGCCGACTGAGATGAATTAATGCCGAATGGGATGTATTAAAGCTGGAGGAATATCCAACTCCCTTGTCGTTTTCATATCTAGAGCAAAGTTATCGTGATTCCTGTGAAATTACACCTCCTCTCATTAATAGTATCTTTGGGAATACTGGTGGATGGAACCCGAACAGTTTCCGATCTACGGATATGGAGAAATTTGTTGGCTCATTAACGACGTTTATTATGTAGACTTAGGTCATATATTGAAAAAATGACATGCAGGATTCATAAAAAGTGTTATCATAATTTTTCTTGCCACAACAAATGGATAGCTATGCTGAACAGATAATCACAAACTTTCAAATGTTTATGAAAATGCTAGTTGACTGCAAGGAGACACAGCCATGAAGGCTGAATTAACTTTACACGGATTACTCCAACAAACCAATAGTGAGTCAAAAATGACTGCTGATGCTCGAGCATCTTTGGTTGAGGTTAAGAGGGACAAAAGAGGAGATAAACAGCTGCAAAAGAGAATAGGTTGCATCTGCCAGCGAAGAAAAAAGTGTAGGAGTGGGAGGGCGTCAGAGCTTTATATTTATTGTTTGCGATTATTAATTTTCCTTTCAAAAATAAGGAAGGGAAAAAGAAGTGGGCGTGTGCGCGCACTCAGGTCACAAGAGAGCGAGTGGGCATGGTGAGCTTGTTTTGTTTCCTTGAACGTTTCTCCCTCTTTAAGGTATATTTTTTCTTAATTTTCAAGAACATTTTTTTTTTCGTCCTCGAGCCGTCGCGAGTGAAAGAGGACGAAGGAGATGGCGCGACGAGGGTGCACGGAGACACCACCCCCTTCCGCGGCCGGTGGGGGATGTGTGCGGACTCCGGAGAAGGGGATGAGGAGGGGAGGGAGAGGGGGAGGAGATGGGGGAGGAGGTGAGCGTGGGGGTAAGGATGAAAAGGAAGAGGAGGGAGGGGTGAGTGAGAGAACGCGCCTCAAATATCTGAGTAAGGTTGACGAGGCGGTTGGAGAGGCGAGGGGAGCGAACAGGGGGTGAAGGTGAAGAGAGGGATAGGAAGGGTTGAGTGTGAGGGGGATGTGGCGAGTGGGAGTCGGGAGCTTTGATTTATTTTTTTTTGCATTTTTCTCTGTTGAGAGAGAGAGAGAGAGAATGCGACGGTATTTAGGGACGGTGGAGGCGGGAGAGATAAGGGGTGTCCCTATCTCCGTCTCTCCCTTTTTCAGTTGCTTCTCCCTCTGTACTGCTCCTCGCTGCTACCCCCAAGGCACCCACTCTTCCCGTAGGTGGAGGCATGCGAAATAATGAAAGAAACATTAGAGGGTGGGAGGTGGGGCGGCAGCGGAGGGAGGGGGTGTCGCCGGGTGGGCGGGTACGGAGAGTTTGACGAAGTCAACAAGCTTGCAGCTCATTTTCGCGTTCCTTTTGTTTTGCCTTCTCTCTTCTTGTTTTTCTTTCTCTATGTCTCTCTCTCCCTCTCTCCACCTCCGCGATATTTTCTCCCCTTTTTGTGTGTGTGTGTTTTGTGTGTGCTCACTCGCTGTTTCGTTTTCATCCTTTCTTCCGACTTTTTCGTGACACGCCCTCTTAGCTAAACCTCTCAAGGGAAAAAGATGGCACTGAACGTTTATGTTTATCGTGAAAAATGGATGGAAAACAAAACACCCGCCTCAGTGAATATAATTTTTTTATGGACCCTGCCGTATGACCGTGGGCCCATACACCCTCCCACTCATAGTTTTCACAGATTGCTTTTGTTTAAAAATTAATGGTGGCGTGAAGTTGAGTTTTGTCAACTTCACGTATTCCTATGGTTGGAAATTATTAGCGCGGATCCTAGCTCCCTTCCTACTATTTCGAATAAAAAGAAATCTTGTCAGCCTTTGCCGTATGTGTCGTTTATGAACGAATGTATTTGCGTTGAATGTGCACTGTCCACTGTAGAGAGATATTATATTCAACGGTCGATCGATGTGTTTTAGTACACTATTCCTACGGAAAGACAACCCCTGGAAAACGTTAACGAAATTTTAAATGGCAATTATTGGAATCTTCATGCCAATATCGTTTTTGAAAAAAACTTACGCGATGCGGAATTTACATTATAAATTTGAATAAGGGTTATTCGGGATGCCAATAACTGTATTTGACTAAATTTTTATCCCTTTATCTATTATATTTTTGGTAATACAAATTGCCCATATAAAAACCCATGTTTACACATACGACTAACTTTTATTTGTCAGTAATTTTTTATCGTATTTCCATTATTGAAAAATCCTAATTTCAGATATAATGCCAAAACAAGACCGTGATGGGTTAATCCTTCAGAAATTTGTTCGACTCAACATATTCTCAGTTGTACTTGAATTTCTTGAACCTATTCTTTTACTGAAAAATATCGTGGAATTTTAACAATATCAATATTTGTACCCGCCATTCCATAAACATAATCCATGCTGAGAGATGATTCATCCATTTTTACTTGTAACAACTTTGTTGAATTTGTCGCGAAATTTTTAATATTTACTCCAAACGTGTTTGATTAGCGAAAACGAGATAGCCAAGACCGTAAACTTGATTGGCACTAAGTGATAAGGGGGGGGGGAATAAAACAAGGTTACAAATAGGGGGAGAAATAGGGAACACACACTAGTTCACTTGGGTGTGTTTGAGAAACATTGATCAAGGTTTACCTCAATCACACAAAAAAGGCAAACTAAATAATTTTAAATTTTTTCATCGATTCGCGGCCGTAGCTACGTCATTGTATATTTACAGTGTTGATTAGGAATTTTTCTTCTTATTTAGATTGCTGCTTTAGATATATAGATTAAAGGTATAATGCAGTACTGAAGGCCGTTGAAAAATATTTTTTTTATAAAAAGTGCGTAAACCCACTTTTTATTTTAATTGTTTATGTTTTATTCCTCATCTTTTGGGTACGGCTAGAAATTTCAGTTGGAATATTGAAACACCAAAATATCGTGATTGCAAATTTATCACATTTTTATCGTTTGAATTCACGACCTCGTCTTGTGTGCTGCGGTCATTAGTTTAATAGTTTCCCACGCCGACGACCCAGGTTTCCACCTGGAGTTGTCGGCTTTCTCAATGGCTTTCCTATCCCTTAATCGATTACGTGCGGAGAGCAGTACTCCGCCCGTCAGTTGGGACTGGTACCCCTTGATGTATTTCGTTAAGAACAGGTTATACCTTACGTGGGCACAAGACTTCTTTCTTTCTTCCATCCTCCCCTCCTTTCATTCTCACAATCATAGCCTTCCCTCCAAACTCATGTAACCATTCGTGCAGAAATAGTTCAACCAACAGGGGCATGTTAATTTATATTTAATTTTAAAAACATTATTGTTAGCCAAAAATTAAAGTTTTAATTGCTTTGACATTTTTGATACCCTTGTTTTCTTTTATTATTGAGTTGATTTTTGTGTAAATATACGAGGCTTGTAGACTTTAACTCATAAAATTACGAAACGTTAAGAAATTATCATTCCATCATTAATGGTTTGGGTCTCATTTAATGGCCATATAATACACCTTGACCTTATTCCTTACCAATCTTTTCTTTTTATTAACTTTATTATGACATTACATTACAAATTAATTGTATTTCTTTGTAGCAACTCTCTCTATTACGTACTAATATCCTCTATTCCTTCTTTTTCCCTTTTGCGCTCTTTTTTCATCAACTGCTCTCCCTAATTCACACTATGCCTTCCCATTCCGCAACTTTGTCCATTAGCCAAAGTGGCGGGAATGAAAGCGATCATTGATCACGGTTCAAAACGAGTAAATAATCCAGAATCATGAAAGTGTTTAAATAATTCTTATTCATGCGACTAATTCTGTTAAGTATTATGTATAGTTTAACGGTTCACGTGGACCGTTATTTTATGCAGTTATCATAAATCGTGTTCATTATATTCTTTGCACTTAACCTTTGCACTTTTCTAGTAACAGAAATGTACTCCGGATCAAATTTTTCGATGGAATTTATTGAGGGTTGATAAAAACATGAACCCTATACGAGGTCTACTGGAGACAACCCCTCACCTTCTTCCACATATCGACGCCATCTATCACACACTCTCAAGCTCATCTCGAAATTCAATTCTGCCCAGCAGCGTTTCCGTTGAATCATACACACGCATGAACTCCTCCTCCGCATCTTATTTCTTTTTTTTTCCTTCCACTGTTATTTCAAGCGTGAAATTGGGCATGCACCTTTGCCACAGACACCCATAACTTCTTCGCTCCCTTCTTTCCCTCCTTCTCTCGTCGACTAACTTCCACACACCCCCGCCTCCCTTCCCAATACTATTCATTGCTTCTCCCTCCCTACTCCTCTTTCCTCTTGGTAGCGAACCTACTTAAAACGTACACGCAAAATCTCAAGAAAAAAAAAAGAAAGGAACTCCGATATATGCTTCCACGCCTCCATGCTCCGCGCGGCCCCTGGTATGGAACGTGTGAAATCGATTAAGCTGGACAGGTAGGAGAAAGGTGTTTTCCTCCGCATTTCTCTCTGTCAATTTCATGTACTCGAGGAGAGGGTAACGGTGGCTCTACGGAGATGGGTTCGAGTGTTCAACATTTCTTCGAAACACGTCTTCGGATTTTGGTTTCTTATCCTGAGGGCATTTTAGTGTGTCAGCGGTGAAAGTTTAAATAAAAGTTTCCCCATTGATTGCTAGAAAGATGAGGATTTATCCAAGTCGCCTATTTAATAATTCGAGGACGTTGATACAGACATTGTTGTCACAATTTTTGTTTTATTTGTATTAATCATGGATGGGTGGACATATGAAGTCGTGTGTAAAAAATAAATGTAATGAAATATTGTGGCATTCTGTATTAGCAGAAATTTCCTAAATGGTTCATGTTAATACGTGTATGTTTTAATAATACTAAGGGCGTTATTTTCTCTGTACTGTAACCCAGAAAGGGAAGAATTACTCAGAATTGATGTTAGCTATACAAAACATTACGTCAGTTACTGTAAATTCATGAATTGAGATTAATCAACCTCTCAGGAGCTGAGCTGGTGTTCTTATGGAATGGATTTAACTACTCAAAAAGTCATTTTCGGAATACTGATTTTTCGTGGGCATAAACTTCCTCAATATCCAGCCAGCCTCTGTGTTGGTGGACAAGTTACAAATGAGTACTATTTTTCGTAAATGAAAGTTCCTTTCGCAGTCCTTGGAGAGAATGAATGTTTGCTTGTTTTCCCAAGCAATGATCACACTGTCGCCTGGAGGTACCGTTTACACGAAATGACACATGGAAAGAAATTGCTATTCAATCCCAGAATGGAAACACCGACAACACAGAAAATCTAATGCAGTGACTCTGTTATCTCAAGAGTATCTGATTGGTAAAAAACCTATTTCACTTATTATATTCGCAATTATAATATTGTAGGAAAATAGTTTACACACAAAAGTTTATTTATACACACACACGCACATATATATATATATATATATATATATATATATATATATATATATATATATATATATATATATATATATATATATACAAACACTCATATGAATGCATTCAAACACGAAAAACCCGCCATGTGGCGAAAAAATATGCAATCATTCACATGATATACATGAATGTATATTTGTAAATAAATAAATATTAAGTTTTACACATGAAAATATATATGTATATACGTATATATGTATAAAAAAATATATGTATATACATATATATATATATTTATACATATACATAAAAATATACCTATACATATATACATACACCTCTGATGAAGGTGGTTGCCTATTTATGTATGAGTATGCGTGTGTATATGTATATATATATATTTATACACATACATACTCATACATATATATAGGCAACCACCTTCATCAGAGGTAGAGGAGAAACTTACGGGAATATAAGGGATGTAGAAGATTGGAGGGTAGAATATAGTTGGAAGATAGAACGTTGTAACCATAGAGCAAGCCATGGATTGAATATTACTATCAGAAGTAAAACCGGAACCAAGTTACTTAACCCTATTACAGGTAAGGAAATATGTAACAAATAAAAATAAAGTGATATCAAATGCCATAAACGAAACTATAGAAAAAGTAAAAAGGAAGTGAACAAGGAAACCATGGTACGTGCACGAGTTGATTAGAAAGATAGACTAAAGAAGGACATTAAAGAATAAAAATACAGAGATAGGAAAAGAATAGTTAAAAAAATTAAATAATAAACTCAGAATGGGTAACAAATAAAGCAAAAGAAGAATGGGGAAGACAAAAGTGCAAGGATATGGAAAGTTTGCATAGAAATGGAGAAGCTGCTGCGCTATACAAGAAGGAAGGTAAAAATTCTGTCAGGAAGAAAGAAGGGAAAATCGTTGCAAATAATCAAAGATAAATCATGAAAAATAACATTTGAAACAGAAAAGGCCCAAGAGAGGTGGAAGGAGTACATAGGATAACTGCATGTTAAAGACATTAAGTCGGCAAGGTTAGAAAATATGACGTAAATGAGGAAGGCTTGAGTCAAGGCTTACTCGGTGGCAAGATAGAAAGAGCATGAAGGAAATTGAAATCAATAAAGGCCGTGGGAGTGGACATCATTCCTGCTGAATTACTTAAGGTTAAGGAAAAGGTGGGATGTAGAGTGCTTATGGAGTGATTCGAACCATTCATGAGGGAAGAATATGACTTGAAGACTTCTTTTGATCAGTGTTAGTTCCTTTTCCAAAAAAAAGGTGAAGGCTACATTAGGTAATTATAACAAAACAATAAGTTTGAGTTCGCATGCAGATAAAGTATTTCTCTGGAATGTCAACAAGAGGGTGGAGATCAGGGCAAATGAGTACTTACGAGCCGATTAGCTTGGGTTTAGGATGGGGGGGAAGCACGCGCGATGCCATTGCAGTAATAATATCATTAATCAAGAGGAATATAGAATAAAATCATGACGTATTTGTCTCTTTCGTAGATTTATAAAAGGTGTTTGATAGAGTGAATTGGGAAAAACTAACGAGATTGCAGAAAATAGGAAAGGATTGGAAGGGCTGGCGGCTAATCCTCAATCTGTGCATGTGTCAGACTGCTCAGGTGCGAGTGGGGAACGGAGAGTCCGGATGGGCAGTGTTAGGAAGTGGTGTAAGGCAGGGTTTTCCATTAGCCCTGGTACTGTTCAACGTATATGTGGAGAAAATAATTAAAGAAGCATGGGAAGCACTGGAGATATAAAAGAAAGCCAGCCGGAAATTCGTACAATCAGTTAGATTTACTGATGACCTAGCTTTAGTTTGCCAGTCTGCCAAGGGGCACAAGCATTCCTGGGTGCATTGAGGTCAGGGATAGAGTCAGCGCGATATATAGTACATGTATATGGGATGAGAATAAACGTGACTAAAACAGGGGTTATGCGGTTTTCAAGAAAGATAAAGGCTACGTTGATCTTTTAACAGGAGGGGGGCAAAAACTAGAGTGGGTGGAATAGTTTACGTACCTCGGAAGTGTTTCGGACGAAAATGGTCAAAGTAATAGGGACATAAAGAGAAAAAATGCTTTAGACAAGGAAGCTTCGACAAAGAGAAAGGAATTGACGACAAGGACGTTAAGTAAGAATGTTGAGAAAAGTTTGTTAAAACAATGCTATGGAGCGCAGTTATATGAGGCGAAGGAACATGGTCATTTAAGCAGGCGTTGATTGGTATCTTTCGAAATGTGGTTGTGCAGAAGGATGGAGGACGTGACTTGGGCGGAAAGGAAAACAAACCTGGAAGTGCTAGGAATTATGGGGAAGCAGAGGAGATTATAGAGATAATTCGAAACGAGGGAAGAAAAGTGGATGCAGAGCATTTTGATTGGCTAAGAGATTTTGAAGACTGTGATGGAGGGAGAATGTTAGGCAAACTAGGAAGGGGAGGAATAGGATAGGGATGTTGGACGGAATGAGGAGAGGAAGGAAGTATACGGATTTGAAGAGGGACATACTGTAGAATAGAATATAGTGTTGTCTTTGTTAGAAGAGACAAGGGAATTGTCGCTATCTTTTAAAATATGTCGTACGTATTTCATAGTTTCCTTGTCCTTTTCCTATAAACATTTCCTATAGTTTCTTTTACGGATTTTGATATCCCCTTTTTAATATATTCTTATTTTTCCTTGACAGCAACCAGGTCTGTTTCTTCACTCATGATTTTCTCTACAGCCTGCCGATACTCCTTCCTTTCCAATCGAGTCAATTCTTATACATTCCAATTTCCTAAACCACCTTCCCTGCTGTATATTGCATATCGCTCCTGTATATTGCACTATAATTACAACTACAGTAATCTCCGCTATCCTTGCATCTCACTTCGGACAACCCTAAAAATTTCCTCTTTCAAACTCTTCCTTTATATTCTCTAAGTCTCCTCTCCTCAACATTTTCTAACATTCCAGGTTCCTGTCCTAATTAATTCGGTCTTTTTCTGTATCTTCTGTGATGCTGCTGGCGGTTTTGCTTTGTCATATATAATTAATCCATTTTTGTACATTTATAACAAGTATAAACATCTGTAAGTGGAAACATCTTTAAATCAAATACTGTTTAGCTATTGTTTTGTCCTACGAAATTTTCTCCGCGCAAAAATTCGGAGAATGCTTACTCATTATTATTTCGATATATATATATATATATATATATATATATATATATATATATATATATATATATATATCAACTATCTGACCACACGAATGTTTCGAACCTAGTTAGAAGACACCACAAATTTCGTATGTGGGGCCTATTTTAAATTATACAGGAAGCGTCGCATTATCATGACATCATGTCTTACGCTAAAAAAATTAAAAGTCACCGGCTGAATAGGCAAGATCCCTACAAGCTCCCTCTAAGCACAATGATATTTTAAGAACAGCGGAGGGAGATGGATTTACAGTTCCGCAAATCCAATCCCACCCGACTATGCGTCGGTGGGGGAAAGAGGGAAAGGGGAGGCTGAGAGATAGAAAAGGGGGAGTGACTTTGAAGGTTGGAGGAGAGAGTGAGAGAGGGCGGGGAGGGTTGAACAAGGGAGAGAGAGAGAGAGATAGAAGCGAGTGGGAGTCCTGATGATGCGGGAGGCGCGGAGGAGGTGTGCGAGCCAAGAGTCAGTCAGTCGGCGCGTGTGTGCATGCATGTGAGCGTGTGTGTGCAGAGGTGGGACGAAGGAATAAAAAAGGGTGGAAGCAAACGGGAAGGTGAAGGAGGGGGGGGCATCGTCCCATATGTGTGTACTTAGCATTCATTCGAAATGAGAATCCTTCTCTCTCTCTCTCTCTTTGCAAGAGAGAAGTTGGGTGGTGATAAAAAAAAACGAAACATTAGCAGTGGAAGAGAAATTGCTCCGGTGTCTGTGGGGGGTTGGAGGGTGGAGAGGGCAAAGGCGGAGGTGGGGAGAGCGGGAGGGCAGTTTGCCGATTGTTGAAGAAGAGGCCGAGGGAGAGAGAAAGAGAGGGCGGGAGGGGAGGAGAGGAAATAAAGGGTTCGAAGGAGAGGGAGTACGAGAATGGGGAAGGGGTTCTTGTGACGCCCCGGGGAGAGAGAGGGAGAAACTGAGAAAGAGAATATAAAGAGGGGTTTCTATGTGTGTGTGTGTGTGTGTGTGGGAGGAAGGAGGCGCGTGCAACGAGATGAAGGCCCCCACGCTCCGACGTGGGGGCGCGGCGGGGCGGAGAGCAGTAGTGGCGGAGGGCACTAGAAGTGAGTGGGCCGCGTGACGGACGCAAGGAGACAGAAGTTGGGAGTAAGCGGCAAGACAAGAAGAGAAATTCTCCTTCCTTTGTGACGGAAAATTAATACGAACTTTGAATAATACCTACCCTGAAGTAATTGTAGCCTACCATGAACATTATATTGGCGAGACCATGACATCCGTTTTGCCGTTTTTACGCGAACATATAGATGAGTTGAGCTTGGGTGAAATTGCAAGAATAAAATTGCAAAATGATGAGATAATATGAAATAAAGAAAAATTGTTTTGAGGATTCATAATTTCTGATCATTACATGTTCCATTTTCAAATGAAAAATACGTACATTGGAAAAAAATGGAAGGAAAGGCGAGTAAAGAAATATATATATACACATATATATATATATATATATATATATATATATATATATATATATATATATATGTACAGGGAAAGGAACTGGCCCCCCTACCCTGATGTGTGAATATTCACACGCCGTTGGGCTTGGTACACGGGTGAGCTCTACGATCACCTACTAAACCGACCTTCGGGTTGATTACTGTGTTTTTATATATATATATGTACTGAAACTATGAATTACGTCCTAACACTGAAGGTAAGATGTCAAGATATCATTAATGAAAAAATGTTTTCCAATGGTGTTTGAACAACTATTGTGCTCTCTTGCGCTTGTTTCCAAAGTATTCGTATTAACAGAAAACATTCGGTGGATTTTTATTTTTAATATCTCGCTAAATGTGGCCTCTGGTCTGGCGTTCGTAAACGAACTCCTTAAAAAATAAATTCCCAATACAAATAAGGAGGCTCAATCTCAGGTGTCTAAAGGAAGTTAAAAAAGGCAAAAAGAAATGAGAAAAGGGAGGGAAGGCCAAGGCAGATCCATAGATGTTCGGTGATCAAATGGCTTTCAATTAAGGGGAAAAAAGAGAAATATAGGCTGATAAAGTGTTAGTTCTGGAATTTCTTACAAAATATGTTGGTACTTTAAACGCTAAATAAGGAGTGTTTGCAAAGGACTGCTTCATTTCCTTTGAAATTCGCCGTTGGCAGAGTTACACAACTTGAGACGGCAATTCAATGGTTAGCAGCTAATCGGCGGTCGGTCATGTCGATTGCGTAGCCAACACATGGACGTTTTATGGATTAGTTTCTCATAAACCAGTATTCAGGGAATTATAGACAGTAAATCTGTGTATGAAATATGCTATTACACATTATAAACTCATGCCAGATGATTGTTCTGGTCACTAAGTTATCTGAGAAGGAATAGGCGGCACCAAAAAACCAGGCGTGCCCTAGTTTTATTATTTGAGGGGTGGTACGAGCTGTGATTTATACTTTCACCAAATCACCCTTCTGGCTAAAGCAAATTGTTTGATATGCATTCACCCTTTCATTTAATCTAGCATTGCTTCGCTTGGAAACTTTCACATATCTCTGAATATGCATTATTAGATATTTATCTGATTTATTTTTACTACAATAATTATCTGATTTAGTCGGCAGAGTTTCTGGCGACAGTAAACATAGAAGCTGCGTCCCATGCACGGAAGCTTTGCATTCACAGGATGATGACCTATGACAAGTTAACTTATCGGTATATCGGTTGGAATGCCTTTTTTTGATTAATGACTACACATGCACTGGATTGTTCAGTAGTGACAAAGTGCTAAAAGCAGATTTGAGCAACATGCAGAGAAACATACTACGACGGCAGTAGTAAATTTCAGTATATTACTCATGACACTCACCATAAATTTTGCGAGAGCTAAATGAAGGAAAGACGCATAAATTTGTGTGATTAGGGTATGGAAAAGGTTTGAGAATGTGTCGCGTCAAAAGGAAGGAACGGATTTTTATAATAATACCCCAGATACCATCAAAATTTAAAAAAGTTACCTCTGAAGCGAAAAAAAAACAAAAACTATCTACAGAGTTGACAATAACGACTCATGCTTAAAAGATGGTCCACAACGGGAGTCAAAATAACAGTTTTGACAGAACATCAGTGCGTGGGGTTTGAAATTCATGGACAAACCCATATATGGGTTGAGCAGGGATGAGAAAATGACCACATTTTCAGTTCGAGTACCAATGAATAATGAATTGATGGTATTGACAAAAAGGAGTATTTCTGTAACTTGATATCGCAATAGTGAAACGCAACTTAAGGGCAGGGAAAAAATCGGGATTAGTAACCACAAAATAAAGTATTCAATTTATCACGAGTGATTTAAAACCATAGGGGAGAAGAATGTGAATTGGTTGAGCCTGTGTCGTGTTTAATTTCTAAATAAAGTGAAAAATAGTAACCTATAAAATGTTTCTCGAGTCTAAAATTTTCGATTAATTAATTTGAAAGGAACCATTTATCAAAGTAAATTTATTTATCTTATCAGGTGATGTGAATCAGAGAAGATATCAGCGGGTGTGAGAATCAACAATGAATAGAGAAGAATGGACAGCTGCAGAAAACCAATGTTAGTCTTGTGATACTGATAAATAAAACAGTTTCTGGCGTAACTTGTTGAAAAATCTTCATATTGACATTTGAAAATTAAACAACTTAGCTTAGCTTAGAGTTAAAATTAAGTTACCCCATCGCAGACACAAGATTGAGTTCTATGTGTTCGAAGTCCTCGTTTTGTGAACTTCCTCAATGCTTCCAAATTTCTTCCTTTCCCGGTCCAATTATTCCCTAACGGCAGCGTTCGGCATTCAAGGTGTTCCTGGAATAGCCATCTTCTGAAAGGGTTTGATTTTACATAGTATATAGTATTCTTATGACACTCATGAAATTGCAATTCACGAAACGATTTTTTCTCACGAGGAGGAAAAATATTACTAAATTTCTCCATGCATAGTATACAGAGAAAATTTGACTTCAGAAAGTCAATTGAATACGTTTTGAGGTCCCTTGAACACTATTTGACCATTTTACAAATATCTCTGTGTCCGTGAGTATGTGAATTGTTTCTGTGCCAGCAAAATGATTTTTCAAAATCTATTACTGCTTACAATTTATCGTGTTACTTGAGAAAATTTTATAAAGTACATAGTTCTTACATAGTTCAATGAGGAATTGTAATATTGACACCAATTGCAAACGAAAAACAGCAACTTTGTGATTCCACGGAAAATTTATTAAGATATGACCCAGGTTTCGGCGTTCAAGGTCATCTTCAGATAGAAGATATTTATTTTCTTTGATTTAAAGATCAATTTGATGCTGTAAGGGATCAAGTATCTTCATTAAGTTAATGGAAATTTCATTAAACTAATTAACAGCAATTATTATATCAGCTAACCTGAAGATGACGTTGAACTTCGAAACCCGGTCCGTATCGTAATATAATTTTCAGTGGAATCACAAAGTATCCATTCTTTCATTTCCAATATGAATCGATTTCACAGAGTTACGCTGAAAAACATCAATTATAATTAACAAATTTGAAGTTGCAGCATACCAAGCCGAAAATTCGATTTCGAAATACGATATCGTAATTTGTTAGCATTAAATTTGTATCTGCGTTTGGTTCCGACATTATCAGGTGCTCTTAGGCTTAATAAACTTATTCCATCGCAGCCTCGCGTTCCCCTTTTCCAGCAAAGATCTCTCTCGCTCCTCAACCTCTACCTTTCCCCCTTCCTTGCTTACTATCTCGCATTCCCTCTCCCACTCACTTTTGATCGTTCTATTTAAGCATCTTACAACTCAGCTCCTTCCATTCTATTTTCACTCCCCACCCCTCGCCTTCCCACGGTCCCTGTTCGACCGTTCCCTTAAAAAATCACTTCGACCGCAAAGACCCTTCCCTCCTCCCCACCTCTGCCTTACCACCCTCCACAGAGAGCCCCTTTTCTTCTACGTGACTCACCCCCTGCTCTATTTTCCCACCTCTCGCTAACCAAAGTCTCAACACGCATACACTAGCACTCAATGTCTTTCCAACTCCCTTTACTTTCAGTCCATTTTAACTTAGTCAGATTTTTATTGGGCTATTTTTCGACATTTTCGACGAGCTCTTATTCGTTTTCGACATCCGACGAGCCGATTCATTTTTCCCACGTTTGCCGTCGCATGGGCGGTAGACGTTTCTAAAAACCTCTTTCTTATTTGTCAAAATAAATTCATGTATTTTCGGCGGTGAATAACTCTGCCAATGGTCTTAGGAAGCAGATATGCCAGAATACTTGAGGAACTCCGGACGGTATTCTTAGTTTTACTGTCTTCGAGAACGGCAGACTATATATGAGTTACAAATCATTCTTTACAACTCTGAAGTTATTGCTTTTGAATATCCTACATTTTCACCTACACGAATTTTGTTGCAATAGCACATATTCTTCCTTTTTCTTTTTGAGGATGTTGTTTTTATCATTTTGGGAAGTTTAAAAACAACGCAATGTAAAATAGGTTATCATCAATTATATTTTATGTATGTTTATGAAGTGTCTCTGCATGCAGGCATTCACTGAACAACAAGTGACATATAAGGAAGGTTATCTTCCTTTTGGAGTAGCATAGCATCTCATTGGGTAGAGGAGCGGGTTACTTTTCATGGGTGTTGAGGTCAAATACCGATTGATGCCTATGGACAATTACATTTTGGATCCATGCGATAAGGTTTTCTGTTTACAATATCATCGCTGGAAACTGCAGTTGGCTCATTCTGAATGAATTTTCCCCGGAACGTGTTCGGGCGAACGCTATTCTCTCCGTTACAAATAATATTTCGAGTTCTTCGGTATTTATGTGCATTAATTTCCCTTAATTAAAACCTTTTTGCCAAATATGGTTACCTTTTATATTATAGGGAGTTCGTATTAGCGCACTCTGATAACCGTATGAGCGTACTCTGACAACCGATATTTCTTTTTTCTTAAAGCTTTATGGAGAAAGTCTAGCAAGACTCATTTCCCCTTTAAAATTTTCGATTAATGATAATTTTCCATTTCGAAACACTGAGCTTTTATAGCGTATCTTATCCTTTGATATTTATCGCATATAATAACGATACTGAACTAGAAATGATCTATCCTCGATATGTTATTACTGTTAAAATTTTAAAAGAGCCATTACACAGTGTTTTAATTTAATAATCGAAATACCATCTGTACTATTGATAATAAAACAAACCGAGAGTAATCACATTTATGAAGCACCTAACATGTGTATTATATTCAGGGACCTCAATATCAAGATTTTAAAAAATTATATCAGCTAAGACATGTTCCGTTGAATCTGCGAGAAACGAGAAAGCCATGCTTAATCGTGCATTTAAATCTTTTCATCCATGTTATAATGTGTTATCATAAGCTAGACTTCCTCTCATTCTTTTATCCGAGGAATGCTGCTCCATTCCCCATCTTCCACCTTCAAGGATTGCCCATATATTTTTGCTCCTCCTCTCCCCTCGTCCTGAAAGGAGCCATGTCCTCCCCATAGCTTTTGATCCCTGTCTTTAGGCACCTCGTTCATCGCGCTTATCCGCCCCGTCCTGCTGGATCTCACGGCCATCTTCCTCCGACATCACACCACACCGCCTTTATTCATCCCGTCCCCGCGCCGCAAATCATAATTTTTCACGGTCTTGTCCGCACACTACCGTTTCGTAAATACCACACTGCCCTTCTCCTCCGTGACGCCAGAACTAACTCATTGTATAAGTCTCCTCACTTCTACCTCTTAGTCACTCTACGTTCACTCTTTACCTTTCTGTAACCACTTTCACCCTCCGGTTTCAATTCAGAACCCGTGAATATGATCAGTTCTCAGTATACAGCTTCGCTTTGTTTCTTAAATCCTACTCTTTTCGTCTTCAAATCGATGAAATTTCCTTCCGTTCCCAAGCCATCAGCATTTTTCTCGAAGCTTGTATCTCTTATTTGCCTTTTTCCGCAAACTTACAGTAAAAACCAACTAGAATAAAGGTGAATCTAGTGAGGGTTCTAGTTGGTGATTAATTCCTTTTAATTGCATTATATCTCAGTCCTATGCTATGTTACTATGGCGACTATGAAAGAATTAACTAATTGTCATGTAATATGCAGTATACGTACGTGTCACGTATGCAGATACGTTCATCCGAAATATGTATTAACAACAATTTTTCACCAGCGACTACTTACTATAAATTTCTCCTTTTCCATTAACATTACCCAAACCTGGTGGAAATCAGTCAAAAAAGTTTCTAAATCTTTATTAATATCTCTTGGTAGATCCTTTGTGTTAAAATATTCATTATTGATTTCTGTCGTCAATGATAGATTGGATAAATAAACTAATTTCACAAAACTTTGGCACCAATACTTTACAAATGACCAGATGTGCAACAGTCATCAGCAAATACATTTGATATTTCATCTTAATTCAATCTGGTAAAATTATCTATAATTAACATCATTTTTGGTTTACTAAAATCGTAAAATTAATTTATTTAGCTATTTAAAAAGAATAGCCCTTAGTACACAAGTTGGAATAATTCTTCCGTTTCATGTGCACGTATCTTGAGTCAACAATCCTTTTTCAAATGATCAATCAAACATCACATTGAGCATTTAATGCTACTAATAACCATATTGAAGCCATCCCATTAGGATTATTGCTGGACGACCGGATTCCTCACCCTAGCTGCTTCCAACAGAGCTCCTAATCTTCTGCGCTTCCTTCCTTTTATTTTTTTTTTATCTTCCTCCATCTGTTAGCTCCCCCCTCCCTCACTCACCCATAATTTTCGTTTGCCATCATAATCCGAAAGAGATACGGCCATTTTATTTTTATGCGACGAGTTTCACCGTTTCCCGGTCCCGCAAGAGTCGTCGTTCGTCTGTTAAAGAGGGCGAAAAATTCATGAGACCGGAGCCAAAAATGTGTCATTAATTTAAAAATAATATCTCGTTATCCATCGTTTAAGCTATGAGCGATTTGTTAGGCAAAGCGGCGCTCTCTGGAGAGGATCAGCTGCAAATGTGATTTTTAAATAAGGATTATACAGGAAGACTAACGCGTGACGACGTCTTCGAATATTCTGAAAGGGGAAGTTCATTAAATTGCCAGTTTCCATCAAGAAAATGCATGATTTTTTTTTTACTCTTCGACCTATTTTATCTGACCCTTCGTTGTAAATGATGGTTTTCTTCAAAGTTCTGCCTTAGATTCGGGAGATTTTAAAAATAATTTTCTATATTTTCATCTACTAAAATTGAAAATATCCTAGGTTTGTAGCGCAACCACGCCTATTCATTATATTTCATAATATGTAAGTTGAATTTTGAAGAAGTCTATTACTATTATCAGCAGCGCTAAGGGTTCTTGTGGCCACTCCGGAATTAATGTTCCATACCCCTCTTGGACGTCCTACGTGTGTTCATCACTATGGTTTTATTTGGTATATCTAATTTTGGTATTATATCGTCGTCAATTTTCTCATAATGTTGTTTTCAGTTGCTTTTGTATTCCTTTACTGCATCAGATGTCGGAACGATGTCTAGCTTCTTTTAAGAGATTGATTTGTAATTCTGTCTGATGTGATATTCTCTCACTTATCGAAAATATCTACTCATCCAGGAATTTTAAGGATAATTTCTTGTCATGTTTCAATATTCTGAAGGAGGATACTGAAGGAAGGAATATACTGAAGGAGGGAGACTATTTTCATTTATTTACGACTTTCAATCGTGGTTCTTTTTTCATTTTTTAGAAGAGGTAATGAGAAGTAAATAAATTGCTAATAAAGGCGTACACAATGTTGTGTGGGAGATAGGAGGAAGGTAAAGTTCGAATAAATGGTTTACAACCACAAAAGTAAAAAGTTTGTCATTTACAAGTAAGAGAACCAAGTATTCTCGGAGTTTGCGATCAAAATATGCAAATATAATATATTCTATAGGCAGAATATTTTTTTCATTTTAAATAGCAACAACCAAATATCTCTTGGGAAATGAACCAAACTCAAAAGAGAGAGATGAAAATTGATATTGAAATGAAAATAATAAGAGCAACAGAATGAATGAAATTGAAAATAATGGGTATTTTTTAAAAGATTACGAATGTGAGTCGAAACCGCGATCTATTGTATAATGAGGATGAGATGGGCATTTAAGTGGATATGAGAGCTTTTGGTTAGATGAGTTCAGTCTGGGCCTACTGCCTTTTAAGCTCTGACTTCATGTGAAAATCATACATTCAATAAAGAGAGTCTATTACCTTTGATTGTGCCGTTCGCTATTTCCCAGGAAGACCTAATAAGACCCTTCAAAAAATGACATATCTTGCGTGAAGATGAAGATGCCCATTCCTACAGGGAATTGAATGGCGTCCCATCGGCCGTTCGTTGAACCCTCCGGCCGCCTTATCCTACAAAGTTTATGCAGTGCGGCAAATGAAGAACACCCTTAAATATTAGTTAATGTCAGGAATTCATCGAAGAAACAGGTATGAAAGGGAGAAATACGGCCGGTTTATTCTGCGGCAGCATAGTTTACTGGAGACTGCATACGAAAGGAACCAAGGAACTTCGAGAAACAAGATGAGAAATGCACCAGAAGATGAGTTAAGAAGGCATAACTAAGAGAGCTGAGTAACTTGAGTAGCCCTTGTACTCTAAGTAAACAGGAATCTAATGTGAGTGATTAAATAGTTGCGATTGAAAAATGATTTTTTCCGTTCGCTCGGCATTTCCGATCTTTTTATAATGTAATCTCATTCCTTGACATCTAGGGAGGTAAAAAAAAGGCTTAAATAGGTTCATTTGCGCTAAAACTAACGCAAGACAATGTCATTGCAAATCTTTTCATGAGGGCGTAACCACAAAAAATACGGTAAATGGATCGGGATGTATTGGAAATACGCCGGAGGAGACTAGTGAAGGACAGTGTGTGCGAGGAAGCTCCTTGGACGAAGAGCAGCGTAAAACATGCAGGAGACAATGAGGTAGAGCTCCTCTCCAAAAACCTCTCCACTTTGCCGCCCCCTTCAAGTCTCCCGGCCCCCCTTCAACCATTCACAATCCTTCGTCTCCTCCCCCCCCCACTCCACTCTTAACCCCCTTTACTCTTCCCATCTCTCTCCCCCGCAGCGCTCAGGGAGGCAACCCATCTTCATCCCTCTCTCTTTCACTCCCTCCACAAACTTCTACACTCTCAAATCTCTGAAAAGAGACAGGAGAGGACGAGACCCGCAAGAGGGGAGAGAAGAGGAGGACCATCGGTTCCACTCCCCCCCCCCTTAAAGCCATCCTTGCACTCCTCACGCCCCTCGCCCTTACCCGCCCTCCCTTGTCGGTGAGGACGTTTCATAATCCTGTGAAGACTTAAACCGTTGACATTAACGACTTCCATGTATCCTCAAAAGAACTGCGCGGGAATAGGAACGGAACCATTGGCATGGGGGAAGACAAGGAGGAAAGTGAGAGAGAGGAAAGGTAACGAGGAAATGGAAGCTAAGAAACATCAAGAGAAAGAAGTGGAAGATGAAGAGCGGGAAAGAGGAGAGACATAAAGCGAAGGTAGGGAGGAGCACAAAACTTTACTTCGTAAAGTAAATACTTAAAGAGTGCTAAGCAGTTCATTAAAAATCATATGTATATATAAACACTGATATAGATTTTTAAAACATAGAAAAACAAAGAAAGGACACATATACACTTTAGACGTTTTGACGGTACGGGCCGTCATCATCAGCTGGGACGTCGAAATGTCAAAACGTCAACACTACATATGTGAGTGTCCTTTCTTTCTGTTTCTGTGTTTTAAAAATCTATATCAGTGTTTTTATATATTTGTGCGTCACCGAAGAGCGTTCCATTTCGAAGATATATTCGTTCATGCGAGTGCAGGTATAAGGAAAAGAGATACAGGAAGGTCCTACCTCCATCGAATTCCTACATCCTGTAGGAATACAAATAAAAGACAATTACAGGAGAGGTGGGGAAGACGGAATCAAGCAAGAACTGGCCTCCCTACCCTGATGTAAACATTTCACACGCCGTATAGGGCTTAGTACTGGATGACCTCTTCCACCACCTACTTAACCGACCTTAGGGTTGATTATTGTATTTATGGTTTGTGAGGTGAGGTTTGAAGAACCTGATGGCATCAATGTACAGAATAAAACTAGGAAATTTAATGAAATAACGAGAATTATATGAACTTTGATACCACTCACTTCGAAAGTAGCAATTTCCAGAATGGTTTTCATTATATAAAGTAGAAAACACCTCTAAATAAACCCCAAGGCCCTCGAAAGTCATTCTATTCCGGTGGGCCAGTTACCTCCCCTCTGCCATCAACCTTTCCCAAGAACTCAAAAGCTGTGTGATTCAGATCCTCCCACCATATTAGCATGTACCGGATGAAACCAAAAAATATAAGCTTGATTTTAACTGAGGACTTACCAGTTTTCAGGAATGTATTCGTTAATTTAATAAACCTCAAAAATTCCAAATACCTTCACAATCAGTGTCAGGTCACACTTGGCTTGAGGTTGATAATTTTAGTTTGGTCTTTTTGTTCTCTAGAAAGTAAATATTGTTTTATGAATAGAATAAAACAAATCTTCAAGCTTTCCTTGTTGAGAAACATGTCTTGGACTTTATATAATGAGGAATTACACTCTAGATATCGATGGATCAACTTAAAAAATAAAAATATTCCAAAATTTCCTGGTTGTTTCAAAGCGATCGCCTGTGCCTCACCGTACGCACACTCTTCCAACCGGTCCCCCCCCCCTCGCGGACGTGCGCATCTCACACTAATAGTGAACGAGCATCACCCACCAAAAATATCCCGAGACGCATCGAGGATGCTAAGGACTTAAGAAAAAGTGACTCAGAGGAGGAGCGTGTCGAGATGCTTCTTTTATCTCTGATCACAGTGACGATGAAGGAGGAAAGCCATTGCCACTTCTATAAAGTGATGTTGATTAGTGAATAGTGAGTGATCCTGGAGGCATAATCCATGGGGGTCCAACGACCTGATGTTTCATGTTTTATCACTTCATGTTGTCACGTGCTTATTTTATTTCGAAATGCTCGTCGAAAGACCAAATTACTATTATTTGCTCTCTCTACTTGGCAGTCTGCAGCATGGAAATAGTATGGAGACACTTAATGTAAATAAATACTACCATCTTATGTCATAACAATAATAAAGTACACGTGCTACATTAATGATAATTAAGTAAAAATGTATCGTTTGATCAGAAGATTAATTAATTTAAGCCTTTCATGTGATGTGCGTGGTGTGATTGATATCCAAACGATTTTTCGCAAACAAAAAGGACGTGATGGCATTCATAGCCTACATACGCATACCGTACACTATGTCATAATTTCCGTTTCCATAAATTATCATTGTTTTTTATGCCTCCAAACATAAATTAACATGTGGTTTGCAGGTAACATATGAAAATTATTTTTATTTGTAGACAGATTCTCATCTGCCAATCATGGAGGATAAATAGACCAATGAGAATTTAACCGTCACGACGGTTAAATTGTCATTGGTCTAACGATTACTCTATTGGTCTGGTCTATTACTAACATGACGCGTCGTGTCGGCATTAGGCTATGAAATATAATGTGGTCGTCGTCAGTCATCAGACGTTACACAACCCTCCAGAATACAACTGCATGTAAAAAAAGACAAATTGGTACCCAAGTAAAACGCCAGATTACTCCTAAACAGACCACCTAAAGATCCATAGTCATCAGGAATGGAATTCCAAGACTTGGCGCTTGAATGATATGGCTGGCGTTGAAATACTATAGTAACATTTCCGAGCTTCGCATAAATAAAAGTAGATATTCCAATTACTTTTTGTGGAGATGTATTTTTTATTGCCATTTCCAGTTTCTGACGAAACTCACATGGCGTCGAAATAACCTATTTTGACATTTTTTTGCTCTTTAATTCCAATTCTCATTAGTGAAGGAACAGAGAAAGTAAAAAGTTCGAGATGTTATAATTTTGAGAGGATTTTCCATGAATTAGCAATAGGTTTAGGAGAAGCCTTTTCACAAATTGATATACATTTCAACATTAGGGCGCAGTGTTATCTTCATTTGATCTAAATTTGATCCGTCCCGCAATTATGGGCATTTCCCTTTCGCATTGCATTGAACAGGATTGTAAATCTTAGATAATCAAATTCAAACTAACTTTGAACTGAATGCAAACAACTTCCATTCCTATTCGATGGGTCAAATTTTTAAAGATATACATTATTTTTTAACTTTTTATAATATGATTTCTTAATACTTTCCGCATGTATAATTTGCTTATAGATGGACGTAAAATATGTTTAAAAAAAGCCCTTGCGCTTCAAAATAAATGAATACGTTAACAGGAGTTCACAACAAGAAAATTTGTACGTCTCAGAAAAGGAGGAAAATGTTATCGGAATGTTTTTAACTCCAACTTCCGGAGAGGTAATAATGGAGATACTCCAGAAAGAATTTTAGCTCAGAAAACCTATAATTTGGATCTCGGACGGGAGCGTGTGGTCTGTTAGGCACGAAATGGGAGGACACCGGTAGCCGCAAGTTATGAAAAAGAGGTGGGGAGAATATGCGTGAAAAAGGAATGAGGAGAGAAGGCGGACAATTCCTCCCCTTCAACCATTCAACTCCCCGCGTCACAATGAACTCTGCCGAAAACATGAGAGAGAACACCGACAGTTGTGGTTCTCCGCGATTTTCGAACAATTTACAGCGGTGGCTGTAAACTGAAAAATGCGCATGAATGAAAACTGAGGAGAGGAATGAAACTTAATCGTTTTTTTTATTTCAAATTTTCTTTTTCTTCCTTGATCTCTTTTTCTCTCTCCTCCCCCGTTTTGTGTTCCTCCCTCACATGCAGAAGACATCTTGGTATTTTGGGTAACCTAAATAAGGGGTGGAGCAGATAGCGAAAGTAGGTTTGAAGCCACTCAAAAGACAGAAGGGATCAAAAACTCAAACTGAGTCACTGTGGGGGTCATAAAAAGATGTAATGGGCTCCGAACGTGAGGTCTTAACAGCCGGGAAGAGTAATGGGTATTTTTAAAGCATTTTCCTTCTGTGAGGGAAATAAAATGCCGTTTCCATAAGTTGGCCATCTGATCTGTGGTGAAGTTACACCCGACTATATCGTACGTCGTTAACCAGCAGATATGTAAAAATGTTTTTTTTCAAGGACTTGAACACATTTTTAGATTAATTTTACCAGCTATTTCATTATTTCGATGAAATTACAAAGGTATTGAATTTACATGGAAATGTGTGATTAACACGAGTGAGAAAATTTATTTTTACTTTCAATTATTCTAAGCCAGTTAATATTAATCTAGTAATTTAATTTTTATTCAAAACCTCCAAATGTAAAAGTTTGAAGAAACATGACGCCCATCTCCTGCCTACTATGATTTGCTTTCGGTTAGAGCAGTGTTTCCATTCGTTTGAATCTCGATTAAAATATCGGATTCGCTTTTTGTTGGTAGTGAATGTTGTTCGAAAAGACTATTATCTTGATTACCTTGATATTTCTTTTTACACGCAAATTGGTGTACGTCTACACAATGCCTCGCAAGTCACCGAAAGGGTGGGCGGTGGGTATTTTAAGATATCAGCCTTATACAGGGTTCGTCCGGAAAATAAGTGTACTGAGCTCAGGAAAAAAAATGCATTACACTTTTACATATCTTAAGCTAATATTCCTCAAAATAGGACCCTTGTGAGTCCATACACTTGTTCCAGCGGCGTTCCCATTCCTGGAACGCTCCCGCGAAGGCATCATCGGGAACCTCTCGAAGGCACGTCGTCACGGCCTCTTTGACGTCCAACGTCCCGTATCGCGTTCCTTTCAAACTCTTCTTTATCTTCGGGAACAGAAAGAAGTCCGGTGGTGCCAAGTCCGGGCTGTAGGGCGGATGCGGCAGTCGCCGTGCTTGGCCAAGAAGTCCGACACAAGCGCGGTGCGAGACGGCGCATTGTCGCTCAGGTTGTCAGTCATACGGTTGATCGCTGGCCGGACGCGGGCGACTCGTTTTCGAAGCCTGTCGAGCACTTGGACGTAAAATACAGCATTTACAGTTTGCCGTTCAGGTACAAATTCGTAGTGGACGACTCCCCTTTTGTCAAAAAAGACTTATTTGTCAAGACACTTATTTTCCGGACGAACCCTGTATGTATAAGTATTCTCTTATACAAAAATAAAAACGCATATTCACACTTAAATAAACAGTTTTAGTTATCTGCATCAAGCAATAATGGGTGTTTTCGAGTAAAGTTTAACATTTTTATTTTGGAATTGAGAAAGTAGAAATGCAATGCCATTAGAAAATGAATGACAAAGTCTGATTTTGTTACGGTATTGCATCGTGAGAGGGGAGAACGAATACTTGAATCTGACGGTGTTGGTATCTATCCCTCGTTATTTATCCTGGTTTGATTCGACTGAATTGTTCTATGCCCCGTCTTGCTTGCCCCCTTCGGATCTTTAAGGACTCCGATCCTAATTAAACAACTGAACATGGATCATCCCCGCTTCGAAAAATGAAAAATAAGGACCTAATATGTCTACATTCACACATTCATGATGCATAAATTATCTCTAGCTCTGCTCATTTTTCAATTTAATTGTCATTTGAATATGTGACTGTGTTTTGAATTAACCTGAATTTCAGTGCTAAAGTGATATTTTTTTAGAGTGGGATCTTTTGTCTTTCTCAAAGTCCTGCGACGCAACAAAAAACTGAATAAGAAATCATGATAAAGGAATCAATGTGGAGGAAATAATAGCGATCATAAGGTAACAAAAGAGGGTGAGATGGTATAGATGACGATAGTTAAGTCACGGGTAGGCGGTACCCTTGAGGGTTAGAAGAGCCTCGTAATTCTTTCTCCCAGGGAGAATAGGAAAAAGGAAGAGCAATGACTCCATTTCTGAGGGAATGCACAAAGCTATCTCGGGTGGAATTTGGGACTCAAAAGGGGTGAGGAGGACCCGAGAAACGAAATGGAACGTTGAGAAGTGTAACAGGGGCTATAAAAATTCACGACATTTAAGAAGTAAGACTTCCACCCTCGGAATTCCCCGCTTCTCTGTCACTTCCATATGTGTTGTATTACGCACGTGTGTGCATTCGGGCCACTTCATAATCCTTTTATTCCTTTTGAGTCTCCATGTGGACGGAGAGGGTGCGGCCGACCCTTCTCCCATACACCCACAACTCACTCCCGTTGCCCTCCTTTTCCAACTTTTCCCCGGCCCCTCTTTCTGAAATAATTTTTTACTTCTTGGACTTAATTATCACCACGAATTCCACTCTCCTCTTAATATTCCGTGTGTAGTCACAAGTACATTTTGTTCAGATATAATCCGCAGGTACGATGCTGTTAGCGAGGTCTATTTTTATTCCAGGATTAAGTATTTTTTGTTATCAAAATTGCGCCAAATACTAATTTACGATTTCATTTATTTTTGCATGAAGAATTAAAGGACGCAAAAAAACAAACATTTTTTCACGTAATCATTCCATTGTCTCATCTTCATATCTTTTATTTACTACCTTGTATTTCGCCTGAATGAAGGATTACTGATATTCGCCATATTTTAAAACATTTCAATCTCAACTAATGAGCAACTGTATTTAATGAACTCGTTCAAAATCTTCTATTTAATGTATTCCTACGTGAATATTTTTTTGGTAATAACTTTTATTTAAAACAATTATTTAACTTTCAATTTGCTGTATTTAATTTCTCTACATATCATATATATGAGTAGAAAATATTTTCAAACCTTAATATTTAACAGATAACCTCTCTCTTATTATTCTCCATACAGGTACCCTTGCTAGGAGTTGTTTGAATTTTCTATGCTTTGAATCTCCTCTGTTTACAATCTTCCATTCATTATTTCAATCACAAGGATAAATTCTTTTCATTGTACATTTCATTTGTCTATTCATTGGATTTCTATCATTTCCTAGCCGTCTGAGATTTCACTCATCTTTAATGTTACAATATTCTGCTAAGAGTCACACCATATATTAAACACAAGTATTTCACTGTGCTAATCTACCTTACGCCATCCCATCTCAGAATTTGACCAGCTCATTGTGGTTTAAATTTCTTTTTATAAGTATGACCTTGTCGCTTTTTCGAATAGCTGGAAAATTAAAACATGAAAATATAATCATATTAACTGATTATTTCGTCCCGCGTTACATTACGACATCTGATTTGAATCTGGTTCATATATCGGCAAACAATTAATATTTCCGTACACTCCGTTCCTAGGAATCTTTTCTCTCAATGAGTTCTTTTGCCAAAAATATTTGCTTTACACATATTAAGTTCCAGGATGGGTTCTGGGCGTGCCATTTGAAGTCACCTACTACTCGGGCAGCCTGTTTCCCACGGAACTACTACGCTTGACTTTGAGGTCGGAAGGAATTCCCTAGTAGTATCTAGTAATTAGGTTACAGCCACTAAATCAGCTCTCCCCTACACTATGCTTTCATCCCTACATCAATTTTAAGGAAAGCATCTGTTTTGACTTCTAATTTATAAATACGTAGTTCCGATTTACACAAAATAATTCTGTCATCTGTTTTCAGACGTCTACCTTCTTAAAGTGCATATGGGGTGTGTCATGAGAGGTATATCCCTCTCTCTCTCTCCTCAACGCCACTTCCAAATGGTTATTGAAACACTTTATTTTTTAATATATTTCTTCCTAATTTTCATCCGGTGATTAGCAAAACCAAATGTGAATTTTTTTTACTGTAATATCCTTATCAAAGGCGGTTTAGATACGAAACTAGCATTTCTCTTGATATACCGTTCGCTTAATTCCTCAAATTCTTAATTTCGTTTTATTTGTAATATTTCGTCCAACCATACATTCCTTGCATACTTTTGGGAGTGTGGCTCTCACTACTTTTTCGCTTACAGTTGGTTGCTTAATTTTATTTCAGAGACGTTATTTATCAAAAAATCATGGCACCTTTTATGATAGATAGATAACTAATACGAGGGCGATGAAAAATATGGCATTGACGTTGGATTCCTTTCAACGAAAAGTGTGAAGAATTCCACAATTATATCATCTCACTGATTCTATTATTGAACTTCAACATCCATTAACGCTTTCAGAAGTCGGATGGTAACCAAGTATTCAGAAGAATGAAATACTGCAAGCTAGAAAGAAATTCCATGAGCCATAAATAATCGAATGCTTCCCAAACACATTTGGTATTAGCTCCCTTTTTTATTATCATTATTAATGTTGATTATTCTACACACCAATACCATATTCGTTAAAGTAAATAGGTACGTACGCATCTGGAAGCAATCCTTGTTCAGTGACGTTCCTTATTCGCCCTCTACCCTAGCCCTCGCACGTGGTCTTGTTTTTCTTCACTAAAACCTCCCTCAAAATACTGTATGCGTGTAAGCAAGCATCTAATGATTTCGAAGTGGTGCCTTTTACGACGTACATTAAGAGGCTATAGTTATTATAAGGACCTACACTAATAGGAATCTCCCTGTGGTGTGCACAACACTATCGTCTGAGGCAGGTTGTAATCTGATTACGATGGTGCGAATCCAAACTGCAATTTGTTTCCGCGAGAAAATGCATGACTCTAAAATAATTATGTTAATCGAATAGCTACATACATTTGTTAAGGTAAGTAAATTTGTTGATATTGTGGAAATTTTCGATTTGCTCTTCAAGTCACCCAAAGGAAATTTGTCATGGGCATGAGTAAAATATTCATTAAGAAAAGGTGGCAAACATTTGCAGGAATTGGATAAGATCAAACGGAATTAGGTAATCGAGTGGCTTACATTGATTCTAACTATTAGGAGAAAAGCCACTTTTACGTTTCAGGGTCATTAAGTATTTATTTAATATACAATATTTTGTGTTACCCCCGGAATGATATTTCCTATCTTAGATGTGGAACTATAAGCGATCATACATGAAAAGGTTTATCTTAGACCGTTGTATTTCCACGCTGACATTATGACTTTAACTTCAATATTTATTTCTATGGCTGTCAGAGGATCTTGTCTCATTCAATTTCTAGAGAGAGGTTCGTGCTAGTATATCAGCCAGGTAGATGCAGCCAGAATTGAAACTTAGCATGGTCTAAAATTAATTTATTCCTATTTCCGTGAGCGATGGGAATAAAATGAGGTTATAATGAAAATAACAATTAAAAGATACAATGTTGTATTTCAAAAATTTGAGTGAGCAAAATATTTGCCCATACGTAAGTAGTAAAAATCTACAGAGAATGAGATGAAATGCAGAATGGCTGTATTTTTGTCTTTGATTAAGCTCAATATTTCAGGTGGAAAATTGATATGGCCATCTCGTGCATTGAACGCTTTGATTTTACAAAGTCAAGGGATTTATACATATAGAATTCATTTGTTCTTGCTTTCTGTAACAATTTTCCTTGCAAATTTTAAAACCGTTAACTAATTATTAATGTAAATAAATTCATCGAAGTATTAATAGTAAAGAAAGTAACAATGTTTTTTTGGGTTTTCACTCAAAATCAAATATATAAGTATCGCAAAAATGAGCGCAGAATATTATATCATTAGTAATAAATGCACATTAAAAGATTTTTCTTGTCAATTACAAAGTCTTTGCTGTGGTTAGCCAAGCAGCCAAGGGGTTGCAATCACTGAGCGAAATAGAAAATCACTATGGTAGAAATAGGATAATCGAAACAAAGCAAAGATTATGATATTTTCGATTAAAGGGAAGGTTAAGTTAAACGTTAAAAATGTGGATCAAATTTAGAGGGGAACAATTTGCTTATGTTGGCAGTGTGTTGGAACAAGATGGCCAAACTTGTAGCAGCATCAGAAGAATGGTGTTAGGCAAACAAGGTTTCACAAAGAGGGATTTCATGACTGCGATGCTGAGTAAGGAGGTTAAGAAAGACTCTTTGCTATAGAGCGCGGTTTTTTCACGGATGCGGAAACATGGTCATTGAAGCAACCGATGGGGCGTATAGTTGATACTTTTAAAATTTGGATGCGGAGGAAGATGGAAAAGGTGAAAAGTCCAGGAAGGAAAACGAACAAGGAAGTGCTATACGTGCATGGTGGGAGAGGTGAGAGGATTTTTGGAAGAAACCCAAAGGAGGGAGGAAAGATGGATGTCGAGCATTTTGATTGGCAATGGGATGTTGAAAACTGCAATGGAAAGGAGAACTTTACGCAAGAAAGGACAGGGTAGGATTAGTATAGGGATGTTGGACGGAATGGAGGGAGGAAGGAAGTGTGCGGAGTTGAAGAAGGTTTTATTGAAGTGTCGAATGTCGGGTTGTTTTTTATTAGAAAATGCAAAGGAATATATCATATTTCAGGCTCAGTCCACCCAAAACCTCACGTGGGGAGTACAATACCAAAAATAATAACATTACAAACTGTTTTATTCCGCTCATTTGTAAAGAAACTCAATGCAAAAATATTATAAGTTTTGCCGTGAATACCTTTTTGAATTTGGGATCACATTAGTTTATAAATTTAGGGCAAAAAATTGAACATTCAAAACCGATTGAGTAAGAATCTGTAAGATGCACGAAAGGAGGCGAGAATTTATAGAAAACTACTGAGAATAGGGTGATGAGAGGCAGGAGAAAAGGACCCTTGACTCAGCGGCGAAACTGGAACGACGGCCTTCAGCATTAAATTCGATGAGAATGCACGTTTTTTTTCCGTTGGCCAGAATTAGGGTTCGCGGGAATTCTTTTCGCTTTGCTTTTGTTGATTTAGGAGAACTCAAACGAAGAAATAATGAGAATGACGGAGTTGAGGGAGTAACACGACCGTAACTGAAAAGGAATTCCTGCCTGTAAATCGTTCCTGTCGGTCCGTTTCCAAGGACGAAAGCAGGGAAAATATTCGTATCCTTTGTGGTTTAAATGAATGAATGCGTCGCGGACGCGAAGTAATGGCCCTTAAAAGCTGTTCCACCTTCTTTTTTATCGCCCGCTTTGCCTCGTTCGTTTCCCTCCACTGAATTCGTGTAGGATACAAATCTAAGACGTCCTAGTCAAGGGTAACAAGCCACAGTATCCGATCGTGTAGACAGCCACCTCCGAATTATAAGGAACGTATGGCTCACTTACTTAATTCTTCGCCACGTTTATAATGATAAGTGCTATGGATAATTATTAACATAGACCCTATGATAGTGCATCGTTTTCTCTCTTAGATGAAATGATTTTATGAAAACTTTCGCCATTGTTCAATATCGATTGTGTGAAATGTATTGATACCCACACAGCTTTCTATCATTTTAAGGGTGATTGTGATATTACAACTCAGTCTTATTTTTCTATATCCATGTTTACAATAACAACATTGATCGCTGGGTTGTTTATTCGATATAAATTTCATATTTTTTTTGGGCCCAAAGTACTTGTCAGAGATTCACCTTTAAGAGTAGTCTTTGCTCCTTTTCGTGTTTGAATCTATTTCTAGTAACGTAACTTACCTACACTCCAATCTTATTTAGTTTCTTATCTTGCTTTCATATTATAAGAAATTATAAAAGTGACCACCGACATGGTATGTTCTCAATATGACAGATTAACCGATTTGGGGGTATAAACATTTTTTTAGAAAATTTAATAAAATAAAATTCGATAGTTAAGAGAGTTTAATTAATCGAGCGTATTCCAGCGTAACCAACTTACGCTTTATTATTTTCCCATGGGTTTACAGAAATTATTGTGTGAATTTCTTGCAAAAAGTTTTTAATGTCATTATACTTGTGTGCTAATTAGAGAATTTGTGGATGAGGAAGCCCCTCCAATATCGAACAGGGTCCAACAAACTCCTAATTTTGAAAATTTACGCAAAGATCGAATTTGTTCCCGACACCAGAGCGATAATTAGCGATACCGGCAGGCTATAAAAATATCACTAAGCTGGTAGATTTAAATTCTCGTGTTTTCACCCACAAATTGGCAATCACAATAAACCCAAAGGAAAACAAAACATAGCGAAACGCGACACGTTCTCGACAGCCTTTTCCTTTTACGATCACACCATAATTTCTTACCATTACATAATCAAAGGCTCGTATCTCAAGAATACCAGTCTCTTTGGTGGCTCACTGGAAAACGATATAGATATTAAAGATATTTTTGAATTTTTTTTTTCAGGACTTAGCACAGAGGAGTACGTTTTCGGATCACGAAAATTTAATGGTCTATAACAGTAACCCTAAAATAGTAATTTATTCTGAAATAGTGGAAAGATAACATGACTCTCAAAGAGTGAATATCCCCCCTCCGTTTGTAAGTCTCCTCAGCTGTGGCTTGGTCGAGCAGAAAAATCCATCCATCGAAAATAGCACCTCATGAAGTGAGGTAGAGGGCGGGAAAGGCATAGTAGATAAGGGGGAATCAAAGGGAGATTCCCCAAAGGCGGGAGAAATACGACAGGGCAGGAGCAATGCATAAAAACGGTAAGGATGGAGAGTGAGACATAATTCCCTTCTCAGTCTTCAGCATCCATCTTCGTGGACCGCTCTTTGCCCCCTTCCCTCTTATCAGACGACTCTCTTTCCAATGCCATCTCTCATGCCTCTTTATTCACTCTCCGCTTGTGGTTCCCCTGAAAATACCCCGTCCATCTCGTCCCTCTCTCAAACACACCCGGACACAGCCACGGCTCCACCTCAAGAGTCCCTCCAACTCACTTCCCCCACCCGCTCCGTTTCCGAAAAGGCTCGGGGAGATGTTTTTCTAGGCGTGGGTGTAGTCCTGCTGGTGATATACTGCGTTGGGAGGGTCGGTCCTGTGTTACACAACCCGCCTTTAACCTCTCTCTCACTCTCTCTCCCTCGCTCGCTCCCTCCCCACTCTCCGACCCCCCGAACCCTCCTCCATCTTAAAAAAAAAACCACAATTCTTCTCGAAGTCTATTCTCCCATAACTCCTCTCTTTCTCCCCCTTTCCCCTTCGTCCTCCTCCTCTCCTCCCTTCTTGTATTCCTGTTTCTCCTTCTCACCTTCCACTCATGGGTTTTCCCTCCATTTTGCCTCATTCCATCTTCCAATCCACAATTTTTTCTAGGCTAACTCCTTTTAATAGCCGAACACAAATCAAGGTTTCTAAGTACCTACTCTAACACGTTTTCTTTACTGTTTCAAGGCATACGCATAACTACGTTTAAAAACTTGTTTTGTTTAGTTTGTAGTGGCTATTTGATGACCCTAATATGAATGACAGGAAGGTCTTAGAGAAAATAGTGAAAAACTGGAACGTTTGATTTTTTTAATTCTCCATTTGGAGTAGTTTTTGTCGTAGAAGTGTGAAATGGAGAAGTGGGGTATATATTTTGATGATTCGAATTCCGCTAAAAATTCCGGGCTAAATTTTACCGTAGACAACATGAAAGAAATGCTACCGTGGATTCCTAAAATTTCTGATGCCAAAATTTCATTCCTTAAGAATTAACGAGGGAAAATGTGAAATTGATGGCATTAAATTAAAGCAGCGAAAGAATTTAATGATAATCTCTTTGATTTCTCTCTATCTTCCACACTAGTTACGTTTTTTCATCTTCTTCCATTGGCGAGACCATTTGGTAATCTTATTTAAATGTCTTTGAAAGCTCTTTTACGTGCAAAATCCATTCCATCTTCTTCAAAAACCAATTCTTCCTTCAAGCATCAAACCGTTGTATAGATCCATTCTTAATATATTCCTTAAGCTGGCGTCCTTCCTTCGCATAATAGCTCTTACTGCTTCAAAATCCGTTAAGGTTCTTATGTTAGACAAAAATCTACCATATAAATTACAAAATACTCTTTTTGCTCTAGAATCCATTTTATTTATTTCATTGCCTTTATCTTTTATTTTACTATCCGATCGCTTTCGATCTTCATTTTTCTATTTCTTCCACTGAAACTGTTTGAAAAATTTGAAAGAAACGGCAATTCTTTTGTAAGAAGAGGGCTGTTTTTAGCATTCTCTCGGAGATTGCTCTCTTTCTCGCTCTTTCATCTCGCATTCCCATTATTTAATCCAATCTGTGAAATCTAGTATATTGTCGATCGCCACTCCTACTATTATTCAGGCTCCCAATACTTTCGTTTCCCAGAATAACAGTTTCAATCCTTTCATTCATTATATTGTTCCCTTCATAAATCTCAAACTTACATTTTTTTATTGTTTCAGCCATCATTGAGTATTTCCCGCTCTGTCGTTATTATCATCTCATCTAACAAACGGGGGAAGACAGACTTTTGATTTCCTTCTTGCTTTTTGTGAATCTGCACTGCGTGAACAATAAAAGTCCAAATCAACTGTAAACAAGGTTAAACAACTTTTAAAACGTTCTATTATTTTTTTAAATCCAATTCTTTTTGTGCCTCACAATTAAATGTCGCAGAATTATTCATTTAGAAGGTTTACCAATAGTGTTTTAATTATATTTTTAAATATCACCCTTTTTATTTTCCCAAGTACATAATGTAATTGATTATGTAACCGCTTTAATATATTCGTATTGATTGAAAAGACCGTTTTTATTTCACGGAAGTAAGTACTTAAGTACCTGGAAATTCCCAAATTGTAGTATACTGCTGAGATAATTATGGTTTTATTAGCCAGAGTGAGTCTTTGTCATTGCCAACGTCAACATATTTGCATTTATGTCATTCTTCCTTTCTTTAGAGCTGGTTTTCAGAATTTTAATTTGAATAGCTAGCATACGCTCGACGAGAGAATAACTAAAACCATGCTGTCTAGACAGTGTAAATCATTATTTTGCTTTCACACTTTCCACATCATCTTTGACTCGTAGCTTTTTCATTGGACCCAATGCTGAACTCACGCTGGGGATTGAGGAAAAATTTGGAACCAGGGTGAGTTGTAGGCGTACGCGGAATTATATGGTTCTTATATACGAGACTCAAAAGAGTTCACTGATCACTGGCGTGCTGCACCCGCTGTGTGTCTTCATGAGAGCAGTTTAGGCGTCGCATCTGCTCGAAGGGCAACTAAGGGAGGTGAGCAGATAGTTTTAACAATGGCCCCTCTTGACACCTCCCCAACTCTAGCTGTGTCATTTTCAGGATAACTGAACTATCAAGGACATTTGAAGCACTCCAGGTGAAGCGATTTTCCCATTAGCATTTCATGTGTGCATTCCAGATGCCGTCGAGATGGTAATATGAGGGTTTTTACCTTCCCCACATGTATCCAATGACCCTGATAAGGAGAGATGAAAATCTTGGGTTTTAGCCACTAAGGTTCCACACAGCTATCTTTTCCAGCACATTACTTTGATTATATGTGGCAATTACAGAAAAAGAATTGTATTTATGAAAGTTAAAAGAGGTGGTTTTAGGTTTAATTATGAGTGAATAGGCTGGTATATCAGTTTAGTCCATTAGGCAAAGCTATCCATTTAGTCCATTAATACTAACACCAAAAACACAGTAATTAACCTGAAGGTTGGTTTGATAGCTCACCTAATGCCAAGCCGAACGACGTGTGAAATGCGCATACCCAAATGTAGGGGACAGTTTCTTTCTTTGCGTCGCCTTTGGTTTTATATGAAGATATTATTAGACCTAGTCTAGCTGGTTATGGTAGGTTTTCATGTGTCATGAAAGTAGGCACTACATTACCCCCTCACTTTTAAAACGGAAAGTATCATTAAATCCCTAACTGCATATGAAATATACTAATTCATTAGCTATGCATACTTTCTACCTTCCTTTAATTACATCCGACAGGCCTATTTTTTTTACCTCTCTCTAACTCGGTTTGCAAGTGTTCTCCCACCTATTATCGTAGTCAGCCTCCTATTGCCTCACAGTAACTCCTGCATCCGCTTTTCCTGCCTTCGAATTGCACCCAGTAATCTTTGTTCCTAATCTACCATGCTTAGGGCTTCGTTTGCTTTCCTTTCGTCCCTTCTATTTTCTTCGTTCTCCTCCACATCTCAAAATCCACCAAACAACCAAACAACACTCATCCTCCTGTATCAATAAATAAGCTTCCAACAATATTAAATTATCCTTTATTTACAGCTTTGGCCGGTATTTTCTTTACGACTTAATCGAGGTGACTATCATCAATTGCCATCAATTTGAATAACATTCTGTATTTAATAAAATTCCTTTTTTGACAACCTTGCTGTATAGCCCACCTCTTTCTAAACACTTCCTAAAGAGATGAACTCAGGAATATAGTATCTGGTGACCGAAAAATGTCCAATCATGAGCGAAGCTGTACGGGCGACACTTGGATTGGAAACCGGGCCTAGACCCAAAAAAATTCAATGACTTTGAATATTCTGGATTGTAAGCTCATAAAATGCGCATGTATATATTGTCACTTCTTAATTCTTACTTTGATTATTGAAGTTCGTTTTTCTATACATAAATAATTTATTCAAATAAATTGCAATTCCATGTATGTTATTTACCTTGTCTCGATCAAAAATAGTTAAGGATGAGGTTTTTTATGCTTCTGGGAATTATCACGTGAAAATATATTTGTTAGAAGTCATCCACTTATGCTGAAATGCTTATTAACAGAGGGTTTACTTTACTACAGATGAACGTTCCTAAGAATTTAGGAGCACCAAAGGGTCGGAATGCCCCGGAACAATCTCGCCACCCCGTCCGAGGGGTAAGCCCGCTTCGCCAGCGCGGGTAGCGCGGACCAATGAGATTCCCCGGCCGTCCCTAATCGCTTTTGGTCGTCCACCATCCTCCTCCATTCTTCCCATATCTCTCCACTTCGTCCCCACGTCCTTTTTCCCGCTCTTCCCACGCCACGCTTGTCACCCTCTTCCTCCGTAAACACCCACGCCTTCCTCAGGCGCCCATCCCTTCCTCACGCTTCTTCCACACCTTCTCCGCCCTCCCACACCCATGGAACACTTTCCCACGCTTATTCTTGCCCTATCCCTCTAAACTAAAATAATAAACGTCCCCACCTCCCCACGCCTTCCCCGACCCTATTTATTTGATCAACCTTCTCAAGGCCACTCGGACTCCAATTTGACCTGATTGCTTGCGACTCAGGTGAGGAGAGGTGAATCAAATCAAAAGGGCGCGCGCGAGAATGGATCGACGTACGGACATGTCGTGGGGCGAGGTGCGACTCCAAGAAGAAAAAAAAGAGAGAACTACGAGCAGAGAATAACGTCCTTCCCATTTATTTTAAGCAAGAAGGTCGATAGATCCTCCGTAGAATTTATGCAGGCGCACCCACACTCTTGACGTACACGCAAACCCATTGGCAAAACGGACACCCATTGGCAAAACTCGCACGCACGCGCAATCCCCTCGCTTCGGAAATTTACTCGCGTCTTACCTCGCCCGCCCCTCCCCCACACCAAACTCAACGCCCACGCGCGTCCTTCACACTTTCTTTGTCCTCCACCTCCGCTCCACCTCGCTTCCCTTTTCCGAAGCAATTATGCGCCCACTGCACCGCATTAGTGCGTGCAACTCATTGTGCTCCTGTCTCAATTAGAATCTATAGCGGAGGTCCCAGGAGTCACTTATGAGTATTATAGTATACTACTATTCTAATTGAAATAATGAATGAGTTTCGAAGGGAGGAACGGTGGCATTTACGTGTGTGTATACTAATACATATTATTATTATTATTAGGTAATCTACCGGTTAAAGTAGGTTTTTGGATGGACACAACTACCAAATATATTTTGTGACTCCAAAAAAAACCCAATTTAGCAACCTAATCTACATCAGGTCCCTCTTCATCTCTGTGTACTTCCTTCCTCCCTTCATCCCGTCCAACATCCCTATCTTGTTCCTGCCCTTTCCTCGCTTGCCCAACATTCTGCCCTCTATTACATTCTTCATCATTCCACTACCGATCAATACGCCTTCCATCCATTTTTCCTGCCTCCATAGGATTTCTCTCAACAAACCCCTCTCCTCACCCACCATCCATAGTACTACCTTATTTGTATTCCTTTCGGACCATTTCACCTTCCTTATTTTTCTCCAAACCCACATTTCAAAATCTTCCAATCTATTCTCCTGCTTGAATGACCACGTTTCCGCGCCGTACATAGCTACGCTCCACATCAAAGTTTCTACAAGCCTTATCTTATCATCCTTACTCAACGTCCCTGTTATCAACTCCCTCCTCTTTGTGAAAGCCTCCTTGCCTAGCGCAATTCTTCTCCTTACGTCCCCACTAATTTGACCGTGGTGGGCCAAAACACTTCCAAGATACGTACACTGTTCTACCTGCTCTAGATTTTGCTCTCCTATTTTAATGTTTAGCTTAACCTTTTCTTTTCTGGAAAATCGCATAACCTTTGTTTTATTAATATTGATTCTCAGCCCATATTTATGTATACATATACATATACAATGTGCTATCTATTTACATATATAGTATTAATTAAAAATATTTGGAAATGCGCAAAATCTGAGAGGAATTATATTTCAACGGTGACAAATTTTTATGTCAACATTTAGGTGAACATGTGGGCCATTATCGAAGAGAAGGAATCTATTGTCGAGTTTAAAGGTATGTACATAGTGCATATATTTTCATTATATGGAAATTGTTGGAGTGGTGAAGTTAGGTGAAATGGTTCAACTTTCTTAGGATGAGAGAAAGACAGTGAATAATGCAGGTAATTTCTTGCTGGCTTTCATGTAAAACCTCACACTTTCAGAAAACGAAACATCATTGATCAAGAATTAGTCTTTGTAATCTGTTTTAATACCGATACAGTACGTTTCTAAGCCATGAATGATATGTGCGATATAATAGACGATCCGTAAACAGCTGAAGTAAAATCAAATTGATTTTTTCTCCATTTTCTTCTTCACACGAGCCTCAACGTCATACAACAAACACACTGATTTTCACCCTTCTGCTTCCCGTCATGATTTACTCCTCTTTTCATTTTGACGCTTTGAATACAATACTTGTATGAATGGAGGAGGCAACTGAGTTCTTTCGCGACAACCAGAGTGTTATTATGACACCAAACTATAGTGGTAGATTCGATCACCGGGATAAAATGAGAGGAATGTACTTCGCCGCCGACAGACTCAAGTACTCGTTCTTCCCTCGTACGTGACACAGTCATAACAACATCGAACCCAAACACCTTATTATATTCACTCCAAGAAAAACATTTAATGGCCAATTATTGTATGATGTATATTGGAGTATGAATTACAGCACAATATAAATTACACTACATTTTCAAATAGGCACACATAAAATTGATAAAAAATCATGCAATATTGAAGTGTACCGAATCAGAAGAATTTTCGGTTCGTAAAACTTAAAAGAGCCATGCTTTTAGGAAATCTTGCCGGAGAACTTCTGTATAGTAACGATGGGAAAATATTGGACCTTGTTACAATTTCATCGCTCTATTATTACTTATTTTCAAACCTTTATTTTTTGCATTGACTTATGCCTGCCTAAGGTCTAAGACAATGTCTTATGCCTGCCTATTAGCCTCCAGCACATTTCATCTCACCTACGCAATAGAGTAAAACCATTATTAATTATAAAGACTGTTTTATTTATTTTATTGTTAGTCCGGAGTTAAATAGATGTCTTTAAATGTCTATAAAAATGTATTCGTGAATTTTCATGTATAATTCTTTAATATATGGTCTAAAGTATTGGTAATCGAATCACGAGGTGATGCCCATAAATGGCATCGCCCTGATTTTCACGGTTTCCAAATCTCCTTCCTCCCTTGTGCCATTCCGTCATGAAGGAGCAGCATCACGTTTTGTTACTCCCATTAGCCCCCGTTAATATTTTTTTAAACCACTCTCTTACAATTAGTGCGATGACTGGAATTCACTTCTTATTTCCTGCTGACGCCATCCGGTCTTGAATGATATTTTCGGGTCGCCCGATCGAATATCTGTAAACAACCACTACAATTTCTCAAAGAGCAACAGTTGCGAAACAGGATTCGGAATTAAGTTTTATAACTTCCTAATGTAATACCGAGCTGATTTTTATGTCTTTTTCAAGGTAGCTTTTTCAGTTCCACATCCAGTCAATATGGTGTGAGACCCTTATTTAGTTAGTGTAATTTCACTTACGTCAATTATATGCTTAATTCCCCAAGTCCCTCGCCGTAGTGGGAGACGGTATTTTCTCTCCCACAAAGTACAAATCTTATCTAAGTGTGACACCCAAGAAACCACCTACAAAATGAATTCTTTAGGCCATCAAATGTTGATGACGTTTCAAGCCAAATCGTAAGTCTTCTACCTTCTCGCTTTTTGCGACGCCCTGTTTGGAGCGCATTTCACTGATTTATAGCTGATTATGTGGATTAGGAATCTTATATATATTGTTTCACATATTGAAATAGATATAAGGAAAGGGAATAGGAAGACACCTAAAAGACGAACACAGGAAAGGTGGGGAAGGAGGATTTGAGTAGACCATAAATGTAAAAATATTTCCTTATCCGGGATTTGAACCACCGACCTTCCACTTGCTTTTAAATCAATTAATTTTGCTTCCTTATTAGCTTAATTGGTAGAGCATCCGCCCGGCAAGTGGAAGGTCCGTGGTTCAAATCCCATATAAGGAAATATTTTTACAATTGCGATCTGCTCAAATCCGCCTTCCCCACCTTTCCTGTGTTCGTCTTTTATGTGTCTTCCTATCCCCTTTCCTTATATCTATATCTATTTGTGAAATAATACTTGTTCGCCGTATGGCGGGATATCGTTTTTGAATGTATATATATATATATATATATATATATATATATATATATATATATATATATATATATATATATATGTTTTATCTTCAAGGGGATACCACAGCAATTATCGTTAAAAGTTTCAAGTAATGGTTTTTTTATCATTTGGAATCAATATATTTCATGTGTTTACCAATATAGCCTTTTATATGGATGAGAATGTAACGGGTTTGATAATTTTTTAAATTTGTTTTGTGTTCCACGTTGTAAAGTGCTGAAGAAGAGTTGATTTGAATATAAAACTCCAAAGGATTATTTTCACAGTTTGACCATTCAACGATCTAACTATCCCTTTGCCAGCATCCTCATCATTTAGATGGACCTGTCCACTCGATTTTCTTCGTAGCACCTTCATATCTTTATACCTCTATTTAATTTCTTCCATCACCTGCTTCACGTACCGAAAAGTTGTTCTTTCTCTGAAGATCTTCCTATTCACTTTTCTTTTCACACTGTCTTCAGCAAGCTATCGAGCTTTAATGTATGCATGATGGGTTTATCCTTTCATCTCTTCCGTGTTATCCGTTGGCATTATTCTTCAAACGGTCTCCGTACTGCTTCGTGTGTCACTCAAACCCTCCGTTCGATCGTCGTCATCCTCCCGTCGCACCATATTTCCATGGTATCCAATCTTTTCTACCCGTCTGACAGCGCCCATGTCCCGCGAATCGCGGCCGAAGAGAAATTTTCTCGCTGTGTACCTGTCTTGATGAAGTTTCTTTTTTATAATTAGACATATAGTTGGTACTGCTAGTAAATTTTCTTCTTGCAGAAAGCCTTCCTGGGATGTGCTCCTCTTGTTAATTATGCTCTTCCTGCATTTCTCTTCCCTGACGATCCTGATCACAAAACAACTCCTGGGAAGTTTCTAGTTTCAACCGTATAGTGTCGCCATTTGCTATTTTTCCACAGACATGTAGTTAGGATTTTACCTTACTTCCTTTTCGAATTTCCTGTTGTTTTTGTGCCTTTTAATATACATATACGTCTTTATTTAAATTTCTGCCACATTGACAATCAAAACAACAACCCATCACAATTACTTCTTCGAAGCATTAGACGTACCCCTTTCATAGTTGTACTTTTTGGTTTTGGGAACTTCAGGCGTGAAGAAATTTGCATCCTTACGTTTCCATTAAATTGAACAATGTAATATTTTAGAGCAATATCATTATATGAATGTTATAGGCAAAACGATTTGTTTAGTTATTCTTCATGAAGAGTTAACTTAGTCAATGTATCCGTTATTTTGAATGGAACTGTAGTCAATTGAATATAATTAATGTTAATCCATTGAGCCATATTTCTTGTTGTAACCTCTTAGAAATTGGACTTTTAATTCTGCTAGATATTTAATTGTGACGTTTAGCGATTTGTTGATTCATTTTAAATTAAACCATCTAAAAATATGTGTTCGCTGGTCAAATCATGTGGTCTTTACTGCTAATTAAAATGAGTAACGTCCTATTTATTTTCGGGGCCAAGGTGGACAGATAGGGGATGAGATTGTATTTAACTGACGCATGGTTAAATATATTTGTTGAGAGGATTGATCAGGCTACAAATCATACTTAAATACTAAAGCTTTTGTTGAAATTATGCATTGATATTTGAGACCACAAACTGGAGAGTAAGCCAATTGTCCGCAAAACATTACTCAATGCTCAGGGCTATACTTAAGAAAAAAATAATTACTCAATTCACTTAGTTATTGGTAGTGATTCTTCCAGTTTCTATTTTCTCCGTTGTAATAGTTTTCCTCTTGACTTAGATTTTAATATATGCTAAAAATAAAGATTTGAATGACTATTTCCTATTAGGCATTTAAAACCAAATAACAGTAGGTTCATTTGTAGATGACTAGCAAGTGTTCTGGAGAAGTGGAACATTATCCATGAACTAACGCTAATTTGAAATTGATATTTTTACAGCGAAATCCAATCGTGTATGCCGAATCCTTCACCCATATTACTTAATCCTAAACAAATATTAATGAAATTGCATTTCACTTATAATATTATATAATGGCGGTAGGTTCAAGTTAAAAAAATAAAAACACATTATGATGTTCTTTTATTTCAAACGCAAGTATATAAAAACAGATATTTCTTCCAGAAGGCATACGTTTAGCTATGTCAAGGACCCTAATCTAAGACTCTTTCTGTGACGCCACCATGTAAGTACGTAAGCCTCTATGTGGGTTGAATTGGGGCGCTTCCAGGTGGCATGAAAGTCATAGAAGTCGAACTAGACCTTGAAAATCGTTCGAAGTAGGATGACTAGTTGCTTGTCCAGCGTCGTCTAAGGTCTCCCATATAAATCGTGAATTAAGTCGGAAGGTCGCAGATTCTGCGTTTGTGTTCTGACGGTATCACTCGGTGTCATTCATTTAGTTTATGGTATCAATAGCAACTTAGATCTCTCCCAACTGGGAAATATACGTGTACAATATTTCATTGTTGAGTAAAACGATAACCCTAAAACTTCTTGTCTTATACCTAGCCTCTCTAGACCTCACCTCTAAACTAATGCCTAAAAAATAAAGCAGGAGAATATCACATCGAAAATTATCGATGGATTAAAAATCTTATACATTATATAAGTGGTTTAAAGTAACAGAAGATCTGTGGCAGGGTAACTAAAACGGTAAATCACTCACTGAATCACTTTTATTCCGGAGAATAAAATATTTTTCAAAAGGAAATAATAGCGGAATATTATAATTTCTCTGTCATCTATCGGATTTCACCACCCATCAAATTCATCATGACAACTCCATCCCATTTCTAGAATTAGTTTGATAAACACTAAAGGAATCGCAAGATAAGAAAATATTTACGCTCACAACTCTTACTATCCGCATTGTAACTATTTAAAATTTATTGATATTATTCCGATAGTAATATTACTCTTTTTAGCAGCACGAAATATTTTCGACCAAAGTCACTCCTTTTTTCGTATTAATAATCACATTTCTTTTGCCTTAAACTATTGAAATTTTTGCAGTTTCTACATAAGCATATATACATATATTGGGGAAAATGTTATATGCGTCTATTTTCCCGTGCGAAAAAAGTTAAGTACATGTAAGTCACGTGAGAAAGACCATAATTTTAGTACCCGTTGTAAACACGTAACATATCCAAAATTCATCAATTCTTTTTCCTCAGCATTTACGGAAAGATTTAACTATTCATCCTTCCAGATGAGTGAAATGACATGTGGAATTGTTGAATGAAAGTGAATACATATTTCAAATATCATAGATAACCTTAATACACAAAAAGCATACATTATTTTGAGAGGGGTAAATGATAAGTCGAAAGCCATTAATTTCTTCGTATGTTGAACATAATTTTTCCGAGGATAAAAACTGTTGTTGCAAATTGTTTTGTGTATGAAAAGGAATTTTTTCTCCACATTAATAATTTACTTTAGTTTTCTCATCCACGAATTTACTTTCCGCAAGATAGCAAGGTAAAATATTATTGAGTTGTAATTATTGTTTATAATTCTGTTCCTTCACCACCAAAGCTGATTCATCAGATTTGACACAGTATATGAGAATCCACAAGTGTTCTGGTTCCGTCTTCCGCCTCTTTTGACGAGTTTATTTCATAAATTCCGCCACTGTTTGTTCCAATCACACGTGACCCCTTTATCAATTTCAGGACCACATAAGAAAATGAAATTCGACAGAATCAGCCTTGGCATGACTTCGTATGCATTTTTGACTTCGATAGTGAAAATTATTATGCTCATTTTCATTAAAAATATCTAGCAGAAGAATGTTTAAAACATTAAAGTTTCTCAATAACACAAATTGAAAATTGCATTTCATCGTATTTTTCATTGAATCGACAAATGAAAATGAAGTTACAAGCAAAGACTTCGTTACTATTTGCTTAGCATTTGTTACTTCCTTTTCACTATATTGGAATTCCACAAAGTAATATTATCTCTATCTAATATCTCTGGAAACCATAAATATTTTTCATATTAATCTGGTTGTTGGTCAAAATAGTGTTTGACAAAACTCCCTCCTGGGATTTTTCAATTTAGATAGAGATTCCTCTTTGTCTCTAACGTATTTTTTCTTATTGATGCTCTATTTGTCATCATCGATGGATGTAAAATAATAGTATAATAATAAAAACAAAGCACAGAAAAATTTAAACGGCCGTGAAAATCATTATTCCCTGAGGCCCACATAATGAATTATATCATTTAATTTTCCACACCATTTTCTAAATCAAACAGAATATTGTCCTAATACTTCTAAAAGGCAACAAAAGTCAAATGATTTCATTCCTCTCATCATTTTCAGTGAGTTTAACTAATTAATTAGCTTTAGAAGAAATTTATTTCAGAGGGTGATAAATTTATAGAAATAGGCTTTGCTTATTTATAATTTTAATTGGGCATTATAATATATCTTATGATCCTTTTTCATTTATATACTCGCCTCTTTTTAGAATTATTTTGATCTGACATTAGGTATTTTTAAATTATAACTAGGCATAAAGCATCGACTTAAATACGCTACGATTTTTTTTGTCATGGGACTGTTCTGGATTATACCACATAAAAATTATATCATTGTGTTTTCTAGCTTTTCTGTCATTAAAAGCGGAGTTCATACCCATTATAAAAAGATGGAGACGTTGGATGAATCGCTGCATTAGTTATTCGTGTCATATTCATATTTCGAGGGTCTATTCTTCAATTTATTCCATGAAACTCGATGCTTTCTCGGTTCTCTTTCAATTAGGAGTATATTTGCATAGGTAGCAAATACTGAATGAACTATCAGTCTCAAAAAGTAAATAAATTACACAGTAAAACCAGAACTAATTTATTGATAAATACTCCGTCAGATGAAACCTCCAAACATAAATAATTGAGCGAGAATTTATAGCATGGAGAAACAATTGGAATTGTTCCAATAACAGAAGGAAATGTTTTTTCGAAACATGAATGAACTTTCAAGGAGAAAGGATTTATCAAATGGATAACTAAATCAGAGCTGGGAGGGGAAATAAGACATATTTAGAAGTCCACAGGTGAGAAAAATTGGCCATGTCACTTGCCGCCATCACAATGTTCTTGTTTCCTCAGATAGATTTATAAAAAAATATAAAAGATAAAATAAAATGGAATTTAAAGCCGGCTCTCAATGTATCTGGGATTTCAGACTAAGAATTCCTTGAATTGAGAACATTTACTTCAAATTTTCCTCTTTGCTTCCCTAAATTCTTGAATTATTTCCTCGCACTAAAAATGAATTGCCTATTTATGTCGCCGAGGCAAGGCAAACTTTAGGTGCACTCCTCACGCTGAAATTTAAATTATACCCTGAGGATTAGCCATTTGAGACATCAATTTTTTCATATTATATTATAAATAAGAAGTTTTTTCTCTTGAGGTAACCCAAGAGTTAATGATGGAGGAAACGAATAAGGATTGATAGGAACTCACTGTAGCCATAAAATTCCATGAAATATCTTTCACTTGACCTTAGACCATTAAATACATTGGCATTGTTTCTTCCTCTTCGCACTTCCAATCAATTTAACCGAACGTGGCCTCGAAAGGATTGCTGGCTTATACATTCTCATATTTTTTAAACTCTACTTTCCAGCCTCGGCAGCAAACATTCCTTCATAATCAAAACAACAAACAATCGTTCTATTTATCGGACAAGCATCCTTTTGAGTCCTTAAATATTTTATGCATTATAGCCTTCTTCATTCTATTCTAATTTATTAAATTCATCAATTCTTCGACTGGCCAGCAGTTAAGCCCTGCTGTACCAAATGCAGGTGTTATAAATGCTTTTTTGACTTTTGGTACACAGCAACGATTTTTTAAATAGCATGGAGAATTTTTTCCGAAATCAATTGTTAATGTTCACTCATGATCGTTACTATTTTACTCTCTGCGGAAATGTGACTCTGAAAAACGCTTACCAATATGACTCATTTCTATGGGACGATGAGGATGTAATTTTCATTATTGTGTGCCCACTGCAACTTGTACAACTCTGCTTTTGTTTTATTTTCATGTGCTTTGTTTTGGTTGCCTAACTGTGTGAAAACTGAAGGCCGTGAAGGGTAAGAGGGACATGTTTTTATTTGGAATTTTAGGAATGCTACAGCAATTACATAAATTTATACTCAATTTGTAAAGAATAATCACTAGAATGACAAAGTATAATACGAGCATTGTATTACATTATATTATATATTATCTCGTATAATGCACGAATTAAGGAAATGAAACTAATCAAGACATTATTCCGATTATCTCACAGGCAATGTAATTGAGATATTAAGGAAATAATTTTCAGATATCATTTATTTTAAGATTAAATCCTTTTATTAGCAATAATTCCATATTAATTTGGCATAATAAATAATTTGCTGCTGGGGGTGATGAAATATTCACTAAGGCTAACAGCAGTTTGTAAATTACTATTAAAATAAAGGTACCCACTATATCATTACACGAAAGAGAATGTAAAAACAATACTTGTAATCCTGAAGCATCACTTTCCTCTTTTCTGTATATTTTGTTAGCTAAAACATTAGCAATTTGTCTTTTGCTCCCAATTACGTTAAAATGTTTACAAGTTTGAATAATATCACTCATTTAGTGCGTAGAGGTGATAAACAAAAATATTCAGTTTCTTTTCCCGAAAATACGTTTGGCAAAGTAATGTTTTATGATTTTAGAAATACAATATAAGTTTTAGTGCTCGAACAAACCTTATGTGAAACAATTCGGTTTGTGGATGTATAGATAGCTATGCATACATACTTTAGTAATGCAGTTAACAGACTATACAGTTCGGAAGGCCAAATAGTTTGGCGCTCACATTTCAGATGCATCTTTAACCTTTCTACTCACATTACGGATATCAAATATCCCCACTCCCTTATACAAAACAATTCAAGATTAGTCAGCTTGGAGTAAGTAGGACTGCGTATTAAGGGGTGAACACTGGTCTATTTATTTAGGCGGATAGAGGCAACCCCGAACAGTTAAATTGGTTTGCGAGATTCATCTCTGATTTTTCTAATTAAAGGCTGTTCCGTTAAATCAATAAATAAAAATACGAACTGGCCTCAGTCATCACAAATCCCATGATACAAATGTTTTGATTCACATTCATTTCATAGCATGAAGGCCGCAGATGGCCTTCTTTGGCTCTGACAAAATATTTTTAATATCTTTCCGAAATGCTAAGTGATCCAGAAGTCATTTCGGCAAGCATGATTTTATTTAATTATTTTTCGAAACTTAATTTCATCCGGCACGATCACCCAAAAGAAGGCATCGATGAGACATCTAGCGATTATCCCCGGAATCACGGTGTTGCGCAAAAAGGGCGATGTCGCAGTTAGGCATTCAGAGGCACCTATCCCTCCCGCCTCGCCCTTTCTCTCTCTCTCTCTCCCGAGACTCTCAATCCCTACACATTTACTTTCTCTCCCTGCCAAGACCTTTTTATTTTTCTCTTCCCAAAGACGCCCCCGCATCTCCTTCCGCTTCTTTTCATCTCATCGTTTCTAAATCTAAACACCCAAGTCCATCCTCCCTCTCTCGCCTCCTCCCTCTCCCTTAAACACCACCCCGCACCCCTTCTTACACTCATCCTTTCCCGCGAGGAAAGATACAAATCGAAAGCATATATTTCCCTCCTGGTGCGATATCTCACGCAGGAGACCCCATTCACCCCATCCGTCCTATTTCTGTTTCTAATTACCTCTCTCACGCCACCACCCATTAAAACTTTACTCGCTCACTCTTCGTTCTTCTCTCTCTCTATCCATTCCTTTCTTCTTTCAGACCTTACGCGGTCCCCGTGTTTTTCTGCGTCGTCCCTCGCTCTCTCCCGTTTTCCCCGCTCAGTCGATCCTCTCATTCTCCAGTCCGCGACGGTTTTATTAGTATCGATTCGTTTTAATGGCTTGCTCCCTCATATCTGTCAACCAATATCACCCCGATGGCCTGTCGTGCCAAAACTTTTCTCATTCCGTTGCGTTTGATGCCCAAGCTCAGATCTCAGCGTCTTTGAGTGACAAGCTACGTCGTGATGCTTTGGGTGATCGTTTATTTTGGCTGTTTTTCTCCTACGTGTGACTTAAAATGCGGCTGCTTATGATAACTGATATAAAAATAGATAAATACACCATCCTGTAGGTATTATACCCAAATAAAATCATAGAAAACTCTATAATACACTGAAGGTTAGAGAAAGTGTCTTTAATTAATCATCGGTCATTAAGCCATGATCAGTAATCTTAGCCAAGATTTTTGAAGATCCATTGGCTTTCAAAATGCCTTTCGCTCAAGTGACGGTCAGCTTTAATGTTTTCTGTTTCTCCAAAATGAGCTCGAGTTCTGAAAATATTATTATCCTCTTGAAAAGTGAATGAAAACCCTCTAATTTACCTTTATTTTGTAGCTAAATCGAAGAGATATTCAGTCGATGGAAGCCTCGTCATAAGAGGAATGATTTTGATTAGTCAAGTTGGATCATCACCAGGCTTATTTTGCATTCAATACAAAAGTATCTCATTTTCAAAAATGGTAGTCGGTATCGTTGCCACCCATGTACCCTAAGATTCCAATTCAGCACGGGATTGCCCTCCTACCCTCAGGATGGCTTCTGAGAGATGAGCAATTTCGCTCCTTTATCTTTCAGTTCTTCAATGCATTCAGATAATATATAGTATACAGAACAGTATTTATGTCAAATACGGTTTTCCATTTCTTAATAGGCACTGCTTGGCTTTCTCATCTCACTCCGCCACCAACCATCAGGAATGACGATAGCTCCTAGCAATTATTGACGCATAACAAGAAAACGTTTGGATTGTAAAGTTGAAGGCTAATTCTACGTGAAGCAGCTTGACATTACCTTGAGGATGGTATACGTAAATTATTTCAATGTATGTAATCGAGATATACCAACAAATAAAGGTTTATAGACAAATGCTTTTATGTAATGTAATTTAGCAATTTTTGAGTGGGAATATAGTATAATATATTTAATCATTTCTAATGCTTGACTCTACTTAAAAAATGTCATCTACTCTTTGCACATGATATTAACGATTGGTTGTTTCCGTAAAAAGGGCGTTTAGGGCCAGCGTATACCCGGACCCTGGTCAAACATAATTTCAAAGCTTTGTTTTGGGTAAAATGCTTAATGTAATGCTTATACAGTGGTAAAAAAATGTAGCTGCCCATGTATTAAAATATGGGCCTCTAAAATGATCCTCAGGAATTTTATAGTGCTGTAAGTTTCTAAGTTTTCAGATAAATTTTCTCTCTCCCTGGACTCGGTAGAACTTTTATTTTCGTGCCTTCGTGGACAACTGATATCCGTGTTTTCCCGTGTAGACATTCAGTACTCGATAAAAACAGCAGTAAGGAAATAAATGAAAGCTTATGAGTACGAATTCGGTCTCCAGTGGGCCGAGGCGAGCTCATAAAAATTTAAACTTCCCGAAGAGTTTTCCAAGACTCCAAGAGTAAGAAAATATATATACAGGAATATATATAAGAAAAAGATATATATATATATATATACTTTTTCATACATGCATGTAGGACCAAATGTGTGTGAATAATATAAATAAATATGTATACACACTTTTTAAAATATTTTTTGGTGTCGTCTAAATGCATCTTAATTCAGGAATGGCACCACATTTTGATACCAGGCGCTATTTACAGCCCGGTTCCCGTCGCAAATCACAACCGAATTTCTCGACTATCGAGCTCTTTCTTTTTTTTTCATAAATATATTCGTGAGGCTCCTTCCCACGCGGCTCTCTCCCTCCCCCATCCCCCTCACGGTGAGTCCCACTCGCCCGCATGGTGCCGCCCCGCCCTGCGCCTCGCGACAAGGACGCTCTTCGCTCCGCCCAGCCACGGGACGCGATCGCCATGTGTGTCGTCACCAGGAGTGCGTTGCGTACGCTCCCACCCCCCTCTCGCCGCGACACAACCCCGAAAGGGACCTACGCACGAGTCCGCCCTATTCTTCCCCATACTCCCCTCCCACCCACCACCCAGCGCAACCACCACCACCCTCCTTTCCCTCCCTCCTTCCACGTAGCCACCCACATTCTCCCTCACACACACACACTCTCACCGGGCGGAATTTTCGTACACGCGGCCACCACTCTCAAAAAAAGTATCAACCCCTCCTCATCCTCCTCCTCCTCCCCCGGCGCCTGAGGTAAAACGCTCAGGGATACGCCTGTCTCCTTGGAGACCGCCTCCTCCCATCATTCCTACTCGTTCTTTCTTAGCTCCCTTTAGACAATTCTCTCTTCTCCTCCTCCTCGCTCTCTCTCTTTCTCTCTTTCACCTCTCTCCTTTCCGTCCTCCCTAACATGGAAAAATCAACCCTACCTACCAATTACCGGTAATCTACCGGTTAAGGTAGATTTTGGACGGACACAACTATCCAATAAATATTTTAAGTATCTCATTATTCCAGTAAATATGAGTTCATTTTGAAACAAATGTATTATTTGTAACAATTGAGGGGAAAATTTAAGCTTATATTTAATTTTTTCATCAACAGAAACATTGTTGATGGATATGACATAAGTCCTTTGGCGTTCACTTGTATGAATAACATTTTCCATTTTTTTTATTTCGGAAACTTTCCGTTCAATGGTTTTCTTAAGTGCATTAACGATGAATGAAAGGAAAATCCAAATGTACAAGCCACATTTATTCAATCTACTCTGTTTCTCACTAATCATTAGTTACCCTCGAACATAATAAACAATTGCGTGGTTTAAATGCTCTGTTTATTCGTTGAGAATACAAAACGGGAGCTAATAATTGTCATTTGAATGAGTCATAGTGTGAAAAACGTTAAGACTAATACAAGTTAAAATTACTTAGAGCCAATATAAGTATTCTAAAGCTTGAAAGTTCTAATGCCACCGTAAAAATGACGGGAAAGATGCAGAATATAGAAATGAATCTTATAAAACTTCAGTTCACTCGAACATCAGTTTATTACGCTCTCTTGTTTTCAAGAAAATCTAATCGGAAATTGTTTTCAATCTTTTGGAGGTTAATTTATTCTATAAACCATCACATGGAGCTTTGTATTATTCCGAATATTATTCCTGACGATTGATGTGCAAACGTTGAACAAGAGTATGAAGAGCGACACATTATTAATTACTTTCCTTAAATTTAGAACATACCTTATAATTACTCCATTATTCCGATGCTGATCTGAGGTTGTTTATCGTAGGTAAATGTTTTAAGAGTCACTTGGTCTCCGACAGATATGTGCCTAACCGGTGCAAAATGGTCCGCTGCATCTTCAAAAAATCATTTGGTAATCCCCATTTATAGCTTCCCTCATCACTCACCTATCATCATATTTTCACAGTTTCTCCACCACCAAAGCGTCGGCGTGATTTACCCATAGGCCTGCGTGGGCGTATTTGCGTGGTTTCCATACCAAAGTACGTGGGTGCGGTCGGGGTGCGGCAATCAGGCGTGGTGCCAGACGAACCTCCCAACCTCAACTTGTCCCCCTCACCCCTCATATCCCATACCTCCCCCCCCCCCGCCCATCCACCCACCTCACATCCTCCTCTTCTCCCGTCTCCACCCTCCTCCTAAATCCCCCTCGGCCTCACCCCACCAGCCGCAACTTCCCCTAACTAAAACAACACCTCCCCACCTTTCCACGTCTTCCTCTCTGTCTCGAAGGATCCTCCCTCGTCACCGTCTCTTTGTCATTCCTCCGTTTCATTCTCACTTTTCGGACGGAATGGCGACTTATCGATTGCAATTTTCAGTCGCTGTCGATGTTCGATCCTGAGTCGCCATTCAGTTGCCTTCTTACCCAATTTCCTCCGTTGACCAACAAAAATTTAAATATCGAGGCGTTGAGGATACGAGTGGGTATGTCGGACAAGTATCGATAATATCCATCATCGACGCCTTCCCGAAGGAAGAGGGTGTGGAAATAAGCTTTCTATGAACATCTCATAAATCTTACAGGCCTAATGAATCGCGACGTGATGTAAATGTGGTGCTCTGACGTTTAACGTAATGCCGTGAATTTTCAGCTCCATACTTATAATTGGTACATTTTTGAAGGTCCATTGACTTCACACCGAAATTTGTAAATTCCAACTTTCGTCAGTCCCAACTATAGATTGTATTCACTCCCTCTTCCTCCATCTATCTATATCATTCTTATTGCCATCAAGATACTTTTTTTCTCTCATGACTAATGTTCGCGGAATAAAATAATTTGCACTGGATTTCATTGAACTATTTCCCTATTCCATATCCATTAATTATTCCCTAGATTTTTACCACTACCCACGTTTACTCACGATTATATGTTAAGCGAAAAATATAGCTGAAAATATTTTATCCTTGAACTTGAAATTATTGCAACATGCGATTACCAATTATTAGTACGCATTTATGGAACATTATGTATTTCGAAATTTATAATAAAAAGTACCATTATACAATCATTGAAATTATTAAACGGAATTTGGCTGTCCAGATTTTACACGAAGTTAAGATTTGAACATTATATTGCTCTCATTGAACATTTTTCCCTTACGCAGCGATGTTTGTCGTAAGTTTTCTAACTACTACATTTGTCTAAAATTATTCTCCGCAATTTCAATAGGTAAGTTAGGAACATCCTTGCCTGTGATTTTAATAGAGTTTAAAATTCACTACAGAGCATTGAGACGTCGTAAACACTGTTTATTGTAGAAATTAGAATGATGTCAGAGGCATTATATACAAAAAAGCAAATTAACCTGATGTCTGGCAGTTATTATAAATAAGGAAAGAGAAACAACATGAGTTGAATTTCATCCGTAATTTGACCATTAATGTTATTTTTAGCAGTTGTTTTTGGTCAAAAACAGTGGGTGAAATTTTAAATATGATCTTGACAAATAACGCCGTTTTATATGGGAAATTGGTGACCTGATATTTTGAGAGTTAATAAGGGAAACCTATAATTTACACGCGGAATTTTTTCCCTAATTTTACTAGAACTATGTCGGAAATGGATCTATCTTTGCCATTCAAAATCTCATTCCGTTTCTTCATTCATTCAAACTGCTCCCGTTCTAGCCCCCTCTCAAAGCATCTCGCTTCCTTTCCCGCCACCTTTATGTTCTTGTTCCGTAAACCAATGACCTTCACCACCCTTCGTCCCCAAGAGTTACTATTATTAACTGACTCCTACCTCCGCATTGAGAAAGAGCCGAGCATCTTCATTCCAAATAAAATGTACAATGAAGTTCATTGAGAGTCTAATAGATAAACAATCCTTAATAGTTACAACTTTCAATCAACGAATTCTTAGAAAATTTTTCTGACTGCCTAAAGATTCTAAATAAACCTACCCTACCCTAATATGAGAATGTCCAGCCCCATTGGGCTATGTGCGAGGAGATGCTTATCTTCATGCGATTAACTGACCTATATTGGTCAAATGATTATCTACTTTCTTAATTGATTGTTTCAAATAATAAAGTTGAGAACAACATCGAGTGGGGACATCTAAATCCATCAACCAAATGCATTCCGTCACGAATACAAAGAAAATAAGGCACCTGGTTACTCGGAGAATTATAGGAGACCTTGAGACCTTATACGAAAAATGTCGTCAAACCAAGAATTAATACCTCATGATCTCCACTTTCATTCAAATGTCTATGATTCGGAAGCTATTCGAGAAAATCTCCAATGGAAAATTTTACTCGCAAATATTAATCAAATTCTAATAACCAAACTTTCCAACAGAGAAAATTTTAATTTGGACTATTTTTGAAAAATAATTTTATCGCTATATCTTATTCGTCACATAGACGCTGACAATATGCCAACTTTTGCCTGGTCTCCTGCAGGGAAACCAGAAATATTTGGGCATATTATAATAAATGGCAGAGTGCCAGTTAAGGTATATTTTGGCTTGTCATATGGAATAACCACCCCTGCACTTCAGAGCCTCGTATAGGACCAAGACTAGCATCTTAAATTAAAACATTTTAACCTTCAATTCCGCATACATTCTTCCTCCCTTCACTCAGTCCAATGAAAAACCGTTCTTTTCCTCCCTTAACCCCTCTTGTCTAACGTACTCCCCTGTGCCATAATCTTTAACCATTTCCCACCAAAATGCCGTCCACCCACTTTTTCTGCCGCCCTTGAATATCGTTAAACAACCCTATCATGCCTGAGCCCTTCATTTGTTTTCCTTTTCTTCAATTTTACTTTTCCCATTCTTCTCTTCAAAACTCAAAAGCCTTCAAAAAATGCATATCATCATGCCTCAGCAGCCAAGTACCCGCATCGTACAGAACTATTCTCAGATAAACTTTTTCATCAATATCTTCTCAACATACCTGCTCAAGGACCCCTAGCCTACTACCTATTATATCCCTACTATTGTGACTTGTATCGTCCCCAACACTCCTTAGATATTTTAACTGTTCTAATTGTTCTAGTTTATGCTCTCCGATTTTTATGTTTACCTTAACTTACCTTTTTCTGAAGAACCTCATTACATTTGTTTTATTTTTTTATTGATTATCACTCCATAATTAGTTTTTCAATTAACTCAGTAATGACTGCGACCCCCACAGTCTTTTGGCCAACTTAATCTTGTTCATCCCCAAATCTGTTTGTATGAATTTCCCACATATTTTCAGTAATCCTCCAGAACTTCCCGTACCTCTTCTACAATTTACTCCGCATATGGTGTAAATTAACGTGGTAATAAACATCCCTCCCTAACTACCCTCCTGACTAGCTACCTAAGTTTGTACTATGTGTACCTAAATATATTAATTTCATCTCTCCGCGGTCGATTGATAATTTTTCCGTTTCATCTCTTGATTGCGTGCAAAGATTTTCTTTTGCATTCCAGTGCAATGCGCCTATTGCATTCAATCACTACAAAATATCGATTGGATAACACATCCACCCCGTTTATTTCGCCCTATTGATCTCATTCCTTATTTTGGAACTCATTAGAATTTCATGAATTCTGTGAGTTTATTTTTTTTGTCATAAGCTGTGAAATAAATGTTACGAACCCTATTTTTTCATTTGATATTGAATCTTGCACGTACCTTACAAAATTACGTTTGTAGAGATAGATAGAGATCTTTATTAGGGAAAAATGGTTCCTTCTTCCATTTAACCCATATGTACTGAGATAAAAGCAAATAAAATATTTAATAGTGATGTTAATTATCGAATATAAACAATATATCATTTCTTGAATTTATTTTACATGGCTAAACTCATTCCTCAAATTATAATTAAAATTCGCTTTTTGTATTATAATTGGGATACATATTCGGTTCTCATACATCATACTTTATTCCTTTCTCCATATCTATAGTATGGCATTCTCTCGGTTTTTCTCCCTTTTTTCATCATTACCTATTCCATGTGATATTCCGTCGCTCTAAAGTGTCTTACATCTTGTCCCATAAAGTTTACTCTAAATGTTTCCTCATCTCTTTGGATGTCATAACATGAAAATCTTTTTTCAGACTTTTATCACGTTAAAGCAAACATTTTTTCGTAATTTAAATCGCAGTAGACCTAAGTTTTGGAAATTATATTCCTAATTTACATATATTATTTCCTCAAATTTTATGTTGCAGTAATTTAGGAATTTTATGATGGCGAATTTATAATTTTTCAAATATTATTTTTTCACCTTCATCCAACTTGATGCCAGGTGAATTCGAGTTAAGAAGTAAATAACCTGGTCAACAACATTTAGTACGGGTCCCTATACACTGCTTAAACATCTCAAAAAGAGAGCGGCTACATTATCTGGGTTTTTCAATTCACTGATACATATACGTACGATCGTAAGAGATGAAGGAACAAGTCTGTGAACAAAATGACACAGTTCTTTTTGGCTCCGTGCTTATTTCACTTGTTTTCCTGGTGATAACCTTCAGCGCTAGGCAATACTGGCATCTATTTTAGATGCTCTTAAGAGTTCTTGAGGTACATATTTCTTAAACTTGCTTTGTATTCCGAGAGGTGCATAAAATTCGCGGTGACTCAACGCATGATCCGACATTAATCATTACAATTTTCTTTCGCAAAAGTCTGTAAATAAATTCTGGGTTTCCAAGATTCTCTTTGAAGTTTATTTCATGGCCTGTTCTATATAGGTGGGAATTTTTTTTTCTGAAAGCTGATAATTCCCATTCAAAATAATGTTTAGAGAAGAGAATCTCTTTGCGGCAGAGCTTCCATATTTTTTTCAGTGAATCTTTCTTTCAGATCTTTTGGAGAAAATATTGTAAGACAAATAGAGAACTGTACGTTTCTTTCACGCGCCTATGTTAGATAGATATATGAAGTTATATCCATTAAATTAATAGTAATATATACATATATATATATATATATATAATATAAATAGTCAAACCTTTTATCAATTGAAATCTTGAATATCTTGTAAGTTTTTTAATATGACAATAATAAAGATTCAATCCAGTTACTCATCAAGCAAATTTTGTAGAATCATGTAAATCCATTAATCTTTCAAATTTACTGTATCCGTCAACGGACACCCCCAATCTTACTTTTGAAGTTAAAAAAGGTTTTCCTTGACCCAGCTTTCTCTACGAAGAGACGCATCTTTCTTACCGCCATTAAATCCAACTTGTTTATCCAAAAATCTTATCGTTACGTCCTCGCACGTCGCGTTCCATTTTTGGCGCGTAAGGATAAACTCCATTTTTTCCTCCCCTAAATAATAAATTTTCAAATTATTTCATTTTGTACGTACACATGCATTTTATAATATTATTCCCGAGTACCTCTTCTCGGTGAGGCGTGTTTTTTTCATTCCTCTACTTTCTAGCAAGACTACTAGAGCAAGAACAATGTTGATATTTCATTGATAATACCATGCATGTCTTCACGGATATGTTGAGCACATATACAATCATAATTTATTTGTGAGCAAACCAAGGTTTGTCAATATTGCTCTTTCTACATTATAATCCATAGAGTTTTAACGATTCGAGTCAATAATTCCGTAGTTTCCACATTTTTGGAATCATTTACAAGATCACCTTTAAAAATAACCATCTTTTCAGTTGAACGAGTATTCTTGGTTATTCACTGCCCAAAGAAGAACACTCATGGCAATTACGTATAGTTGGCAGATAGGTTTGGCTATTGCTTCATTACCACTGTTGATGCAATACCGTCAAACTAAACACTTCCACTTGGTGTATCATAAGCAACGCATTATTATTCTTTTAATTTAAATGTAATAGTTTTCCAATTAGTTATCACTTTAACAATGTTAGCAACTTTAATTAAAGCACAAGAAAATGAGAGCAGATGTAATTTATGAATTTTTTTCAGGAGACATAATGATGGATTTCCCGTTCCTTTCATCGGACCATATAGCCTTCTGTCAGGTGGCTTCTACTCAAATTGATGAGTTGGCCAACCCGATTCTTGGGGTTTAGAAGTTTGAAGCTCCTCTAAAATTGTTGAAAATCTAAAAAAATATCTCTAAGGGTAAATTTTAATGCTGGCTCATTCTAGTTAAATAATTGATTCGCGTTTTATTTGAGCCGGAATCATGTTGGTGTCATTCACAAAGCTCATTTTTTTACAAAAAGCAGATTGTATGCTATTAAATAAATAAAATTCCTAAGTCCAAACAATTTCAAATAGAATTTTTATCGTTGCCAATTATGATAAGAATTATATTTTCTTTCGAGGTCTTGTTGAAAACTGGATTGAAGCAATGTACATTACCCGAGGCCCTTTTCACGTATCAAGAAAATCTCAAAGGTGCATAAGCCACCGTCAAGTGAATAAATCGCTCCCTCTTATCTCCTTCCCTTTCCATCTACGCAGACTAACTGCACTCCTCAACATTTATTCTCATTCCGAGTGCGACGCTCGGTACGCTTCCCTTTCATCCACCTCGCCACCAAAAGTCAGCAAATCCCTTACCGAATTTGTTCCTCATTCCTTTTCCCCCGTTGGGTTTCTTCCCACTCTCCCCACGCTCATTTCCACCCACTCTCCTCCCTCCCTCCCAGCATCCGTCTCCCCTCTCCCAGAAGTGTTTGTGTTCGGCCCCAGCGGGGGCGAGAACGGGAGGGTGAGGGCGCCTCTCCCTTGGGGAGGGAAAGTCTTTTATCGGCGGAGAGGAGTGGAGATGGTGGGACGACGGAGGAGGCGGGAGAGGAACGGGAAAGGGGGGAGAGTTTCGGAATATAATAAGTTGGACAAGTTCCCGAGGAAATGGAGTTAAAGAGGTTGGAAAGGTAGGTGGGTGGGTGGGTGGTTGGGGCGGATGGGAGTGGGTGAGACGAGGGTGGTGCCGAGCAAAGAAAAGGCGCAGCACGCCCTGATTTGCGTGATGCAGATGACGGGCTGGAATACTCTAAGGAGACGGGAAGTTAGCGCTCCCATGTGCGAGTGTGTGTGCTTGTGTGTGTTTGTATAAATGAGGGAGTGGGAGTCGCTTTAATGCGTGGGGAATGGAAGAGGAGGATGGCGAGATGAAGAATGAAGCTTGAACGACAAAAAATAAGCCGGAGGAATGGCAGTGAGGATAGTATTTGAGAAAGGAAATTGTCATTTTAGGCAGTAGATTGTGAAATTAAACCGTTGAAATTAGTAGGAGTTGACAAAGGCTAGGTTGAATATTTCTTTTTTACAATAAAGATTTGAGAAATGTGGCACGTTGTGTAGGAAATACTTTTTTCAGGTCCCATGCTTTCCGTGAGCACATGTGACAGGAGAGCATATTATATATTGCTAGAGACGAAATGTTCGTAATATATATAACCGAGGGTGTATTGTTCATGAGAGAAATGTAGACTTCCATGCTCATTCCATTTACTAATAAGATTATACAAGTGAATAGTATTTTTCAGAAATGAGGGATGCAGACTAACTTAATAGCGGCCTACCTATCGTTATTACACTAAGAGATTCTCTAAGGACAAAGGTAGTTCTATCTTACTCTAGTTGCCATAAATATTCCAATACCAACTTCAGTCAGTTTTATAACCGGTAGTTACGCCAGCGTATTGGAGTCCATTCCTCAAATTCCTCTTCAATTGAAAAGGATGCAATTTCGCCAACGTGTTAACTATCTTCCATGTCACTAGTACTCTAGTGTAATTAATTAAAGACAAGCTATATGTAGATACACAAGTTGAATCAAACTAAGGAAAATTCAAGTCGAAAATGAGAGGAGGCAACATAATTCAGATCACCCCCTACTTAAGTAATTCACAACGCGACACTTTTGAATGGCTAGGTAATAAAATATTATTATATATAAGGTATATATTATAAATGATTGACTGAGAGTATTTATTCAAAGACACGCGTTGTCAAAAGTTACATAGGGAAGTATATTGATAAATGAAAAAATACGTGGGTACGAGAGAAAGGAGGTGAATTGAACCAAAGCCGTTAAACATTTGAGCTCAAGGAAAGGCTTGGAGGCAGTTTGAAACAGGCGGGAGACTCTTAGCTCTTTTAAGCCCATTGGTTCTGTCATTCTGTTCATTCAAGGTTTGCTATAAAGAGATAAAGCTTAGCCCATAAAATTGTTGCCTGCTCTAGGTGAGAATATACTTCAGGCGAACTGTCAATGCTACGTGGTGCAATATATTCACTATTCCATTCGAATAATGTCACTTTCGATAAATCTCATGCCATTAACCAGGCAAAACAAACAAATACTGCATAAAAAAACTTTATCCACGCCAAATCGTTATAATAATCACTTCATTTTGATACGTTGCCTGTCAATCGGCTGTCCACAGAGGGTAGAAACTTGGTTTCAAGAACAATAGTTCGTTTGTTTCTCCTACCTGAGTGTAATATTATGCTTCAATATTTTCAACTGATGAAATACTCCATCAAAGCATTTTTCAGACACACCTTAGACCCCATCCTCCCGTGAATATTATGCTGATTCGCCTCCGCCGGAAGTTTTGGCAAGCGCTGATCTTAATGAATCAAATAGGGAGTCGCCCACTAGAGACTCGCTAGAGTTGCTATATTATTCTTTTGCCATTGGAAACTGCGATCCCGAGGATATATTTAGCTGGAAGGGCAAAAAAAATCTTTCATCGGTGTTAGTTTAACAAAATGGATCCCAAAAATTATTATTATTACTATTAGTAGCTAAATAGTTTTAATTTGAATTCGAAGGTTACTACAAGTATTCTCAGCAAGACAGAAACAGCGAGAAGTTCATCACTGAAAACCAACCGCTTTGAGAGTATCAAAATCGAACTCTTTGCCAGGTACCAGTTCGTCTCACTAACTGAAACTGTTCGTTAAAGTTATTAATGTCCCACGATATTAATAATTCGGCTGGTGTGATAACTTACTGAACACAGCATACATATCTATTAAAGGTAAGGCTTTTGCACAATATTCCGACAACCACAGCTCCCCTTAGACTTGGTGATATTTTGCATAGTAGATCTTCCTGGGAAAAGCTGGCGGCGGCGGGAAAGGATATGCTGCCCACTACCTTGTTTCGCGACTTTGACTCTATATTTCATTCGCAGTGAATTCTACAAATGACTTATCAAACGAACCTTCAGGTTGATAAGTTTGGTGGTAATGTGAACGAGTTTTCATTTATTATGCTGCAATATGATTCGATTTTGCATCGAAATTTATTTTTAAAAAAGTAGGAATTATCCTGATCTTAATGTTAGCATCAATCTTCACCCCATGTTTGACATGCATTTTATGCCAATGTTTCGAAAATAAGCAAAAATCTACATGAACCTCGATGAATATTATGCTGATCGCACAAAAATGAAAAAAATGGCCAGGAAGAAATATCCAATCGATTGTTTTAAAGAATTATGAAGATGGTCGCGTGGAAACGTCTTCCCAATCGTATCGTAACGATGTTTCCATTTCAGTTCAGTCGTTCTCCCCGCTAGGTCTGCAGAGAAGCATGCTAACTCGTTCTAAATCCTCTTCAGTACTTCTTATTAAGTCCGCAGCAATTGGCTTCACTTGCAGTGCACAAGGATCGGTTATTGCCCTCATCATTGTGGAGGAGTATGTTAAAATAGGAGACGCGGGGGAGAGAGTAGATCAAAGAGCGGCTTCCCGACGCATGCGTGAGGATGTACGGACGGAGAGGGTGAAGGGATAGGGCTAAATCACGGGTGAATCACTAAGGCAGGGAGAAGGTCACGGTTGTTATTCATCAAGGGGCATTTATGATGGCATATTCACAACAACAGGGAAGGTTAAGATAAAAATATAACAGATGGTCTTATCTAATGACCACCAACAGAACGGTTTATGTACAGTCATTTACCTGATCACATAGACTAGGAAAATAAATTCAAAATCTTTGCTCCCATAAAAAAATTCAGCATTTTGTGCATTAGTCCTGCGTAGTACTTAATAGTCTAGAATGTTGATCGATGTACCCGAAGAATGATGCAAAATTTCAAATTGAATACCTGAAAAATATAATAAGAATATTAAGTCAGTTTTCTAGTTTAAACTGAAATTAGCTTTCTCATGACTTCCTTTGAGCTTCCATTGAAATTAGATTCCAATTGTTTGTTGTCAGGAGTTCGCATTTACTGCGGAAGCATTGAAAAAGATCTATCATTACTTGGAACACAATACAATTTTCTTTTGTGTTTTCCTCAAAACGTAAAAATTAGAAGCGTACGTATTTTGAAATAAATTGCAGAGGGATGAGTCGTAGATGACGACGAAGATAAAAATTATTAATAGGTTGTATCGATTTCAAGTCAAAACAAAATTACTTCGAAACTTTTCCTAAAGAGAAATACACATATTTATGATCATTATATTATTGATGCTGATTGAAATATTTATTTATTAATTAGGAGGAGAAAATAGTAATCGGTTTGGGATGAGGGGTATACAGAGAAAGTGAATGCGGTCTAGGAAACTAACAATATAGGGGTCTATAAAAGTCTCGGCATAAATCATGTATCACGTATTAATGTGAAAGCGGCTCGAGAAGTATGCAAAGATAGGGTTGCATAGAATAATTAAGTAAAAGGGCAATAGGTTGTGAAGTACCTTAAAATTAGGGTATTTGGACTGTTCCTGTCCAGAAATGTAACACATGAAAAGAATGAACGCACGTATTCATTTTACCTAAATTGGCAAATATCAGTATATCAGTCCAGAATACCACATCATTCGAGTGATAGCCGCAGGGGGATAGAAATAGATTGGTGATATCCATCGGCTAACACGAAGACGCCATTTTAGTGAAGGATGAATGAAGGTAAACCGTGGAGACAGTTACACTAGCATCCTCGAGGAAACGAATGTGGCCTAGAAGCTGTTAGCTACTCCACTGGGCGCGCCGTTCTGATTATCTTCTGGATAATAGTTGTAACAAAGATAGCATCTCTGGGAATATGTGATGTGGCGTTTAGTTTTACTGTCTCCTCTGCACTCATGCGATGCGATGCATACCTCAACATCGTTCATGAAAATATTCCCGAAGGGAGCCCTACGAATCAAACGTATACGATTTTCCTCCGATTATGGCCGTCATCTCGGAGGTAGTTGAGCATAAGTTATCTCGCAGTCCGCCGCTATTGATGAGTGACGGGGGATATATCTCTGTCGGGCTCGAGAATGCTCGTATCGCAATCAAGTCACTTAGGGAGGAAACCATCCGATGCAACGTAGCCAGTGCAGCGACGCAAGGAGGGAGGGAGGGAGGAGAGGGGTTCGCGGGCAGAGCGCTCGGCTTTGACAGTCGGAGAAGCCGACTTGGGGAAGTATTCGTGTATCCCATCTCCTCCTCCGTATGCCATCCCCAACCTCTCCGCCTTTCCCATCCCCCTCTCTCCCCCGGAGCAACAGGCGGTTCAGGCGTGGGCGGAGAATAAGATCGACTGGCGACGTGGGAAGGTGGGTCACGTTTTAGGGTGGGACTGGGGTCGAAGTTCCCCACTGCTTCCCACTCCCGCACGCTTCTCTCCCATGCGCCTTGCCCTCACTCCCGGATCGCCCTAAGCTCGCCCTTCTCTCCCTCTTTATGATATCCCCACAGCCGCCCGACAGCCATCAAATGTCTCCTCGACGATCTGTTCTTGGTCGATTAATCGAGGTCAGTTTATTGAGGCCGCGACCTCTGCTCCAGCCCCTCCCAGAGATCCCCCGCCTCCTCCTCCCGATTGTCGGCGCCGCCCCTTACATGCATCGGCTGGCAGGCTCACGGGAGCCAGGCTAATGTCCTCAACACGGCCGCTTTATTCTTCCCTCACTCTCATTTCACTCCATCGCTCCATCCAGTCGGAAGGTGAGCTATAAACTATCAAACGCCAAGCGCACACCCATGGAACTCGCCTCTCCACCTTTGCCGCTGCGACAGTGATCTGCTCCTAAGTCATCGGTTGCGAAATTATTTTTGTCTCTCGCGGCTAATTCGAAAACCTAAAGTTCGCCATTTAATCTCGCTTAGTCGGGAACTCATGTCGTGAAACCCTAGGCACAGAAATAATTCTCATTTATGCATGCATAACCCTTTGCCTCGTATAACCATCGTCTCGAATGGAAAAGTAACTGTCATAATAACTTTTAAGCGTAATATTATTAAAAAGAGAAGTACAGGAATAATTTAGCTGTAATTACATGTATTCAGTTTATATTTTTTGAACTATTACGCATTTATTTTCGGCAATCATGTTCCTAAGTATCTGATGATAAATCACATTCGAAAGTGTAAGATATTCTTATAAATTTCCAATTATAAATCTGTGGGGTTTATGTCACAAAAATCTTGATTGCCCTATCCTTGCACAAAAATTGACCTATAGCAAAATATGAAACAGTCCTCCCAAAATAAAATTCTACTTAACCAAGTAGACCCCTAATGGACTCGCAGCATTGTCATCGCTAAAGTAATCTGATTCTAAGCATGCTGTTGCGAAATCCCTCTCTCTTGTATCAAATACCAATGCACATAGGTATGAAATGAGACTTAAGTGTATGACTTTGCATGATCCCTGCAGCATTTATAATGCTTTCGGCGATGAATTCAGAAAAATGTCCAACTCCAAACGTTACCAAATACAACTAAAATAATCATTTTTTCGTCTATTAGCAACTTTCCGACGTTTTGCGTAATATATAAATATTTTGGCATAAAAACTCCTTATTCTTAGAAACTAAATTTTTGCTCGCGTTATTCTGATGATTTGTTGTCAACCTTCCCAATCCTAAGTTCATCGCAAACCTCAGGTATTTCTTTCATAACATATGCTGTGTTATTGATAACTAATCATCTGTTTTGTTACATACAAATATATATATATATATATATATATATATACATATATATTTGAAATGAATATATATACATATATACATGAATACTAATACAAAAATACAAACATATACATACATGAATATAATATATGTACATATATAACATATACATATATAATATTTATTCATGAATACAAATATATATATATACATATAAACAAATATATATACATATATAGATGAAAATGAATAATTTTGCGATTTCGGAGGCTAATGAATAATATTAAAATTTTTGGTTGACATATGAAAGTATTTATGCATATTTAATTCCATAAATAAAAACGGTAACCTTGAGAGAAAGTTTTTATACTTAGCATTCTTTTTCATCACCCAAGTGTTAAAAAAATACGAAGTTTCGTCCGTTTTAACTCAAATAATATTTTAAAAATTGTGGGCAACCAGTACTTTTTTTTAACTTTTACCAATATGATTACTGAATGGAACACACATATGACGCATAAATGAAACTTTAATTAATTTTTGTACTAAAATTATTGCAATTACAATGACTTTTATTTTTTGCCCATTTTGGATCTCATAATCTGTTGTCAAAATATTAGTATGTTAACTTCATTTATGGATTGGATGTATGTGCTTTCAACTATAACCAGTGCCATTTATGAAGTCATTATTCTACGACAAGTCTAACAACCGCAAAAAAACACGTTTTAATCGAAACATGATTTTTCTGAGAAAACTGGAAATCATCATTAAAGCTCTTTCAATTTCCATCAGTTTTCGTCAAAATCCTACATTTTCATTTGAATTCCTTCAAGTTTTGCCATTTCTGTGTGCTGCTCCACTGAGATTTTCCTCACTATGATCTTGAAATTTTTCATTAACTGGATCAAATTGACGTACTTTAAGTATCTTAATTTATTGAATCTATAGCCGATTTCCACGAATAAATTTCCGGCTAAAAAAACTCTCTATCCTTACTCAACATTTAGAGTCCCAACGGCTCTTCCTAACACGCTTATGCCTTAAAACAAAATGATGCTAATTGCTTTGAACGAAAGAGTAACACAAATTAGGTTGATCAGGGATCTAATTCTAAAATAAAGTCTAAACTAAACCGGAGGTCAGCATCTCAAGAAATTCGTAGTTCCTGAATGGCGACCACTAGTCCTAAAGAGAATGAATTTTGAGTCAAATTTTCGTTCATTCTCTTTTATCGATTCGCGTATTTTTTAAAATATTTATTTAGCCCAGATGATGCACACATTACTTAAAAAGTGGTCAAATTAACATTTCAGTTGTTGTGAACAAAATTAATTTATTATGATTGATTATATATTTCGCATATTTGTCAAATAATTTGGAGGAATTAAGATATTTTGTGCTCAAAACGTCATAATGTTTCAATTATGATCTGTGAAGAAGTATTACTTCAATTCTCCCTATCTCCTTCGCAATTTTCTCGGAGATATCTACCAAGGTCAGCGTTATAATCGCCATGCCAGTTGAACTTTCTTCATGTGGGAATATTATCTGAGGAAATCTTCTTACATTGGCCATGATTCTAAACTTTTGCACGAAATGGGAATAAATTATGTTGGATAAACCACGGTTCATAACTTATTTTACGAATTCGCTCGAATCAGCTTCTTTTTAGCAATACAGCATCGCAAAAAGTGTTTACCCTTATCTTGTACTCACACGCTGAAATTCATGTGGCTCTTGCTCCGCTGTAAACCTCCATTATTTGTCATAAATTATCGAAGTCCCCCAGAACTCCCCTCCGAACTCCCTGATCGGATTTTTGGAAACTATTAGATGAAGCACTTACCTGCCAATTTTCATTGACCCGAAACTAGGTCTAAATACCAGTTCCTGCTTTTTTCCCAACCTCTTGCACTTACATCTTTATTGGATATTAAATGTGTGCGTGAAAATGTATACATGAATGCAAATTGAATGTACGAGGCATATTCATAAAGTAAGAGCCCTTTGCTTATATTTAAATATTGGCGCTTCAGAACACAGTTTTACTCCTATAGCGCCATCTAATGATTCATTGAGAAGCTATAGCAACATTTGTTTTGTTTCAGAAGTCGTTTGCTTGTCCGTGCATGCAAACAACAATGTCCGCGAAAATGTATTACCACACGGTAAATTTTCAGCTTGAAATAATTTACATTAATAATGCTTTCCTTTGCATTAATCGCAATTTATTGAATATATAACTATTATGTCCTTTATAATTGTTTATTGACTTAAATGCTATAAATTGGAGACTACATTATTTTTTCCAAACAACTGCTGTAATATCTATCACCCACACACGTTCATACAAAGATGAGGAAATTTTTAAATTAAGCAGGTGGCAATAGCATGTAGAGAGTTTGAAGAATCTATCAACTAGTAAGTTTGATAATTAATCGATACGTCAGTCTGTTTCATAATATGGAACATAAGCAGAATTGACGCAAGAGCAAAAAGAGGAAATTGTCTGAGTTTTTCGTCATTCTTTTGTCTCGTTCGCTGACGGACTCGAGCCATTGGCCGCGCCAATCGAACGATGCATAAATGCCCGGGCATTGAGCAAGCAGTTCTCCGCTGTCTCCGCCAGGCTTCCTCTCACTCCCCTTCCCTCTCTTCCACCCTCACGGGCCAGGAAACGAAAGCAGAATTTCGAAAGCTCAACAGGTGGGTAGGAGACGACAATACTCACGCTGTCATTAAAATTCGCTTATCTGAGTACCCCATCAACCGAGTAATTTTCTCTCTTTTCTGTGGAATATCTTCCACGAAGCGTAAATAATGTCTCCTTGCATGGTTCCTTTCACCTACGAAATGTTCATAACACTTCACGTCAATACTTTTTGTGTATTATGGCGTTATTTACTGATGGGAATGTCTCCGCGTAAATAAACTCTTCAGTAGGTATGCTATGCACTTGAGTATAGCAATTTTAATATGGCCAGTAATGTCATAACTAATTAAATTTAAATTTTCTCGACGTTAGTTTAGTTTTTACTGCAACTGGAATAATGAAGTCAGCATTAATTTACGAAGTCATCAATTTTTTTTCGTGTCTATAATTATTCACTTTCGTGAAATTTGGTAGTTGCATTTGATCTTGAAGTTTTCTAATCGGTGACTGTTTTACATCATATTCATTTACATTTTAGAATATCTTTTCGTGAATAGGGATTTAGCAGTAAAATATTTCGCAGAAGTAGAACTGACGACTCGATCCCGACTTGGAGGTTGAAAATCCGAGGCTTGGTAAGTAAATGTTTTCATTAATAAATTATCTTCATACTGTTCTATGACGTTATAGCGTTTCATGAATAAGAAAGCAACATTTTTATAATTAAATTTTGATAAAAATAAAAGCGAACGTTATTGTTACATACTGAGATAATAACGGTCACACTTTGATGGAAACTGCACAGACCTCGTAACCACTTCCTGTAGCCGCAACAGAAAAAGTCCCCACCCCTATTTATGCACCATCAAAATATCTTCTATATTATCTATACTCAAAACATCTTATTAGGCCAATAGAATATTTTACTGGGTAAATGAAGGTCGTAACCTATAACATGTGTTGAATATAATCATATACAGAATGTAAACAAATATTTTTAATGCAAGAAACAAACCCAGATTTTAAAATTTTACAAAAATATATTCTCTTAAGAATAAATTTGAAACCAAATGCATTCAAATCATTTGGAGGCACGTTGCTTCTTTTCAGAGCTTCGGCATGCAATACTGTTTTATTGGCTCCTGGTCGCTTGAGTAGTAGTCGTTTTAGGAGAGGCGAATGGCAGCTGAGGTTATTTGTGCCATTAGGGATGGATAGGACAGGATGAAAGGTGGAGAGAAACCCGGCGTCGGTATTAACCCACTCCAAACGAAAGGTGCCAACAGGTCCACTGTTAAACGTCCAATATGACGGACGGCCTACTCACTCAAAGTGCCCTCCATAAAATATCTCAATTAGGGATCGGGATGCCAGTGAAAAATGTCTGCCTCTCTGGGATTGGAACCCGGGTACTATGGTTGGGTTAGCTACCTCAGTACGTTAGCCACCGCACCATCCCAATCCCCTTTTGGTCGCTTGAGTAAGGTAAAGAATATCATGGTACTTCAATGAATTCGGCTGGCACATTAGTTTCAGAGTCTTAGTAGTTTAATTCTTAGTGTAAAATTTAAGATATCAAAATGAAATTATGTTTCTTCAAATTAAATCTGGCTTTATTATGTCAATCAATCATTTCTAATAATATGCTAACATTCAAATTCCATTTATTTATCAGCTACTTCAATTATATGAAAGATTAATCTTTAGTATCACTGTGGATATATTTCCCGGAAAATCGTAAAAAGCGTAAACGTAACGTAAACATGACGTCTTTAAGTTTTGCGACCCATTCGTAAATGAAAGCATTAAAACTGAAAACCCTCGACAGCTGAATAGAAGGAGAGAAAATATCACTTAGAAGGTACACCTAACGACTGGGGTTTTGATGCATATGACAGAATACATAAATGTGATGGATAATAAAGGCGTATGTTCTTGGCTATTCCCTATGAATTCTAGTGTGATCCGTCATCTTTAAATTGGGGTCCCTACAAGAACTCAAGAGGAAGAGGAAATATTCATTGCCGCACTTAAGTAAGGTTTAATAGATAATGGATGGGTATTGCAGCCACCTTGCGGGTAATTTCTGCTGTCGTGCACAAAATTTAAGTTTTCCCACCTTTCTTCTCCTATTAATACTCCTCCCATCCACCCCCTTCCTTCGTGGATCCTTTCCTCCCCTCTTCGTCCCACGACGCTCGACAGTTTCTCCCTCCCTACCAACGGTCCCCACCAGGACCACGCCCACAAAACAATGGAGTGACGATTATCACAAATGCACGACAGTGAGAGGGAGGGAGTCGGGATTAATAGTATGGATGAGTAAATCAAGCAAGACAGTACAAGGGGGACGCGGGCGGAAATGGACGTGGGTGGAAGTGTAAGCAAAGGAATAATTAGGGCGGATAGTGACGTGCCAACGACCTTGGAAAGGCCTTGCCTCCAGCAATGAGACGCCAAGAACTGAGATCTCCAATCACTATTTGTACATGAACCACCGGGGCTGTGACGGCGAGGAAATTTAGTTTGCATTTGCCAATTACACTATTTAAATTTCGAGACGACTAAGAAACTTAGATTAAGATTGAAAGAAAATATGACCGAAAATTTGGGAAAAAGGTCAACATAATCTTCTATCCATTTAATTTATTTGCATTATAAAAACAGCAGTTACCACCCCGAAGATAGGTACATCTACATCTACATAAATACCCTGCGAGCCACTAAAAAAGGTAAGTGGCAGGGGGTGTAGCACCAGGAGGAAAGGGTAAGGGCATGGGGTATGGGGTTTTTCAAATAGGTGGGGGAAGGTGGGGGAACGGGGGAACCTGTAACAAATATATTTATACAGTAAATGTAAATATATATATATATATATACATATCCACGCGCGGTCCCTAGCCTGTGCGTTAATACTAATTTTGTTGAACTGACTCCTGGGGGATTTCGACTACAAGCATTCTGGTCTCTTAGTCTCTTATCGTTCTTGGAAAAAATGACGTTTTAAACCTGTCAGTCTTGCAGTCTATCTCTCTCATCTTATATTCGTGATCCCTGCGACCGTACTACGTCGGGGTTCGTATTATATCCTTGATGTCATCGGAAAAGGGACTATCCTTAAATGTTTTTAATAAGTTTAATCTATGTTGTAAACGCCGTTGCGTAAGAGAATGCCAACCTAAATTGTTTACCAAAGTAAGTAGTACGCTTGGTATGATCGGTGAGGGTAGAGTTGCCTTTATACTGAACAAAACGAGTATGAAATTCAATCATCGGAGTAAGGAAGTCCCTGCACCATGTTAAGTTTTCCAGGAAGATCAGGTAAACAAAAAATTTCACAGCCTTATAGAGGATGATGGTTACTAGAGGCGTCACCGTGAATTGTACCCGTGTTCTCCAGTCGGTCAGTAGCCCAGCGCTCTACCCACTGGACTAACATGCCACCATTTTTACAATGATTTATTAAAAATAAAACTTTTGAATTTGAAGGTAAATACATTTAAAGATCATTTTGGACTGAAAACTAATGAAATATGCGCGGAAGAGAGATGAGACAAAAAATGAAGTCGATGCAGTTCATCTACCCATCATATACTCCAAACGAGCCCAAACCTGTCTATATGTTCCATAGGAATATCGTTTCCGTGATATATAGGGGTAACATTTTTAAAATTATACACCACAAATGTTTATTTCACGAGTTTGCCTAATGAAGGCTGGCGTCACATTAGAATAGATAGAGGCATTTCAATAAATCTGATCTTTTGAGTCGGAAATTTCATTTCTTTGACAGTCATTTGGGGACGTGGTAGTATTCCAACAGGTAGAGTGCTGGCCAACTGCGTAAACCCTCCCCCTAGTGTGTGAATTTCACTCGCCATTGAGCATGTGCGTGTGAAGCTCAACCCTCACTTATCATATCAAACTTCAAGTAGTGATACCATTTAAGGGCTAGCAATTCATTTAATAGCTTGTGGTGAGAACTAATAACGCTTATAATTTTTACCTCTCATACAGACTTGAATGGAATAAGTGAGATAATTCCAGACAAATACTGATATCAATTGAATTCTGGGTGTAATTTTTACCTCCAACGTATCACTTGTCTCACTGCAAGAAGAAACTTTAAACAATTTAAAAATTATTTGATCTTTTTTCAGTTATTTCTCGATCGAGCGTATGTAATGTTGAATCAAATTTCAATGTGTAACACAATTTAATATTTTTTATGGAGTTCCAAGATTTTAATTTTGCCAAATGGCTAAATTCCATTACGCATTCCCAAACATCAGATTAGGCCAAAGGTTCTCAGCCTCAGCTGAATTCGAAGAGACCATAAAATGTTTCTGTGAATTCATTTTCGACCACGTTAAATCGCACAACCTAATATGAATTGATCATGAATTTTGCCATTTAATGCAATCTTTATATGATATAGATAGACAAAATTGGTAGAAATACCACTTAAATACTCGAATTTTTATACGACAGCTGAAAATGAGATTTTAATTGTTATTCTGCATATATAACTCTTATTTTCATCTGATGATTTTATTTCCAAAAACAACATGCTACCACAATACTGAGAGCTGGAAATCCTACGAAACGAAAAGAGTGATAGACTCGAGTATGTCTACCCTCAAATCCTCCTTTAAGTACCGCGTAAGCCTCAAACTCTCTCCTTGTACACGAGCGCGCAGACTTTACTTATTTTCGTTGAGGAACCTAATATTCATCTACCGGTACCCCTCCCATTTCCCACCTTATCCCAGTAATTGAGGAGCATGTTCCTCGTGAGTACATTCAAGAACTCTGCTAGGCGTAGCAAAATGGGCGAAGAACAAGAGATGCGGGTAGCACCATGGTTTACGGCCTACTCCTTAAAATCGCTTTTTCCTATCCAGCATCATTGCAGCAACATGACGTTCTCGAGAATGTAGGAGACATCAAGCTCCGCAACGGGGTAACTTCAAGATTAACGGCAAACCTAAAGGTTATCATGGATAATGTTTAAAACTTCAAATGCAAATGAAAAGAAAAATGCAAACTAAATGGAAAATGTAAGTTTTAGGCATTATAATGACTGAATTCATTTTGCAAAAGGATGGATATTTATATTTTCTTATGGGTAAATTCCAAGAAACCTCGGGAGAGGTCACGACAGGAACTTTTAACGGAGTCATTACAATGCAACAATTTCAGAGTGTAAAAATAATTGGTCTTCCCAGTCAAGAAGAATGGTTCTCGCAATCTGAAATTGTTGCATTGTAATTCTTACAAATACTCTTAAATAGGTGTAGGGAAGTAAACGCCAATTACCAGCCAATCAGCAGGTAGCTTCATCGTCTCATAGTTGTTGATAGGTGACTAAGTTTAAAATAGGTTAAGATTTTAGACGTCTTTATTTTGTGGTGAGATTGAGATTGTGGGGTATCTTCTAAGAGGGAGGAAATAAAGAAGGAGGTGAAGAGGAATCTGATTAATTACTTCGGGACTCAAACCCAAATCCTCGTGCACAACTCTCAACATCTCACTTATCCGGTCCTCTCCGATTAACGACATACTTAATTTAGAATTCCTATTGACGGCTGAGAACTTTTTTTTTTTTCAATAAACCGGTTTACTCTCCATCGACATAAGAAATCTATGCGAGTGCAGTTTTACGTAGGCCCAAACGTATATTTTAATTTCAATAGTCACACCATTTATCTTCGAGCATGCGGTGATTCAAGTATAAATCTGAATGTAAATTTTAAGCCCACGATATCAAATGAAGGCTTTGACTTGAGCATCAATCGAAGACGAGAAAGCAAGCATAGTTACATTAGAACACCTAGTCGATATCCTATTAGCAAGGTAGAACCATTTAATTTCACCTTCCCATCTATTCAGTCAGAAGAAACTCCACGTCATTATGTGGCCCAACTTCTAGAAACTTTTTATTTTAATTTGCATGTGAACAAAAAATTCCGAAAAGTTAAATAGAGTACATTAGTTGTCTACCTGCAAACGGCTATTTACTCACACGTCTGAAGTTTCTAGAAGCGAGTGCCCATTAGCTTCGCAAATAGCTACTATATGGTATTTTAATTTGGCACCATTGAGGAATTTGTATTCTAGGAATACGAGTATTCGTAATAATAATAGCTCGAAAGCGTAGCATCATGTAATTCGTGTCTTTATTGATGCGCCAATTGGTATTGTGCCGGGAGATCAGCTTGTATAACGGCTACGATCAACTTTGATACTCGGCTTTGAAAAACTGAGAGCGACAACGGCAAAAGTTATGAACGATTTTACTTTTGCGCTTTTGTTACAGTGAATTTTAATAAATTTCCAAATTGAATAACATATATTTATTCATAGATAATGTATCAATCAAGCAATGTAATGCCAAATTTAACTAAGTGTGCCATTAACCGTAACATATCTGCAGAATTGATTATGTTAGAGATTTAAATAATAATGCCTTATTTGAGATTCCAACTTTAGGTATCCCTTATTTTCGCCAGTACCTATACATTTCTCAGGCATCTAGCTACATCCACTCGCGCAGCTAGTCTGATCTACTAATACTTCCCGTTTTATGTTTTCCTTTCCACCAATCGCCATCACCCACCCTGAGTACTAGTATTTACTTTCTTGCGATTTCTATTCTACTCTCCGGAACGTTTCCATCAACATTTACTGCGATATATAATAGTGATATTTTCCCTATGGCTTCCTCAACAGAACTCGTATTTTTCAAGTTAAACCAACGTTTAAACAGTAGTAGGACGTATTTTGTAGTCGACTTAGGAGCAAAGGCTGCGAGGTACTAAAGCTTCGTGTTTGCCAAAGAGGTTTTCTCAATGAGGAAGGAGTTGATGACAGAAACGTTGAGTAAGGGTATTAATAAAATACTAGTAAAACCCTTAAGTTAGCGCGTGCTTTTGGACGGCGCGGAAACTTGGTTATCAAAGAAAGATGATATGCGTTAATTGGAGGCTTTGGTTATGTGGGTGTGGAGGGTGAAAGAAGTAAAACAGACGGAAAGGAAAGCAAATAAGGTGGTTTTGGGTATGGTGGGGAAGGAGAAAGGCTTCTGGGGTAAATTTAAAAGAGGCAGGAAAGATGGTTGCAGAGCATTTTGAAGCGCGATGAAATGTTGAAAAGTGTTTTAGAAGGAAGAATGTTAAGCAAGCGGAGAAAGGAGGGAAAAAGAAATAGCATGTTTGAAGGTATCAAGAGTGATGAAATGCATGCGGAACGGAGGAACACATGGATGCAATGTGGGGAGTCATGCTGCGTCTTGTAAGACGACGTTAAGGAATGTAATAATGTTAGCATTTATACAAAACCAACTTAAATGATAGTCTACCAAATACAAATACCAAAGCGAGCGAATAAGATACATTAATATTCTCAAAGGTAGCTTAATTGATTGTTTTCATTGGGTTTTTTTTAGCAAAAGTAGCGATATAAAAATAAATCAGCGACTTCGCATAAAAGAGGTTAATGACCTAATGTAAAAAGGGAATAAAAGATTCGTTTTAGTTCCCTGAGTAGGTTCTATTATAATGATCTAATATATTTGTACACATTGTTTCATATTCCGTTAAACAAAACCTGAAGTCCACAGAGTAACGTTTTAAATGTTTTAGTTGAATTTTAATGTAATGGAGATCAGACGCTGAGATGGAAAATTAAATTATCCTAATGAAGAAAAAATCTCTTGTAAATATAAATCCACTTTTCCTCTCAAATAATTCGCATTTATAGCTTAGCCAAAATTAATCACCCAACATTTATAGTACACGTGGTTTTTACTTCTAATAATCTGCTTTCTTTATGAGAATTTCGCGAATCTAAATCTAAAAATCTCGGAATTTACATAAATTATGAAGGAATGGTATCCTTAGACCACTTACCAATGGCTTATGCATCCGCTAGAAGGTTATTAGACAAGTATTTCACTGGACATATGGGTTTCAAGATCTGTTTACTAAAATACATCAGTTTCAAAGTGTAAAAATCATTCTCCTTGATCGAGATTAGAACCCGAATCCGAACCACTCGGCCGGGTATCGAGAACTCTGGGCTCAAACCCCAGTCAAAGTGAATGACTTTGACACTTTGAAAATGTATTGTAATGTGCGTTAATGGGACATGGTAGTCTAGGGGTAGAGCGTTAGAAAAGTAATCTGAGGGCGCGGTTTCTATTCCCTGGTATGGCTCTAGACACCCTCATCTTCCCCCCGAATAGCAGAACGTACAGGGAAACTATAGACGACACAGGGAAAAGATCTGCTCCCTACCCCCTCTTGACGAATGAATTTTACACGCCGTTGGGCTTGGTATTGGATAAACTCTACCCTCCTCTGTAAAACCGAATTTCAGGTTAATAACTGTTTGTGATAATGCGCATTGGCGGATGCTGTAATAAAATTTACTGTCGTGGCATTTCCCGTAGTTTCTTTGAATCTGTTTAGTAACTAAAGCTGGTAAAATGAAATGAAATAAGATTTATCTAATTCCAAAAGATTTATTTTTTTATATTTATCAAATAGAAACAGTTGTATCCTTTGGAAAATTTCTTTCTTTTTTATAATTTTAGTCAGCAAAATGTGTGATTATAGACTAAAAACACTATAAAAATTATGTTGCATATACTTGAAGCCTTATTATGTCATTTGGTTTTGCTGCTCTAAATGGATATGGTATTGGCATCGCTTTTGGCTGTAAAGGAAGAGAAGGGCTCATTGTCTGCAGCTATCGTCCAATCGATACGGGAATTAACTTTTATCCTCAAGTACCTCGAACCGCGGAATTTTTGAAAAATTTTCATTGCTTGAGATAATGCTTGAGCCTAAAAAGTTTATAAAATAAAAATTTTACGTGTGAAGAATATAAAGAGAATCTCTGCAGCCTCTGAAGATGATAGCACATAAATATGCTCAAGGTGATCTTGATTTCATCTCTAAGAATCAATTAGTTATGTCATGCATTTTAAAGAGAATAAAAATTGCAATTTTTGTGATTGTTTTTTCTGATTTTTACATCTCAGGACGCATATCGATATGTATATACATGTACATTCAAACACGAAAACCCGCTTTACGGCGAACAAATATTATTTCACACATAGAAATAGATATCAGGAAAGGGGATAGGAAAACACATAAAAGACAAACATATATAAATTATATTTTTTTATATAAAACTTAGACAGCAACACACAATATCACATACACATAAAAAGAACACTTACACGTTATTTCTTGATAATTTCGATGGAAATGTGCTCCGTCTTCCTCGGAAGATTAGTTAGGACAGAGTCCTAACCAGAGTCCAGAGTTTTATGTGTTCTCATATTGTGTGTTGCTGTCTGAGTTTTTTTTAACACTTCCTTGTTACTTCGAATAACTCATATATATTATTTATTTATTTATACAAAAATACATAATTATACATAGATATATATATATATATATATATATATAGATATATATTTTTTATTAGGTAATCTACCGGTTAAGGTAGGTTTTTTGGATGGACACAACTATCAAATAAACATTTTGTGACTCCCCACCTAGCAAACTAATCTATATCAGGTCCCTCTTCATCTCGGTGTACTTCGTTCCTCCCTTCATCCCGTCCAACATCCCTATCCTGCACCTACCCTTACCTCGCTTGCCCAACATTCTCCCCTCTATTACCCTCTTCAACATTCCACTACCGCTCAATACGCCTTTCATCCATTTTTCCTGCCTCCATAGGATTTCTCTCAACAAACCCCTCTCCTCCCCCACCATTTCTAGTACTTCCTCATTTGTTTTCCTTTCGGTCCATTTCACCTTCTCCATTCTTCTCCACACCCACATTTCAAAAACCTCCAATCTACGTCTATCCTCCTGCTTCAGCGACCACGTTTCCGCGCCGTACATAGCAACGCTCCATATCAGAGTTTTTACGAGTCTTGTCTTAACATCCCTACTCAACGTCCCCGTCATCAACTCCCTCCTCCTTGAGAAAGCCTCCTTGCCTAGCGCAATTCTTCTCCTTACGTCCCTACCACTTTGACCGTATTGGTCCAAAACACTTCCGAGATATGTAAACTGTTCTACCTGCTCTATACATAGATATGCGTCCAGATACCTGTATATATAGATATATTAAAACTGACATAACACTTAAAATGCGTCGAGTTTGAGGCTAAATACATTGATTCTGGTATGTCGCACTTCTTTAGAGCATTACTTACTACCTTCTGACTGACTTACAAGTTAGCATTTAAACTTAATTAATAGTAAGCTACGTACGTTACAAAACTGATTGTAAATTAATGCAAGAAAAAATTAAATATTAACCCCTGGGTTTCACTCTTTGAATAAAGGTAGACTTTAAATGGAAGCAAACAAGGGCAGCGTCAAACTTCAATTGTTAGGGTTGTGTCGAATGGAAAAATAAGTACGTGAGTTTTACATGTTTAATTCATACTTTAATCGTATGATAGAGGAGGTAATATTTAACATCACCAGTATTATATTTTTGTCAGCTCGAAAGTGTGTTTGGAGTGCAGAAAGAATAAGCGAATCGGAAAGGGAATTATGGCTCATACTTTTACCTCGGATTTATTTTGAGTAATCTTCGGAATACCAAGGGTGTTAAGGTTGTATGTAATTTTAATGCTGTACGCAGTAAATATTTTTTCTGTACTAGAATAAATAAAATACTCGGAAGCGAGGGACGAAAATGAAAGAATAATTTTTACGTTAAGTAATTCTATTCCCTTGAATCCACCTGGCTGGAATCCCTATCTACTTAACCGTTATGAATGGAGGTATTTCTCAGACTGCTGTCAACTTTGTGGGTACCAGGGTTATTTCAAAATCGCAGAGACTAATGGCGGTGGTTAAGGAGTGAACGGTTTCCTGTTTATAAATCTTGTGTTATCCTACAGGTTCTCTACGCGGAAACAAAATTCACTTTTCCATTCGTCCGTTGTTTTTAAAGCTTGTTTACAATTCAGTGTCTAAAGCTCCTTTTCTTTCTTTGCCTCATCGTATGAATGAACAGGAAATCACATCACCCCACATTTGAACCGCAATCGTTGAACACTCGTGTACGTCAATGCCCGTGAATTCATAATCAAGTTTTGATACTTAATTACATAGAATAAAATAGTTGTAACCTCTTAGTGAAACCATCTATACGCATCTTGTTCAACTTCTGAAAGAATATTTCCCTCTTCCCAGGAAACGTCTAATAGAAACAATATTAAACACTATGCCAAGCTCTTAATATAAATCTTGTCTTTATGAGGAATTTCTGCAAGCATTTTATTGGAGTTAAGGTACGATCAGTAGTTACATTAGTATTTGATTTTCGCATGAGCCGAAGTTACTTTATGTAAATAAAATGTGGTGATTTACTTTCGGTGCACTAACTCAACGTGTACTCGAGCCTGAGTCGAAAACATAGCGTTGGATGTGAATTGTGATGTTCACATATTGGTTTAAGTTTTAAGGTTTAAGAGCGTTGTACAACACTTTTTTTCGTATAAGACCTCTTCGTTCCCTTCTTTTAGCCTTTTGCCAACAAATCAAATCTTACCTCCAAAGAAAGAAATGAAATATCGAGGAAAGGAAAATGAGTTATTGGAGAACAAATTCTTATCTTAATTGTAAAACTTTCAAGACCAGTTACGTACATGTAGAGTAACAATCCTGACTACATGATTTACATACATTATACTCATTATTTATACGATTTTTCCACGATTATTCAAGGAATATGATTTCCACTTCATATAACTTTGATTCAAATTCCTGAAATCTAATTAATTTCGGATCTAATGTAAAGTTGACTCCATAACCCGAATGGTAAACCGTATGAACAGTTCCTTTGCTTGCGCAAACTCTAATTAACATCAAAAACGGGTTTTTGTTAATAAAGTCTGAGTTATTGCTACTTCTCAGTTATCTAAAGTCACTCATTCATCGACATGACGTTACGGCTGTGATGAATAATTCAGCCGAAGGTAAAACATTCCCAGTCGCTTGGACGGCCCTCGAATCTATCTTGGTTTGTGTCCCCTCCCCTCTTTCCATTAGCACGCAGGGTGGCTCTTGAATCTGAAATAACTCACCCCGGACGTTTTATTACTTTGCAGTAAGCTAATTTACGTAGTGTCCCCACTTGTAGAATGTTACGTCCGCGGTAGTCCCTATTAAACACATGCATTTTCACATTACTCCTCCCACTCCAGACTTGACTAAGTTTTTATAGCTCCCTCCTCCCCCTCTCCTAGTTTCCGTCTCTCCCACCTCTGAATCCTTTTCATCGTTGGCCTTACCACTCATACCCATGGAAGCCTATCCGCTGCCATCCTACCACACCCAAGCTGCATACATTTCCTCCAGCCCAGTAGCCTAATCTGCATCTATCTCTACCTAAACGCCTCCACCTTCCTCCCTCCCCCGAGCTTTGCCACCGATCCCCCTAACCTTTCCCTTTTCCTCTCCCCCCTTCCTCCACCTCCCACCCCCGCTGACCCTCCCACATCGTTGCCCCCGCAGATGATCGCCGACGACTTTAACGTTCGCGCGGGATGACATATGGACTCATTTCATTTAGATCGCTTTCCATTCCAAATAGCATCAAGTAGCCGCATGAATGTATGCATGTATATATCTGGCTAATACGCTCTTATTTATCAATTGATGGATTTCTCTTTCCCTCTCTCTCTCTCTTTCTCTCTCCCACTCCCTTTTTGAGGCCCTCTCTCTCTCTCTCTCGATCGCTCGCTCCCTTACTTGGTACTGTAGAAACATATTAAACCCAGCCACTCCCTTTCCATCTTATTTCACGTTGCTTGAGTGTTCGGTCCACTTTCCGCTCTATTTCTAATCATATTCTTCCACACATGTTCCATCGTAATCCTCGCCGAATTCCTGAGTCGGCTACTTCTTTCATTTCGGACACTTCTAGTTGTCATTTAACGTTATTTCTCACTGCCGTATTTCATCCACTCGCTGCTTTCCTAGTCTTTATGTCATCGCCCGTTTCTCTTTGATATTCGTCCTTGTGCATGGTTCAAAAATGTAGTAAGTTTTGTGGCTCAGCTTTTTCCATTAAAGGAGGGATTCGTCTTTTCTATTCGTTATGCCTCGGCTTTGTCACAAAATGGAATGCGGTGATAAATATCACACGTGTTTAAAGTAAAGAAAAGTCACCAGGACTCCTTTCACATGCGCATAAATGATCTGCGATTATTTACGTGAAATGTGCTTCATTCGTAAATAATGTTAAGTAATCAGGTGATACTAAAAGCAAGCGATTGATTAATTATGCGGCGTCCCCTATGGGCTCGTCATAATTGATTTCCTTAAATTGTATCGCCGAAGTTCAGGTTCCGAAGACGTGGATATTGAGGTGGACTTGTGTTGAGAAAATTGTAAGTACCTAACGAGATGTGCACCAATGTGTACCCCGGATCTATGAAATCGTCGTCCTGAGCAAACCTTCTTGAGGTTGCCTACGAATTATAGCATCTTGCCTTAGCCCAAAGTGTCTATTTGTAAAAGAAGATTTTGATTTTAAGCTTATGATATTGTCTGGGGCTGGGTGCTCAATGTATTGCCTGACTGTAAAAATTCAAAAACATTAACTCTCTTCCTAAGATATGTGAAAAATATACTATAAATTTACATCGCGGAAGATAGAAGACACTTTAGTTGATGTTATATTACCAAATGTAGGTATTTTTCGCTTTTTAGTGATAGTGTATGCATGCATAGTTTTAGTGATAATGTACGGATGAGTTAATTTGACGCTAACAACTCAAGTCTTTCCATTGATCCTAATTTTCCAAACTAGATTTACTTATTACTTTTTCGTTTCTCTCAATAAAGTATGTATATATACATATTATTATTGTTATTTAAAAGGTTGGCGTTGCCTTCCTTGGGTCAAACATATATGATTACTACTTATACTGTTTCTTCGGGTAGCGAGACACGCTAAGACTAAATTATACTTTACAACTCCTCAGAAAAGTAATTTCCACTCTGTACTTTCTCTGCTTTTCATTGGAAGTTTAAAAATGTTTTAATAACGTTTAAAATAAATGGTTATTCATGAGAAAATTATAAATTTCATTTTATCTTTTTGTTCAAGAATAGCTAGTAGAATCCTTAATAGTGATACTAAGTATGAATTAATGCTAAATAATAAAAATAATTAAATAAATATATCCCACCAATGCGCGCATTTAATTATTTTTTGCGCTTTCCTCGTAGCTGTATAGAGCCAAAAATAAAGTTTAACGAGTGACCTAATAGTAGCCGAACTTACAAATGCCAATCATCAGGCCGCGTTTCGGAGTGAATAGTAATTGAACAATCTTATTTGGAATTCAGTGTTCTGTCTTTTCCAGTTCATTTCAATATTACAATTTGCAAATCTAATAGATAATTAAATCCATTTTTATTTTGTTTTTAATCCTATTTATAGACCTGCTGCGCTGTGACCAAAGATATTCCACTGCCAGCGCGGAAATTTAACAGACTAAGCGGTAATAAGGGAAATTAATTTGACTTAGAGAAATTGACCCATATTGACTATAGATATCGTGAGTTCTACGGAATTAATTGAAATCGCACAGCATTCATTCTGAGAAATAAATTAGAAATTTCTTACACGTATTTTGTATGAGTTAAAAATGTAGATATATATTTTACCTGCTAGATTTATTTTTTCTTGAATGTCACGTCACCCGTCCCCACTTCCTAACATAAATTTTCTAAAATGCCCCCGTTTGGTTTTAGGCGTTCATTGTCCTCGTCTGAGTTTTGCGGCTTGAATTTTCAACTGAATTTGTAAAAAAGCAAAATAACGATCGTTCTGACGTTGAGGTCATTATTTTTCGTAAAGTTTTCCTGTCAAAAGAACTCGCATATTTTCCCCTTGACCTTTCCCTGATAAAATCATACAATGCAGAAGAGAAACAGAGCCATCTAAAGTCCTGAAAACCTGTACACTTATCATCAACTCTGAAAATACACAACATTAACTCTTATAACGAACGGTTTTGGATATGTAAAAGTGAGAGAGTCTGTACAGATAGAATTATTACAATTATATCTGGTCATGGCAGTAATTCGTCAAAACGTAGGCACTCTACGGATCAGAGTTAGGCAACATTGGAAAAGTTTGCCAGAGAAGAAAAGAAGCTTTTGAAACATGGTACTGGAGGAGAATTCCAAAAATTAAATGGAGAAATCAAGTGAGGAACGGGGAAATAGTATTACGTAAAGGAAGAGCGCAAGAACAAATGGCAATCTAGAGAAATCTACGGCGAAGGAGAACTAGATGAATTGGACTCATCAAAAGCTCAATTGATTAGCTAGAATAATAACTTAAAACTGGAGGGTTGAAATAAATCAATATTAGGATTGAAATACTAATGATGATGATGATTAGTCTGTATCCTATGATCACTGTTGTTTCCAATAAAGAATTTCTGGTTAAAAAAATGAGTTGAAATCAAAAGCTAACCAAAATATACATACTCATGTCCACGAAAAATAGAATGAAAAATTAACATTCACATTACATTGTAATATTTTACTTTAATTCATTTTGTCACACATTAATTGACTAGTTTCAAATATCAATAATAGCGCATACCGGGACCGTAAACTTAGTTAGTTAAAATAAGTTTACGGTCCCGGTATTTTTTGTTTACATTGATTCACGACCGTAGCTACGTTCCTTGCATATTTAAATCAATAATAGCAATCAGTATTTGTTAGTATTTTAGTGTGTGTGCATTCCTGTAAATATTTATGATGATATTTTGTAAATACTGAAATAAAACTTAAATGGTACTTATAACAAGTAGGTACCGACATAGTTCCATCACTATTATTTTTCAACTAGACATCACGAAAACATAAGCTGAGTTAATTATTACTAATTATAAGGAAAATTCTGTCCCGTCCTTTTTGGATTGCTTTTAACCCTATAGCTTGTGTTCTACGGTAAATTGATTTTATTTAAACATTTCTGAAACCGTAGGGTATTAAGTAGTGAAAATGTTTACCATAGTTTTACACAAATCATTCTTAAAAATACACTAAAAATGATTTGGAGATAGTGGTAGTAAATTTAGAATATTTACAGTTTGAATTGAGCTAGTATTATCATTAGTCTCCTATTTGAATCAAAGAGAATAATTATCTGGAGATAACATATCTCCAGATGGAGCATATTTGATTGCCTTGAAATCTAGCTTAACAATGCTAGGGTAATTGATAGTGAAAAATAGTGATGGTAAATCCTTCTCAGGCAACGGTAGTTTAAATCCCTGTACCTTCAGCAGAACCGATATTAAATACACATTGGTAGTGCCGGAATAAAATATGAGCAGTCCACCGTTTACCCGTAGTTCCAAATACGGTATTTTTGTCCGTCTCACCCTATCTTTTTCCGCTTTCTTCCTTCACATCTTTTCCAACCCGTAACATTGCTATTCCCATCACTTCACACTCCTCTCCCCCATTTTAAACTTCCTGACTACGCTCCCTTCGCAAGACTCCTCTTAACTCCTTTCCGTCGAACAAGCTTCGCGATTATAAATTCCATGAGGGCAGTGGTACATAAACTGTTTACGTCCCTTGTTCTACGCGGAGCAACGCTCCTTACATGAGTCTCCCTCCTCCCTACCAACGCAATATCTTATCACTGTCGGTCTGAGCGGTACCTAACTCCTGCCCCCATCGCTTTAAAAGAGAGCGATATCGACCCTTGACGAAGCATTACTTTTACGCTCCCGCGGGAAATAATCGACTCGCATTAGATGCGGATTGATAAAATGCAGTTTATCGACCGACTTTCGGTTTTCCCACGCACCTGCTTGTATTTCGATAGCGGCACGTGAGAACAATGTTTCCCGAGATTTTGCTTTATCATCATTCTCCTTAGTCTTACGGTGTAAATGCCATGGAGGAGAGGTCTGAAAATTGCGATATCGCCAGTACATTTGATCACTCAGCATGAAATCGTAGGGTTGTAGTTTTTAGGTCATTGCATTTGCTATTCACGAAAAGAGCAGTTAATGGATGTTAAATAAAATATGCTGAATGCGTCATGTCAATAGTGCCATTAAATGTTGGGAAACTTGGTTCTGCAGTTTGATTCGTCTAAATATTCACCAGGAAATTATAGCTATGCAGTGGCTGGTTGATTAGCGGAGAAAGACATACACTCACTGCTGTAATTAATGTCGAACAACCCCACTACATCTCATCGATGTTTGTACTGAGCACCGTCGCATTCTAATAGCCCTTTGGCGCCGTTTTAGCGAATGTTTATTTATGCGAATCTTATTTTATGGACTCTCATCATTCGTTTACCTTAAATATTTCATTACGTTAGTAGTTGCTCCGATCTTTTACGACCTTAGTTACAATTTTTAACGAAGTTGTTCCAATCAGTTATATACGAGGGTCATCCGGAAAGTAGTACCCGTTCGTGAAATAAAGACACAAAAGTAAATATTAACAAACATAAAAAATTTTATTTGAAAGAGGATACTTTAAACTACTTCTCAACATAATCTCCAAGCAAATTAAGGCATTTGTCATAACGTGTGACAAGTTTCTGTATTCCTGCTGCATAGTCCTTCGCCGCCAGCTCATTGAGATACAGGGTCACTCCTTCTTTAAGTTCTTCATCGCTGTCAAATCTTTTTCCTGCCAAAAAGTCTTTAAGCTTTGTAAAGAGATGAAAATCTGAAGGGGCCAAGTCCGGGCTATACGGTGGATGGTCGAAAGTTTCCCATTTGAATTGCTGCAAAAGTTTTTGTGTTATCCCAGCTGCATGAGGCCTGGCATTGTCATGAACGAGAATGACACCAGTAGACAATAGACCTCGCCGCCGATTTTGTATTGCCCGCCGTAATTTCTTTAATGTTTCACAATACGCATTGGCATTAATAGTGTCTCCACGGGCCATAAAATCAATAAGCAATACACCTCGTCGATCCCAGAAAATGGTTGCCATGAGTTTCCTGGTGGACAGAACTGTCTTGAATTTTTTTGGTTTGTTTGGTGAATGAGCATGATGCCACTCCATTGACTGTCGTTTACTCTCAGGTGATGCATAACAAATCCATGTTTTGGTCACCAGTAATTATGCGAATGAAGAAAGAGTCTCCTTCATCAGAATAACGTCCCAAAAACGTCAGTGCTGCAGCCATACGCTTGGTTTTGTGCTCATCTGTAAGCATGCGAGGGACCCATCTTGCACAAATTTTTGCATAATGCAGGTGGTGTTTAACAATTTCATGAACAATTGTTCGAGAAACATTGGGAAAATGCTCACAGATGTCATCAATTGTGACGCGCCGATCGTTCCTCACGAATTCGTCAACTGAGCTCACCAGTTGGTCTGTAATGACAGACGGTCTCCCCGAACGCTCATCGTCGTGTGTGTTCCCCCTCCCCATGTTGAAGTTGCGACACCACCGCCGAACAGACGACTCGTCCATTACATTGTCTCCATACACCTCCTTTAATTGGCGATGAATATCACATGGGCGAACGTTTCTTGCATTGAGGAATTTAATCACTGCCCTCATTTCACAACTGGCGGCGTTCTCAATTTTTTTAAACATTGTAAACAATCACAGAAACAACACAGGCAATGCTAGCGTCACGCAACTTGGCTCAGAGAAGGCAGACAAGCCACTGAAGCTATCTGACCTCGTCCAGCGGCTACTCGCGTCGTCAGCACTTCATGCGGCACGAACGGGTACTACTTTCCGGATGACCCTCGTACATACGAGGGTGGTCTAAAAAGTTTCCGACCTAACAAAGGTACAAGACATTTCTTCTGAAATTTTCTGAGTCGGAAACTGTTCAGACCACTCTGTATATTATTATTAGGTAATCTACCGGTTAAGATAGGTTTTTGGATGGACAAAACTATCAAATATGTATATTTTGAAACTCCATACAAAGCCCAATCCAGCAACCTACTCTACATTAGGTCTCTCTTCATCTCTGTGTACTTCTTTCCTATTCATTCCTATTTCATACAAATAAAAAATATATATATATTATATGTACATGTTAATAAAAAATATACATATATATATTATATATATGTTAATATATACATATATTATTGATTTACGCTCTTCGGCTCTCAGTATGTATTGACGTTTCGACGGTCGAGCCGTCTAAACGTCAATACATACTGTGAGTGTCCTTTCTTTGTGTTTCTGTGTGTCGAATATTTTGTATCTGTGTGTTTGTGTTTAAAAAAAATATGTATATTTATATAAATGGTTAGAAAGCAACAGGATTGTATTTGCTATTCACGAAATTGGGGGAGGAAATTCCATGTATATGTGTGTGTATTTATGTGTATATATATTTATGTATTACTGATCACCTCAACATTCACTACCTACCTCAGTATACATCAAACCCAATAACCATCACCAGTACCCTACACTTTACCAGATATCACCCTACTCACACCAAACGCTCGATTCCCAATACTCTCTCTATCCGCGGACACCGGATTTGCAATAACATAGCCTCGTACCTTCAAAATCTACAAAACGCATTTCACAAACACAGTTACCCAGAAAAGCTCTACGAAATAAAATCCCCCGCACCATCCGACCTAACACACCACAGAAAAACAACCCCATATCGGACGCAAGACCAAACGTTTGCACCACCTACCTGTATCTCATATCCAAGAATCCCCCAGACTGAAATCCTTTCTCAAAGAACTTTTTCCCATTTTACAAGAGAATGGCACTACCTCATCTCTCCTGCGTCAATGCCCCTCTCTCGTATACAGACGACCCGACTCCGACGAGCTCAGAAATATTCTGAGGTCCACCAGCCCTTCGGCGCCCCCTCCTGACAAATTTCCTCTTCTTTCCCCAACTTGCAACGGCCCCCGTTGTAAAACATGTCCGCTATCATATCTGCTTCTCTCTCCTCACATCACCTCATTACCTCCCCACCTTGTTCCCGCGCCAATTACCTCTCCAAAAATGTTATCTATCTTTTGACATGCAATCAATGCTCTTCATTTTACATAGGTGAATGCATTACCCCCTTGTCCATCCATGTCCATTGAAAAATCACCGTTACTCATTTAATTCAGCTTTCTTTCAACCGGTGTATCTGCGTTTCTTCCTAACCATCCTATAATCTCTGTTCAATTCAGTCGCCCATTATCTGAATCGTCACAGGCTTCAGGTGAGAACTCGCAAATCCGCGTGCATAATAGCATTCCGATCTTTTGGAACGCTTAACTTCACTACTAGATCCTTATCGCTTTCCTCCCCCTTCCCAGTATACTCTTCATGCATATATGAAACTATAATTAATTCCACTAATGACGTAGGTACCTGATAAAGGATATATTTTTTAATCTTCTCCTAAAAAGAAAAAATGGGGGTTGAAATCAAAATGTGAAATTGAGTTCCCTTCACTAATCTGGATTTGAATATACCTTAATATTATCTTTCTATCACGATTAATTGCTTATTTAAAGCCCAATAATACCAAGTATTTTAATTTTCTAACGATTTGTTTAGGTCATTATTGTTTTACGAGAGTTCTTATTAAGGTTGACAAATATTTGATAACAGATTTTCGGGTTTCCAGGTGTGTGCAATTTTCGGGAACTTGTGTAAAATAGTAATTTCTCCTCTAATGTATTTCCTGATGGTCGCTTTATCTTTAAGCTACAGGTATTATGTCCTGGGGTGGTCACCTTAAGAAATTTGTCGTATTTGGCATTTTGAATCGCAGATTCATCGGCCCAGCAGAACTAGTAGGTACTCTCCATATATATCATTTAACAAATTTCAGCTCTATCTCCATTTACTTGGCTTGGCAGGTACTCTCCATGTCAGGACAGGAATCCTTACAGAGCTTGAGCCGTTAAGTTGTCAATAGATGGACAGAATTGGTCAGTGATTGTGTGCCATCTAGTTTTAATGATATCCTACCTCTGTCATTATTTTTAAATGCCACACTTCTTTCCATTCGACAAAAAAGAAAAGTAAACGAATCTTTAAGGGAATGATTATTTATGTTCATCCTTTTATTGTTTAATAAAATGTGCGGTGCGAATTCTGTTGTTGTTACACATACTCGCCTTAATTATTGGATTCCCCTACAAATTTTAGTCCAGCAAATATTGCTATTTCAACTGCTTACACTTTCCTTTCAATCGATGATTTTGAGCCCGACATAAGGAATCATTTTCCTAAACCATTCATTATGCACTCAAAAAAATGTGGTATGAACTAAAAACGAACTTCAAGAATATTTCAAATAATAAGTAATCCACAGTTACAATCTTTTTATGCTCATCACGGCTAAGAAAATCTTTGAACTTTTTGCCTTTTTCGTTTTTACCTTGGAAGATTTAAGAGGTGCATTTATTTATTTGTTTATTCTTAGTCCGCAAACAGTACTCGTTGGCCTTTACATCGAACTATTAAGAGATACACCAATGGAGACGATTGCAAACACCCAGTCCATAGGAGGAGAAAAACCCAACCAGGAGGGAATGGAACCCTCGACCCTTGGATCGACAGACGAGGAAGGGCCAGCATTTTTTATATTGACCATTATAGGAGAAATGTGTTCCATAGTCAATTGAAAATGTCCTTATATTGTTTTTTTTTACATTACTTTGGGCTTAAATGTGATTGAGAGAATTCGATGTACCCATAAATTAGATGTGGAAACGGATAACAAGGAGAAGTGAAGTGGAATATTTAGGCGAAAAAATGTTGGAGAGAAATATGCTAGCCTCTTTAAAAAATTTACCTTAATTCCTATTGCATGATTCATTACATTACTAACACATATTTCCACATTTTTTCCGGAAATATTTCTATGGGATAAGTTTACTCTATTAATCATTCGCCCATAATTATTTTTTATTCCTCCTTCATTTCCCGCATACCTTTCTGTTTGGACCTATATTTTCCTCCAACCACGGAGGACCTTCGAAACCGTTATTATTAGACAGAAATATCCCGACATGTCTCTCGAGTTTTTTTATATTCCGCAGATACTCCGCTTAATGAGGCGTTTTAAACCTCAGACTCGAACTTGGCGGGACCGATGATGTCACGCACGCCCTCTCCCGCCTACTTCCCCTCCCCCAAACACCGAACAGGGGTGGCATAGAACTAAGAAGAGGTGGCAGCTAAAAACTTCCAAAAATAAAATAGGGGACTCAATCCGAATGAATCGTCTTTCGTACGTCAGCATCTTATCTATCGCACTCTCGTCCAAGGGAGATTCTTTTTCCAAGGGAGAATGAGGCGGAGGGAGAGGAAGGGAATCTGTGCCCCTTTCGTTTCACACCCGTGCCGAAGGAATGCGTCTCTCACCATTCCCCTGGGCCCCTTCCGAATATTTCGCGGAGCACTCAGGGAGGCCCCTCGGTCCATCGACAGGACGCCTATTCTTTTTAGGCACTCCTCACTTACTTTTCGCCGCGGGGAATTGTACAAAGGAGAGTGAAGGACGGCAGGAATTTTCGTTCAGGTATCGTGTATGTACCCACTTTATATCTAAGACCATTACTCAGGTATTGTTACATATTTTGAGCTTTCTATGCACAAACCTTTCCATTTTGCCCAAACCAACCACCAAAACGTAAATGTAACTGCTGGATAAAGCATCACACTCTTGCGTATTTGTTATAGCTACTTATTTCCTGGAAATAGAACTGTCAAGCAAACCAATTCGATACTGGTGCTTCTCTACATTCGGTCATTTCAAATTATTGATGAATGGAAATAAAAATTTTTCTTCCTCCTCAAAGAGATGTTGCAGCAACATATAATTGACGCATGGTTTTTGGTTTCATTAGTCTGTTGGGTCTTCATTTCTGTGTACTCCTTATAATGAGCCTGTGGGGTTATTAATAATGTCGTGGGGGATCGGGATGGTGCGGAGGCTAACGCTCAGGCTTCCCACCGCGAAGGCCCGGGTTCAAATCCTGGAGACAAATATTTTCAGTGATATCCCGATCCCTACTTGAGGTGCTTTGTGGAGAGCACTTTGAGTGAGTATGACGTCCGTCCGTCGACCCGTTAAACTGTGGAATCCTTGGCCACTTTCAACAAGAGTAGGCTATTGCCGACGCCGGGTTTCTCTCCACCTTTCATTTCCCATCCATACCTAATGGCGCAAATGACCTTAGCTGTCGGTCGCCTCCCCAACAAAACTAAAAAAATAATAATATCGTTATAAGCATATTAAAACATTATTTCTTATACATTTTTCATATTTGAGCAGCGAATGTAGAACTTGTAGAATTTTAATATTATTATTACTAGGGAAAATTTCGACGATCAACTAATAATTTTTGTTTGATATATCAGGACCGTATGCCTCTCATGCGCTCGTAATAGATTTTTAAATAAATTTCTGTTAACGATGTCCATTTCATTGACTCTTGCATTTTTAGTCCACTGTACGTTCCATTTTCACATTCGCAATAGTGATTCGAATCCTTTATGACCAGATTTGGAGGTGAGTCTGCTCCTGCATCAGACTCCGTTAGTCCTCTCATGCCTTCTCAATCCTCCTCTCGCCGCGCCCACCTCAAGCGCGCTACTTTCAGTCTATCCTTCGAAGCCAATTCTAAACAAAACAAGGGCTGGCCCTACTCTTTTGAGTCCAAAAGATGCCAGCTCATAGTGTACCCTTGCCACGTAATATGCCTCTCAAAACATCAGCGAAAACTTCCTGCCGGTGGCTTTGAGAATGTTTTGAGCGTTGGTCATCCAGCTTTCTAGGCCAAAAGGAATTTTTGGCACTTAATCATTATTTTTTAATTTATTTTTTCTTCTAATGTAAAATGGAATCCTGAAATCGACTCATCGATTTATTTTTAGAAATTTCTTTTGCTTTTCTGCTAACTGCGGAACGTATTATTTTCCTTAGCTGTCATGGCTGTGTCTGGAAAAAGTAACACGTCTTCAGCTCGCTCAGAAAGGAATTCATTGGAAAAACAAAACTGTCAGTCAGATATTTAAATCAGAACCATATGTTAGTTTGTGATGGAAAATATTAAAATAAAAAATTTTGACGCATACTTTCATAAGATTAATTGAATATATGAGAATTTAGGAGGAGGACATTTAAAATATACCGTTTTCGTTTTTAACGCCATACTTATTTTAATGTATTTATTGTATTGCCACGAGGAAGCCTAAGCAACAACTACGTAAGAACATTATGTTTTTTCACCTTTTTTGAAGAAATAGTTCTTAATATAATTCACTGCAACTCAGAAAAACATCAAACGATAAGAAACCTGTTTTGTAAATGTTTATATGCCAATCAAATAAAAATCATCATTTTTCAATCAAAGAGATGTTCATATGCAAATATTAATATTAATTGTATTTGTACCTAATCAGGGAATATTAATTGATTTAATTTTAATTATTCGGTAAAAAAGGTATGGTCATTAGACCCGATTGGTATGATAAACGCAAATAGTCGAGATACAATAATTCCGACTCCTTCCAGAGCATATGCTGTATTTTCATATCCAGATTGAAATTAGGAACCCTTAGGGACTTATATCAACGAAGCAAATTTAATCCTAAAACATCACCAAACAGGGAGCATTAAGATATTGATAGAGATGATTGCTGCTGACGCTACAAGAGTGTGAAACACGATACATATTTTAAAATTTTATCGATGAAAATGCAAACTTTTAAAATTTTGATGCAGTACACTCCAAATATTATCGATAATGACTATTTTCTATTTGTATGCTGCGGTATACCTTTACATTGATGGTAAGGTACTTCTTGGAGTCATTATGCAACGCATGTGTTCGGAAGAGGGTACAGTAAATTCCTGATGATTCAAGTAGGCTGACAGTAGTCAAATGTCTCTCTATTCAGAAATTATTGTTTGGAAACAGTTAACCAATGTGTTGAAATATTACTCCCTCACTCCTGATCCATCAGCAAAACCTGTAATAATCACAGGCACTATTATCTTTTAACGATGTTTCAATGAAAAATACATAGTCATCCTGTTTTCAAGCGGATCAAAATTTCTACTCCACTTGTTCCAACACGTCAATAGCTTCCAGGAGATCAATTGTCAGCGTCGTATCAATTAATGGGCGTGGACCTTCATTTTGAATCTTATTTGCGCTACACGTCTCCACTCGATCTCCCATACCCATCCCCCTTATCCTCGAGCAACGTCACTAACACCCGCGCCGTGACTCATGCAGATCATCCCACACAATAAGGCAGCCCTGAAACAGCTTCCTACTCCGATAAAGCTATTGAAGATCCAATTGTCTCATAAAAATCCTTGAATGGAGCGAAGCTCTCTCATTATCTCTTGGTATTTCTTTCTTCGTGGTCCATTGTCTGGCCTGATCCTAACTCCGCGATAATGTACTGGCTATCATAAATTTAATAATCTATGGAATTATTAACTTATAACAACACTTTATATCATACCCTTCTCGAATTATGTACCCATTCAGATACATTCTAGAGGAATTTATCTCTAGTATATAAATAACGTGAACTATCGCACAATGAAATATAGCAAAATGTGCTATGTTCGGCCTATGCGATGATAAGTTAAACATAAATAAAGCGATATTTGAGAATTTACGTAAATCAACTGACCATGTAGAAGATGAGCACCGTATATTAGAATGTAACCTATTTATTATGACTACCTTTGCGATGAATGATGTTCATTGGTATGATTCAATATAACAACTTTTCGTCCTGTTTCAGTCCAATTCGATATGTGATATCATTCAATTAGCTATATTGTAATAACATATAAATGTTATCAAATAATATGTTACTCGTCATCCCACAAATTTAAACAAATGCTTCTTGTCGTCCGTATAATCTCAAATGGAGACCGTGAAACCCATCACACGTTTGTTTTCTATTTCCGTATCTATTCATTTTCTCCAGACGTCTTATCAATTAGAATCTCGAGCAAATAACCTATAGAATGATCATTTCTCTTTCGCAAGGCTTCATATGTCGTTTCAGATAGTCTCGGCGAGAATAATTCGTCTATTTCGTTGATATTTAATTAGATAGGAGGCGAGAACTTAATGAGAAAGATTTTCCATGGGTGTTACCACTTCGTCTGCCTTTGTTCATTCCTTAAATGCCTCCGCCTAACGTGTAGAAATCTAAAAGAAAGTTGAATTAAATATCAGCAAATTTGCTCTAGGCTAGTGACAGTGCATAAAGCTAGGTCCATCATGTCACTTCTGGCGATTAATTCGAATGCCAATGTGATTATATCTCCGAAGGCTAAGACGAAAGGTTCTGCTTGTATTCTTCAGGATCCTCTTTTAAGAAGCTATGAAACGGATTTCTTGAAACACTTAATTGTACACTAAATGTGGTTTTACGGACCATGGAAAAATCGCACAATTCTTTCTCGGTAATGTAAAATAGAGCGAATATAAACTAAAAGAAGTTCTTGGATTTATTTCAGGATTATCGGATAATTTTGAATATTTTAGAATAGGATCACATTTCACTGTGAATAAATTAATATACGAATTGATTGAGTGAAAAATCTTGTTATTATCCTCAACCCTAAGTGTTTAGGTGAACATCTTATGGCTAATCATAAGAACTTTGCTATATAAACTAATTAACTATTAACTATTTTGGATTAATACTTAGTATTAGCTAATGACTTAAATAATCCCTACCAGTCCCTTTCTGACATACAAGTTCCTAGAGGGCATATTTTTATGGGGCGTCATAAAGTTCATTAAAACTAATACGGAGATCTTTAATGTAATTATCTAAAATTAATTATTGAAAATCGTGATTCGAACTAATGTATTTCTTTGGTGTAGGTAAAGGTAATTTTATGAGTTAGTAAACCGGTTTATGGTAGGTTTTCGATGAGCCGTGACGAAACACGCTACTGCTTTGTTAAACCCTACCCAAAATTAAACAAGATATCCTTAAATCTCAAACTAAATAGTACAATAGCTTGGTCTTTTGCTCTGTTTACTTTATAACCTCTCCAATTCCTTCAAAAATTCCTCTTCATTTCAACCCCCTACCTTATTTTTCCAGTACTGTTCCCTCTATCACCATCTTCAGCACCTTATTGCCCCACAGTAGCTTCTGTATCCACTTGCCTTACCTTCTTTAAATTACTCCCAAAAACCCTCTCTCATCCACTACCATGTCTAAAACTTATTAAACTTATTCGTTTGTTTTCCTTGGTGTTACTTTTGGTATTTTACATTCTTCTCCCAACCCACAACTCAAAAGCTTTTAATCTACGCTTATTTTCCAGCCTCTAATCTCAAGTTAACGTACCAGAAAAACTAATTCCATAGTTTTCTCTTATCTTTGTCTAAATATGAAGATACTTGGAAAATTTCATAAATTAACTTCTACATTCATTTCATTGTTTTAATATACAATATTCAAAGACAGTGTAACAGGCTAAAATAAACAAAATTATCATACATTATATTCCGAAGTATTTTTGACGCAACATAGAAAAAATAGTAACAGCAACTCTAGAGGCATTGTATCATTAGAAATGCAATAGGATAATAAAATAGAATATTAATGATAATAGGAAAATAATAGGAATAATAGGAAAATAGATAAAACATTAGGACAATGAAAAGGAACACCCCAGGAAGAAGAACAAAGAACAAATACTAAGATTAATTATGAATGAGGGCCGATCGATCATCTATTAATAGAAACATGAATACTAAGTCCTGAATATGTGAAATATTTAACAGTGGATAGGGGAAAATGGAGAGCGGTATTCAAGCAGCCTTCATATCGAATGATTTTGAAAGTTGTGCCATATTTAAAATTGAAAATTCATCAGGATGAAAGTGGTTTTTCGTGCAAGTGAATCATGCATTTATCTGGTTTTACTCATTCGCCCAAGCTGATCCACACATGAAAAACTAGCATAATCACTGATTAAAACAAGATTTATTACTTTTGAAGTTATGAAATGGCAAAATACCAAATTCCCACCCAATTTACTCAAGGCCAGGGGTGTTTTATTTCCAAGTCCAGAGCGTCCAACATTTGGGAGGAACGCCGTGACGATTTTCACTCTTCCAGACTCGCACTTGAATTATGCGCCTGAGTTCGATTCGATTTTTCAGTTGAGCGAAAGCATCGCACTAATGGCCGCGATAGGAGCGGAAGAGGCAGTTGGCTGTCAAGGATTGGGCGGACCCGGCGGAAGCCAAGGAAGATCCAGCGAGGCGTAGGTGCTTTTTAAAAGTTACCTCTTTTTTCACCCTGATGGATTGGAATTCTCCCGGAAATCAGAGATAAGAGGACGAGAGAGAGAGAGAGGGAGAGAGAGGCGTACTTATTCCCACGAAAGGGAGAACGAGAGAGGGAATATGAGAGGGAGGAGTGAGTGCGTGAGGGGAAGTTGGAGGCGAAAGGGCGGAAATTTAGTGAGGGCAGTGAAGAGCGAGAGACTACGAGTGAGCTCGTCCAAATTTTTTTCCAGAGGGATTTTGTGGATGGGGGAGACTTCAGGGAAGTGGTCGCCGGGCAGTCAGTCGTCTCTGGAATGGACCTGGAGGCTGAATGTTTGGGAGATAAGTAACCTCCTAGTTGAGGAGGAAGAGGGTAAGTAAATAGAAACAGGGATGATGGGAAGGGAGAAAAAGAATCGGACACGATGGTAAGGCGAATACAAGGGTGGAAAAAAATGGAGGATGTGTTGAAGGCGCAATCTAAAGGATAATGAAATTGAAATAATGTAAGAGGGAAGAGAAGGATGGAATATTGCAGGAGTTGGAAATTGAAAAAAGATGAGATTATCGACCTTATTGACCCTAAAGATCCCAAGTATAATCGATTAGATTCAACAGCCTTAACATCGAGTAATCGATGCTATTAAACAGGCAAAACACTTAGAGACTCTGTCTGTCTAATCTACAACAAATCAAAAGCTCTTCGTGAGGAGTAATAATTACATTGTAATTGGGGTGTAAGTACGAGATATTCCGTCAGTAGTCGTGTAGTATACCTCTTGCGAGGAAATTGACCATTATTCTTTATCTTTAAAGAGGTGGTAAGAAAATGCGACGATTATATGCGATCATTTTTAAGTACATCATTCATTGGTGGCGCAATAAGACAAGCAAGGATAACAGACTTTTTCATACTATTCTCGTGCCGGTAATTATGGAAAGAGGATGGCTATTGTTTGATTCACTCTGTTACCTGCATACACTTACTTATGTTATATCATGAGAAATTTTGCACTTTCGCTTTTTATTCGTCTCTTTTATTATCGTGTATTGTTTTCGAAGCATATTGACATTCAAGCACAGTTATAACGTTCAATTTAAGTTGAATATGGACTACCGGGTAATAGCTATAGCATTAAAGGGTCGTGAAAGAAGACATCAATTGCGATGGAAAGTCAGGAAACATATTCAAAATTATTGTGATATGAAAATGAAGGGAAGGGATTAAATATGCTATGGAGCACTCGATAGGCTTCTTCAAGGAGAAGGAAGTGGCGGAGTGAGACTGTTTTTGTGTGCGTCTTGGAAGAGTAAAAGAGGTGACCAGGAAGCCGAAGGTGCCCTCGGATGGCCAAGGAACCGTGTCCCTCCGTCATGGGAGGAGTTAGAATGCCCATCTCGACATCCTTTTGCCTCTGAGGGCTCCCGCATTCCTTCGAGTCTTATCTTTCTCTCTCTCTCGCTTTCCTTTCACAAACGCCCTCCACCCGCCTCCACCCCCCAACTCCCCCACCTCACCACCCGCTACCTCCACCTACGCATCCTTCAGTTTTCCTACGGCGCGGTCCACTCGGCGAGGTTATTCCACGGGGGTCCGGTTATAATCTACAGCGCCCATCGAAGCTACTAAAAATTCACCAATAAAACGTAACGCAAAATAATAAAGTTCTCCAAGGCACTAGGAGCTCACTCTTTTGGCTTTAAAAGTTTCATTTTGTACAACTCTTTTTGGTGATGGAGAAAACTTTTTCCGTCACGCAATTCCGAGTCTTCGACTCTTACTATCGATTGTGGAATCGGGCTTAGAAGTATGTGAGCGTGAATACATATGCACACACATATATATGTGGAACTCTTTCTTAGGGGATCTGACTCTGTATCCCAAAGATGTTCATTGATTGGCTCGGTGAAACTGTGATCCCTACCGATATATGAGATTAAATAAGTAGAAGAAGAAATAAGAAATCATTTGATGGAGCTGATTGATATCAAGGGTAAGTTGAAAAAGAAGTGTGGGATACTTTGTAGCAAATTGATTAGGACAGTCGGCTCAGATACAGAAAGGAGATGCCACTTGAGTACGGAATTCTTTAGCTCAGGTAAATAGGTAATAGCCTGATAAAAATGCTATGGGAAGAAGGCGAGCATATCGTTGAAATAGATGAATTTCACACAAAAAAAACTCAAGAGTTTAATAAAAATACAGCATTTTTAGGCATAATTCTTTGTATATTGCAAGGAGTTTGGCCAGGTAACTCCATTATGTTTAACTATTATATCCTTTCCAAAAGTGAATCAAGTTTATCTTCCGTTTTTTTCCTTACTAAGGAATAGGAAAAAAGGGAATACGAGTTTTGTACACATATTAAGATAAGCAGGGGGGTGATAAGTCCAATACTTATGCGTATAATTTTTGTAGTACCCAATTAGTTGTGATAATAGCTGAACGCACAATATGAATTAGCTGCAAAAAAGTAGAATTAGCTGCAAAAAAGCAGAATAAGCTGCAAATAAGTGGAATAGCAATTAAATCCATTAGACTCTGCGTTAAAGATAAAGCAGGTAATTTGAAAGTTATTCTGACAAGTATTGAAAAACACGTAGTAAGGAAAATCAGGCAAGACGGTAATTTGTAATAGCTAGTTAAAATGTGCGATGGGGCGGAGTAAAAACAGTATATTAGAGCAATTTGAGATGTGCGTATTGATAATGGCAAATAAGTTCAACACTGAGTAAAGGGAACAAAGAAGCATCATATTTGGTGAAATGTATAAGTTATAGTTTTAAATGGACGAATTGGATTAAGAAGATATTGAGGGGAGGTGGAATGGTAAAAGTGTAAATATAAAACAAAATTAAAAATGAACAGGAAAGTGAAAAAGAAGGATTATTTTTATTTCCATCGAAGACAGCAGATTGGATGTACAGCTGACGCGGAATTAGAACAGTTTTAACAATTTTACCAGGGAGTTAATGCGATGAAAGTCCATCGGATTGTTAAATAGTATTCAGATTCTATATTTTTGTCTCTACTGACTAATTATTCTCCTAGCCCTAATCGCAAAAATCTTCTCATTAAATGGATGCCTTTCCTAGACCCTCGAAGTGAGTAGCTATTTTCTCTTTCGGGACTCAATAGTAGTATCTTAAATTTTCATTCGTTTCCTTTTAGATTATTGCCCAAATCGGTTGTTCCCAACCATTTTCTAAATGATGCTTTCTTTAATTATCAAATTTTATCTTGCATTTGCCTAACTTTTTCGAATTAATTACATGATATAAAATCACAATGATGTGGTTGTATATAGTGGTATTTACATTATCAAAATACTGGAATTGTATGCTTCTTTCCCAACTTCATTTAACAGCATCTCTACTCTTATGTATTTCCCCACTTGTCTAGAATTCACAAATGCACAGTTTGGGAAATGGTGTTCCAAGGATAAGGTACTTATTTTAGGGACTAGATAGAGCTACCAGAGTTGGTGGGGAAGAAGGGGAGAAAAATCTGGGGTCCCAAAACGACCCCAGTCAAGATTTGGAAGAGAAGGGGTGGGGAACTATGCCGAAGGACTGAGATCATGCGCAAAAGGATGTTGAAATTCTATGGACATCTGAAGAGGGTGAACGATAGGGGACTCACGAGTAGGATCTTTGACTGCTGGCTGGATTCAAACCATGTGAATGAAAGAAGTGAAGAAAGACCATAGCGGAGAAGAATCAACAGTCACAGGTCCTCGTTAGAAGGAAATAAATGGACGCGTTGAATTACCTCAGTTGAACACATAGACTAAAGAAGACAAAGGGAAGGAAGAGGGCGATGACGGAGGATGAAATACGTAAGATGAGGGAGAGAATGAAGAGAGAGTCTGAGGAAAGAAAAAAGAAACTCAAAGCAAATAAATCATCGGATTGAAGAGTTCAACGTGGTGTATAAATGGCTAAATTTGAGACTAGAAGAAAAAATGTCATCATATTTAATTATTCCTGGCGTAAGTATGTTGGCTTTTTCCAAAGGGAAGTTAAACGACATCTCCCACTAGGTACTCGATCCCCACTATGTAATTTGATAACAATATATCATTTTTAAATACTCCCCAGCCTTCATAGTTTTCACATATAGTATTTCCATTTCTCTTTCATAATTATATACATAATATATTCTATATTATTGAATTATATTGAAAGCATTGTGTCAGCCAATCGCCAGCAATCCAACGAAATTTGTTTTAATAATGTTGTAACGCACCTTTCTTATTAAAATGTATATTTAGGTATGTATATAGTGGCACTGGATAATCATTGAGTTATTTTATCGATTACTGATATGTTTTGGTAAGCACTTTCTATGATCATAATTATATTATATATATGATCATATTATATTCGTCAAATATAATATGTTGGTGAAATGTATCATTGGTTAGATAACCGTGAGAATTCCTTCTTTAATGTAACATCAGATCGTATTTGCTCTGCTCCCTCATAGGTTTACTATAACTCCGAGGTTTACTATAGTTCTACTCTTTCCGACCCGTAAGTACTACCCTACTTGGACAGTATTTTAACGTTTGAAATGAGATACGATGAAAAGGAGGTTGGCTCACCGAAGGTAGATTTATGTTCACTCCTTTATCGTCTAATAATCTCATTCATATGGTCAAAAGTTTTAATTAGCCCGTGTGAGTATCGACTCATGGGAAAAAAAGAGTGCAATAAGGCTGAAATGCGCTCACGCCATTTAGTTTTTGATAATTTCAGCGTAGAAAACAAATTACTAGATGTCGGGAGGCAAGAAAAATTTCATACCATTAGAGAAAATTTAATGAGTAACTGGACCTCCATATTACCTGAGCCAATTCTCATTAGGTAGGTCATTAACTTGATTCATATGTTCTTGACTACCTCATTAATAATCAAATAAGTAATATTAGCTTTACTGGTTTCAAGCCAATCATCTGATAAAAATCTAGCTTTCGATAATCAACGGAGATCTCATACATTTATCACTGAAAATTGGTAATTTTTTCCAGTTGGATTAAAAAAATTCGTTATTTTCCTTATCACAATTTCTCCTCTTTGACGAAATTTCTATCGCCGTTCCTAAACGCGCTCTAAAAAGAAGAATTGTCTCATATTTCTCTCTTTTTTATTGGATTCAAATTCTTTCGGCATGATGCTCTTCTGGAATGGGTATAACTGCCTATTTGTAATATAAACCCTCACATCGAAAATCATAATTTTGTTACATCCGCTATATTATTTTTTCAGGTATTAGAGCAACATTAAAAATAACGGTATTTAAATTAAATATAACACAGTTATTAATAAGTATATGGCCTCATCTCACCTCAATGGACATCGATTTTCACCCTAACAGAGAGTTGTAGCCAATTCTAAAATTTTCCGGCGACCTCATTACGTATACCAGAAAAACAATTACATACGCAAAAATATGTAAATCAAGTGAAAGGCTTTTGGTATTTCTGCTTTTATTATTCCTATTATGATTTTCTTCGGAATTTCGTCAAAGCCATCTTGGAACCAAGAGGGGTTTGACGAAATAGAGGGAACATTTTTTCCTCTAAATTATATTAGTCACAGATATTGTTCACTTCAATATTTCTGTTTCATTTTCCGTAAAAAAGGAACAAAAACTCTTTCTCAGATATATTTTGGTAAATTTGGCTTCCGAATATTGACATCCACGAAGGCTTGTTGTATATTATCAGTTAAAATGGCTACTTGGTTATTCGTACTGTAAATCATTGTACGGTGAAGTTAGTAAGTTCGATAGTGAGGAGTGAATGAGAAAGGCTCTCTTGTAAACGTGAGAACTTGTGTTGAAACATCAAAAATTGGATTAATTCTACTTCATTTACCATTTTTTTATATTTTATATTTATTATAATTTTCAATAAATTTGTATTCCCACGGCGAACATTGAAAGGAACTGGTGATGATGAACATCCCTTTCTAATTCCTCTGCCTGACCCTACCAATTCCTACTCTTCATTGTACATCCGCACCTGTACACTTTGAGACATGTACAGGTTCTGGTTGGTGGACTATCCGTCCCAGTCTACTCCTATATTCCCCCAAATGTTTATTGATTCTATTCAGTTTACTCTGTCGAACGCATTCTCGAAATTCACGAAGGGCGTAAATACCTACTTGTTTTACTCCGTTTCTTTCAACTATTGACTCATTATGACTATGGAGTCACGTGTGAATCCATCCCCTTCCTAAACCTAAATCTTGTCACAAACTACAACTGTGCATATTAGCATACAAACAGTGTGCATTTTTCATACTTCAATTCTGACAGTTTATTCACCCGTCAGAATAGCGCGGTGGTCTCTCTAAACTCTCTGAATTCGAATAAGGCAAACATTTGAAGGAAGACGAAAAATTCGAAGAAAACAGATAAGGTGGATGCAAAAGGTACTGAGAGGTACTATATGCTACTGAAAACGGTAATAAGAAAGGGCTGGGAAAGTGAGGTAGAGGGTGGATATGAAAAGGGATTTTGTATAAACTTAAAGGCAGGAGAAATTATTCAAAGCAAAAGATTAGGTTAGCTAGCGAAGAGGTAGAAAAGGTTTTATGGATATTTTCTGTCACGCTAGTCAGGGCGTAGGTTTATGGGAGTGTGAATGCCAGAGTTCATCATAAAGCTAACATAACCTAGTAGAATATGCTTATAATAATGGTGTAATACCATTGATGATAAGAGATGGGTTTTTGGCCCATCTGAGAACTCTCTTGGGTAAATTCTTGTATGGAGTAAAAACCTTATTTTAAATATTTTTCATTTACCCTATTTAAATGTTTCATGGAACGTCCCAAGTTGCAACAGTTTATTCAATTTTTAGATGACTAGAAATATTTGCATTTATAAAAGTATTTATTTTAATTATCTATGGATAAATTCCACTGTCAAGCCTGTAACAATTAATCCTGTTCCTTCTATGCCTCACTAAACGTACTGTACGGTATTTCGTCATAACATCTTGTTCCTTTAAAGCCCCAAAATTTCAGAGTGTAAGAGGACGTCTCGGTAGCTTAAATGGATAAAGCACTCGGCCGGATATCGAGGGATCCGGGTTCGAATCCCGGTCAAGGCGAATGATTTTTACTCTCTGAAATGGTTGCATTATAATACACACATAGCGGGTGACTCCGTTAAAGTTACTGTTACAGTTTCTTGAAATTTGTCTAAGGTATGAACAGCCTAAGTGTTTGAAATTGGCTTTATTAACATCGTGGACTGTGGCGCGTCGCGCACGACTACGAATGCCTGTGACATTGTATGTACGGTATTTCGTCATAACATCTTGTTCCTTTAAAGCCCCAAAATTTCAGAGTGTAAGAGGACGTCTCGGTAGCTTAAATGGTTAAAGCACTCGGCCGGATATCGAGGGATCCGGGTTCGAATCCCGGTCAAGGCGAATGATTTTTACTCTCTGAAATGGTTGCATTATAGTACGATGTTTTATCACACGTCAATGTAAGTTTCCTGTATATTGGTTTACGATTGTCAATGGCAAACACCAAAATGAAAGAAGTAACGTCCTCATGATTGTAATAATATATGATTCAGATTTAAATCATTAAAATGGATACATTTAGGAAATAAACGCAACTTCAAAAAGTACTCCTAAAAAAATATAAATTAAATAAAATTATTTAGTGAAAAATACTGAATTCTGGCCGTATATCTAGTTTCACATGCAGCCTTTTGGCGTCCGGCCCTTTCGTTATTACATGTCGGTCCTATAAAAGTCCTCTTCAGATCGCAGTCTTGTCGATGTTAGCATCTATATTGCGACACTTTTTTACAAAGATGCTAACACCAACGCAAGCAAACGTATTGGAGACAAGAACTTTCTTTATAAGACAACGTTCCGCTGGGGCTTCCTACAAACTTGGTCCGTCTTTCTCAACCGCTGCAATATATCAATCCCAAATCCGTTCGGATTTCTTAAACTCTAACTTCTACGCATTTTAAAATATATATATAACGTGGCACACCACACACCGCCTTCTCGCCTTTTAGAACCACTTCTTAAAAGCCTCGCGTGGCGAGAGAGTTATCGCCGTCTCCCATTCTCCCCACACCCCATAAGGAGCATCTGTCCTTCCGCACCCCACGCACACGAGCGCAGCGCACGCACGCTGGAGCCACCCTTAAGACCCCTCCCTCACATCTACCTTCACACCCCCAACCCAGTCCATCTCCCTCCTCCCCAACGGCACCCTCAGCACCTCGCTTGCCTCCTCCACGTCCCAAAATTTAACCCCTTCGAGTCTGAGTCTATCCAAACATTCCCGTCTCTGCCACCTTCCCCCCTCACTCGAATTCTACCCTCCTTGCATCCTGGGCCCTCCCGCCACCACTCCCAACCCGAGTTAATGCCACGAGACGTCAGGCGTCCAACTCCCACCCCTCCCCGCCCCGCTGTCCCCACTTCGATTCAAACCCTGTCTCACGGCACTCACACTGTCACTGACCTAACTCCTTTTACTTTTTCCAATTTTTATGAAGCCCCGTTTTCTTTTCAGTCCTGCCTCGACTCGCTCTCGCCTCCACTCCGATTATCTCCCTCTCGAACCATATCTTAAGTCGACCTTTCCAACAAAACCTACCTCTGTGAAGCCATTCATTTCCAATTTCACGTACGGTCTCGCATTCTTCCAGTCTGCTTGCGCCGTCCTTATTCAACACTCAAATCTAAGTCACTTCAACGGTTCTTGTTTTATTTGATTTTTCTTATATTTTTGAGCTCCTTTTAATGACTTCGCCATTTTTCCTGCCGTCCTTCCAGAGATATCGTACTTCCCAATTGTTAATCGCATCGATTTGGACTTTTTTACTTCTTGATCTTCGTTTTTTTTCATGCATCGTATTTTTTATTTTAAAAACATTATTCACAGTAGCGTCAATTTACAGTGAAAAATATATAGCAAATATAAAAGAGGACTAAAGACAATAACAGCATAACAATAACAACGAGAACCGGGCATGGACCGGCCAAAAATTTAATTTGTTGAAAGATGGAATAAATCTTGGGTGATGAAATCATTGCATGATAAATTAAAAGGATCGAGAGTGTGTGGGAGTGAAATTAGAAGGGAGGAGAGGCGAAATAAAGGTGAGCGCTTGGTGAGAGATATTCTAGGAATAGGTAGATGGAGCAGGGAGTGGGTGCGGGTGGATCGAGTTGGTACCCTGAGGTGGAAGAGAGAGAGCAGTTCAGGGCAATCAATAGACGAGTTTATGGTGTCGTGGAGAAATTTCAAATCAGCTTTAAGTCTGCGGCTTTGGAAAATAGAAATGGATAAGGAAGACAGAACAGCATTTGAGGATATATTGCGTGTAAGTGCCAAAGACTAAAGCGTGGCAAAGAAACCGCATTTGCCTGCTTCTTTTCTTCCAAAAAGAGGCGTAATCGATTGTTTGAATGAGGCGGTGGTGAACGAGAACTCGCAGAAGCAAAAATTACGTACTCAGGTTATTCCTGGTTAAACTAAATGGCGGAATAGCAGACCCAGAGCAGCATATTTTCTTTGTAGAGTCGTGTTCCTGAGCTCTCTGCTTAGCCCTCGTAAAGGCCTCTCCAAGGTAGGGGACACCTACAAGTCTCTTCCAGCCTTTTTCATTGATTTTGTCTCGAGAGTTCTTATAAATATTCTCGTTATTTTATATTTTTCAACTTTGAGTTCAGCGTTTAATGTAGGTAAGTAAGGTCCTCCAACTTAGAACAATATTTTGAACGCGCATTAACACGCTCACGATGTCACTTTCGTAATGGAGGAGATTAAACCTCCTAGAACAAATCATTGCAAGAACTTATGATGTGTAGGCATATAAGGCATTAAGCACGTAAAGGGAGTGTAAAGAAGTCTACGATGGGCTTATTTTGACGTTCCCTTCGGTTCATTCTGTCTTTGCGAATTGTGCTAGTTTAATTTAATCCGGATTCAAGTGTTTGACCATCAGTCTTGTGTCACCATTTTTTCCAATTTGTCATGACTTTCTCACCTAACGATGTTTTAAATTTCAGTTTTTCACTTATTTCATTAATCAGTTACCTCATTTGATACCTTTACGATATTTTTTTTCTCTCGCATTGAGTCCGATTCATTCCCAAAATTTATGATAATTTTAAAAAAATCCTAGCAATATGAGAGGTTATGTCCCTGTTTTTTGAGACTTAATAAATTTTAATTTATTAGTTAATTGACTTTGTAGAAAAATATTCTTTCATACTCTCTTTTAAATTATATTTTTAGGCTTAATTCATTTATACTCGCAAATGTCGTAAACGGTAGCCTAGTAGATAGAGCTATTCCCAGATGAAAGTCGATTACCGAATACAATGCCGGTTTTTTTCAATAAATCGTCTTGAACTGGAAATCTCATATTCGAGTGAACCGTCTTGCACCGGAAAACCTGTCGATTGCGTTTGGAGAGAATCAATGAATTTTCAATGATAATGGTCTACAGGGAAACCTGTGTTTAAAAATGCGCAACGTTTGCATTCTGCAATATTTTGCAGATTGAGGATATCCTTACGTATTGGACAACTATAGAAATAACTTATTCAAAATTCATATGTTAAGTGCGTATTCCGATGCCTTTGAATATCATTAGGGACCCATCAAGCTATTAAGGTTCCATGACACCTCAGTTTTACACCAGCTCCAATTCGTAAATGTGCCTCGGAACAGTCTTGCTTGAAAGTTATGATATTTGGATCCTTGAATTCCTCTACATTGCTGGAGGAATTTCCAAATAGTGACCCTGCTTAAGTACCTGCGAAGGTTGAAGTCACATTGCTAAAGATACAATGTCAAAGGCAGGTTTATCAAAGGGTCAGCAATTTACTCACGCGTGATCCTGATAGCCTGATCAAATCGACTTGCGTGAATAAGGGAAAGCAAAATTAAAGTCACAGTTCCCAATTTAATACAAAAAAAGACTAGAATTTGGAGATTTCTCCCCGTAAATAGGGGTTATCTATATGCTGGTTTTAAGTACTAACCTCTCAATCTTCCCGGTTTGATTTCTTCAAACTATGCTGCTGTCAGCACTCAGCAGTTGCATAGCTTTCGAGATTTCATAGACATTTTCGATGTGGATGGAACGAAGTGAGCGTAGAATGATCAACACTTTTCACACTATTTCAGCCGAAACTCTGAGGAAATTTGGACTAGCATTTTAGTCTAGCAACCCAAATCCGGCACCATGTTGAAGATGTCCTTATTTTCATGTCTAGCTTGACTCGAAACGGTCAAGATTTGTACAAGGCCCAATGCAGTTCATCATAAAATACACCCTTACGTAGTACCTTAAAATCCGGACTAGTTCGGAAAAAAGTATTCACTACTTTTTACCCTCGCTGTTTTTCTCATACATCAATTACTTTTATATTCTCTTTTTTCTTATTGCACTTCTAATACCTCCATTTTCACCACTATCCCAAGTTAAAATTTGAAAATTCGTAACTTCCTAGGTGTGATTACAAACTTACGTCAGGTTTGAGGACATAAGTTGGTTGTGAAAGCGTCTTAAAATTCTTTTACTTAATGACTGATGGATTGAAATAAATATATCTTGTATACAGCTCCATCGGCCAACTGTGACAATTTGTTGGGGGCAAAAGGCACTCCAAATTTAGTTTGTCTAATGAGGCCATTAAATAGCTCCTTATCTCAAGAGATTCAGCAAAATTATTAGGGACGAAGGCATTGATTCATAAAAGTGATATCGAGTCATACCTAAACTCCTTCATTTAATGAGAAAGATCGTAACAATAAAGTAGATGGCCGAAGTGACATTCGAATCCATATAGTAAGAGAAGATTATGCACAGGAGTTCACTTTTAAAAGAATTCACTTGAATGGTCGAGAACAATGTCCACTCTTGGACGAAATCACTATCGACCTTGGGCTGGCATGACACTCGGATGGAGTAACCATGCCTTGTCGCCATCCAAGTGATTTCAATAATTGCAACAATTTCAGAGCGTAAAAATCATTCCCCTTGACCGAGATTATCCCGGTCAATGCGAATGATTTTTACACTCTGAAATTGTTTGCAATGAAATGCATGTTAGCGGATGACTCCGTTTAAAGTTACTGTTGCGGCATCTCCCGCAGTTTCTTCAAATCCGATTTCAATAAGTTCGATTGAAAGTTGCTCGTCGGTCTCTGCAAACGGTATGTACAACGTAATTCATATTTGCAATTTATTTCGTGCATACTAGAAATAATTGTTGTATTCGTTCATATGGATTCATTTAATTTTTCAATATCGTATGGTCGATTTCAATTTTGCCGCCCCTGCAGCATTTTTGAGGAAAATTGTGAGCATGGGGACGCGATTCACCTTCCCATTTGAGTCGATGTGGTATTCCATTAGTTAAAAATCGTCCACTTCACAGCCAACACGTGAGTGCATTCGTGTTGTTAACCATTAGGGTTAACGGAAGTGCTCGGCGGTATAATCCGGGCCCCGTCCCTCCTTCTTGGTCATGCCGCCCCCGCCCCGCACCCTCCTCCCGCCCTCCGACTGCCAGCACTTCCTCCTAATCCCTTCCCACCCACCCCACTCCCTTCCCCCGCCCATCCGTCTAACCCGCTGGATGCTGCTGCCTGCCACGTCCCTTTCTCACCTCGGCTCCATCTTTCTTTCGCCCCCGCTTTAAGTCTTCCTGGAAACAGGACACACATCACCCCTTTGAAGCCTCCTTTAACCTTTCCCCCCTTCGTCCCTTCTTCCCTTCCCCCCCCCAAGTCGTCGGTCCCTCTATTTCTTCCTCTCTTTCTCTCTCCTCTCCCTCCGAGACTGCCCTGCTTCCATCCTCCTCCTCATCCCCTTCTCCTACTCCCTCTTACTGGTATTCTTCTTCATTTTAGGGAGGGGGTGGCGAGGGAGGGGGGTGGCGCGGGGGGGGAGGGAAGTGGAGGGGGGGGGGGAGGGAAGTGGAGGGGGAGAGGAGGGGATTCGCTGTGGGACGCCATCTCCTTGTACGAGTTGTAGATGTTTCTCCCTTTTTTTATTCGAAAATAAAAACGAGAATAAAATGAGGCGAGGCTGGTTTTGGAGTGATTTACGCCCTTTGAGGGGCCATTTTTTTCCTCAGAAGTAAAAATCCTCACGGAAAGAAGGGTGGGTGTGAAGAGAGAGGGAGGAACCCGACTCGGAGAGCCGTGAATCTCGCGAGCTGTTGACATAATCGGTTATATTAAGGGAACCGGGCAAAAGCTGCGGTAATGGCTTTCCGAGGCAAAGTTTAGGGCCGTCTGATACACGGGCGGCGTGTTTATCTATTCATTGCCCGTGCTGATTAAGTGAATGAACGCATAATTGGACTCGTATAAATAATAAAATCGCTGATGAAGATAATGCGAATGTGTAAGTTGAGAGATACCGAGATCACCTCACGGTGAACTTTCTTCACTCCTACCATGGTTATTTATATGGCATGTTGGACATAGCATCAGATTAAATTTGGCATAATGTTTCATTGATCAGCGAAGGAAATGCTACTTGCTTTTTCATGTTTTGTTGTCAGATGGGTACTATTATGACCTGTTAACTATCAAAACGATACCATTAAATTACCCAAAATGATAATGTTATAGTTTTTAGAGTGAACAATTCCTAATCCTAATCATGTTTTTCGTATGATTATTCATTTTTTTACAGAAATTTCTATAAAAGAAGAGAAATGTGATCTGCATGTTAAAATAGGGTATTCCGATCGACTAATTCATAAGTGCATTTTCTCGACAGAAAACATTATTTAACGATTCATTAAGTTACTAACAAGAATTATTATAGCAATAATTATAATTTACTTGTATCAAATTGCACTTTAATAATTCATAGGTTTTAATATCCTTCCTGTAAAAAAAGCCATAATCTACTATAAATACTTATTTTAGGACTTCTATATACACAATGGATGGCCATATTCTTCTGAGCTCCTTAATTTATAATTACTAGCAACGGTACTTCTACTCACTTAAAAGTAGCAACTCTTAAATTAATAGATAAGACGTCGTCTTTTTTGCAAAAAATGGCAAGATATTATTTGCTTAAAAATTCATGTAATAGATTAACACAAACTTTGAAACCCGAATTTTTTATTAAATTAAATGCAATGATACTAGTGGAAAATCAACCAAAATTAACGTGATACTAGTCTTTCTGTAGGCTTAAAATAAGATTTTAGGCTTTGGAAGGATGGAATTTGGCCTCCGACTCCACATGTATCGTGTCAACCAATTTTTGATTGAATACACATATTAAAAATTACTTCCAACCGCCACAGACTGAACACTTCGCCAAAAATATCGAAGAAACTCCATTTATCCCCGAAGGTTTGAAACCGGGAGGTGATTTGGGATTAAAAATTTGAAGTCATTTTTTTTAAATGGCGATCTATTTCCATTAAGACATGAGACGCGCCGACCTCCCACATGGAGGAGACGGATGCACAAATCTCGCAGCAAGTAGCTCGGCGGCTCTATCTGCTGTTTCCCTTTTCCGAACCCATCCCGTCTCGTTTCAAAATCCCTCGTCGGAGCCTTTCCATGTTTCCAGTCCCCTTCTGCCTCTCCTTTACTCCTTTGCCACCCCTTACCCTTCGTTCTCCATTGCTCCCCTTCCGAATTAAAAACTCATTTTTACTTTTTTGATGCCACCCTCTCTATCTATTTTTGGCTATCTTCACTTCCTCAGGGGTTCAGGTGCGCCAATTGAGCATTTCACTTGCGGAACGTCTATAAATTATAGTGCCATCGAGTGAATGCTTTGCTTGATCATTTCGAAGTATTTCATCTGATTCATTTCAGTGAAAAAGTGAGATTATTAACGACGGCAGAAGCCTTTGGTATGATAGAAGTATTATGGGTAAAATGCTCCATTTCTTGGCCAAAAAAACTTATCTTATCTCTTTTTTATTTGTATATTCCGTCCTCGTGGCTGAGTTTTCACATGGTAGCCCTTTTTCCACTAAAAGTATTCACTACGGACTCGATTGTTTATCTCTGATACAATATCTCTGAGTATTAATGAAGGGCAATTACTTTTAAGAATTCTTAAAAGTAATTGCCCTTCTTTATCAATCCCAATGCCATAATCCAAAAGGTAGGTTTTGGTATTAATTGTTATACTTCTTCTGGGAGCCACGTGAGTGAATTCATGTGCGAAATGGATCACTAAACGGAGTAATCTGTCATTATGGCATGTAAGAGAGTGATGATGCCCAAGATTTTTTGTGTTTTCTTCCATAGTTTATTTTTTTTTATTTTCGATAAGCAGTCTAGTCTCAAATTTGTTTGGCGATTTAACGTATTTCGTTTTATTTAAGGTGAGATTTGTTTCTAGGCATTAGATTAATTTGATGAATTATTGAAACATCCCTTTTTCCAGATGTTTTCCTTTCTCAACACATTATTTGAGCTCTAGATTTAAATGGCAATTTCTGTACTTTGGTTTCATGTATCTATTATTTTTCTCAGAATTTTAACCAAAGAATATTGTATCAGAAAAGATGAGAGTTGAGCACGGAAATATTACCCAGACTTCAAGTGATCCCTATAACTCCTTCAGTGAAAGTTACCTCTTAATACTCATTTGAAAAATGTACAAAATGCTCGCGGAAAATTTGACTTAGCGTTAACTGAAGCTATCATTCGCACTGTAGTCCTTTGCTGTGGGTCTTTCAAATCATTTTGCAAAAGATTTTCTCGAAATATTTTCAGTTTCGCGTGCATATTCAAGTATCATTTCAATTATTTTATTGTGTTTTCAAAATGACATTTATCTTTTCCTAAAACAGTCAAGTCGTTATTTTAATATCTAAATTCTATCACTCCCACCACGAGGTAAAATATCACGTCTGACAGTATTTTCACATAGCAAGGACTTGGTGTTCAATTGTCCATACATGTGTATGTATTATACATATGTATGTTTATGTTTGTGTATGGATCATACATGTGGATGGCTAATTATTCAGATCGCTGGAATGATTTTACGTGAAGCTGCTTTACTTAGGATCATTAAATTTCAACGCCGTACACAGATCAAGTTTCGTTAGGTTCAGCGGAGCTAACTTGAAACCTGAACTTTGATTATTACCTGAATATATGAGTCATATCACCATAAATTATGTGTACTAAACAAATTTCAAAGCTGCATCTCCTAATTTTTTTCACACACTGCGATGACAGAACTTCACACATTTGGAGGAAAATATCTGTTTTTTTAAATCTCTCATTAAATAATGCTAACACTGTACCTGATAATAAAATAACTACCAGCTTCACAAAACTTTTTGGCGATATAAATTTTTGTTAGGGAGTCATAGTTCATAGTAAGTCAAAATACTGTTTTTGAGTGGCACAAGTAGTTTCGGGAGGGTAGAGAAGATGCTGAAGACGCCAAACGTTCATTACGCCCTTCGATCTGAAAAAGTGACTAAATTTTAGCAAGAGTGAAGGCTTTGTTAGCATCCCTTAAAGTGATGTGTACCGGCTTGTGGCCGAAAACAAAGAGTTTCTCGACCAAGTGAGTGAGGATCCAAACTCCAAGGAAATGCAAGGAGTTTTTTAACCACCACCATAATGCAGGATGACGATCGGAAACCTCCTTCTGGAGCCAAAAACTCTTGATAATTTAACTTGAACTTTGATTTCAATGCAACGTCATTTTGTAGTCCTATTAATTCTTTCACTAATAGTCCAACTTCCTCAATATCTACAAACGGATCCCCGTCTGGAATTTCCAACAAAAGAGGATCTTCAAATCGCTGCGTCATATTTTTATGCAAGTTGTCTAAATGGTCACAGAAGACTCTCAAATCAGCATCACCCGTACCAGCTTGCTCTTCTAGCTTAAACAGGGATGGAAGTGATAAAGCTCGCGGCGACCTCTGTTGCCCTTAAATAATACAACTTTGAAATAAACACAGTCACCACAGATTTTGCAAAAGAAAGTTAGTATCATTTCCCTGCAATTGTAAATTCATTTCATTGAAGTTTGTTAATAGTTCAGACAAAAATGCAACTTCACTCCTAATCTCTTTCAGATCGTCGCTGAGAAAAGCATCTTTCACCTTAAATAACTGTACGACAGTGTCTAAAAGATTATAGAAGTGCCTTATGCAATTGCTTTTTGATAGCCAACGAACTTCTGTGCGTAGTAACAAACGTTTGAAATCTTCGTCGTTCTCATCACACAACTCTCGAAAGACTCGATCTTTAAGATTATGGGCTTTGATTTTGTTAACCGCTGTAATTAAAATTTTTAAGGACTTGTTAAGCCAATCACCCAGTTTTTTATCCACTAAATGTTTTTGGTAAATTACACAATGAATAGAAAAAACATACATATTTTCAAATACATATTTTCTCAAGATGCAATACAACCATGGTGACGACCAGTCATTGACGGAGCTCCGTCTGTCGCCACAGAAAGTATGTTAGAAAGTGGATTTTTTTGTCCCAGAAGAACTGCTTTGCAATACGAAATATTGACTCCCCTTTAGTGTCAGTTTCTAATTGCCTTGCAAACAACAACTCTTGAGGTAGATTTTCATCTTTAATAAAGCGTGCGTAAGATAGAAGCACAGATTCATCACCTGGCAAAGTTGACTCGTCCAACTGCAAATTCTGATGTTCTCAGGATGCTTCACAATATATCTTCCACATTTTCTGTCATTTCATCCATTCGTCGTTGAACTGAAGTGTTGTTTGGGGAATAATTTTTTATGTATCTTATAGTGGCTTATGTAGAAAAGTATTCAGGACTTCACTTACTGCCGGTAAGATGAGTTCTTCACCAATTGTATGTGGCTTTCCAGATTTGGCAATTAACATTGAAATATTGTATGATACACGCAAACCCTCAATGATATGTTTTGAAGCATTTACACAACATACTTGAAAGCGTTGGGCGATTTTGCACTCTGTCACGAAGTGACTGAAAAAATGTTTAAGTTTTTCTGTCATGTCAGAATGTGCCCTCCTAAAATCGTTGGGGTGAAATTGCCTTTTGGCAAGAATGCAATTGCAAGCATCGGAATTTGGCAAGCCCACCTTTTCATTTGATAATATATTATTTAGGGAAATTTTGTGAAGAAGTATTTTTACCACTCAATTTACTCGTGAAGGCGAAATATTTCCAATGTTTTCTTTTTATTCAAAGAATTATTTTGAATATTACCCATTGTTTGAAAAAAAGCTATACTTCAAGGAAATGCATAGTGGCAGCAAAACCGTGACTTAGATCAGTGAACTGGGAATTTATTTAATTTATATTTAGCCGGCAAAGGGAAAGTTTAATCGTATATATATGAAGTATGAGAGAAAAGGTCCTCTTTCTGAACTATTACATATATATATATATATATATATATATATATATATATTACCATTTCATGAAAATATAAGCAATATCCTGTCCGTTTATTTTCGTAATATACTACGCCAACATAAAATAATACATACTACAGAACTATGACAAGAATGATATCACGCGATGAATGAAAAATAACTTACCAATACAGCCTTGATAATATCTTTGGGACCGAATTGTTTGGAAAATTATTATCTAGTTACAAAATATAGTATTATATTATATAATGTAAAAACACCGAATCTAGTTCTCAGATGAGTTGATTCCTTTCCGGATTCACACCCGTTTTATTCACACTAAACGTTACTTCCAAAGTGCACAGTGTCGTGAAGCTATGCCAACGATAGACCAAATGAGATTGAACCCCTTCAAAAGTTTCCCTTGTGCAAGAAAGGCTTGGAATTATTTTTCCAACGTTCCTACTTGTGAATGTAAGTAAACAAACGGTTTATTTACTTCCAGATGTGGGAAACAATGTAAACTTTAAAACCGAAGCTTGAAAACGGAGACAAAAAGGTTACCGAGCCATCGCAAATGCCGAATTGTCAGGACCCTCCAGCACCCCCTTTCCGCCCCCTTGACTCTTTTCGCCCCCTTAGACTTAGAGCAACGCCCCACGGGCGGTGGTAGCGCCAACTTCGGGAACCACTACTCTAAGTGTTTTCTCGTTTGGTATAAAACTTTGCTGGCGCCATTGGAGGATAATCTTTCCCTTATTTTGTTTTTTTTCGCATATTATGAATTTAAAAACAGTCAGAAAAACTGTTCATTGATTGATATTTCTGAAGTATGTTTGAAATAGACTATATCTCAGTATCTATTATTAACCAGTAACAAATGAATACTATGTAGAAACATGCAAAGTTCTTACCTTATGCAAATATTCAAGGTGGTGCATGAACTGTTGCCTTCAATCACTTTTGTGCTTATATTATACAAGTATTCATTCTGTTTCGTTTGGAACACAGCGAAGTAATATACATAAATCTATCCAAGCCGTAGATTTTCTTCTAATAAATGGAGAACTAAATCTCTCTCATCGTTTGAAAACCCTTACATCACACCTTATTTTAGCATAAATTGCCTAAGAAATGAGCAGCAAATCCGAGAGTGGAACAAATATACCAAGCTTCCTTTCTAAATCTACTCTACGAAGTTGAGGGAAATCCAAATATTTAGCACTACACATAAACGAGTAATTTAATTAGGGAAACATGTCAAATATATGAATCACACCTTGTATAAAAATTTAATCTGGTAATCTAATGAACCAATATTCGAGTTAGTGCGCAGTTTTAACAATTTTGAGTCAGAGATTTCATGAAATTAATCCGATAACATTACACTCTATGGATATTTTTGTCAAACAGTCTAAATAAATATCAATAGCTATTCGGTAAATTAAGCCTCTCGGTTATAAAACGGCAATGTCATCGAAATAGACAATATCCTTGGCAAAGTTTGCAGTCGACTCTACCTTCAACGTTTTCTCTGTCAGAAGTGAAAGGTATCGCACAGTTTCTCCTTAAGCATATGACTTGAGAGCTGTTGCTAATCGTGGAATTGAATGATATCTTAGCTGCCAGGTGACATCATGGATCACAAAACCGTGTAATCTACCATATTCTCCAGGATGGTGCCACACAGTGGTGAACTCATCTCGGTTATTCTCTCCATTGTCTAGTTGAAAGACGTGTCGAGTGAGACATTGATGCAACGATCTTCCTAGAGACGAACGAGGAAGGGAGGAGAGGGAAAAAAACGCTTCGCCGAACTACCGCAGGGGCGAGCCAAGCTCGGAAGGTTTGCATTCAGAATATTATACCTGGGGTGTGTGCATGCATTGTTCCGAAGAAACGCTCTGAGGATGTGTGGGAGTGGAGAAGTCCTCGAGGCCGAGCTTTGCTTAGTCATTAGCACCGGAGTGATAGATGAGGTAAATGTTGTTAACATATTACCACGGCGCGAGAATCGGTCACTCTCGTGAATTTTTTAATGGCACTTTTATTCTGCCGTCATATTCTAAATTATTGCGTCACATAACATGAATTATTAAAAAGTTGGATACATTAATTTCAAGCCTGCCGGCAAACTCAATCTTTTTGTTTTTTTGAATTGACTGTCTTGCCATTGACGCTACAATAGATGATTTAAAATAAAATTAATGAGAAATAGATTTTACGTGTAAAAATATTTTTCACGCATAAAATGTTCACCGTGTTCGTTGTGACGAATTTAAAATCGCTCACTGAATCATTCTTAAATAAATTTTTTCAACACTCGATATTAAATATAGTATTTGCAATTTTCAAACGCTTTCAAAATTGGCACCGTCGTGTACAGTTTTTTGTTCTCGTCATTCGCCTAATTTAACTTCTAGTAAAATGTTAGGATATTATCAATTATTTATTTTTTTATTGGAAACAGAAGATAATGAATCAATATAATAAGTATTTATTTGATCATTGTTAAATATTATCTAAAAGGTTCACCAGAAATTAGCTCGAAGTTTTTTTCTTAAAAAATAGAACGAAAACAATTTCTTGACTTTAAGACTTAAAAAGCCACTGCAATGCGACACAGCAAAGAGTTTTATTAATACTTCAAAATGGACGTCTACAAAATTAATCCGGGAACCCCCACCTTTTTTGGACTTGGTCGGAGAATATTTTAGAAGGAGATTTGCCGTTAGATCTTATAATATCAGTTGTGACGCCCTAACAGAAAAATAGTAAAACAACTGCATGCAAGGATTATAGAAATATATGTTTCATTTCTCACCACAAATATAATCATATTTAGAAGATTGTATAATAGTGTAACAGCCCAATACAAGGTAATGAATATTTCGGATTGAAGCAGTGGAGAGGGAGTGTAAAAGACAGAGCATTAATGAGAATGTTTGTTAGAAAGTAAGTTAGAATGTAAATATAGCATTATTAATTGCTTATTGGGTATAATGCAACCATTTCAGAGAGTAAAAATCATTCGCCTTGACCGGGATTCGAACCCGGATCCCTCGATATCCGGCCGAGTGCTTTAACCAATTAAGCTACCGAGACGTCCTCTTACACTCTGAAATTTTGGGGACTCTAAAGGAACAAGATGTTATGACGAAATACCGTACATACAATGTCACATGCAGAATTTCAGAGTGTAAGAGGATGTCTCGGTAGCTTAATTGGTTAAAGCACTCGGCCGGATATCGAGGGATCCTGGTTCGAATCCCGGACAAGGCGAATGATTTTTACTCTCTGAAATGGTTGCATTATAATGCACACATAGCGGGTGACTCCGTTAAAGTTACTGTTACAGTTTCTTGAAAAAAGCTTATTGGGTATTTAAATGCGCCTTGATTATTTCCCCATTGATTTTGTCCACTCCGGGCGCCTTCCTTGTCGCTTTCACTGCCCTGTTGGATTCACTACTCGACATCCCTGGGTATTGGTTGTTGTCGAACATGTTTTAATCTTTCACTAAGTCATCTTCCAAGTATTCCGGTTTGTGTTATGGTCCTTCTTATTGCTTCTTGCATTTTTTTATTGTCCCATTCTCATAATATATTACTTTGATTTTGTCTCGCCGTTTTTTCTTCCACCGGAGCAACATTTCACTAGCTCATATGATGTTTCGGTTTTCCCTTCTTATAAAAAAAAAGTTGCAAGTTGGTTTACGATTCTTCTGTGACGTCTCAAAAGAAACCTAAAACATCAAAATGTGCTTTTTAATATAGGCAAGTAACAAGTGCTAGACCTTAGTAAAAACTACCATTAGCAGACTCCTTATACCCAAATTACAAGGGCTTGTACAATTACTTTCAGCTTGCAGAAATAGGTCACTGCTAATTTTAGATCTCTTACTCTAAGAGCTGCTCTTCTGCAATTACGTTATTCATATTAATCCAGCTTTATTTTTGTTTGGACTCTCATATCTCATTCAAATTTTCATTACGGGTCAATTTCACTATTTTTGTAATTTTCTTTGGCTAAAATTTTCATACTCCATCGTCTCTTACAAGCATTCATATTTTTATCCTCCTAATCTTCTTGTAGCACAGGTGGTTTTCAATAGGAACTGTAGTGTAGCTCATTTGAATGATCTCCCTGGGAACGCTATTGCACTACTTCATTCGGTTATGCGGCCTCCTTATGCGTCAAGGAAATGATTGATTTATTTTTTTTTAATCTCTGCATCATCTTTGAGTTTATTTTTATTTGATGTTTCTCATAGGTTTGTCACCATTAGCATATCTTTTTCGTTGCAGAATACATTAAACTTAATCCTAAAACATTTCCTTTCTCCACCGGAGTATTTCCTCACTTTTTAAATTACCTCCTTTTTGCATTAGTGTTCTCAGAGTATTCCAAAACTGTGCATCTTTACACACCTCGCGGTGAAATTCAATGTAAATGCAGCAGACTTCAAATTATTCTATTAATCTTGACATGCTATGGAAATTTTGTGTGAAAATCTTCCAATTTCCCATTAGTTAAGTTTTCATAGTTAATTTACTGACAGCTTTCAATGAAATTTGTAGAAATCCCTTATTTTATGAAGACTTCATGCTGCTCCCAGTGATTGTAGATCACGCATGCTATCCTAAACTTCCCGGAAGTTGAATGAAGTCTTCAGCACCTAGACATCACGGAAGCCATCAGAGTAATCGTTTTAACGTTTGGGGAACCCCTTTATCTATGATTAATCGATTTAGATGAGACGTCGTTCCCCAAAGCAACGGAATCGTTTGAATTGCTACGCTCGTAAGCGTGACAAACTTGTTTTCCCTTATTCCCACTTCGGCACAGCCTTCACTACAAACCTTGTCAGCGCGATGTTGTGGAGAGTGGACTGGAATTTAAATGAAGCACGTGGGACGAGCGTAGGGTTTGTGGTTTCGAGATGGTTCAGCAGCAAAGGGCCTTTGACAAAAGATCTCCTTTACACCCCCGCCTCCCCCACATTCCCACAATTTGATGGTTGGAATAAGAGCCGTTACGCAACGAGGCGAAACCCGCATGAGATCTTCACATTTCCCCTCGACAACCTTATCTGCCAGCAGAAGCATTCCACCAACATTCGACACCACCACCACTTTTCCTTCTCTCTCTCAGGTCTCCTCACAATCCCTCACCTTATCATATGATCTCTTTTCCCTTTATTCCAATGCAAAGGTTTTTCATTCATGATCAACCATTGTAAAAGGTAAATTAGATGATAGAAATCACCGGGTAATAATTGTTTCCACTCTGCCAGGATAGAATTTCGCAGCTCCTCCGCATCAAATTCGGATTTTTGGCTAGGGTATAATCTGCATAATAGTATCACGGATTAAAGGGGAAACATTTCCATTCATATTGGCACCAAAACGTTTGTGATACCTTATCAGGGAATTAGGATTTCCATAAATTTAACCTTTCTTCTGGTCATTTAATCAGTTTAAATTATACCATTTTGATTTGGTAATATTGAAAGAAAATCCCCAATTGGTTATCAATTTTCATGCTTTATACCAAGGAAGCGTGAAAATTTATAAATTATTGGCTAGGGATTCTAGACTGCAACCCGAACAAAGAATTAATTATTTCAGATGTCTGATTTTTGAAGAAAGTGCCAAGGTATCCCTGCAGCAAATAACAACACGAGTACTACTAATCTTGATGTCCTGATGTCGCATTCTTTACGCCATTTTAATCAAAACATTTGTCAACATAAAGGGGAGCTCGGTTTTATCAAATACAGCAGGTGGTGTTATCAATGTTAGCGGTTATGTTAATCAAAACAGGCATTAGAATTGATGCTAAGAAAAACCCATATTTGAACTTGGCTGTATGAGAGTAAGGATCTGAGGTGAGAGAGGATATTTATTTTTGATAAGAATTGTCTTACCAAAAGAAGGGACTTGATGGTTCGCTAAAGAGAGAAAGAGATCTCGAAAGTTAGTTGAAAGAGGATCTCTTGTTTCCACAGCCTATCGGACTCCTAAAAATTCTGAATTCGGATTCAGTCGTTTTCCTCCCGGTGAATGTTTGGTTGATTAATAAATGAGGCAAATAATCTGGAAGGAGAGATTGCTCTTAGTCTGGGAGTCAAGTTATTCTGGTCTGCTGTTAACTGGCAGCGCATTAAGAGAATATGTACATTAGGTCTCTTCTGGTCATCGGGATCAATCTCCCACGGGCAAATTTCCAGGGTGAGGAAAGTGGCAGAGAGAGTGTGACTAGTTTTGCGCGTAATCAAGAAAGAAAGGGGTAAGAAAATCATCATATCTTTTTCGATTCCTTGGGTATCAAATGGTGGCCATATGCAGATCTGCCTTGAGTCTAGCTCTGTCTTGTTCGATTTCAGCATCGGAGATTAATTTAGATTCTGAGGAGCATCACCATTAAGGAAAACTTTTCTTTCCATACACCGTAGCATCAAAATTTGTTTTCTTCGGCAATCACTCGGAAAATCAATACTCTTAATAGATTGGATGAAACCTGATTTTCCTCAGAATGAACCTAGCTGAATGAACATAACTGGGAAACATTCACTATTTGCGAAAATGTTAGCGGTTAATAAAGAGTATGATCAAAACTATGGCATAATATCAAAGTCGCCCCCTTCCTCTTTACCGTGTCCCATTCCTTTTTCCCCTCCCACGTGTATTTCTCCGTCAGTGTGCTTATCCCTCCGTTCCCTCTTCACCGCCATTCGAACGGTTTGCATTTTTTCACAGCGGTACAAGGCGCATCGCTTGTTTTTCCATCTGGACCGAAATAAGATGCAGGTCCAGTTGCATCCAAATGAATTTACAGTCGTTGCACCTTTATTTGTTTCCTTTTTCCGGTCTCCATGGCGTTGATTTATTGCACGGACTTCGACTGTTAATGGGAAAGGGGTTTGGTGTAGGGAGAGGTGCGTCACGGCGGGAATCAGTTTCGTGCGGCGAATTTGGGTTCCACTTCCTGCCTCAGATAAGACTTTTTTAATGAACTGAAAAACTACGAAAGGTGAAAGGCAAGGAGGGTTTACCGCTTTAAAATTAGCATGAGTTCGCAAATGTGAGCAAATACAAACTTTTCAGTATTCAGTATAACTCGCCTGTCTGGGACATCCAAGAATAAGCGTGTAATTCGTCATATATACATAACTTCATCCTTGGGTACATAAAGCAAAAAGAACTTAATATAATAATAATGTTCAAAATAATTACCCAAGCTTAATATCTCATCTAATTGATTTTCAAAATCCAGTTGTCCGGACACGATTTTGTGGCATTTCCATGCTCCATTAGTAATTAAACATGGTCTAGTCGTCGTTTTTTTAATATTGTCTCACATATTAGGCAAATTAATGATTCTAAAGAGACCGTGGATATAATATAATTAAAATTGAATCGTCAACTTTAAGTAAGTTCGCCAAAGATGTCTTTGCTTCCACTCCTTACCCTTATGCTGAATCCATGTAATATTCAATGCGGAATCATGTTAACTATTATAATCCTTTGTACTTTTTCCTACTTATCTTAATAGCGAAGAGTTAGGCTCAAGATCATATCCCATTACGGACTAATATGCTAGAAGAAACAATGCATATCTAGAGACCAATCTCAAGAAACCGAATCAAAATCTCGAATATTAAAGATTTTAATGATATTTTTATAATTTTTTCAAGAAATAGAAAATAATCAAAAATGTAAGAGCTTTAATCAATTAGCTGTACTTTTGACCAAGATCTGTGGATCTATCTATATTTTTCAAATTTCAATGTTTCAATAAAAATTGTTCTGCGCGAAAAATATCATGTTTTCACCTTAAACGACATTGAAATGTTTAATTGTTTTTGGATTTCAACTCGGATCATGAATGAAGTATTTATTTTACCTGATTGTTGAAGAAATAGCCTATGTAATCCTGCAGCAAATATCACATCGTATGTGCATTGCATTTGGAGTTATAATGGAACAAAGAAATCCGGATTTTCAGTTTTTATGTTAGTTTTCATTATGTGTTTCTAGTTTCATGAAACTGGTCTGGTTGGAATCATCGCACAAGATCCTGCAAAAACAAAATATTCAATTTTATCTGCAAAAGATATCAACATGATGCATGAATAAATTTTGAGCCAAATCGTCCTCACGTAAACGCAAAAACGCAAAGTTGGCCGTTCAGGTAAGAGGATAAGCGTAGACTGAAGGTTTTTGAGATTTTTGTGTTGATGAGTAAACTGAAATGGAAAAAAATAAATACTAACGAAGCAGTTCTAAGCATGGTGGGGGAGCAGAGAAGGTTGTTGCAGAAATTCAAAGAGTGCACGCAAATGGATATAGTTCGTATTGGATGGCAATGGGCGGTTGAAGACTGGTAGAACGTTGGATAGACAAAGCAGAACCAGGTAAAGAATATTCGTATTAAACGAAACGAAGGGTGGAAGAAAGTACAGGGTGCAGCAACATAACTTCCTTTTTTGAAAGCGTATTGCGTTTGAACAAAGGATGTTATGTTGCCGCACACTGCATATATATATTTTCTTTTTCTTTTCCTTTTCTTTCGATGTAAAAATTTTTTTCCGTCTATATGTATCTATGTATGTATGTATTTGATAGTTGTGTCCATCCAAAAACCTACCTTAACCGGTAGATTACCTAATAATAATAATAATGTATCTATGTGTATATATGCATGTATTTTATAGATTTTACACCTTGTATTATATGTACATGAGAATGGGTTAAATGGAAGAAGGGACCATTAGGTTTTAATTTCGCCCAAATAAAGTCCTCTATCTATCTATATGTCCCTAAATAGGTTTTGATGAGGGTTGTAGAGTATTTATTTAGTGTTGTGATAGGAACTAACATAGTAGTATAGTATTGGATCCATCAAAAAGCTATCTTGAATGGTAAATTACTCTTAATAATAATAATAATTGCATCGCTTATAATAAACGATCGTTTTTTTCGATAACAAGTTTTGCAAGGTGCCTTAGCTACTCCCGTTAGGAAGTCGCAGTCACGGGAAACTAGTATGTTTTATACTTTAACCAACACAATGATTCAAAAAAGCCTATTGCTTCCAGCGAAACCGCTTTGCTTTTATTCAAAGCTAACAGTTTCAGGCTTAACTTTGTGGAATTCCTTCATGGTGAGGGTGAAAGAAAGAGAAAAGAAAACTTTGCACTCCCACACACTTTTAATATAACACGACCATGGTTTCGATGCGGCGCATCATCATCAGGTGATCACCAAATGCGCCGCATCGAAACCATGGTCGTGTTATATTAAAAGTGTATGGAAGTGCAAAGTTTTCTTTTCTCTTTCTTTCACCCTCTTCATTTATTCATTTTAATTGTTATTCCTTTCGGTAAAAGTTTATGCAATGTCGACAGAAATAAAATGACTTTGTAACCATAGGCAGTAGCATTTGTGTTTAAATATGTCTTAAAAAAATACGATAGGAACGAACGAAAAATATGATGTTGTAATTTCATTCTTTAATGCATTATATCTCACATCAAATTTTTCCTAGAGCTCAATACGAATATTTTAAAATAAGGATATCTTGTGTAAAACTTTCGTTGTAGAGAAAATTACTTCAGTTTTTTTTATGAAAAAACGAAAACGTAGCGTGAATGCACGAAATACAATTCTTTTATTACTGATACCGAACGAAAATAGGGGGAAAAAATATCAGAAGGAGACGTTTTGCAGTGAGGGTGGATGAAAAACACTTTTCCTGATTCTTCAGTGAAAACAAAACAGGACGCGACCGCAAGAAAGAAGCCCGCAGGTGCTGTGGTTAGGAATAAAAGCGTCGTTGACAAAAATCTCTTGGTTATCCTTTTCTCTTTCTCTCTGTCCAGGAACTTGTAAAACATTTTTTTTCTCCGAATTATTTCTGACCTCACTCAAACGTGCATCTCTTTAGAAAGGACTTCTTTCACCCATTTCGAAATCTGTCCCCCCTCACCATAATTACCGGCTGTTTGATATCCGTTTAACTTTTTTTTTACATTCATTCGGCGAAGTCAACATGCCCACGACGTTCCCTTGTTACTCGTGATGCCTACCTACGTACGATGATAATGTTTCTTTGTCGAACGGTTCATTATTTCACTCTGTCTCGCCGTCTTTTGAGGCTAAAGGATAGGAAGGAATTTTCGCTCCCTCTCCCTCCCTTCCTCCCCCTATCTCGCTCGTCGTTGTGGAGAGTGAAAAAAGGATGTGGATGCGGCGCGTAACCTGAAGAAAAAAAGTTAGCAAGTTTTTATATTGCGGCAAGCGAACGGGCGGGTGGGGGGAAATATGGGGACACTATCGCACAAGATACCTTTGAATGCAATGTGGGTGAAGCCGAGGCAGCCCCGTTATATATGGCTGAAAAAGAAACACGGAAACTTCTTTGACAGTTGAAAGTGCGCGTCCGCAGCGCAAGTTTGTTAGCAAGTCTCTCATTTTTCGCGAGAGTGACGTCAGCGACCATTGTTACCCTTTTCTTCCGCGGGGGAAGGGGAGGGGAGTGGGGAAGGGTTCGCGAATATGCTGCCGTTATTTCGATTCGGTTTTGTGTAATGCCTATTTGAGAACGCGTGCTCGGTAGGAAAGTGAGTGAATGAAACCCTCATGGTACTGTTTCTGTCTCCTCCCCCTCATGTCATTCCTTACTGTTGTGTCTTTTTAAGTTTTCGCGCGCAGTTGTGCATGCTCTTTTTCCGAGGCGCTGTCCTTCCCGTACGTGGGAAGCCAGGGTAGGGTGCTATTAAGCTTAGTGAAAGGGCATTGAGTCGTTATTAATTTTCTCGTGTCATTGTGCGGTACGGTGCGAAGACATGCTGATAAAGCTTCGTCAGGGCCTAAGGAAGTTTGGCGTGGTTTGACACTCTTTGGAGACACCTTCAGCTATATTTTGGAATTTGGGACGGGAGAACACGGAAAATTAAATTAAGTTCATCGCGAATAAACTAAATGAAGAGCAAGGGGAGTTTTCTCACCGGGATAAAATACACCATTGAGGCAATGAAATTCGAAGGTATTTTCATTTACCTAGGGACTAACGTTAGTGAAAATTCCCCCCAGAGAAAAGCAGTTGAGACACTGTTCACCAATATGGACCTCGAAGATGTTTGAAAAGAGTGTGCTAAGCGAAAAATTACTTTGGACTCTGCTTCGGACACCCTTTTTGCTCCACATCAGATCCGCTAGCTGAGCAAACCATACTGCATGATTTTGTCGTCAATGTTCCAAAAACTTTCCCGACTCCGTGGTGTCACTGTGTGGATCCGACGTTTTGACAACCGTCCTTTCCTTAACAATCTTGATTTCTCTGGATCCTATCATTGCTTCAGAATAATGGTATCTGAATTATTAGGTTTGCTGAATAATGATTAGATAAAATTTCACGGCACTCGAAACCGTAATTTATATGGTTTTTCTTGTTCCTTTTAAGGTAGAAGTATACCTTTAGAATTGTATATTAGTGCCTTACCACACCTTTCCTTGGATTTTAAAAGGACGCCCTTTTTTAAAATGATTATGTGAAAAAAATTCGTCCTTAAAAATCTCCGCCGTAGGTTAAATTAAGCTACATCTGTCTGTCGAGAATACATTAAAAATTGTTATTTTAATCAAAACTATTAGGTAACTACATTGCGCCAATTTTGCTAACGTTATACGGCGTTAATAGTCTGAGTTCCTGTATAATGATTTTCAGCGTAGATGTAACTGAAAAGTTAATAACTACTTTCCATAATGAATAGGATGGTTTCAGATATCAGTTCGTCAGCCAATCGAATGGAGAACTCTTGAGCCATTCTCGAGATAGAATCGAGAATTCATGTCTAATTCTCCCTGTGTTTTATTTAAAATATTTGAAAAAGTTTTATTCTTCTTGAATGTTAGCTTAAGCGGTGGAATTATCTTTTACTTTCTATTCCCCTTCTCTTGAATAAAACTTAAATCGTAAGAACTATTGATTAATTAGTACTTAGCACTTCACAGAAAGCGAATACTCATACAAAATTACGTAGAATATATTTCCCAAATTAGTCCAATCTGCTTTGTTGAGAGAATTTCTCATGTGGAATATGAACTTACCTGTCGATCATTGTGTCGTAATTCCAAAGCAATCACCGTTCATGTTGTCTCATTGAAATAATCCCGTGACTTAATTTTTAAGGAGTGAGAGGATTGTGAATTTAAGCTACGTTCATGGACGCATCTTAAATATATTGCCACTCTCCGCCACCCCACCCTCCTAATTGCCCATCTTAGCCCCTCCATCATATAATTTCCCAATCTCTCCTCCTTCCAAATACTCGCATCAATCCTCCACCTTACAACGACGCCTTCAGCCGCGTCACTTGTTCCTTTACCAGCGCGCCCTCCACTCCCACTCGTAAAAAATCCCCTTTTCACCACTAGTCTCCCCCATACGACCCACTACCTACCACTTCAGCACAGAGAACACTGGATGTGTTCCCTCATTATCGCCCGGCGTCTTCGAGGTACCTGAGACGGTTTTCATGTATACCCACCCCTCCCACTCCCTTTGAAATCCTTCCCACCCCCTAGGCGACCTCCACCCCCTTGCATAGCCGGCTGCCGCCAACTCCCAATATCACGGCCAATCCTCCTCCCCTACCCTCTCCCTCGCTCCATCGCCCCCCTCCCCTTTCGTCAATCCTTCAACCCCCCCCCCTCCCATCTCCCACTCCAACGCAAATGCATACCACTCCCACGTGTCAATTTCGGAACAACACCCCCGCTTATCCCACACCCCCGGACCGCCCACGCCCTCTTCCTCCCCCCACTCCGGGGGAAAAGATTGCCTCCCATATCCACCCCCAGAATTCGCCCTGCTTTCGCCCGCCCACCCTCTCTCTCTCTCTTGTTTGTCTCCCGCGTTCTCCTTTCCGGCCCTCGCGGCGATTCGCGCCGCCTCTCATGAGGGAAAAACCCCCGCCCTCTCTGGACCTCCCGCTTCCCCCACCCTCGCCCGCCTCCCTCCCCCCCCCGCGACTCCTCCCGGTCCCATCGACCTTATTCACTCCCTCACTTACCCGTCGCCCCAGTCCTCATTTCCCTCCCCTTTTCAACCCCTTCCTACTCCGCCGCCTTCCACCCCCTCAAAGTCCTCCTCCCTCCGTCTCGCCCCCTTCGGACGAAGCCGAAAGGAATCTCCGCCGTCCGAGAGTTAATCTGCATTTAAATGTGCGCCCCCACGTCGTCCTCCGTGGGGGCGGAGTTTTCGATGTTCAATTGTCAAGGCATGAATTATTCAGGGCGGACCTCTCTCTCTCTCTTTCTTCAACCCCCTCTCCCCACCCTCGCTCCTTCTTCCCACGCAGCTACCTCTCTTCCTCCGACCCTCTGATGATTGCCTGAACATTAATCCGCTTTTATTTTAAACCTGTCGGCTTCGGAGAAATATCGTCTCCATTGTCGCAACTCATAAAGCAAGAATATTTTGTTTTTCCGTCTCGCGGACCTTACAAAAATAGGGATGGAGAGGGAGTGGAAGTAATTTATGTCGCTATCTGAAGTGGTCCTGATAAACCCATTATCGATTACGTCTCGGATAAGAGATAATCTAATCGTTTCCTTTCATCTCTAGACTACCTCTGAAGGCTATTGGCATACATTTAGCCCTGCGACGGCGGGCCAAAAAATATAATAGGTATCCCAATAGAATGCCTGATCATTTTCCGGCTTTTTCTTACTTTGATGCTTTTTTTAAATTCAGGATGGATATATTTTATTTTTAATTTAAAAGAAGGCAAAAGGGATCTTATAGATGTTTACGTATTGAACAATAACGTCAGTTCATACCTAAAGAGCTTGAATAACGGTTATAATCTGAACACGCCCGTGGGAACAATGAGCATCATATATGACTCTGCCATAAATATCTCATTCCTAAAAAATATTTGCACATAAAATTTTGTAAATAGGAACGCCAAAGTAGATTAGAATTTTCTCCCGAATTTACTACTGCAAAAGGTTCATAGCCCTTCCTTGCAAGTACTTTGGTGTAGAATAAGTCTTTTTTTCTTTCGCTGCGCTGGCATTGGCTGAGATAGCATTGGTTATTCTAGGTCTTTTTAGCCTGTCCGCAAGACTCCTCAGAGCGAAATGACAATGATTTAGGGTACATTTCAAATCAAGATGGAACTTTAACCAATGATCCGTGAATTGACTCTTTTTTATATTGTAAATGCTTCAAAGCGAGCGACAAAAATGCCGAACTTCTAGAAAGGAATATTTTCTCCCCCCGACATGTTTAAAATCACGCAAAGGATTTCAGGAAGTTTAAATCTGACCTAAAGAAGGTCTTAGAGAAGGCCGAAAGCTTAAACTTTCTGAAATGTGTCCTTTTACATGCAATTTATTTTATTTGTGTGTTCTATTGTGCTGTCCAAATGTTATATTGTTCTCGTGAGTGCTTCTACATCAGCGTACGTACATATACGAGAATCCGATGATGATTATGTATGTATGTATGTATATATATACATATATATATATATATATATATACATATATATATATACATATATATATATTCATTCACACTTAGAAATAGATATAAGGAAAGGGGATAGGAAAACACACAAAAGACGACACAGGACAGGTGGGGAAGGCGGATTTGAGCAGATCACAAATGTAAATATATTTCTTTAACCTTTCCTATCCCCTTTCCTTACATCTATTTCTATGTGTGAATGAATATTTGTTCGCCGTTTGGCGGGATTTCGTATTTGAATATACATATATATATATATATATATATATATATATATACATATATATATATATACACATTCAGAAAGGAAAACAAATGAGGAAGTACTAGAAATGGTGGGTGAGGAGAGGGGTTTGTTGAGAGAAATCCTATGGAGGCAGGAAAAATGGATGAAAGGCGTTTTGAGTGGTAGTGGAATGTTGAAGAGAGTAATTGAGGGGAGAATGTTGGGCAAGCGAGGTAAGGGCAGGAACAGGATAGGGATGTTGGACGGGATGAAGGGAGGAAAGAAGTACACCGAGATGAAGAGGGACCTGATATAGATTAGTTTGATAGGTGGGGAGTCACAAAATGTTTATTTGATAGTTGTGTCCATCCAAAAACCTACCTTAACCGGTAGATTACCTAATACACATTCAAACACGAAATCCCGCCATACGGCGAGCAAATATTCATTCACATAGAAATAGATATAAGGAAAGGGGAAAGGAACACACATAAAGGACGAACACAAGAGAATTTATATACGTGTGTGTATAACCATCGGATTTTGATGATGACGGTCGTGCCGTCAAACCGTCAAACCTACGTATGTGAGTGACCTTTCTTTGCGTTTCTATGTTTTAAAAATCTAAATCTGTGTATATATGCGTGTACACATATATATATGGCAAGGTAAGTAGACATTTTTATCCATTGGAAATAGTGACAAATGTCTACGAATAAAAATGTGATCAATATAATTTCATTACAGAAACTGGCACAAATATGTACTTACCTAGGTGTGAAATTTAAAATGAGCAACAACTAATTCATTTGTGCATTGTTTTTCAAGAGTTCTGTAAATAATAATTGCCATTATTAGCATGAGTCATTTTACATCGTCTTTGATCCTGACTAAAGTCATCCTGAAATCATGTTACTCCCCCCACGTTACTGTTAATTAAAAATCTTAATGTTTAGAGTTCTTTATCTTCTAGCTAACCCAGCAAATTGCAAGCATATCCACACAATAACGAGCGATAGAAGTTTTCCTTATTCGTCCACCTCACTCTAAGAATAATCGCTCTTTATGCATTTTCTCAGTGTTTAATGGGTCGATTGAGCAGGTGACAAGAGCACGTGTGGGTTCAATTAAACGTAGTCGTTAAATTTATCGTGATTCCACATCCAGTTTTCAGACGCAGAAAACAAAAGAGGGGCGACTGTTATTTATTTCGTAACAATTCAACATAAATAAACTCATTCCAAACCGTGGATGAAATTTACGAGGAGAACTGGTCTAATTTATAACGGGCCGTATTAAATTTCGGGTGGAGTGGAATTGAAGAATGAATATGGGGTGAGGGGCGGAGGCCATCGGTGGGCAAGAAGAGCGAAGGAAGCAAAAACCGCATCTCAACAAGCAAGAGGGTTAGAGTAATCTATCGGAAAAAGGGATAGGATATTACTAGCCTTTCCTTAATTATTAAATGCTAACTGATATCGGAGACCAGTAGTTTGAGCACTAACGGCATGTATCGTTCATTTTGTTACCTCAACCCTCCTAACCTCGGGGGTATTAAGTATAAGTATTAAGCCAATGTTCCAATTTCTGGATTCACTTAGCAGTCATGAAATTAAAGTCATCGATATAAAATTTCGAATTAGAGAAATGTAAGCGCTATAGTTTCAAATTTATTTTTGACAATTGCGAATATTTTATGTTGACAATTAATGAATATTTTTTTCTTGTAATAGTTATATCCAAATCAGGATTAAATATTCTAAGTGATTTTTATTAAGCGTTTTAAACCCTACAGAAGTGGACGCAAGGGTCAATTTCTCTCATACAGAGGGATAAAAATCATTTGCAATTTCCATAAGAGATCAATTATTTTTATTAATGATGTCCTTGATAGTCATTACTTGGCAAATAAAGTAAAATTGTGATATTTTTTTCTCGACTGAAAAACTCGCTAGAAAAAAAAATGACCCCGGTATAATGCTCAGTATGCTAACCGGACACTGATTAAACGAGAGTGCCATTTTGGAATATGAGTTCCTGAGCCGGCCACTGATTAACATAACCTCTTAAGACAGGGCCTACGGCTGACAAAGAACGGCTCATTTCCTTCGAAAGGGGGGAATCCGAAGAAACGGGACATCGCGTTCAAAATAAAAAGCGGATGAAGACGGCAACCACTGAGTACCGCTGTGCGTATTACCCCCGAAAGGGTTCACGGGCGTCAGAGGGTTCACAGTAATTTCCTCTAAATCCAAAATGGCTGGTACGGCCGCCAAGGCGATCCCTTAATTTCGGTGGGGTGGATGGGAACGGTATATTAAAAGGGATATGATTTTAAATTTTATGCGGAAAATTCCAAATCTTAAGTTATCCCCACTTAAAATTCTCCACCTTCGAAATATAACGTGTTCAAAAGGAAATTTTCAAAGCGCTTGTAACTTTTATTCGATAAATGAAGAAAGATCGATGTCCATTTTCTTTGTTTGATCACGAATATTTGTGGCATCGACAAATTTCTACATTTTTTACGTATGTTCTTGATATTTCATTCATTGCGCTTCTCAAATCTGAATCTGACCTAAAAACTAGCTGGATGATAGGCAGGAACACAGATTCTGATGGGATGAAACTCTTAGCGAAACCAGAATTAATTAGATGTGTAACATTCCGAAGGCAGGGAGGATATGTACACAGAGTTATGCCCTTTATCAAGGCGATCACAATTTTCTAACTCTTGTCTTCAGTATAAATTTTAGACTACCCTTCTCAAGGTAGACTTATTCTGACTACTGTTTTCTTAGTGCACGTTGATTAAACACTCGTAAAAATAATTCAGTCGATGTCGTTGAAATGGAAAAATCGCACTTCAAAAGAAGTTTTGCATGAGTTGCGAAATTATGATCCTAGTTATTTGCCTCGCGTATGCCGGTATTCCTATTTTTTTAAGCATTGTTAGCAGAGTAGCCATCTCGAAAATTTGGTAGCACTCAAGGTAATTTCTGGCAGACCCACACATAATTGTGAATATTTGTGGTAGACTGAAGAGCAGTTCTCAAAATAGATTCATCGATTAAAATGGCATCAGTGTGTGCAGTGGCGTACGAGTTAGCTATGAATTTAATTAGTGTGGAGACTTCATTTTTCCTGGAGCTTCAGTGCAATTAGTATCAGTACTACGTTGAATAAATAAGGAAATACATTGAGAGTGAAATAACTCATGATTGAATAAAGTACATTGTATTCTCTCTGTTCTCAGGAGAAACCAGATAGGTTCTTAATCATAAAATGAAAAGGGTAACATAACCTTCTGACATTAGGGCCTCAAGCAACCTTCACTAAAAAAATTAAAGATAACGTGTCCCGATAAAATAAATATATAAATGAACTATGATAATTACAATTTTAAATAGCTTCTTGTTATTTCCTGCAAAAATCTCGATCATAATATGAACAGGGTGGAACACGCCATAATCGACTAGAATAACTTCGGCAATCGGTTACATTATAGTTGGCACAAAGCATAAATCCTTGTCAGTGCACTGTAGACATTATTTTTAAAGAAGGAATCCACACATAAACATGTTGACACTGATATATTCCACTGAATAGTTGATAAAGCGTCCTTGGGTTAAAAATTTGGTGAAACATGCAATTTAAATACGGTCATCACATTCCCTTTTTAGCACTATGAAAGTGTGGTAAAATCACAAACTAAAAAGGAAAATGAAGTCAAAATTAAATTTTCAAATATTTAGAAAAATCCCATATAGTATTATCATATAAGGGCATGTTTAGCGTATTTGATATTCCCAGCCTTTTAACCAACTTTTCAAATCAGCTAACTTAGTCAACAAGTAACTCAGTTTCAAAGAGAAACACAAACACAATAGAGGTTTTGCGCGTAATTTTTAAATTCAAGATAAAGGTACGAGTTAAAACTTAATAGTAATTCGATTGGTTAAAATGAGAGAAATTAATAAAATTACCATTGAAATGCTTTAATACCTGGTTTGGGGAGCTTTGTAAATTAGAACCATTTAACTCTCGATTGATTTTTTTAAAGTGGATTCATAAAGGGAGCCCTATCGCAAATTATACGTCCCCAAAGAGCCACGAATAAGTAGTTATACTCGTACATTAAAATATTTCCATTTTTAATGGAAGTATGTGCCAGCAAAAACTGCACTTTTAAAATTAATTTTACCTTTAATTTACTTATACGAGTAAACTTCAAAATTCCATTAGAAAATGTCTTCAGTTTCCGATAGTACTATCAGTCCTATCAGAAGCCCTTGGGTGAACTTTCAGGCACGCATTAATGCAGACGGACATTCAAAAAACGTAAAATCTCTTTCCATATATATCCTTCCTCTTTTCAAATAATCATTTGTCGATCATCAATGACAGCCGAGGAATCCTGGTTCTCTTGAAATTGGCTGTGTAGACGTACGTGTATGCGTATATACCAAGATTAAACCTAAGTTCTATGGGATAGGACTAGTAAGCGATATGAAAGAAGGTAGAAGTACCCAGTAGCGGGAGAGGCAAGGCTTCCATGATCGTCAACTCACGAAAACCTTGCAAAGGAGAATCACCAGCAGTAGGACAAAAGACGCAGAAGAAGACCAAATTAGTCAGAATAGGAACTTCGAATGTTAGGACAATGTCGCGGACAGGGAAATTAAAAAATATAACACGAAAGATGGGAAAAGGAAATATAGATATTTTAGGTATATGCAAGGTGATATGGAAGGAAAACGGGGATTACTGGAGAGATAGTTATAGAATAATGTACAGCGGCGGGGACGAAAGCCAACGAAGGGTTGCCATAATATTGAATAGATAGGAAGAAACGTAGTCAGGATGAGCAAGCAATGGATAGAATATTACTAGTAGATGTAAAAGCAGAACCGAAAAACTTCACTGTCCAGTTATAAATGCTACCAAGCAATCATAAGGGGGGAGAAGTTGATAGGGTACACGGTTAATTGGAAAGGGAATTGGCAAGGAATTGGAAAGTCAGCGCGATAGATATCGGATGAGAATAAATGTCAATAATATAAACTTTATGCAGATTGACTTTTAATAATCAAACCACTTTACTTTTCCACATAAACTTTTTAATTTTTACAACCCATGTTTCGTTATAGCATAACATCATCAGGTGATGATGTTATGCTATAACGAAACCTGGGTTGTAAAAATTAAAAAGTTTATGTGGAAAAGTAAAGTGGTTTGATTATTAAAAGTCAGTATGAAGATTTACCACCAAGTTACGCCAGAAACTGTTTTAGTTTATTTATGCGGGTTTCCAGAAAGAGAAAGGCTAAGTTAAACGTTAAAATAGGAGGCAAAAACTAAAGCAGGAGGAACAATATACGTATCTCGGAAATGTTTTGACCCAAAATGGTCAGAGTAGTAGGGACGTAAAGAAAAGAATTGCGTTAGGTAAAGAACCTTTTACGAGAAGGAGGGAATTGATGGTAGGGACGCTGAGTAAGGATGCTAAGAAAAGGCTTGTTAAAACTTTAATATGGAGCCTAGTTAGGTACGGCGCGGAAACCTGGTAATTGAAGTATGGGGATAGGCGTAGATTAAAGGTTTCAGAAATGTGGATGTGGAGAAGGATGGAGAAGATTAAGCGGACAGAAAGCAAATGAGAAGGTACTATGTATAGTGGGGGAGGAGAGAGGATTGCTGGAAGAAATCGAGTCACTCAAAAGGAGGCATAAAAGGTGGATGCAAAGCATATTGGTTGGCATTGGGATTTTGAAGACTGTGATAGAGGGGAGAATGTTAGGATACGGAGGAAAGGGCAGAAAAAGAATAGGAATATTGGACGGAATGAAGAGAGGAAAAAAGTACAAAGAGTTGATGAGGGGCTTGTAGAGTAGAGTATGATGTAGAATTGTATTTTGTTAGGAGATACAAGATATTTATTTGGTAGTAGTATCCACCCAAAACCTACCTCAGCTGGTAGGTTACCTATAATAATATTTACTATTCATCTATAGAACGCCCTCAGGATAAGGGCTATTTAGTCAAGTATTAACTACCTATTAAGGGTGCAGTAAGAAGGTTTAATTATTGCAGTCTGAAATACAGCATCAACTAATAAATGTATGTGATGGTGACGAACTTGTTTCTCTCTGCACTTTACCTATAAGAAACTCTAAAAGGTAGTATTTGTAGTAGTTTTAAGGGAGGCGACCGACAGCTGAGGTCATTTGCGCCATTAGGGATGGACAGGAGAGGATGAAGGGTGGAGAGAAGCCCGGCGTCGGCATTAGTCTACTCTTAACGAAAGGCGCCAAAGGGTCCGCAGCTTAACGTCCCATTCGTCGGACGACGTGCTAACTCAAAGTGCCCTCCACAAAGCACCTCAAATCAAAAGGGATCAGGATACCACTGAAAAATATCTGCCGACTCCGAGTTTCGAACCCGAGGCCCCTCGGTGGGAAGACAGTACATTAGCCACCGCATCATCTAGATCCCCCTGTGAATGGTATTTTATTTATTTTCAGAGAGAAAATATTCGAGTAAAGGATATCGTTACATATTTGATACTCAAGGGAGAGGTTAGCGGAAGTTCACCTCACTTTTACCATAGAATGTGCTAGCGGAATTGTTTCTTGAAGAGATGAATGTGAGATAATTTTAAACTCACGTTGACCTCTGGGGAAGACATCGAGAAATGGAAATGATACTCGGACTAATTCTCAAAATGCTCCCGCGTAGCATAATAAACTCGTAAGGTTATGAGCGAACCATGCGCAAAAGGACTCGTAATATCATTCATCAACTCATCTTATCATACGCTGGAGGCAGGGATAGTATTTAGAATAAACATCTACCAATGCAAATAGATGAGAGTTGACGCAGCAAAAACGGAGGGCTCGGAGGGCTCGGAGGGAGTTCGTAGGGATGCTCGGACGAGGAAAGGAAGGGGACTGAAGGAGAATGAGAGGGTGTTAAAAAGTGCATCGGGAGAGATAACTTGTGATGGTGGGAGGGGAAAGATGGATGCGCGAATGGTGAGAGAGGGAAGAGGTCAGTTGGGGAGGATGTTAGCAGTTTCTTCCAAGCAGCGACGACGTGGAGAGAATGGGGGAGGTTTTTCTCCGAGGGAACCAATTCCGCATGTTAGCGGCCGTCTACTCCCTCTTGCTTTTTGTGCCCACCCTTAAGACAGAGCGAGCTTCATCCTTTCAAGACTGTCCCTTCCCACCACCCACCCCTCCCCCCTTTCTTTTTCTTTCCTCCTTCGTCTTGGACCAATTTTCTCTAATTTTGACCGCACGCCGGGATTTTTTTATTCGCCCCTGCGTGTTGTCCGCACTGCTTATGCGCGGCATTAGCCTTGATGAGCTTGGGGGTGGAGGGGGGTCTGCAAAGAAGGTATTTACGTGGTAAAATAAAAGGGAGAGAGTGAAAGGGAAACCCCGGGAGGATCTACTTGATGATTTGATGACTATGCATTTGACTAGGGTGTGTTTACGAATTTTAAAAAATCTTCCTCGATTATATAATCCAAGAATGTTTAACTTTTGACATTAACAAATTTATACGCTGATCTAAGGGATTATGCTCGCAATTAGCAAAACTGCAAAAAAATTCAGGATAACCGAAGACACATGTTTTCCTATATCGGAAGCAGCAAAAGACACTATAGGAACCGTTAAGGGGAAAAGAATAAGGAAACCGTGGGTCACGGATGAGATGATTGCAAGGATGGATGAGAGAAGAAGATAGAAAAATGTAAACACAGAGTTAGGCAAAATGAAGTACAAAGAGTTAAACAATAAATTGAGAAGGGCCACAAATAAAGCAAAAGAAGAATGGTGGAAAACGCAATGCGAGGATATGGAAGGTTTACAGAAGAAGGGTGAAATTGGTGCTCTATACAGCAAGGTTAAGTTATTATCGGGAAGTAAGAAGGCAAGATCTGTGCTAACAGTTAAAGATAAGTGGGGTAAGATAATAGTTGAACCAGAAAAAATCCAAGAGAGATGGGAAGGAATATATAGAAACACTGTATGGTAAAGAACTTAGGCCGACAAGGTTAGACATAGAAAAGGAACATGACGTAGAAGAAGAGAGCTTAGGTCCAGGCATACTCGACGATGAAATAGAAAGGGCATTAAAGGAGATGAAAGCAAATAAGGCCGTGGGGGTGGACAACATACCTGTAGAACTGTTGAAATGTTTAGGAAAATGCGGGAAGAAGGCCCTATATGGACTGATTCGTAGTATCTATGAAGAAGGAATCTGGCCGGAAGATTTTGTGAGATCGGTGTTAGTTCCTATTCCAAAAAAGGCAAAGTCTATATCATGTGAGGATTACAGAACAATAAGTTTGATATCCCACGTAGCTAAAGTTATTCTCAGGATCATCAACAAAAGGATAGAGAGTAAGGCAAAAGATTACTTAGGGGATGATCAGTTTGGGTTTAGGAAAGATAGAGGTACGCGTGATGCCATTGTAGTAATGAGATCACTAATTGAGAGGAATATAGAATACAACCAGGACGTTTTTGCCTGTTTTGTAGATTTCGAAAAAGCGTTTGATAGAGTGAATTGGGAAAAATTAATGCGTGTATTGCAGAAAATAGGAATGGATTGGAGGGACAGGAGACTGATCCGCAACCTGTACATGTCTCAGACTGCTCAGGTGCGAGTGGGGAACGGAGAGTCCGGATGGGCAGTGTTAGGAAGATGTGTAAGGGAGTGTTGCCCATTGTCACCGGTGCTGTTCAACGTATATTTGGAGGAAATGATTAAAGAGGCATGGGAAGAACTGGAGGTAGGGATGAAAGTCGGAGGGGAATTCATGTAATCAGTTAGGTTTACCAATGATCAGGCTTTGGTTTGTCAGTCGGCCAAGGGGTTGCAAGCATTGCTAAGTGAATTGGAGGTTCAGTGCGGTACATATCGGATGAGAATCAATATTAATAAAACAAAGGTTATGCGATTTTTTAGAAAGAAAAAGGCTAAGCTAAACATTAAAATAGGAGGGGAAAAAGTAGACCAGGTAGAACAGTTTACATATCTCGGAAGTGTTTTGGACCAACACGGTCAAAGTGGTAGGGACGTAAGGAGAAGAATTGCGCTAGGCAAGGAGGCTTTCTCAAGGAGGAGGGAGTTGATGACGGGGACGTTGAGTAGGGATGTTAAGACAAGACTCGTAAAAGCTCTGATATGGAGCGTAGCTATGTACGGCGTGGAAACGTGGTCACTGAAGCAGGAGGATAGACGTAGATTGGAGGCTTTTGAAATGTGGGTGTGGAGAAGAATGGAGAAGGAGAATTGGACCGAAAGGAAAACAAATGAGGAAGTACTAGAGATGGTGGGTGAGGAGAGGGGTTTGTTGAGAGAAATCGTATGGAGGTAGGAAAAATGGATGAAAGGCGTATTGAGCAGTAGTGGAATGTTGAAGAGGGTAATAGAGGGGAGAATGTTGGGCAAGCGAGGTAAGGGCAGGAACAGGATAGGGATGTTGGACGGGATGAAGGGAGGAAAGAAGTACACCGAGATGAAGAGGGACCTGATATAGATTAGTTTGATAGGTGGGGAGTCACAAAATATTTATTTGATAGTTGTGTCCATCCAAAAACCTACCTTAAACGGTAGATTACCTAATAATAATATATATATATATATATATATATATATATATATATATATATATATATATATATATATGACGAATTGACCATGTCGCAGTTAAAGAGCCTCTTGGATTCACCGACCAAGGTTTCCACTGCTTACATTCGACGCAGTCATTTGGATGGTTCCTCGAAAATGACTCTAGGCTGTCAGAACGTGAGTTGGTAAACTCCGCTTTTTTCGTGGATTTTACGATAATTTTTAAGATGAAAAATGGCAAAACAATGGCGTCTAAAAATATTAAATATATTATTTCATAGATTTAGTAATACCTTTCCGAAATATTTCTTTAAATGCCCATTTTCCAAACTTGCTAGTGTGACACGTGATAGATACTCCAGATTTAAACCACGCCTACCTTGAGATTCTCTCTAAATCAGTTGCACTTGCCGTAACAAACCTATACGTACAGCACTAAATAAATGTTTTGGCTACGTCGTAATGATTTGCCCAAGGAATAATTTTTATTTAATAAATTCCATCAGGGCTATTATTGTAGCAGAATGGTTGCTGATAGTGCTCATTTCAATTTCATCGATTGTTCGCAAATTTAGAATATGCGTAATAAAAATATATATCTAACGACTAATTATTAGAGCAATTTTTAAGTGTGGAAAAGGTGAATTTTCTCATATATTTTACCACAATTAATTCGATCATGCATCATAACATGCTATACTGTGCTACCTCAACTCGTAATAGAGTATTTGAGAGCAGAAACTTTTCTAGGACACCCATGATTCCGCGTCCATTGATTATTATTAATCCGGCAATCATGAATTTTTTATCCATTGGAGCATCTGAAATTTAGGATTCCGCTGTTAGGTAACGGCATTTTGTAAAGTTAGGTGGTACAAATTAATTTCCTTGTTAGAGTAGTCCTTTTTGTCATAAATGTTTTACAATGATTTCCTAGTTAAGGTAAGAATATTTAAGTTATTTCCTTTAGTTTAAACATGCTCTCTACCATAAATTAGTGTTCGGGAAACAGGTTTTCAGCTTTAATGAACAAATTTGCTCAGATATAAAAAAATCTCTTATTTCGTATGAAATGAGTGCTATCCAGTACGATGTAAAATTTTATGGCAAGTATTACAAAAGATGCATTAAACTTATAAATTCGGATGTGTAAGCTTATGTGATGAACTAACCTTACTTTATCCGTAATTAGTTTTTCGAATTTTCTTCATAGTGGCCTAAAATATTACATTCTAGTTTATAAAACTGTCCGTTAAGGAAAAATACTCTTAATCCAATACTCTAGTCCTATGGGAACAACAGTCTATCTGGTGGCTCCAGGCGAGAGCTTTGGGTTCAACGAAGGCAAGAGACGTTAAGGCATTAGGTATTTAGGAGAGAATGGAAGGAGGACATGGATTGGAAAAGGGGGCGTTGCGAGAAAGAAGCTCGAGTCCCGAAGGGACCGTGGGGGCGAGTGGGGAGAGTACGAGAGGAAAGAGGAAGATAGGAGTCGTAACTCGGCGGAGGGCGAGAGGGAACATCGCCCGACAGGCTGAGTGACTCGGTCACAACTCCCACGACGTCCCCACTCCCTCACCCCCTCCAACCCCTTCTTTCTCGCCCCCTTACATTTATATATGAGGGAAAATAACGTACGTTCAAGGTGGGTTGAGGGGACGAGAGGCCACGAGAACAACCTTCCTCTCTCTCTCTCTCTCGCACCCCGCTCTTCCGGATTAATGAGAGTGCTGCCTTCGTGGACAAACCGAATCCCACAAGACATTGCGGCAGCGGCGGTCCCGCTAGCTCCTGCCCCTAACCAGGCTCTTCCGTCACTCCCCCATACTCCCCCCGTCAAGCTCTTAAATCCTTTCCCCTTCCCCGCCGCAGTAACTTTCAACTCCGGTGCCCCTTTCATCATTAAGAGAGTGGACTGCGTGGGTGATCCACCCTCCGTGTCCTCAACCCGCTGGAATTTCGAACCTCTAGATTGGTCGAGAAGGAAATGTATTCCAACTCCCGATCGTCATTCCACTCGCCTCCGAGAGTGAAAATAAAATAGGAAGGAGGTAGCGGAGGTGAACGTCAAGAGCTGATGACGTATTTTCTCCCTCGGTCCGTAAATTTAAATGACGCACCACCTCGATTAGTCAATGATTTTTTTTCCAAGTAGCCATTTACTTCCCTCGTATAAGTGCGTGGGACAAATCTTGGGATCATTGTTAACCAGCTCTCGACTTAGGGCGCGAGAATTTATGAATGAATGATACAACCGATGAAAACCAAAGCTCAAATTTCACCACTTTATGCGACTATTCTTTTTATATAGAGTGCTCTCACTGAATTTAACAATATCGTCAACAAATTTTCCTACATTAAACCGGGTATTTTAACTTATTTATCAAATTATAGTATGATATAAGTTGGTGTTGTGTCTTAAGCGAATCTAATGGAGTTAATTCGATTAAAATTCGTGAACTTTTAATTATATCGAGAATAAGAAGACATTCCCTGATAAAACTATTGGCTAACCACGAAATATAAAGGAAACAGTTATTTTGAAATATAAATTGTTTTTTTTCTAAAAAATTACGAAGGGTATTTACCAAAATTTACCGTAGTAGCAATTGTTATATTTCATGAACTAAGTTTTTTTTTAAACTAAGTGAAAACCTTGGTATGGAACGTGAATTCGTGCGGCGCGGAAACATGGTCATTGAAGCAAGATGATGAATTCATACGCCGTTGGGATAAGTAGTATATGAGCTCTACCCTCACCTAGCAAAACAACCTTGGGGTTGGTTAATTTGGTTTCGTAGGAAGATAACGCATACGCGGATGACATTTTTCAATAGAATGTAAAACATGCATAAAAGCTATTGTTTTACGAATGAATTTGTTTATTGGAAAGGATTTTCAGAGAGGGTTCATTCAGGTCTTGAATGTTGCTGTTTTGAAACCCATGATGGCAAAGATGATTTGACAAATCTAAAGGTCACTGATTCAAGTTCCGTCTTTGGTGGATGTTGCGACGGTCAAAGGATACGTGGACGTAGAGAGGATGGAAAAGGTAAAATGGATGGACAGGAAAACAAACAAAGAAGTACTAGGCATGGTGGAGGAGGAGAAGGGAGTGTTGGGCTGAATCCAAAGGATTGAAAAGATCGCAATGTTGGATGCAAAGAGATCTGGTTGATGATTGGAATGTTGGAGACTTTGATAGTGGGAAAGACATTAGCACAAGTGACGTAAGGGGGAAGTAAAAGGAAATTTGGATGGAATAAAGAGAAGGGAATTGTAGAAAAGGTAGTTTGGGGTGTCAGATTGGTTCTCATAAGTCGAGGCTAAGAAAAGTTGAGGCGTTAAGTTTGTGCTCGCCCAAAACTTACCATATACGGTTGACTAGCACCTTGTGATAACACACTTCAGATTTTTCCGGTATTTTATTTCATTGTTACTATTTCTATGATAGTAAATTAATTCCACTTTTGAGGGCATTTCGTTCTACTATATCGTTCCAGCAGTGCGTGATTTCCTTTTTTAAAAAAAAAAGAAGTGGTAATCAGTGAATAGGTGCTGAATTGCGTTTTTTCAATGTGAGTCATTCAGTGGAAACCTTATCTCGACAAACCTATGCACTGATTTCTCTTACATCAACAATCTCTGGCAGTAAACTTTGAGTATACGAGGCTTTTAGAAATTAGCAGGTGTAATTTATTCCTTAACCATTAATCAAATTAAAATGGGAGTACAGTATCGTCGGGATTTTTTATAGATACTTACTTTAATCCGTCACTGTTAAAAAGTGACTTTACAGAGAGAAAATAATCTGGTTCTAGGCATGCGAAAACTTGAATCAAGACATAGAGAAATAATTTACTGGAACCTCAGCGTCGATTATTATCATACAAGTAGTTTGCAACACCTTCCCTATCTGCTAAGATTATCTAAATTCACTCTTAATATATTCAAGATTATTGCTTTTGAAGTACAGGTAGAATCTTAGGCAAGTGGTATTACTAAATAGTGATCTTTGACCAGTTCACCTGACGCTTTACTCGTTAAGTATAGAGGTCATATTGGTGAAATGATTCAGGCGATTGTGATACTTATTCTTGGCAAATACTTCCTAGCTAAAAAATACACAAATTTTAATTAATTAATGGCCCATGATCATTATTATATTTTATTTTTCCAATGGAAATGGGTTCCGCAATCGTAATTTTTGAGGAATGTTAATTGCTATTTCCCTGCATAAAAAATGGGACCTACCCTCTGTCAGAATATTCCACATTAATTCGTTTTTTAAGTTTATGGGTACTATAACGTGAAATGGATTGTCATTTATATGAAATAACTGTTAATCGAATTTTTACGTAATGATTTAAACATAAATTTGCTTTTCGAATCTTGTCAGGCTCTATTTAGAAGAAACGTTTCCTTCAAAGGAATCTGTTCGCTTCCTTACTTTTTGTTAAGCCGAATAATTCCATATAATTTCTAAAACTAGAACATGCTCTTAGAGTAAAATTGAAAACCAATGCAGGGCAATTTAGATGCCTTCTGCCTTTTCCGAATCTACAGGAGTTAATATTTTGACAGCTGATTAATTGTTTTTAAGACGTCAAAGCAAAACTAGAACCTTTTCTTCTGAATGAGAACAGGGACATGTGATTGGATATTAATCTGAACAAACGAAGGCATTTAAATAGTGAATCGAACTGTCTGGGTTGATTCTAAACGGCCGACTCATTTCGATGTTATCTGCCCTCTGGTCAGCAGTTCATTTTTCTCGACGTGAATCTGATAAGTTGAAGATATGCAAATTGAAAATCCCATACACGGCTGCGATGCGTTATAAATTTTTTAGATTGGAAAGGCCCCTTTCTTCCACGAAATATTCATTCGCACTCAAAGTACGATAAGATTCAAGTAATTGTTCAATAATCAGTGGTCATGCCTTATCGAAAAACTCAAAGAAACATAGCTGTTCGAGTCGATAGTCACATTTCTACTAATTCCATCAATACATTTTATTTGCCGGATGATTGCGATGCTCGAAATAATATTTCATGATTTTCCAGGTTTATTATTTGATAGCCATAGATATTTTGTAATTATTCATGCCTTTGCCAATGATAGACATCTTAAATACGAAAATGCGCAAATATGTCCTTTGAGAGAAAATATATATACCCCTGCATCACCATAATGTCCTTGCACTTGGAACACTATTAAGTCTGACGAACGTCTAGATTGGTATCTCCTTTATGATAGATAATCTCCTAATTTTCTAGTATCTATGATAAAACATAGTCAGGGAATCTGGCAAACACATGATGACTACGTATCTTCTCGTTCGAGTGACTATGAAATTTATGCTTTTATTGAACAACATGCGAAACATTGAAAAAAAGGTAAATTAAGCTAAAATAATATCGGTACAGTAAAATGTTAAGTACAGTTAAGTAAGATGAAATCACACACGAAATGGCGCCCTATAGTTTGAAAGATAAGTAAGTGTATCTCTTATATAAGCGTCTCCCTTATAAACTCTCAGCCAACAACACTCAATAAGTGTAATGGAAATTGCTAACTGAGTTTTGTAAACTAGCATAGTTCATTGAGAGCTAATTCACAAGGGCCACTAACATTTTTTCTACATTAGGCCCGAGCAACTCGGGATTCTAGTCCTGACTCCGGAAAACTCCGGACTATATTACCACAAAGAGAACACATTCTGGACTTCGAATTTATGCAGAATTTCGTTTTTTTAAATTAAGTTGCTATATTTATGAATGAAATTATATTTCATGTCAGTAACAAAATCTATCGATTTAGAAGGCCACACATTTAAAGTAGTAGTTTCTAAAAGATCTATTAAAACTTAGAGAAAAGAACGCTGCTCTCCTTTTGCCCTTATTACTAAATTTCCCTTTATGACTAAAGATGTTGGTTCGGACTCATATGAATTCACACTTCCGAGATTGTTGAACTCTTTGCTGTCGTATACACAAACTCACCTACGTAAGACATTTAATGCGAACTATGCACTTAACTCTCAACTTTCACAGTGTTATTATTTTTTATCAACCATAGTAAATTCCTAAATCCTTATTGGGCCGTATACGTCCCACTGCCCCTATGCTGTGCATATTCTGCTATACGATACAATCATTCATTCCATTTGAACGGCCACTTCTTGAGCGATAAAATCGACAGCGTCTTGTCTGTCGATGAGAAACGCAAACCCAAGGGACGAGATCTCGGAGAGGAGGATTTGATGGCCTCCTCCTCATAACCCCTCCTACACAGATGGTGTTGTCTCCGGCGACACCCTCCCCACCAATTACTACGCTTGCACCCCCCGCCACCTCTCCCCAACTCAGTTTCGTTTTTTTCTCTCTTTTCAATGAATTTCCCTTTCAATAATCTCCTTTTCAATCCTCAATCCCTTAACTCCCATCTCGGTATGCCTTCAGATTACATTTCATTGAGTTACATAAGTAAAAAAATATGAAAAAGTTGTCCACTATTGTATAAATCTAAATAAACTAGATATAAATAAACTTCTTCTAGGCCTAAAATTTTTGTTTAGCGTTTCCTATATAGAATGGGATTTTGGGGAATAAATTGGAATTACAAAGTCTTTAGTTTCAAACTGTTATTGTCTTCGCTCATAGCAAGCAAGAGAATGGAACCATGAGATTTCATGTTCGTTCATTCTCAAATATTTAATATCTCTACAAGCTGTCAATGGATAGGGTGGACAGTTGTTGCACATAAAGGATATAATTCACAGCAGAGAACATTGTATAAAACTTTCTTTGGATTTTTAAATGCGCATCTTTGTCGGTATACTTTCCTTTCAAGCTCAATAATTTAAGGGAAGTCTTTGGGACTCCCCAAGCTCGAATGCAATCAAAATTCGTACCTAAATTAGAGGACATGAGATTAATTTTTCGGCCGTTGAATTATCGCTCATCTGTCCATCCAAATGTCTCTCGGAGCTATCGAATTGGGCGAAGCGTGGATCTCAACCCACACGGGCTGTTTCGTTTTGCCCTCCACTCCAATCCGTTTTCCGAACCCGTTTCCTTTCCACACGCCCCCGCGCAGTCGTTTGTTATTCATGAAGTGGTCGAAGAATTTCGCTGTCTTTCCAACTAATCAGCCAATCAGTGGCACGGAGGACCAGGCGAAGAAATAAAGGGATCAATCTTTCCCCATGTGAGTCGCCAGCGCTTCGCTCAAATCTTTAACTCACCCCGTTGAAATCACTCGCGTGAATGACCAACATCTTTCGACGTGGGCACGGAAATTTTTATCGTCGACATTGGCGGAAGGGGATAGGAAGCCCACGAAAGTTCTTCCGTCCCAAGTGGGAAATATCTCACGCCGACCATGTTTATTGAAGTAGGCAGCATCGTGATGCAAATATTTGATTTCCGCAACGTCAGCAACATTTAAACATCGTTGATATTTCTTTATTAAATCAAAGTCATCCCTGAAAATCTCCAGGGCAGAAAGGGGCAAAGAGGGATATGTATTGTTTTCCGCATGCACGCCCGAATATCATAGCGTTCCGCTAAATCTCTTTTGCGCAAATAATGCTGTGAGATTCCGAAATTGGAGAGCCACTAAATCAAACTCGTAAGAGTATTAGCTGGACATGGATATCACACTGATTCGGAATTTCCCTCGTCTCCTTTGGGTGGCCCGTGAAAGCGTTTTGCCAAAGATCTCGGGCTCGATATTCTTTAAACATCTAAAGTGGCACGAGTTGCGTGACGGGCCAGCTGCGAGTCGTGGGCCCAGCCCGAATATATGGCGGGCCAGGTCAGAGCCTCAGGCCTACGAATCCTTCATAGCTGAATTATTAGTGTGCGCTTTTTTTATACGAGACCAATAAAACTTGGACTAACGACATCGGTCACAGGCTACTGTCCTACAGTAGCTAAAGAACCCGAGTTAGAAGGTCCTTAAATCAGCAACGCCATCCAAAGGTTTTCATATAGATCCCAATCGAAGCCCTCCAGTTCCCTAAAAAATAGCGATTCGGGCGTTCAAACTGAGTCAATGCGAATCAGCCATCTCTCTTGTAATCCAAAGCTATGCTCTTTGCCAGATTTACCTTGTGTTTCCCAATGTTGCTCAGCAGGCTGGCGCTCTCGGATATTGTTTGAAACATGCCGAATAATGGTGACCTCAAATATATAAATACAATGCTTCCTTGGAAAAAAGTTTAGGTGCATGCCATTTTCAGCATCCGTAGGCGAATCGTGTTTTTAACCATTCATATTATTCAGTTTTATTTTATTGCTTAGCAATATTTCCTCTTTATTCAGCATTCAATTAAAATTAAATCTGCAGAGTTATCGCAAGCAGTCAACCATTTTTAAAAGATTTGAGATATGAAACCAATTATTTCATGTAGATATCTCTTGTTGATAGAAATTTGTGAGCTGACTGCGACCTGCTGGGTGGATATGGGCTGCAAAGTCTTTCCCTCTGTTCCACGAAGACTTCTCAAAATGATTCAATTGGCGACAAATAATTTTAGCAATCGTTAAAAGTACTGCGTTTGCGTTGCTTCTTGCTAGCATAAGATGTATGAAGTCATGTTTTCCTTGTTTCCAAGTATATTCTTCGAAGGAAATAAGGGCTAGAATACCTTTCGGTCTTAAATCGGCTGCGAATAATTAATTCTTTTTATTATATTTTTATGTTAATACGGTCTTATTAAATCAATTCGTGAAAATAAACAAAGTATAGTATTTAATAATCGTTTTTAAGTACTTACGAATGCAATATCTAATATGTTGTAAACACACCGTATTTTATCGCGGGCATGAGGAAATAAAAAAATATAATTCAAAGGTCACTATGGCCCACTGCATTACATGGTACTGTAGTGAAAGGATGGGTATGTTTAAATCCGCAGCGGCATCTAGTGGCAGGTAATTTTTCAAACATGTGACATTCGTGTCCCGTCAGGACTGCATCTCAACCTTTTTCTTCCCTCGCCTTCAGAGAAATATAATTTCTCTTCCGTTTGTCCCAGCCCCAACCCTCGGGGTCGTGCCCAACCAGTAGGCATCTCTCCCCTAATGAAACGCGGTCATCTGCATCATGGGGAGAGGGAAGAGGAGGTAGGTAAGAGAAACAAAAGGTGAGTGACGTAATCCGGGGAAAGCAACTCGCGCAGATGAAATGCCGGAAAAAAATGAACGCTCGAACCTCGCAGCAAACCCTCTGCCGTTATTGTTTTGTGCCCTGCGCGCTCCTGCGGCCCTCATCTCTTGGACAAGCGAGCGTCAGAGCCGCTGATGGGCGAGCGGAAGGTAACGTAATCCCAGAGGTGAAAGACGAGAGAATGCGAAAATGGAGGCTTGGAATTCATGCATCTGGAGAGAGGTTGGAGGGCTGGTTGCATTCATTTATAAACACGCGCTCCTCTACTATTTTTTACTCCACTGACCTTTATGAAAACTCACCCCGCGATTCTTATTACAAGAGAAATTGCCAAAAATATCATATTTTTCAAATATTTCCGAAGAATTTTCACGTTCATTTAATATTATTGACTTATTCGGTAATGAGAGTTCTTGAAGAGGAAGTTTTCTTGGGAGAAATGTTCTCGAGGTCTCTATCCAATGCAATAAAATAATTTGAGAGAATTAAAAGCTAAAAATTAATTTTGCCATAGTTTAAGCAATGTGTCATAATTATTGCATCTTTGATAGATTTAATACTTTCTTAGGCGCATGAACCAGAGATTGAATCAGGTCCCAAACGATGTTTCATCGAAAGGGGCCTTCTTACAAAATGGTATTTCATTAAAAATGCATATAAATAATATCCAAACGATTTGGTGAAGTTCTTCATTTTATCAATTACTTTTCCTCTCGCATTTTCAGATTAAGCTAATGTCCCTGCCTGTTAAAAACCGGTTCGTGATACAGCTCCAATAAATGGTATTTGTACAGATAGTTTTCAAATATATAAGTATGTATAAATCAAGTCACACCGTGAATTGGGGTGAGTTTTCAACATTTATGAAAAGTTCCATTTTTCCACAGTCTGACAAGCTGGGAAGTCAGGACGTAGAAACATTTACATAAAAATTATCTTCTCCTTTTGTGAAACTCGGCTAAGCATCATTCGTTTTTATTCCCAAGGGTTGCGCAGGCTTTATTCACAATCATGCACTTTTGAGAATTGCATTAATTCTTTTAAATGTTCACACTTAGTATTATCACTTCATAATAATTGTCAATAATTATGATGTAAAGTCCTTCTCGAAGAGAGCAATTTCCCCAGTATTAGGTAAACATTTTTTTCCTGTGTTCCATATATATATATATATATATATATATATATATATATATATATATATATATATATATATATATACCTGTACATGTCTCAGACTGCTCAGGTACGAGTGGGGAACGGAGAGTCCGGATGGGCAGTGTTAGGAAGAGGTGTAAGGCAGGGTTGCCCATTGTCACCGGTACTGTTCAACGTATATGTAGAGGAAATGATTAAAGAGGCATGGGATGAACTGGAGGTAGGAATGAAAGTCGGAGGGGAATTCGTAAAATCGGTTAGGTTTGCTGATGACCAAACATTAGTTGCTCAGTCAGCCAAGGGGTTGCAAGCATTGTTGAGTGAATTGGAGGTTCAGTGCGATAAATATGGGATGAGAATCAATATTAATAAAACAAAGGTTATGCGATTTTCCAGAAAGAAAAAGGCTAAGCTAAATATTAAAATAGGCGGGGAAAGAATAGAGCAGGTAGAACAGTTTACATATCTCGGAAGTGTTTTGGACCAACACGGTCAAAGTGGTAGGGACGTAAGGAGAAGAATTGCGCTAGGCAAGGAGGCTTTCTCAAGGAGGAGGGAGTTGATGACGGGGACGTTGAGTAGAGATGTTAAGACAAGACTCGTAAAAACTCTGATATGGAGCGTAGCTATGTACGGTGCGGAAACGTGGTCACTGAAGCAGGAGGATAGACGTAGATTGGAGGCTTTTGAAATGTGGGTGTGGAGAAGAATGGAGAAGGTGAAATGGACCGAAAGGAAAACAAATGAGGAAGTACTGGAGATGGTGGGTGAGGAGAGGGGTTTGTTGAGAGAAATCCTATGGAGGCAGGAAAAATGGATGAAAGGCGTATTGAGCGGTAGTGGAATGTTGAAGAAGGTAATAGAGGGGAGAATGTTGGGCAAGCGAGGAAAGGGTAGGAACAGGATAGGGATGTTGGATGGGATGAAGGGAGGAAGGAAGTACACTGAGATGAAGAGGGACCTGATGTAGTTTAGGTTGTGGGATTGGGTTTTGTTTTGTTTTGTTTGGAGTTACAAAATATGTATTTGATAGTTGTGTCCATCCAAAAAAACCTACCTTAACCGGTAGATTACCTAATAATAATAATATATATATATATATGTCTAATCTTGAAAATGACGCACTCCGGCGACACACAAACACAAACACTAGGTTAATAAATATTAACCTAGTGTTTATATATATATATATATTCAAACTCGAAAATCCCGCCATACGGCGAACAAATATTATTTTCGCACATAGAAATAGACATATAAGGAAAGGGGATAGGAAAACACATAAAGACCTGTGTTGGTCTTTTATGTGTTTTCCTATCCCCTTTCCTTATATGTCTATATATATATATATATACACTTTTTTGGAAAACCCACAAACGTATAATGTAAATTCACTGATAAGTCATAACAAACACAGAAACCAAAACACAAAAGAGGAAAATTCGAGAACCAGTGAGTTTTTCCTCTTTTGTGTTTTGGTTTCTGTGTTTGTTATGACTTATCAGTGAATTTATATATATATATATATATATATATATATATATATATATATATATATGCATATTAGCGGATGACTCCGTTAAAAGTTACTGTTGCGGCATCTCCCGCAGTTTCTGGAATTTGATGAGAGGTGATTTTGCTGTGCATAAGTTGATGTAACAGATTTATACCCCACCCACTACTTTAAATCGCTTGTCTATCCCAATCACAACACAAGGCCGTTAAGGTCTCATGTTAAATAACTTCACAATGGCAGAGGTAGTGAAACCACCACATACCGAGAACTTGACTCCAGCTCGCGAAGTGATTACAGAAAGCTACAAACTAAAAAAATATTTTTTGAACTCGGAATTAATGTTAGGCAAATACTTACTACTACACAGAATGGTTATCTCTAATGCTATTATCAATAGTTTATCGGCTAAGGGTAGCTTTTTGATGAACCCTCACTTTATGTACTCCTTTACTCGTAAATTCTAATAACCATGGGACAAAAAATCATTAAATCCTTAAGTACCTATTACAATATCTCATTATTTAACTTCCAACCCCCCTTAGTTCCATCCAAAATGTCTATCCCTTTCCCTCCCTCTACCTCACATTCCCATCATTCTCCCCTTTATTTCAGCATTCCATCGCCTCTTCGAATTCCTCCGAACCTTTTCTCTTCCCCAACCATGCCTAGAACTCCATCGCTATTTTTAGTGTCGGTCCATTTTAATTTCACTATTCTCCTCTGTACCCATATCTTGAAATCCTTTAATCCAAGCTACATTTCATCGACCATCAAACTTCCAAGACACAAAATTACGATCCATATTACAGTTTTCACTGGTCTTTTCTTAACGTCTTTACTTAAGGTGCCAGTATTCCACTCCTACCTCTTAGTAAATGCACCCTGACTTAATGCAATTCGACTTTTCATGCCCCTACCACTCTGTCCACCTTCTTCCGAATCACTTCTTAGATAGTTGAACTTTTTCACCTATTCTGTTATATGTTCCCGAAGTCCAACGGCTATCTTAGCCTTCCTGCTTTTCGAGAATCTTATTAAATTTATTTTCTAATTAAGTAATGATTATTGTGACTAAGAGTTACTGAAAATTAATAAGAAATATTGAAATGCAGAAAGCAGACGAGCTCTATCTTTGGGAGCTGAATGAGGTAGGCCTCATTTTCTCTATTTGCTAAGCCAGGAAAATGATGTTTACTTTCTTCTGTTCTGAAAGATTGATCTCGTCTGCTAACCATACTCCCTTCTTTCCTTCCTCTTTTCACAATTTAAAGGTCTGTGAAAATGGCGATTGTAATGAATATACTACCGTCTTCTTCTCCATCCTTAAGACCAACAACTAAATCTTGGCTGCAACTCCGTTATTCTAGTCCCAAGTGTCTAGCATACTCCGAACTCATGAACGACCGGGTGGTGAATAACGAATTACAAATCATAGCAGCATAGAAGTGGTGAGATCGCGCATAGTGACGATAGAAGTATTTACCACGGAGAGTGAACACGAGTCACGCATCAAAATTCATGTATGATGTTGACCTAGCTTTACAGGTTCTCAAAGTGCATACATCCCGTATTATGCCTATCCATGGGGGAGCTTCCAGGAAAAGAACGATGCATTTATGAGCGCCACATAACTTGACGGCAGTAGAATCTAGTTCACTTAAACCAACTTGGAAACTTGATTTGAAGATAGATGGTTTGACGTCAAATGGAGACACCTAAACGGAAATTGAATAGATCCGAGATCAAATCCCGGTCAAGTCACATGAATTTTTCATGGAGAATTTCTCCCCGTGTGAATAAAATAGTCTTCCTGCGAACAAAGATTTCTTGTGGCATCTTCTACTATCTTATTTTCGCATTCTTTCATCATCGTGCATTACATCTGAATGCAGTTGATTTTTAGCAGACAGCTTTTTTCGATGCAGGAAATTCCGCAACAAAATTAAGTCATTTCCGGGTGCGTATTTAAATCATTTCATAATTATTCTAACATTTGCTACGATTACCACGTTAAAGAGATGATTTTTTTGCAGTAGCCATAGCTTTGTCAGTAATTTATCAAGAGAAATGGAGCACTTTGCCCGCATCCGTTTGATAAATATTAACTTAAGACTGAAAAAAGTTTAAGAGTTAATTTTTTTTATTTAAAAAAAATTAAACCGTTTCGGTAATTTTTACTGCAAGACTTCCGGAAAACTGATGGCTTTGATTTTGCTAGAGCTTTTACGATTTCGTGCTCTTGTAGCCATTTCTTCCCACCCACTCCCCCACGCAAAAGAGATAAAGGAAGAGTGAGAACCACTGACGATTACTTATGTACACACGCATAAATGTTCACGAAAAGTTTTTCCTCGCCAGATATTAAACAAAAAAAAGGATCAAAATACGTGACACGAAATGAATGGAAGAAGGATGAAGTCAACGCTAAGCTCACACAGGCCGAGTGAAAACTCCCCCGCGCGCCCACAAAAGAGCGGGGCGGGAGGGGGAAAAAAACAAATGAGTACCCTCACCCTCCCTAACCCTTTGTTTGGTTTCCAGCTCTTTTCGTGGCGGAGTCAGCAGTCGGTCAGCCAGACACCTCTCATTCCCCGCCCTCCTCTCCCCCTTCACACTCTCTCTCTCTCTCTCTCCACCCCTCTCATTTGTTCTTCTCTTCTTACTCCCTAGATGGCAGTGTGTGTTCTCGCACCAAGCTAAAAAACACGGGAACACAGCCACCTCCACCTCTGCCCTTTTATTTGTATTCTTTGGGGCTTTTTTTGCCGTGCGCAAGACGCAACCACCGGACGTTCATATTTATGTCCAACCTCCGACCTCCCAACTCCGCGTCTTTCTCCTCTCCCCCCCCCCAACCTCCCCCGCCCATCCTCTCCCCTCTTCCCTCCCCCCTCACTCCACTACTCGACGCTAATCTCACTAAAGCAAGCGTAGGAAGGTAGTCAACCTACTCTTCTTCCTTGACGCTCCTTCAACACTCTCAAGAGTTCCCGCACCCCCACCCTCTCCACTCGTCCACCAAACTTCCCACATCTCCCAGCACACCGTGAGTAAAAAAAAAAGGTGCTCTTCCGGCGTCTCTCCCTCGACCGTTTTTCTTTCAGGAGCAGCACATGTTCATTAATATCACCGGAATGTACTGTCGTCCGAGCCTCTCTGAACTCCACGTTTCTCCATTGGCTGTAATGAGAAAAAAAAGCAGTTTCATTTGGATTAATAGGGAATGCGGAAACACAGGGTTTCCAAGGAATTGCATACAAGTCATTCTTACTCACAATCCCAGGTTATTACTTTTATTGTTCTAAGTGTTTACTTAGTAATTATTGATCGTCAAAAGAAATAGTTATGGATGATGATAATCCATAATTTTACGCTCTCCACGTTTATCCCAAAAACAGGTTTGGCTGTTTATGGCTGAAAGAACAAGGAGAGGACTAATGAACATGAGGGAATTATTTGTTATCAGTTTTGGTTTTGAAAAATAAAAACTATTAAATCCAAAGAAGAGTAAGTAATGCTCAATGAAAGTGTAAGTAATATATTAAACTATGTTATCTAGGGATAGACTTTAGCGTCTAATGTCAACTTACTAGAACAAGTTTTGCACGTCTCCCTTCTTCTTTCTGGCGCTCTCCCAATTTCACTTAGAGTCAGCACGTTGGTTATCTCCTTCCGGCATGTATGTATCCCTACGCCCATTCAAGTGAAGTTTAATAATGTCTTATGGACTATAGCAATAATATTGATTATTGTACTGTGGCAGAGTCACCTAAGAAATAAATTATAACATACACGTGTACAAAACAGTTTCGTCCCAGTGAAACACTTTTATAAATAATGTGAACAATACATTTCGCATATAGAATTTATTTTGGCGAATAAATCTCAATCTGCCATCTTGTTTTAAACACCACCACAAATATAAAAGAGTACAGGTAATTTGACATAATAAATTTGCAAAATGCATATAAAACATTCACTACGAGTTTTTGTGACAGTGGAAAAATAAAAAAATACACCTGTATTAATATTTGAACTAAGATATTCCTGGAAAAATAAGCTATAGCTGAATAATTACTTGGTGAATTTATTATCTCTTATTACGGCGATATAATAGGCCTCAAATGTGACATTCTCAAGTGTTTTTGGATTTTTAATGGTTGAAATTTCATTTTTGCTGCTTATTAATGCTGGATATCCCCATGAAATACAGCTGTAATGGAATGGTTTCGGGTTCCAATAGCCCATTAGAGATTCTCTGCCTTAATCAAGGGTGATTGTCGCTGGTGAGTTCACCTATCTCAGGTGAAGGGTGAATCGAAACAGACGAACTTTATAATGCAACAATTTCAGAGAGTAAAAATCATTCGCCTTGACCGGGATTCGAACCCGGATCCCTCGATATCCGGCCGAGTGCTTTAACCATTTAAGCTACCGAGACGTCCTCTTACACGCTGAAATTTTGGGGGGGGAAACACTTCTGAAATTAGCTTAAATGGTTAAAGCACTCGGCCGGATATCGAGGGATCCGGGTTCGAATCCCGGTCAAGGCGAATGATTTTTACTCTCTGAAATTGTTGCATTATAATGCACACATAGCGGATGACTCCGTTAATAGTTACTGTTGCGGCATCTCCCGCAGTTTCTTGAGACGACCTTTAGTTCATGCAGCGTCTTTCTATTATTAGTGAGAAATGGAAATCTTAATGGGAAATAGGAGTCAGAGGCATATGATGCAGCCGAAACACTAATTATCTCCGCTGAAATTTTTGATTGTCTGAGAACAAACCGGAAAAATTTATTGTAGGATTGGCAAATTACTTGTGAGGAAGGACTTCAACCAGAAGATCTCATTTGGCCAATATTAATGCACCCTCGAGAAATAGAGAAGTAGCAGTCAAATTGAATTATAAAATGATAGGTTAAATTTTAACAGTAGCAACGATAGTAATCAGAATCTTCAAAAAAACATATTAACATAGACGAGGTTTTTAGAAGGATCGCTTTAGGGAATATTTAATGGAACTATTTTGGTGAAGAACTGCCGAAAGAGGCCTTTATCAAACTAAGGAAGTTGAGTATCGATTATTGTAACACGCAAACAAAAGTTCAGTAGTATTTTACTATTGTACTATCTTACTGAAATATATTACACTACAATATTTTACTATAAAACAATTTCAAAACATGCTTTCGAGGTAAGAGAGGGTAATCATCGACTGAAGATCATTGGGAATTGGGGATGGAGGAAAATGGGGAAAAAATGAAGACAAGAGTAGTATTGGTGAGGGTAAAAATGGAAAACTTTACACTTCCACACACTTTTAATACAATACGACCATGGTTTCGATGCTGCGATGAAGGAATTCCACAAATTAAGCCTGAAGCTATAAGCTTCATCAAGAGTAGTATTGTTGGTTATGGCTAAGGAAAAATTTCGAGTAGCCAAAAAGTAGATATACAGAGGGGTCACCGAATGTTGGAGGCTACGTATAGTACTATATGTTGAAAGAGAGAGCACGGGGAAGAGGGAGTGGAAGAATAGACATTTTGAAAGGTGTGAAATGATGTAGAAACTATAAGGAGCACAGGGAAAAAATAATATGAGATCAAAGATGTTATGTTGCCCATCATCATCAGTATTCAGCCCGAAGATTGATTCACTGCAGGCTTCCACTCCTTCCTTTCCAATGATAACTCCGTTACTCCCTGAACTGATGGGTCTTCACTCCTAGCCTCTGCCTACGCATTCAGCCCTTCGGTCTCCGTATCGCCGTATTTTCTACTTTCCCTTCTAATATACGTCTAACAAAATCATTATACCTTGAGTTGTGCCCAGTGTATTTGGTTTTTCCTTTCCTAATCACACCCGATATTATCTTTTCCTCCTCAAATCTTTTGTTTATCGCTTTAATTCTAATTTAATCTTCCCGTTCGATCTTCAGCATACGCCTCCAGCTCCTGGTTCCGAAGTTCTCGATTTCGCTTAAAGTTGTCTCTGATCCATGGAGTGCCAAAAACTCCACGAACCCTTTGGCTTAATGTTTCAATGTTTCGAAGCTTATCTTCCTCGATCATAGTAGTTGTCCCTTGGCGGTTAACACCTCCTTAGCTTATGTCATTGTCTGCTTAATATTCCTCAAGCTCCTTCCCATTTAATTCTTCTCCCGAGATAGATGAAAGATTCCTTTGGTTCTAATTGTTCTCCTCTTAATGCAATGTCCGCCTGCATATTTTCTTCTGGATATTATGGTATCAGTTTTCTTTATCATTACTTCCATTAAAATTACTTAATTACTGGGTTCATTGTGTTCAATACAGCCATCTTCTGTTTTTCCCCTATTCCTACGATGTCATATACGAACCAAAAAGTGTCAATTCCTTCACTGTTCACTTTAATGCCATTGATTCCTTTATCGTCTTTTATTACCTCCTTTAGCTGCATGTTAAATTCATGCTGGTAAAAGTTTATGATATTGTTAAACTTCTTCAATTATTTTCGTTTGCATTTTTGTGTCTTTTTGACATATTGTGACCGAATAATTCTTTTGGCTTTAAAAGATGATTTTTTGTCGCTCTACTTGACGTTTCACATGCTCATTGTTTCCAACAATTTGTAGCAACAGTTCCAATTGACATTTTCGAATACCCTCTTCAAGCTCAGTTATTCCAAATAAAATGGCTTTTTGGGGTGTATAATTTTTTTCCCGACATGCTTCGACCGATTGTTACAATTAATGATGATGATTATTGATTCAGATGTTGACGAAGTATCTCATTTTAATACATTTCCAAAGAAACATGCTGAGATGCGGAGTTTAGTAACCCTTAAGTTGGTTTTAAATTGTAGTAAATTATATTTTTGATATGAAATATTTCGGTTCCCGCCTAACGAATCCTGAGGACACGTCTGACGAGTAGTTTCTCCCACGCTATCGCATAAATTTTCGATTAACGAGGAACGAAAATCGAAACAGTACTCATCACTGGACCGGTTCCTCTTTTTAAAAAAACATGTATTCTCGATCGATTTAATGGAATTAACGGCTTGAAGGTGGAAACATCACGCCCACGTTAGAATGCAATGAGGTTGTATTATCTCTCAACGGCCCCTCTCGTAATCCCTCTCTCGCTCTACGATACTATGCGTATATCTCCTTCACGCATACCGCATCCCATTAAAAATTGCGAATGTGACAACAAAACATCTGCATATTTGAAATGGTTACAATCGCACACGAGGTATTTTCCCCGAATACCAGTCTACTAAATGAGAAACGTTTGATTTTGCATTTCCACTTGATCAAGTTGGCGACTCGAAATTAGCTCATTCATTCGTCACTTCAAATCCCGCGAAGATACAAAGTCGCGCGCCAAATTCTGACGGTGTAGTCAAAGGAAGGGGTTCGCAGATTTTGGTTTACCTGGTAGCACTCTAGGCTATTTGATATTTGCTGGCCGGTTCAAAGCTAACCTATCGAGGTTATACACGGACAAGAGTGTGTCTATGAAAATGCCTATGGTAATTTAATTTATGAACCATCACCAATTTCTCATATTTACAACCTTTTTTTTGGCATTCATTATTATAGAAATGCGAGTATTTCACTGGGTAAAAATCTCACCTTGGTATGCCCACCAGAAGACGACTCCGCTAATTTACCATACTGTTGCAGAATTCCTTATAGTTTCTTTTAATTTTTTTAAATATGTCACGTTCTAGAAAGTTTTATACATGTAGATGTGAATTTTAATCTACTCTATACTGTTGAAATGAAACTTATTTTATTTCAAAACATTCCATAAAGTTACGCCGGAGACAACAAATTTACTCCATACTGATTACTATTACATGTTGTTTCTTTGAAAGAGATTTATTGTCCCTTATTTTTCAAATTCCAACATGCTTCAATTTTTTTTATTCAAAAAATAAATGCATTGTTATTTGTTCTCCGCGTTAAAATATAAATATTTAATTTATTTTTTGTAATTTAAAATAAGTACGCATATTATTCCTCCTTTAATACCGTAAGAAATTTACTACATTAGTAGAGCAGGGTCGTTCCTTGCAATACCTGTATTTTATCTTCATTATGTTTCCAGTGATCCTATCCTAAGCAGATGACTCATCTTAATAAAATTTGTAATCCTTTTAAAATTTATTAGTAGTCTATGTTCTTTACAATTTGTTTATGCATTAACAATTTTTCCAGTCTCAGATAATCACTTTATGGATCATTATCAATTTGGAAGAATGAAAAACTAGTCGAAAAGTCAATACTATAACAAAAATAGTAACTCGGGTACATCTCAATTGCCTTTAAAAATTACGGCCGGTCAACACGGCATAAACGTATAAATTTGTGTGCTAATAATCTTGGCTTAAATTCATTTCATTTATTTTAAATCCGAATAAAATAATGCTATTATTGAGCTAACATATTGGATTATACTTATGAGAATATTATTCGTAAAATCATCTACTCACTCTTCTGACTTTTTATGTTTATGCATACATTATTAAAATAATGTGCCTACGGATTTGATTGGTATTTTATTCTTAACTTCGTATGAAATTTTGAACTATTTAAACAAAGCGATATCAATTTACCATTTTTTTCCATTTAGATCGCTTGTACCAAAACTTATGAAAATTATTTCAAATTAAAATCTTTATTTCGTATTCTTATGACAAATATTACTTCTTTTTAATCAGTAATGACGTAAAATAATAAATACCTTAAGTAATAAAACTACATGTACCCATATTTCCTACCTTATTATGCATGGCTATTAGATAGAAGAACTATCCCCATAATGATTTACGTGATAACACCAATAACTGGAAGAGAGTTAAAGATTAAAATTGGATGCAGAAAAAACTCTTCATATTAATATTTTTGCAAAATAATCTATGTTAAAATTTCAAGAAACTGTAATAGTAACTTTAACGGAGTCACCCGCTATGTGTGCATTATAATGCAACCATTTCAGAGAGTAAAAACAATAAATAAATAAAAATAATAAAAACATCTTGTTCCTTTAAAGCCCCCAAAATTTCAGAGTGTAAGAGGACGTCTCGGTAGCTTAATTGGTTAAAGCACTCGGCCGGATAACGAGGGATCAAGGTTCGAATCCCGGTCAAGGCGAATGATTGAAATGGTTGAATTACAATGAAATGGTTGAATTACAATGTGAAAATACTAAATAAGCATAAATATGTAGCAGTTGCAATTTTCAGTCTTGTTTAACTCGGATTATACTGCGTCCTAAGTTTGATTGTCTAGAAAAATAGATTTTATTTGGCTTGCATATCATTTCTTTACAAAACATTATCAAATACTAGGGTTCTATAATGAAGACTTTAGTTCCCAAACCGTTGGGAGGTTGAATGCTGGTCATGGGCCTCAATCAAGTTAAAAACAGATCACCGAGACGTTCTCAAATGGTTGAGTAGTGTATTGAGTGAGGCGCTAAGTACAGAACTTAACAGTTAACCCTTATGTTCACCGGCACCTTCGGCGAAAAAAAGACTCATTCCTGACTCTTCAGGTTACAGATAGCTTAAAATGGAGACAAACGCCTGCATCGACGAGTTGAAGAGAAATTACGACGGAGTTTATGTGGAGTAGTATACTTGATCTTGCGAGAAGTCCTCCATTCGTTTGTGTGTACGAAGAGCATTTCACAGCGTTTCAAGGCTGTTAAAAATCAAGCCCTGAAATAAATGTGGGATGAAGACTGGAAAATAAATGGTAAACACCGAACGAGAAAACGAATACCCCTCTTTTCCCATCGCATGGAAGATGCAGCGAATACAATAACGAAGCAGTTAAAGGTAAATAAGCACTTGTTAAGTTCAGAGCGTGCAGTTGAAAACGGTGACAGATGGGTATTGCTCCCGCTTCCCCGAGGAAGATTTTGTAGAAAGATATCCAACTCCTCCAGGTGTTACAGTGCCGATAGAAGCGAGAAAGGGCGTAGGAGTGCTGGATTGGAATGTTGAATATCAATGCCTTGAATCGCGAAAAAAGACTCGTCGCAGGTAGTATCAGAATAGGGATAGTTTTCTTTTAGCCAGTTTGATTTTCTGTTTAGCAAGCGATACATTTGCAAGATGCAGGCTTCGCCTTCTAAATTCGCTCTTTCTTGAGAAAGTTATTGGGCGTTTGCAGAATTCCAGAGGGTATTTATGAATCGTAATACAGAAATTAGTGAACGTAGATCACAAAAATACATTTGACATATTATTCTAGGCAAGGGAATTATAAATACCTAACATTAAGCAAACATTTCCAAGTTTTGGAATATTTTTTAAGGCTATTACATTTTAAGTGTAACCTTACAAATCTGATTGAAAAATATCGAGAAAAATTTCAAGCGATGTGTGAACATCTCATATTAATCTATAAACAAGACGAATTGACATTTCATCAAAAACGAATTCGTCAAAAACTATCGCCAAAAATGTTTCCATAGCAATGTCGAAACATACGGAAGATTGCCACGACAACTAGGAAATTAAAACTATTGAAAGAAATTTAAATTATTAATAACCTTAAAAATATTTTTCCATGGTAAGTGATACACAAAATATTACTTCTGTGATCGAGAGAATTATTAAAATATCACGCGATATCGATCAATTAAGTCTCCCTGATATTATAAAAATAGATTTCCGCCTCGTCGGATTTTAAATAATCATTTTTCCAAAAGTGACACTGATATTTTACTGAATATTTATTACGTCCTATGACTATGTTTTGGTATTGACTATTCCACAAGTCTTAAGGTTTTTGTAATATGTGACTTAGATAAAGCTTTCAAGTTCCTATTTCCTTGCCTCAAAGCCATAAAACTTTAGTAATTCCGTTCATTTTCCACATCTTCACGGTATTAACTTCAATTTTCTTTTCGGAAAAATATCCTAGGTATCAGTGCGCATAGTAGTGTTTCAGAATATTTAAGCGACGAGAAATAGGTAATAATCATAGCGCTAGGGATGTTGCGATGTTCCTTCTCAATAAACCATATTCTTTCAAGAAAGCAGCCTGCAGCTCGCATCCTAAACTATTTGCTCACCACCGCGCCGTCGCCTCGAACCGAAAGTCAAACGCCCATGTGATTGAAGACCACCTCCGCGTCTAGGACCTAAAGCGTTGTTTGCCACCCGCCCAGTTGTGAGGTCACCTCTTATCCGTTATTTATTTGACTCCCCACGTATCTGATGAGAGCACTAACATCCGATCAGCGCATAATCGGCTTACCCATCTGCTCCCTTCAGCTTTGTTTTCTTCCATAATCTCCTGATAGCGACTTTTCCCTTCCGTAATCGCCGCATGAACTCCGTCTCAAAATCTTTGGCGCTGTCAATTCTTTCCGCCATTTTTCCTTCCCTCTGCTCCATTTTTGTCCTCGAGTTCGTAGGAAATAATGAACGTATTCTCCAATGCTTTCCTTCCTAGCATTTGTTTTAATATAAGATTTATTATTTATGCAACTAGTGTTCAAGCGACTATATACGACTCGTACGGTGAACGGTGAAAATGCTCATTGGTATTTTCACCGTTTCGAGTCGAGTTACCATTGTCGCCGAACAGAAAAAATTATAATAGTTTCATTTGTATTTCACCTGGGTCTATACGATTAAAAGTTAAATAAAATAATCCATTCTCCATTGAAAGCCTTTCTTTCTTTAAAATAACCATTACGCATTACGGCACTGAGTACGAAGTAACTCCCGTTGTAAGCAACAGCGAGCGTTAGTTCACTGTTGCTACAACAGCTCCCTACGGAAATAGTTTAATGAATGAATTAATATAAGGAAAGGCCACGGAGATCTGCTCAAACCCATGATACAGTGTCTCCAAACCTTGAATTTCCTGAGTGATTTATTAGTCTTGGGCACATTTACGACGCCAAAAAGAATATATAATGAAGAATGTTTTTTTTTAATTATATTTAAAGCCACTATTGTGTCGAGTCCTGCTTATTCCGGAAACCTTTATAACTTCCCCCGCTCCTATATCCACTCAAATCATCCCCCCCCCTGCCCCAGGCCCAGGAGCGTCGCTTCCTCCTACATCCAGAAGAACGCCCCCCTTCCAATGCCCCTCGCCCCTTCCTCCTCCTCAAATCCCACTACGCCCGCCTGTTTACCTTATTATGAATAGCTTAGTGCTTTGGCACATCCACCCAATTTCAACCCTTATCGCGCTCTATTTATAAAGTCTCCCGCTGCTCAACCTGCCGATGTCCTCCTCCAGCGGACATCCACCTCCGCATTTGGTCACACTCGGATAGACAAGTGCTTTCCTGAGGGTTATGAGGGCAGGAGAGGGGGAGAAGAGCGGAGGAGGACTAAAAAATCTCACGACACTGCCCCGTCAACCTATCTCGTCTTTCAACGAAATTATCGTCCGCGTCTATTTTCGGTCCTTAATATCCCGCACCCCCTCCCCCCTGCTTTTGATTCAGTTGAAGGATTATCAATGGGCCGCTTCCGCTATCGCATAGATGTGCCAGGTATTACATTAAGATTTCGTTGTTTTTTTAAGGATGCATAATGGACTTCATGCTTAGGCTATAGTGGCGCTAAAATTATTGAGATATTCGGAGGTATCACCCCGTTGACATATTTGAGTCGTGATTGAGAGGGCATATAATAATATTTTCTCGTTTCATTTTAACTAGTTTCAATTTATTACAAATCTAATGGTTGAAATAATTGACGTATGGAACCTGTCGAAGGTTAAATATATCCGTGCACCCTGTGAATCATTTGTCAGTCATGTTGGCAGTCACGTGGAGGCAAGAGAAAACTATTCATTGAATCACCTTTCGTGTCAATGCCACAGAATTCTTTTACTATTTTTAAAGGTTGGCTTTTAAGTTATCATTATCAAAAAACCAATGCCCTCATAACAGAGGCATTAGTGGAGACGCCAAGTTCGCACAAATGTATTCATGCTGTATATTCTGTTATTCGTACCAACGTTATTATCATTGTCGAAATCGATACAATTTCCGATTCCCTCCGAAATAAAACTTAATTTCTCCCTTTTTTTCGCCAAAAAAAAAACAAAATTTGTATTAGGCTTCCAGTTTCCGCAATTGTAAATCATCCCCTATCTCCGTTCTTCCGCCCGCAAATCGTTTTCCCACGGTCCCCGCGCGTCGCTGCAAGCTGTTACTTCTCCATCTTCAGCGCGGGCAGATGGTGAAAACTTGATCGAGGTATAAATCGTACGTAGGTGCAACGTGGCGATTATTTGTCTGCTAATTTTGACAAGGTTGCGTCAATACATTTAGCACCCCGTCTCATCGCGTCTTAATTTTACCGCCTCCTTCTCACACGATCCTCTCACCACATTCGCGCGCAATCGGAGCTGCCATCGCCACTTTCATTACTTTTACAGTTACTTTTTTCGCTTTTCGCCACTTGAACTCCCTAGTTCGCGGCCATCCTTTGTCGCCCCATCCCACTTTCTCCCATCTACGCGCATTTCTCTCACCTTCGCCATAAGACTTCACTTCTCACTCCCCCAATTCTTCACATTTTCATCAGTGTACATCGTTCCCACTCGGCTGTACTACTTCCGAGATGGAACCTTTTGGTCGCCGGGCCCACCACAGATCATTTAATTGTTTTTACGAAATTCACAGGACAGTTTAAGAGTTTAATTAGATGTCAATGTATATTCAATTAGATTGCAGCTCTCTCACCATTTTGAAAAAGTTGAAACGTTTCCGGTGAGGGAAACAATGCGAAATGACTGATTAATGGTATTCATCAATTGTGAATGGATAAGAGTTATTCATTTGTCTATTTTCCATCTCGATATTGACCAATTTCTTAACTTTTGCAAGTCAAACCCTTACATTCGGTGTTTTTTTTTATATTCAATGCTTACCCGTTTTCTTTTTCATTAATACCTAAGCCGTTATTCATCGTTAGGAAAAATAACGAGGTTTTGAACAAGCTGTTTCATTCCCAATAGGATTTTTCGGTAGCAGTAAATTCCTTACCGGTTTGTTTTTCATTCATCCTGTTCCTTGAGATTCGACTTTCTTATAATCCTATGAATTTGACCTTTCTTCGGATATGTCTCCAAATAATATAAATTAAGTATTTATTTTATTTTAATTAATATTAGTTATTACGGTCCATCTACAAACCATGACCATTTGATATTCGTTTACCTTGTGCCCCGCATTTTTGTATAAGAGGGTAGCCTGAAACGTTTCCGACCTAACAAATAAATGCGACATTTTTTCTTCAAGTTCATTTTTATTTTCCAACATAGTGTCCTTTTAAGTCACTACACTTTTATTGCGACGCTCTAGCTTTTTTTTAACCATTTAACCTTGTAGCTCAAGGCTTCAAACTCATTCTCCGAACTGAAGTGTAAGATCATTGTCTCAATCCACCTGTCTTCTCGGTTATTTTCTGTAGAAATATAATGAAAATGATTGCCCTCATTAAAGAGGTGTGAGGTAAATGTAATGAAATTTGACCACATTTATTAAACGCAGCATATATCTGAGGTCCAACATGGAGTAAGTTAAAGTTCAGAGATAATGAGGTAGACTTTCAGTCTTCGCGAGAGAATAACCAAGGTATTGGTAAGGTACTCAAACTAACTTTTGGCATCAAGAAAATTATTTGGACCCACATCACAGTGGAAAATTAGGCTTCCCAATAAGAACGCAGACAAATATTATGAATTGAACTACTTGTTCCACCTTCACATATTTCGTGTCATGTACCACATTAATTATCATTAAAAGACCTTGCTTGAATCTATCTTTCTTTTTTCCCGATCGCTACAGAACTGCATACGCACAATTCAAAGGCACCCTATGTGCAACAGGTACATGTGGTGGCCTGTAAAGTATGATGTAGATGTAATTGTTTGCATGTTTCGAGCGTTTCCCAATTTTCTTTTAATAAAAAAAACCTCAATTGAAATATTTCCTAATGGTCTTTCTAAATTCTTGAGGAACCCTTAAACCCATCACAAAATTTTCCCATAGGAAAGATGCAAAGCCTCGACACACCTCTCCGGAGATTTTGGATCCTGCTCCTTCCATTCTCATTCGCGTTTCCTCGCTGTCTTTTGCATCTCTATCCTTTCCTCCTGCCCTTTATCCTTTTTTGTTTCTGTAGCTCTCCCCTCTCAATTTCCTTTTTTTCTTCCTCGCTCGCCTTTTTTCCCCCCTCACCGCCTTGAGCCTAAAGCTCTCCTCCGCCCACGATTCCCTCTTCGTTCTCCGTGCTGCTGTTACTCTCCTCGCCTCTGGCATTCCTCTCTTTTTCACTCCCTCCGCCCTCTGCCCTATCTCCCCCTTTCCCCCTCCACCCACCACGTCACCCACCCACCTCTCCCATTCCACCCACACTCTCTCTTATGTTCTTTCGCGTTCACCTCGCCCATGAATGCCTAATGGCCCAGCCACCTGCCTCGTTTCTCTTAACTCCCCCACACACTTCACCAAAGAAACTAAAAAGAACAAAATATTACGTTTAGATATATTTATATATTTATTTCCCCCAAAGTAAAAAAGAAAAGGAATCGAAGTTGGATTGAAAACTTTCAACTTTATACCATAGGTCGCACAGCTTGCAAACAGCTCCTTCCCTCTCCATCCCGCACACCAAAAATTAAGTAAAATAAAGTGAATTTAATGTTATTATTTGCCCAGAGATACATTTATACATGTCTCAAGGTAACTTATATGAATTTTCGAAGGGTATTGACCACATATTGAGGACGAAAACAGGGTTTTTGATGAAAAGGAATGTAATAACGAAATCTCGTACCATCACACTTCTCGCCGGGAGCCAAAATCTTTCCCAGGACTCGTCACTCATGATAGGCGAGAAATCCATTTACAGGTGCTAATATCAAGTGGACTTGTAAGGAATCCATTCCAGTGTGTCAGGAAAACTTCCTGGTTTTTTCTATATGCGTGCAATGGATCCCCTGTGGGACAAGATTTATATATATTTCTCTTTGTTCATTCCGTTCGGAATAGATAATAAGCCAATTTACCCAGTTCCTATGTTAAGTACTAGGTAATATGGCGCGTACAACCTTGGGAAATCTGAGTCCTATATTTGACATTAGCCGTATATATACATTTTTCGATAATCAACAGCCTAGTTTGGTGCATCTTGGGTTACCTCTGAATGCTCAATTTCACTCAAGGCAAGATATCTAGTTCTATTCAATCACGCTTTTGAATACGGCGATATTTGGCTAATTGATGAGTATGTTGAACATAAATGAAACAGTGGAAATACCCTGTAACTTAATATGCCGACGTAAAAACCGAAGGCCACCTTCTGAATGTGAAGAGTGCTAGTAAACTTTGAGGTTGGTGTCTCATGATATGATTGTTTTGCGTGGTTAACAAGGCGATTTTTGAGCTCTCCAAACTTAAAAAAAATTTTTAAATTTAATGGAAATACATTCCCATCAGTAGGAGTTCAAATATGTAATCATATAATTAGTGAATATAATGATGAACAATAATACATATCATTTATGTACAGTAAAACACATAATTAATAAAACATTAATAATGTTTTATTAATTATGTATTTTGGCGTGCAATTATACCGATTATACACGTTGGGGCGTGCAATTATACCGAAAGTTAGCAATCATCTGGAGCAAATCTGAATTCCAACCGACGAACGATAATATATACGATGGCGATCTGTCACCATAAATAGTAACCCAGAGCACATATTTGACTTAAACTAAAAGCATTTTCAGTTCCAAGCATAACGGCGGTAAAGACCTAGCCTCGAAATTTCGTTAATCCGTTGTTTTGTCTGCGGGCTATCTTTCTTATCTGTATTTTTTTTCTAAAACAGACGGGGCCGACGTGAATTCTCATTCATTCATTCACATGTGTTCAAATTTATAACAAATGGTTAAAACCCAACGAAAATGACTTTTTTGCTCAAAGCCAGGGCTGTAGGTGTTATCGTGTCGGAGGTATCAATTCTAGGAATCGTTAGGAAATTTGGCTCCAGTCCTTGAGCCAACCTACTAAATCCATCACACGCGACTGCCCTCTCTCTCTCACACACACACACCCTGTTGCGTCATCCGCCCTCGCCCGTAGCAGGCTAAAAACCCATTCTGTCAAACACCTTCCCCACAAAATGCCTACCGACCGCCATCCATCGCACCCACACATTCGCAGGGGCGCACACACAACACCGCCCCAATAAACGCCCCCCTCACTCTCCTTTCGCCCCCGCCGCGACTCTCTCGAGGGAAGGAAATGTCCTGGCTGCACGGCTGGTCCCAGCATTCTTGCGCTCACTCCTTGCCCTCCTTCCTGGGTTGACGAACTGACTGGACCTGTCACACATCCGCGAGCGCGACTTAAATCTCCCGCTTGTTTTACAAACTCTGGTCTTCGACTAATTTCGATAGAGTTAAATGATTAGGTCTCAAGACGGTCTTCGAAAAGAGTACTTATTTGAATGATTGGTCAATTTTTCATGGTCAACTCAAGTATTTAGAGTTCGTACCACACACATTTAATGAGTTAATATGTCATCGGACGGTAGTAACAAACAGCCCTTTGATGAAGAACTGATAAGATTTTAATTTTAAACTGACCATGAGTTCAATACTGAAATGTTGCATAGCCTGATTAGTGGTCAAGCTTACACATTCTAACTAGAAAAAGTGTAACTCATGTAATTAATGCTAACTTGGTAGCTATTTTAATAAGATGAAGTAATTGCTAAAAGTAAAAAAAAATCGAAGGCACATTAATCAGCCAGAAGATAAGCTACGCATGTACGTACACATGAATACTGTTCACTCTTCGACCTTACGAAAAGACAAAAATTCAACAACTCTAAACTAAGAATTGTTTTTACCAATTAAGTTCCCATTGATGATATTACTGAATATTATACGTGTTCCAACTTTGTACGTGAAATTCGAATTTAACGGTAGTTATAAACAAATTTTTTTGGAGCCCTGGTCATGAAAATATAAGGTTTATAATGGAATAAACACTGTGCTGCTAATAGCCTCTGAATTTAAAGGGATTATGTAGTCGACTCTTCCTACATTTTTAAAATTCCTTTTCATTGAAAGCAAATAACTGTTTCATTGACTTATCCATTAAAACCTGCTCCACTACACTGTACTGCGCACCCTTTCTTCTGACCGGTAGATTTTCTCGAGAAAAATTCAGAATTTATATCAGTTTAAATTATGAAAGCAATCGTATATTTTAAATCCAAATAACTGGCTATTATATTATTAGAATAGCTATGTTGTTATGTGACCTAGACACCCACTGAATCGAAAGTAGTTCCTACCTCATGAAGCATGAATGAATTACAATGACGCCTTAGTTTTTTTTTAAAATGGCCTTAACGGCTAGAAAACCTACAAATTAAATAACAAGATCACAGAGTGTACGCGACATGGTGTAAAACGTGGTTTTGAGGATCCTGAGATAGTGAAAGGAAGAATCTGATTTCGGACTAGAATTTGACCATATGAAGTCAAAGGGCTAAGGGTCAGTTACCCATTATCTAACTAACGGCTATTAAAAACACTTCGCCCAGGAGGAAATCCGCATAAAACTCGATGTACTCTGGTGGGTACACCTTTCAGCCTTGTTTATCACCGCGGCATTATCATTCATCGTCCTTACTCTTACCATCCTTTCGACTCATTTCTCCAATCCATCACCACCTGCTACCGCGCTCGTCCCTTCAGCCACACTGTCACTCCACCCACCCTTTCCCCATCCCCCACAACCGCTCCCGTTTATCCTTCTCACCGTCTTTTGGGAGAGAGCCCTCCCTTCTCCCAAAAACCCATCATGCCCCCCTATCCCTTACCCCTTTCTCTGCCTCCCTCTCTCTTCTTACCCAGCAGCGCAGGCATCCATCAGCCTTGTCATATCTGGCAGGCCATCGCAAGACCGCGGTATGCGACTGACTCCGTGTTCAAGGCGATTAGTTCCCAGCTATTTTCTTCAAACTTTTCTCGTCCTCTTTTCTTTTCCCTCCCTCTTCATCCCTCCTCTCGCCTACTCTCCCCAATCTCATCCCTTGATTAACAACCGAATTCATCCCGCCTGTATAGCCACGCGAGCCGATTCCGAGATTAGTATGCTCACTCCTTATCGAATGTTGGTGCTTCTTCAGGTAAGGGTTGAGTTACTTTTAATCCAACGCTGTAGGGTTCGTTTTCCCGACGAAAGTTTCAAGCTTCATCCAATCCCGCCTTTAAATACTGTTAAAATAATTTCTCCCGAAAGGCTTACCCGTCTGAATTAGCGTCCTCGCAATTGACGCATTAATTCTTTCAGAAGAATAAATTTAATTTAATAAATTGGCCTCAGTTGAACTAGTGCACACCGTGTACATATTCAAAAATTAATGTTATTCAATAGCGTTGAGCCATAACTGCAGCTAAACGCTGGAATATTTCGTGTCATTCTACTTGGTTGTAGGGCTTTTTCGGTAATTTCGATCAAGTCTCTCGCATCAAATTAGTTCAATCTTGACTCTCAGCAGCATTGAACACATGAAAGTTTTGCAAAAATGATTAAAACACAGCTGGTTTTGTTGGGTGAATCCTAAACTTAAGGAATTGGGGAATATTTTTGAATTCAACCCTCAACACGAAGAAATCCAGAAAAGAATTCGTATTTTTTTGTAATTTTATTTTTAAAAAATCTCTCTGTATCATATAAATTAGCCGCAATCACGAATTTTAAGATTTTATTTTGTAGCCTCGGACTTTCACCGAAAATTTATTATTGGAAAATGAAAACGCTACAGTTGCATTGCTTTTTTTCTCTTTTATTTATCATTCAACTCTCATTTTACGAAATGTTTTCCGTATATTCTATCTAACATGTTTTAAGATTACTTGATGATCAACATTGTGTTTCTTTGCGTAAAATCATGCATTCCCATATTTGTACGTAAAATCATCTTAAACTCCATTGAATGTCGCGGTATGGTGTCAAATTCTTCCATTGTTTTCAAATGTCCCAACTTTTTACATAATGACTTATTTAGTTATTTAATGTGCATTATTCTAGGTTTACCAGAGAGCTCTCTGCTTTTTGATGCTTATTAAAGTTTCTTCGGTTTCAATTCCCAGGACATGCTTCACAGCATAGCCACACGTAATCATGTATTACAAGTCAGATTTTTTTCAATTCCTATAGGATTCCAATGATACAACAGAGGAAAATTATGGAGGAGATTGACATTTTGAAGAGGAGTAAATTTTCGTGCGGAGAACCATGGCCGCTGGTGAGTGCTGATGATTTAGCTTTGGCCAGGTATGAGTACATGTCTAAATTTTGTATTAAGTAAACACAAAATTGAATTGAAGTTTCTAACTTTATTATGAAAATGTTAAGAGAGCTTAGCATTTGGATCAATTTGTATGGCATTTCACTCCTCTACTTGAGAATTTTTCCATTTCGTCCCAGTGTGTTGAACATGACGTACTTTTTTTCATGTCCTTCGAATTTTCCGAAGCATTCTTGTTTATCCCCAACCCTGTTCCACAGGCTCCTCAGCCTGTTCGAAACCCCTCCAGTGATACCTTTATCAGCAGTACCTCGGCGGGTACTTATCTTCTATCGCCCCACTTCTTACCATTTCTCCCTCGCTCTCTCCAAACCCTCAAGACCTGCCTCCTCTCGAGAGCTCCCCTCAGCCGTTATCTTGCTCACCTTTTCCTTTGCGTGCTCCCTCTCAACCGATTCTCCTTAATGCCTCCAAATCCAACCCGCTCGCTTTCCCAGCCCCAATCGAGTGTGTCCGCTCCCGGCCCACCCCAGACCACCTCACCCCTTAAGCCTCCCACTCAACAAATGCCAGCCGTCTTCCGTCGTGGATTACTCCTAGAAGTATCTGCGGATGACGTAATTTTATGAAATGAGATGGATTCGAGTCACGTGACAGCCTGTAACAACGAGGAGGATTGGTATTTTAAGGAACCGAAAAAGATTCACATTTTTTTTTTAAAGAACAGTGCATTCATAATCTTCGATGAGCTGAGCATTAACAGAGAGTAGCCAACATAATCAATTCCTCTAGTTTAACTTGAAAACAAAAGTGCTTAAGTTTACGTGTACCCGTATAGTATGTGCATCAGTGGGTGTCAATAGGTGAGGCAACTGAAGTAATTTTTCACCCGAGAGTTGGAATTTAAACTTGAGATGCGTTGATTTATTGGAAGCGAGGGGAACGGTTGGAAAGTAACTCAAAACGAGTATCGATATTAATTTTTTTCTTATCGTCGATCCATGGGTAAACATTGCCAAGCGGACGTATAGCTCCGTTTTAATCGCACTTCAACCATCTCACACTTGGAATCGACCAATCACTGGAATTCCACTTTCCAAACTCGGAGTGGGGTTTAGGAGTTTGGTGAATGTGAATTTTTCAGTAATACCAGGTTACTATCTAGCGTGCTGTTCGGAAAGCACACCATGGAAGGTTAAACAGGTTGTATGTTGAGATTCAGAATAATAATGCAAATCCAAATCTGAGTTCCAATCAACAATTCCCCTACTTCCTGTAATTCCAAATCCGCTAAACACTAATGATGGGAATTCCTTTTACTAATGGAATAATACCACGGAATTAAACCCGAAGGTTGGTTTCATAGGTACACCTGAGTACACCTGAGTGTGAAGCCCACACGTGACCGAGACCATGAGTGTGAAATCCACACGTTAGAGTCGCGGGGACATTTTCTTTCCCAGTGCCGCCTGTGGTTTTACTCCTTCGTGCATAAGATACTGGTAGAATCATCTTTCCTACAGCATGGAATATTTACTATTTTCCGTGCAGTATCACTATTATTAACCCAGGCACGAGCAAACAAGAAAAAATCTATAATTTAAATAAGATATTGAAACATAACTGAGATTTTGTGCCCAGTTATCGTGGTGTCATAAAGTGTAATGCGAAAAAAATCTCCGATTCATTTCTTTGGTGTCGCATAACGACAACACTTTTCCAAACGGTCGCTATATCACTTAATTAATGCTGTTTCGAGAAAAATCATTTTTGAAGTATTTCGCAAAGTTTTCATCTCAATTTTGTTATTCCGTGTAAAACTTGTTCGACTGCCAACTGTAGCATTTATACTAAAATCCCAAGTCCATTCCATCTCCATACATGAGTTGTGTTTGAGAAGGCGCCGTGGGTGAGAGTAACTCGTTTCAAAATATTGATTCTTGAAATATAAAAGCTGAAACCTACCTAGCGGTCCCAGAAAATGATGCAACGGCATACGTCATTGGTCGCTTCATCCTAATGACTTTTACTGTTGTCATCAGTACTTCAATTCGAAGATTGATTGAATGCAAATCTCCTCTCTTCTTCTAAATCTTCTACTTCTTGAAAGGTCTTCTTTTCAACATGCTTGAACTTCTTTTCTTGTTCGGTGCGTTTCGCCTTATCGTGCAGTATTCCTTTCCATTTTTCTTTCTACTATGGATTATTACGCATTAGGATATGACTCCAACATCTTCAGTGTAGAGGTGTGCCCAATCCATTTGGTTGTCTCTTTCTCCTCTACTCTTTCTTCTGTATTTCTAATTCTCTCTGTACCCATGATCTGATAATAAGATCCGAATAAAAAATTGGGATTTGCGAAAAGAGTGCTAGGTAAATGCGACGAAAAGGTGAAAGAACGATGTTTCCTTGCCTTGGTCAGGCCCCACCTAGAGTATGCTGCCAGTATATGGGATCCTCATAATATAAATTTGATTTCGGAATTAGATCCGAGCTCAGCGGAGGGGGGCTAGATTTGTCAAACATTGTTATGACCAACTCAGCAGCGTATCCACTTTGCTAGACAATTTAGGTTGGGATTCTCTTACACAGCGGCGTTTCCAATATAGATTAAACTTATTAAAAACATTTAAAGATGGGCCCTTTTCCGATGACATCAAGGATATAATACGAACCCCAACGTATTACGGTCGAAGGGATCACGAATATAAGACTAGAGTGATAGACTGCAAGACTGGCATGTTTAAAATGTCATTTTTTCCAAGAACGATAAGGGACCAGAATGCTTGTAGCCGAAATTCCCCAGGACTTAGTTCATTACAATAAGTATTAACGTACAGGTTAGGGACTGCGCGAGGATATGTATACATGTGTGTATGTATGTATGTATATTTATGTATGTGTATATATTTTTTAAAATGAATATGGATATATATTTTTTTCTAACAGGTTCCCCCCACCTTTCCTCACCTAACCCCCAACCTCCTCAACCCTTACCTTTCCCTCATGGTGCTACACTCCCTGCCACACACCTTTTTGGTGGCTCGCTCGACCATTGTAAAATGCATAATCAGTAACCATACTGAATTAAAAAGAAGACATCATGTATCTCGCTAGGCTATCAGTTACAGTGGGAGTATATAATTTAGTTGTAACGCAATTTAGTCATAACGCATGTTAGCCACTGGCAGCAAAATTTGAAAGAAGAAATTTCGATCAGATTACTAATTTATCCGTTCTTCCCTTGTTTGACACAACCGGAAGGAGAGAAATGCCAACTAATTACAATGTCTCTAATAAAAATGTTTCTTTATCCCTTTCATCATGACGCTAATTAGTTAAATGTTGGCGCTTCCATGAAACCACAGCATCATTATCCTTTATTACGGCTTACATATATTCTAATAAAATCCACCACACGTCCCCTGTTCTTTCAATGTAAATTGGCAAGACACAGTCGCGAGTGCGAACATTTGTTTCTTTGAGTACAACTGTTTGCAATTATAGTATATCCCATCAGTAACCACATTAATGAAAATAATTACCGCTTCCTTTAGTAGCATTTGAAAGTCTCATCGTAACTTCCGTGAAGATCGGGATGGTGCGGTGGCCGACGCACAAATGAACTTACAGGGTTCGTCCGGAAAATAAGTTTATGATGCTCATTGTCTTTTTTGACAAAAGGGGAGTCGTCCACTACGAATTTGTACCTGAACGACAAACTGTAAATGCTGCATTTTACGCCCAAGTGCTCGACAGGCTTCGAAAACGAGTCGCCCGCGTCCGGCCAGCGATCAACCGTATGACTGACAACCTGAGCGACAATGCGCCGTCTCACACCGCGCTTGTCGTGTCGGACTTCTTGGCCAAGCACGGCGTGGCAACGCTGCCGCACCCGCCCTACAGCCCGGACTTGGCACCACCGGACTTCTTTCTGTTCCCGAAGATAAAGAGGAGTTTGTAAGGAACGCGATACGGGACTTTGGACGCCGTCAAAGAGGCCGTGACGACGTGTCTTCGAGAGGTTCCCGATGATGCCTTCGCGGGAGCGTTCCAGGAATGGGAACGCCGCTGGAACAAGTGTATGGACTCACAAGGGTCCTATTTTGAGGAATATTAGCTTAAGATATGTAAAAGTGTAATAATTTTTTTTCCTGAGCTCAGTACACTTATTTTCCGGACGAACCCTGTAGTTTTCGGTCGCCTCCTCTAAAACTACTACGTAACTTCCGTGAGTGCTAAAGAAGTTTTTCACGTAAAATCCTCCAACAACACGGTGTGCTGCTGATACTGTAGAGCGTATTGCCGTCTTCCTTCGTTTTTATCATTGAAGACAGCGTTCGCATTCCTTGGGTAGGGAGGTATAAATGATTGCATATAATGCTATTATGAGAAAGTTTTGACAGGAGTTTTATTTTTGCAAAACAATAATGTTTTTTTCCAGCGCGTCATTAGCTACGCCCCCACCTTGGAGTGTCGAGGAAAGAGCCGCTGGTGTAGGTGACATTTGGACGTTTAATCGTCTCAAAATGACGCTCCATCTAGCCATTTTAGACGCATTTGACATCCACACCGCAGTCGTTGTGCAAGGCTTTTAAAAACCTATGGCTTGCGACCTTACAGGGTCACAGCGGGGGAGTTTCCTCCTCATACTCAAACGGAGGCTCACGACTAATCCCTCTTCTTCTGCTTCCCGTGGCATTACACGGGTGGACAAACACAGATTCCTTCTTCCTTTTTTTTTCTTTCTGAGACGGCGATAGTTCTGCTCACTCTGCTTGACAACTAACATAGGCGGTGGTCCCCAAGGATTTCAAAGAAATGAAACATGTAACGGTCTGATCGATGGCAGGCTAGTGTTTTGTGCTCACGGGCTGTCAAATTTTAGTCCCCACAAGCGTAAAATTTACTTGACAGGAAATGCTCGAACGCATGATTGGGGATGAGTGGTTTGAAGAAATAGAGAACCTTGATTTGTTTTATTCTCGTCTTATTGTCTGCGTACGTACGTGTGTCAGAGGTTACAGGGAATTTACTTACAAATCTGGGGTCACGCTGGAGCAAATCTTTCGAGTCACGAAAATATGTTAACGGTAGTGTTTTCGTGAATTTGAAAGCATTTCAATTTTAGTTATCATACACAATGATCATATATACAAGAATTGAAATTAAGTGCACGTTTTGGTTCTTTTCATAAACATTACTTGGCGCCAATCCTTATTACTAGACAGAAATAATTTAAGGCTAATCTGTTGTCCCGATAGGTATCTCTCGATAGAATATTGCTCCTTATGTTTCCAGTATTAATTACCATACATCTACACCAACCTTCTCACTTTACCTCAGTTAAGGTCTGTGAATTTTAAAATCTTACAAAATATTTTCGGATAATTTGCTTGAAAAAACAAAATTTCTTTCAAAAAATAAAGAAACACAATGTATACATTCACTGTTCTTTATTATTGTACGACTAGTTTCAACGCTTCGGGGTCACCATCAGGTACTAAAGGTAAATAAAGAACAGCGGATGTATACATTGTATTTCTTTATTTAATGAACATGAACTTCCACAAAGTTGACCTTAAAACAATATAAAGCACAAATATTTCTTTCAGTCTTTCGTATGAAGAGATTTTAATGAGGGGTTTTTATTACTGTTGTGGTCTCGGTTACTTTACCTTTACTTTACTATTTTATTCTAGAGATGGAATAGCTTCTTATTTTCAATGAGAGAAAAAAAATGTAATCCCTCGTGCCATGTTGCAATGTTTTCATCCGTTTTTATTACCGGACTTGGTAGAAATTTATAAAATAATCGAAGTATTATCTCATTAGATTATTTCATGTATATTTGCAGATACGTACAGATGTCTTGCGTTGGCGTTAGCACTCATCCAATTATCAGGCGAAATATAAAGCATTTTCGTCGCGAAAGGCATTATCAGCGTTCTCAGGTATTCTTGAATTGCGGACTTCTGCGTAAATATAGGTGTAAGGAAATATTATTTTGGATCACCCCTAAAATATTCTGTTTTTCATTTTCTCTCGTGAAGTTCTCACACATTGTAACACAAAACGAGAATTCAATCGCTGGATAGATTCTTTTTTTTATGAATGTAGAAAATTTTATGAGTTAAAAATTTAGTATTATCTGTTTAACGTGTGGGCATGTCATTTTCTTCCACTTAAATCCTGTGGTTTTTTTTTGCTGAGAGGAATGAAAACAGGAATGCAGTAGATTCACGGATCCCATAACCTGGTGGTCATTTAAGCGAGCTGATGTTTCTTAAGGTTTTATGGTGTCAATATTCCAGAAACAACCTCCACCGATATAGCTTCCGTGTGCGGTTGCTAATGACGCCAGATGGCGAGGGGCGTCCCTCTCCCACACGAACGTCCGCCCGCCGGCATTCAGGAAATGAAACTCGCATTTGAAATTTTTCTCTAATTAACGAGAAACCCTATCACAAATCACTCCAGCCATTTTACGATTTACCGCAGCCTGAGCAGTTTTGATTTCATTGCACTCCTTCTGCATCACAAAGCCCTCCATTATCTTAGAGCAAAAAAAATATGACTACTAGCGATACCTCTAGTTTACGTGAACCGTGTAGTACTTCTCAATAATTATTATGAATTATGAAGCGTTATGAGTAATGCGTTAAAGTACCATATATTACTTCTCAAAGCCTTAGTTGATTATCGTGAACTCATTTTTGTTATTCAGATTATCCAGATCTTTACAAGAAATCATTCAAGCCCTGCACTCACGAGAATATCTTCCTGCGGAAGAATAAATCAGCGATGGGGATTAGAGTTAAGAATATGGCTAGGCTATTAACTCTACTGTCTTAATTAAAATACCTTGTATATTAACAGATGAAATTTCAGTAACTGCCCCTAGTGTATGATCTTAGGAGCTACCCCATCGTAAAATAACTACATATTTCGATAAAAACCAGTCTTTCAACGACGAATTAATAGCAAAATGTGATAGTTTTTTAACCATCATGCTCGTTCCAGATTAGGACAAAGAATTAGTGTTATATTAATGAAGCAATCGTTCTATCCTTATTCTGGAGTATTTACGAGTGTATAAATTTAGTAATTTTGAATGAATTGTATATTTTGACTTTTCAGTATCCAATATTATGATTATATCCAATACAACAGTCGTAATATAAATATTGCAAGAATTATTAATTAATTCTAACCTCTTCAAAATACTATATTTATCAAAGTGAAGTTTTAAAATACTTCGGTTAACCTTTTGCAAAATTTTCTAGCCTTTATAATCAATTCCATTCCCCATCCCATTCCTACTCTATACGCAATAGAGATTACGTACATAGTTAAAATTAAAAGGCTATCTTAAAAGTATGCATTTTTCATAGGCTGAAAGATATTTTCCATTGAACATAATACATAGGTTATGTTTAAGTTTGAAAATTGTCTCTATATGGTGGATATTGACATTCACCAAAGTTGTTGGTAAATTTCAAAATAATTAAAGGTACTTTATCAATATTTGACCGGCGAATTTTAATATTCATCACGAGGCGTTAGTGACGACATGGTGGGCAACTTCTCTGGAGAGAGTTGCTATTTCAGTTTACATGTTTAAATTTTATACGTGATACGTGGTAAAAATGACACTGTTTCCTTGTAACCAATTCTTTATAATTCGATATTAAACAACGACTCGTGGTATATGTAAACATTCACTGGTAAATGTCTCTTTTTGATCAAATGGTATGAATTTGATGGGAATGTACTAATATTCCTGTTGACTTTCAAGATTTACCGCTAATATTCGACTTTCACCTCAGTTCTAACCTTACCCGTAACACATTCGCATACCTACGAGGAGATTCGCAATCATGCTAAAACTCTTAATGCAGTTCCTCGTTAAAAAATAGTCATTCGCTGCTATTCTCTGCGTCATTCAACGAAAGACAATGTGCAAATTGTATTTATCATTTATTGAAGTTTTTAGACGTGTAAAATGAAATTTAGCAAACGTGAAAAGGAAAATTAATTAAATACAGAGATATATGCACTGTGTATGTTACTTGCAGTTTTGAATGCCTGTCATAGTTTTCTTTAAAAGTAAAATAGCTCTCCAAATTTGAACAAATGGTAAAATTTCCTTCCTTAAACATAGTATATATTTTCCCTGAGACTCGATAAAACGTTTGATTTGCGCCAAAGTTATGTTGATACGGCGGAACGTATAATTCCAATGCATAAATCATCGGTCTGACAACGTTTTCGGATGATTAAGTGTACAATCATGAAGACAATATGTTAATTTTTATCGCCCCTACAGTGGTCTAAGAAAAGTGCTATAAGATAAAGGTGTCATGAGGCAAAAGTATCCAGTTTGTATCAACACCATGTTAGTAATATTTATCAAACCATTGTCAGTTAAATATAAATTGTGAATATTTAACGCTAGTTTCCTCTAATCAATATAAGGGTAAGCAATTGTTTTGGGTAAGGCTTTTCTTGAAACCACACAGCATGGAGCCCAGGATAATTATGGTTATCCAAGTATTGGATGATTATTTATATTTTCATAAAAATCATCTTTTAATAACCTTGTTAGTCTTTCAACATAAAGCTGTCAATAGCCAAATCCTGCCTCAATAAAATTATCACCTAGATGTTCACATAATTCCCCTGAATTACTTTTTCAATTTCTGAAGGCACTGAGAATGCTTATGTACTGATTCCTCTTTATTATTTCCCAAACCACTATGAAAGCGATACTTTGGCATCGACTTTGTCTTCATTGACCCCGCAGTTCCTCAGATATGTTGGAACAACAAGTGACGACTGAAATACACTATTTAAAATATACGCTGTTAAATACAATTAATACAAGTAAACTCAAATGGACACCGAGTCAATTATAATGTTATCCAGCGGAAAATAATATTTTGGCTTTTTAGTGAAATAAAGAGCAGGGCTCGATGCACAAAAAGTGAATTTTTGGATGGAAAGATCGCAGTGGATTGCAAAACAAAAGGAAAATAATTTTCATTCATAAGTTATGCTAAAGTCGAAAAAATATAACAGTTTGATGAACGCAAAAAGAAAAAAAATGGATCCCTAATCATTACGCAAGTACGCAAGAATGTACCAACGAAGATATGCAATTTGACGCTTCGAGAAGATGGGATTCGATGTTCGTGCGGTGGAACGCTAGATCACGCATTAATTCGGGAGACTAGATTGAAAACTCGTGCAAAATACGAGAACACCTTAAGTGCTCAGTCGACGCGGACTTCTGTTTTTTCTTTGCTCTCACCCCATGTCTCCACTAAAATGCGGTCTACTTTCTCCCTCTCACCTCAATGTCGCTCCCCAAGTGTGCGGCAGTCTCTCGGAAACAATTGCCAAGTCACTGGCGGCACAAGGCAGATGAGTTGGAAGACGGGCGGAGAAGAAGGAATCAGGTATTGGGACGACGACGGGGAAAGGAGCTTAAAAAAAAAGAGGTCCAGAGGCTATACACAAACAGCTCTTTATAGGGATAAGTATCTACGTGGGTGAACCGATTTACAATTCAATGATCCTTTCCCCTTCCAGGCCACGCCAGCTCAATGGCGTACTTAATCGAGGAAAACAGCTGACCTCCGCAACGCGGTCGCGATGGCAACAGCTGGCGGAAGCTGCCGGCACGTTTAACTCTTCAGCGGACACGCGCGCACACTTTTATCGGCTAATGCCTCTTCGGGAATGCGAGCCTACTTTCTCGTTTTTCCCCGAATGCAAGAGCGCGATAGCGGAATTGCATATCCAACTTGGAGGAGGACCTTTTTGGGAAGTGCGTCCGTCGTGTTGAGGGTGAGAGAGTAATGGAGGAGCGAGAGAGAGAGAAGGGATCAGACGGGTGAGAGTGGAGTTGCGCGCCTTTTGTTGTTGTTGTTTCTTATGCGGTCCTCAATCCTTCCTGAATCCACTGATACAGACAAATTATTGCTTGAATATCTTTAATGCCTACAAAGAAGACATGGTGTACCTTTTTAAGCCAGCGCGTCACCAAAAAAGAACACGCCGTTTGGAGTGGGCTAAGTGTCACGACCGGTGTGCTTGGCCAGTAGTAAATTGCGAACATGAAATAGAAAGTATTTTTCAGGTGGCTTAGAAGTAATGCCCACCATTCTCTTTTGTGTATTTTTAGGTTCGCGGCTTTGTCACCATGAATGGGAAGTATCCATTTAGCTCAGTCATAAAGCAGCGTTTCATTGCCAGTTTTTCTTCTAGGAAACGTCGGTGAAAAATGTTCCAGTATAAATCAGGTGTTATTCTGTATTTTAAAAAAGAATTATGCTTTGTACTCAGGATACCTTATACTTATCCATGTTTAATATGAAGTTAAAATTCTGACCCCAGCACAATTGCGAGGGGATCAACAGCTTATATTTTTATTTCAGCCTGTGGAAAATAAAAAAATAAATAAGAGAGGAGGGTAATGTACAAAACTGAAATTAAAATTTACAAAAAAAAATAAAACCATACACAACTGACACATTTGATTATGAACACTAAATTTTTTCTGTGGTTACATAAGTAACATGCTGTTGAAGAAATATTGATAATTTGACCCCCTAATTAGATTGAAGAAGTTGACATTCAGCTTTCCTTTCGTGCTAAAAATCGAAAAGCAATGTTTTTTATTATTACTCCTCCTTGTCCAACCCAGTCACGTAAATTATTACTATTAATCAACGTACTCAACACGCATTTCCACCGATCGAAAATTTGTGAGGAGTGAATCAAAACACGCTTTGGGATTTTTAGGCAGTATAATCGATAGCCCCTGCACGCGATCGGCAAGCTAATGAATAATGGAGAGTATGGGCAATTTACACGTAAGAACACTCTGCTTGGCCCATTTTAAAGAAAGTTTGGAAGGCGTTTTTATAATGTAATAATTCGATAATTGGGGAAATTTTGCTGCGTCGCTCGATATTCTGGGAGAGCCATTGGAAAAGTCCCGGATGACAGAGAGTGGGGAGGGAGACGCTTTGGAACTCGACCGCATGCGAAGACAAAATTGCGAGTGGAAAAAAAATGAAGGGTAAGGAGGGAAAAATTTACGCAAACCTCCAGTCTCCTCCTTTTTCTTACCTCAATATTCAGACCGCTTTTGGGTCCCCTCCACTTCGCATCGTCAACCTCCTTCCTCCCTTCACCCCAACCCGCCTCCTCCCGCCCCCATTCTCCGGCCCCACCCACACCCCCTCCACCCACCCAGCCTCTTTCTTTTAACTCCCTTTGGCGGACCCAGGACCTTCAGACGGTGCCATCGTCCGAAGCAAGACCCTGCAATTACACACTTTGCGAGTTTCGCTCCCTTCAGCCCTCCCACCTCTCCCTACCCTCGCGTCTCTCTCTCTCTCTCTCTCTCTCTCTCTGCCGAACCCTCGCAGGCGCAACCCGTTTCCGAAAAAACCCTCCCCGCTTTGCTCTCCAAAGTTCTTTCGCCCCCTCCCCCCCCCCGATCTCCCAGCCCCAAAAAGTGAAGGGTGAGGGTGGGGAAGATGATGCCGAGAGGGAAGGTACCCGCGGGAGATATCCCTTCCCCCTTTCTCCACCCCGCTCGTCTCCCACTCTCAGATAGTGACGGGGCTCGGTGCGGCGGCCGTGGAGGGATTGTGTTGTAGGTGGAGGAATGGCGGAGGTAGGAAAGGGGGAATTTTTCGGGTGGAGGGAGAGTGGGGGAAGTAAATGCCCCCAAAAACGGCGAAAAGAGACCAAGATTACGGGTTGAGCAGCAGGTCTTTTTCCCCGTCTCTCTCTTTTTTTTTCTGCGAGGCCCCTCGTCAAAAATTGTGGGTGAGTTGCAGGGCCAAGGCTCGACACACGTTTTGAAAGAGGGAAAATAAAATAAGAGTTACCGCTCCCAAACCACACACATGAACACACACGCACACGAGCGAGCGTGCATTTACGCTAAATAAAAGCGACCAACCCACCCCCCCACACCATCCCCCACAGCTAGCACACGCGGAAACAGACAAATTGCGACACACTTCGGCCGTCGCAGGCCATTCGAGACTTTTTTTTTCAAGACATTAACTCTCTTACGGTAATATGAGCGTTAACAATGAATAGGAATCGCGGTTGATGGTTATCTCATCGCAGACAATGCATTAAAATGGAATAATAGTTGCTCAGAGCGCTCTGTTTATGACACAAGAAGATAGGAACCTACCGAAGCAGACCTTTATCCCTGTTACACGAAGGTGAGAAAGGGCTAAGATTTCGCAGATACTTTCTTCTCTTAGAAAGGGATCAGTTCTCTCTTGGGTGCTAAAGCATTTACGGGCGAACATTTTCTTGAGGCTATTAAAGAATACACGTGATGCAAACGGAATAATAATTGCATGGTTTATGGTTATCATTCTTTCCTCCGACTGCGAATGCGACGAATTGATCTCATAAAAGTCATATTATGCCACTCAAGAGTTGAGCACCAATTTCTTTTATATTCCGACAAGGACGTATGTGATTCTGTCTCTATCGCTTGACCGGTCAGCTCCTGTTCTTTCAATGTCTAAATACTTAACCTGTTACTTTCGAACTGTGGCCTACTCTCTATATCATTGGCAAAAATATTTAATATTGACTCTTGTGTAAAATGAATGCTCATTCCAGATATGTCAGCCATTTAACTGTTCTTTCGATTACATTTAGCATCCCTTAAAAATAATTAGTGAATGTATCAAAAAATTCTCAACTAGCGAAACAAAACTGTTTTCTATTTCTGTAAAAACCCAACTAGGGACAGATAATATTTTGTTTGCCTATTCATACACATGTATGACTCCAAAGTGAAAATCCTTGATAATTATTCATTTTTCATCAAAAATAATGTTGGAATATGAGTTTTTATTCTCATAAGCAACATGATTGCGTTAATGAGAGTAATTCGATGAAAATATGATATAAAACCGGTCATTAAAACAACAAGAACTAGAAATTACGAATAGCTATTGAATTAATGATAAAACGAATTGGAACAACATCACTTACTCCCTTTCTCTAGTCTAAAAAGTGTAAATTACTACTATTTTAACATGAGTTCAGTTTTATCGACAATCTTGATGAATTAAAATTGTTCGCGGGTTCTTGCTATTTGGTCCGAAGACAGATGATACATTCGAGATTTAAAAAATATGCGTAACATTATAAAGCAGTTAAAACGGTCGATAATTTCCAAAATTTTCGTCGGGAAAGATTTTATTCGACATCTACCTCTTGAAAGAAATTATGATATTAGAGGCAATCACGATGACTCAGCCCGTCTTCCTGACTTTTCTCTCTCATATAAGCATTTCCTCTCTTCATCTCCCTCAGCAAACCTTCCGACTCCACGCGTCAATCCTCAGTCCCCAACCCACCGCCGTTCACGGACTCAAATTGAGGTGGTCTCCGGTTAAAAACCTTCGGTAATTAGTAGTATCCTGGACGTTCAGCACCAAAAGTACTCCCTCGGTGACCCCGTGATTACAAGCTTAATGATTAGTGGACAACGGAGCGGGGTCTTTCGAAAGTGCTATCGAGAGGAGATATTCGCCTTAGATGTCTGGGGGAGATCCCCTCATTCCGAAGCGGCGTCTGTCTTTTTTTTCGTGAGTTGCGAGGGATGCAATCATGAAAAGAGCGGGTAAGGAGTGTCTTGGCTAGAGAGTTGGCCGTTTAGAAAACCTTAAAGAATTGCACGTTCAGGAACGTGGGCCAATGTTTGAGGTGAAGGAGTCAAGTGATGCTGGCGTTGCGGAGAGAAATATTTACTCCCACAGCGTTCTCTTCACGTGGTGAACGATGGTCACGCCTACTTTATCAAGTCTTCCCTTCTCCTTTGTTATCCTCGGGTTGCCACGCCTACGAGATAAAAGGCTACGAGCTACTGAGCTGGAGCCCCTCCGAGATTCATCGAGGAAGTGCAACGTACCTATACTACGTTGGACTTCGTGGTTGTATTTATCGCCGGTTGCAATCGCATTTCTTGGCCAATTGTGCTCATCCAATCTCTCCTCAACAGGAAATCTCCATTACTATGTAGTCCCAAGTGAAGTGAATTGACAAAAGACGACCTACGAAGGCGTTTGGCAGTACAGCTGAACCTATGATGAACATCATTGTTTTATTTGAGAGATGGTTGAGGCCGATACTTTGTGGAAATCCATTTGTAAAGCACGAAGAAAGAATCAAGTATTCGGCGTTTCAACAGGAAAGCGAATTTAGTCGAAACAATAAATTCTTTTCGGTGGAAACGCAAAAACTTTGATTCTTCCTTCGTGCTTTACCAATGTTTTACTTGACTCTTCTTTAAAGTTTGGAAAATTTGGATTAAAACTACCGGAATGTTCCTAAAACTGTGCTTCAATGACTGCTTAAAGCATTTGTATGCAGTAAGGATATGTGAGAATCGTTTTCTTAAACATTTTAAGTAATGTGTAATTTTACTAAGCAAAATTATTGCTGTTGGATCATATTACTCTGGAAAACATTTAACCGCGTTACAGCAATAAAGCATTGTTTCTGCTTGTGCTAATATTTCTTTCAGTGATATTTTTAATACATAAGCTAGTTATTTTCATTTCATATTTGACATTAATGCAATGGAGCAGGTGTTAGTGAACGTATTGACAAAAAATTTCACTTACAAAAAAGTCTCCATTCCAAAGCTTGGAAAATAATTACATATTAACATGATTACAATACTTAATAATTAATTATACATAAAATTAACATAGTATATATAGTATGAAAATAATAATTTCTAATAATCCTCGTGCATATTTACTGAAGACAAACGTTGGTTTATAGTTATATGATCAGGAAGTTTTGTCAGGTCACTATAACAATATGATATTCTAGTGAATTTTAATTGGTATCAACAACATGATCGTAAATAATTCAATTGTATCATCTTCTAAAACTTCAATCATTAGCATAAAATAATAGCAATGTAGTTTATTAACAATAATAAATTACCATTTAATTGCATTGATAAGGTTAATTATTAAAAGTGAAATCGATACATCAGAAACGCCGTTCAAACAAGTGTAATTTAGCTACACACATACTGATGTTGATAATTTAATTCAATTGCTGATGCAGCAGGTACCTAAACTTGCAGATTTGAGCGATTTCACTAAAAAATTATTTGGAGAGTGAACAAGGTCCTGTTTTATTGAAAACATACCATTAAATCTCTGGATGATTTCCCATCACTATTATGATTAATATGCTGCTTTTGGAATTATGGGCTTATTCATAACTATGAATTTAATTCTACTACAGTTTTCATTAAACAAATGGGCACATGTTCCAATCATTTTTTTTCGGTTGTTTAAGCTGGGTATATTATTCTGCTGAGAGAAGGTTACACTCCAGATAACTTATAACTTAGTGACTTAATTTCACAATAATCATTTCCAAATGGGATTTTTGAAATACATTGGTTATGTATTCAATTATATATTAGCAAGGTACTTAGCAATAAAATTGATTGCATTACTATAATAATCAAAAAGAAGTAATTACGTTGAGTGGGTAAGAGTGAGCAGCAGCTCTACGTACATAAAATATTTCAGGGGAAAGACACAATGATGCTTTTTAAGTTATGAAGTGCCCACCTCAAAACTACTTTACCAATCATAATCTGCATTTTTTACATCAGTCTTTTCAAGAAAAAGGAGTATGTTTTCGACCAATTTGTGTTATTGCTCAATTATTTACAACAAATATAAAAATGATTATGATTGTATTAAGAAAAATTTAATGCAATTGCTCCATTTGCCATTCTTGATATTTACAGTCTTCAAATATTTATAAAATCGCCATTAGTGAACGTCGAACAGAACATTGCTGAAGACCTTTTTCTTATATATCCCATGTTAAACATTTGAAGAACAAATATAGCAAATATTCATAATACAGTTTTTTTTAATTTAAGAGTGTTATCTTATCTGATTATTGGCTAACTAAGACATTTATCAATGAATAATTATTCCAATATTAATTCCATAAGGCAATGACTCCTTCTTACCGTGGAAGGTAAACTGGCCCAACCAGAATGCCGTAATGTTGAAAAAACACGGGTATCAACCTGAAGGTCGGTTTCGTAGGTAGTGAGAGGATCGATCTCATTCATTACTAATCTCGACGACGTGTGAGATTCACACATCAGGGAAGGAGGGGGGGCATTCCATTCCCTGTTCCGCCTATTAAATATCCCAGGAAGATCTAGTACTCTAAAAAAAGTCACACAATTAGGTGAAGCTAAGGGTTTTCAAAGAGGTCTCTGGGAATTGAACCATGACCCTCCGTTCAGCACCGCTTCATCTACTAAAACCATGGCTCTTTGCTGTAATTTTATGCGATAAAATTTCCAAATGCGATTCAGATTTAATATGAATTGAATGGTCCACTTAATTATTACAATTACAAAGGTCAAATATTGATAAAAGACAAACCGCCAGTTTGTGGTGTATAAAGATTGTTCCACGAGTGTTTGAGACAGAAAGGTAGGGAGAAATTCGGTTTCGAAGTTATTCTGTTCCCGGTAAAAATACAATGCGCATATGGTTTCCGCAGTCGCTTTTTGAATTGGATACGATTTTTCAATAATACGATAATTTCAACGATATTGAATCGCTCCACTGAATCCGAATCTATCAGTCAATAATGCATTGTAAAAATCTTAATAGTCAGATTGGGCACAAGGAGAGTTTATACTGATTAATAATGCCTATTTGAAATTTAATGGAATCTCCTGTAATCTATTGAACAAATTCTAGCCAGGTAAAGTGCGGATAATGAGTAATCAATTCCTGTTAAAATTTCAACTGAGTATATTCATTACCATGGATCAATGTCGTCTCTAAAATGTCATTACGTGCGGTTGGAGTGATAACTATGCGTTAATTTTACCTTTTCACCTGGGTATTTCGAATACTTGTACATTTATTGTAAGGAATCTTTTCGAACCTGTGCGGATTGCACCCTCTAAAATGGACTCACATTCTTGTCTAAAGCCGTTAACTTGGGAGGAATGCCGTTTTCTTCTGTTGAAGAAATGAGCGAGATCGAACATGAACCTGTTCGCTCTCATCACTTGAAATTGCGATCCTCTTCCTTCAACGTTGAACTTGATGTTTTCCTGCTGATTCCCACGTAGCGTTTCCACAAACTTTCATTTTTAGGAACGCGTGCGAAAACCCCTGACGTAGACCAGGTCAAGAGGAGGAAATAAAATAATCTCGCCGGAACGCAGAAAATTGGAGCCGGGAATGGGAGTTCCCTCGATATTCGCATCGAAACACGAGTGATATATGGCGATCCCGCATCCATCTCCCATCCCTTCTCGGTCACCCCCATCCCTCGGAACCCGCAGTGTCGTGCCCAAGGGGCAAAGGGAAGGGACGGGGGGAGGGGGGCCGGTGGAGTGCATCTGCGATAGTGCCCACTCGGGTGTGCAAGCGGCCTGACCAGCGGTGGGCGCGCCAGCGCGGTATGTGTAAAGACGGCGTTGTGGGCGGAGAGGGTCGGGGAAAATGAGCGCCCCCACGGGACGAGAGGGCCCTTTGGGTAGAGCCCGGACGAGGGATGCGCACTGACCGATTGACCTCCCGGATGTATCGCCCGTGGGCAGCCGGGGTGATGGCGCCGATGCCCGGCGCTGGTCAGTCAGCGGAAGGCGACGGAGGGTGAAAAGCAATCCCCCCTCCACCACTCGTGCCCGAGCTCGAATATAATTTTTTTCGTGTATTCCCACGCTTTACAAAAACTTCTAGGTATTCCATTCGCTAGGCCACCTGACTGACTCCCTTGTTTCGTTTCAACCACCAGATTTCCAGCCCAAAGTGTTTGAATACAGTGATTGTGGGAGTTAATTGCTGGTCCCGTGGAAATAAAATAGCCTGAATTTGTTGGGAGCGTTTTTCTGTTAGAATTACGTTCCTCGTGCGATATAGATTTTAGGAGGTCTCATAATAGTTGCCGGTAAGTTAACACGAAAGAGGGTTTAATATGAACCTTCGCAAGAAGGAAAAGAGTAGGGATTTACCCCGGGATTGCGAATTTTCGGAACTTGAGCTGCAATGTGCTGTTTAACCAATCAATCCAGCTTCATTTTGTTGTCAGGAGTGATGAACTAAGTTGGCCTTTATAAATCAATCAGATTTCCTTACTCACCACTCGTTTATTTGTTGGATATATTTTCTTTTATCCTTGGAATTTATAGCTAACACGGTTAATCGACTTAATTTTACCTTCGTAGCGGGTAAATGTTAATTTTTCCTGGTCAAATACATAGAAGAGACAAGGGAAGTCAGGAAACTGTGTCTATTTTACTATAGGCACATTTTCATATGAATTAATTGATTTTTTTAAAGTAACATTTAACGATTAAGCAAACTAGTTCCTCTACGGTTTGCATTATTAGATAAGTGGATTTACTAAATACCGACTAACTATATACTTCAGTAACTCCTTCATGTACTTTAAATTAGTACTCTTATTAATATCGTTAGTTCTCTCCCACGAATATGAACTGAAAGGTTAGGTTGAATATTGAAAATTATTTAACATCCTTGAAGCTTTCCAAAAATCATACTATGAACAATGTACGTGTACCAAATTAATTTGGAAGAGCACCGTTATCTAATGCTAATGGATGTTTCACTTCCCCATTTCTGCCCCGTTCATTAGTCTATTCCCATCCTCCTTATTTACCGATTACCTAATACACGCTTCCTCAAATCTTATTGGTCCTCAATCCAAGGACGGTTAATTCAGTCCTCCATTCGTTTCTCCTATCTGCTCGAATGTTCGTAATTGTTCGCATTTATGCATCACATCCTGTATCTTGTTCTACAGAACTTCCCGGTACGAAAATTAGCTGTCGTTATGACAAAATTAGTCTCAGACATAATTAACCGGTGTTTCCCGAAATTAAATTACGGTCCTTAGCCTAATCCGATATTTAATTGATTTCTCCGCCAATTCGAAAGTGATTTCAATCATACTGCATTTCAGAATTACGTGATGCAATTGGCCAATTTGTTTCCACTTAGAAAATAATTCTTCTCCGTCCTCCTGATTTTCGAACTCCTTCTCGTAACAATCTTGGCTGTACTCATGTTTCAACCGCACTTTCAAAAGCCTTTATTCTATGTATTTAAAATTATTACTTCTATTTTAGTAGCACTCAACGGCGGACTAGCGGACGGTGTAATCCACTTGAGGTGCTCTCCGCATATCATTCTAAGTAGTAATCGGAATACCACTGAAAAACCTGCCACTTCTGATATTCGAACCTGGTCTCTCGTGGTAGAAAACCAACACATTAGTCAGCGCACCATACCGATCCCCCACTAGCTGTATCTGGCTGGATATGTTCCTCAGTGCAACAATATCAGAGTGTAAAAATCTTTCGAGAGTAAAAATCTTGACTGGGATTCGTACCCGTATCCCTCGATGTCCGACCGAGTGCTTGAGCCAGGTAAGCTACCGAGGTGTTCTCTTAAGTTCTGCAATTTTTCTTCTAAAGTATAAACAGCCTTAAGCGTTTAAAGTTGGCTTAAACCTCGTGGACTGTGGCGCGTCGCGCATGATTACGAATGCCTGTGACATTGCATGTACGGTATTTCGTCACAAAATCTTGTTCCTTTAAAGCCCCCAAAATTTCATGGTCAAGACGAATAATTTTTACTCTCTAAAATTGTTGCATTGAATTGTATATTCGCGGGTGACTCCGTTAAAAGTTACTGTTGCGGCATCTCCCGCAGTTTCTTGGAATTTGGATATGTAGCTATTTATCTATCAGGAAGCGATACAATATTCGCCAAATAAAATTAAGTTTTCCTTACATTTCCTAGTCCATCTTCATCTTTTTAATAACTTGGACCATTTAGATGGGTTAGAAATACCTTCAGTGCATTCTGTATGCAGGCATTATTATATTACAATGGATGCAGTGTGGAATACTGCCACCAAAAGATCCCAAAAAAACATTTTCGACCATATTAGGAACAAATTTAATTCCAATACAGTCGCTAACATTCGAACTTAATGATATATCTGGACATGGAAGACAACTGCGTCCAGACATCCTGATTTGTGATCAATATCTGGATACCCTTATGGATAGATTCACACAGATTCACTTACATGTATATGAGGGAATGTGGTGGAAATTCATATAAATAACTGGGAAGATAAATAACTGGCCTAACAACTTTAACACTAGGCTAGCGTTCATCCAATTGAATTCAATTCACTTAATTGCAAATAGCTTATCACCTTTGGGCCATGTTTCTGCAAGAGAAAAGTTTGCAGCGATTTAAAAACACGTAATTATGGAAACTTCAATTGAAAAACTGTTACTTGATTCTAATGGGAATCGAGCTTGGTACCTTAAGTGTCCAATAGCTTAACTAAATTCTATTTTGATTCGAAAGTTTTGTGCTGTGTTTGTTTGTGTTGTGTTTATGAGTCTGATGAGGGTGATCCTGCTCACCCTCATCTCAAAGTTTGAGCATATAATGATAATTTCAATGTGTTCTCCTTTGAAATATTGTCACCATATGAAATTAATATTCCATTAAATTCAAGGAAAATATTTTGGGCCACCCGTAAACTCCGGAAAATGTTGTTGCACTCATAATACACTTCTCGAAATTTCTAATTTTCTCTTTCAAAAATCAATAAATAGACAGCAGGCAAACGTAGGTTATTAAAATTATTGAACTCAGACCTGCACAATAACCCTCTTCATCGGCCTATGCTACCACATACATGTAACCATTCATTGAATTCAATGATGCCAATATTTCAATTACATTTATAATGCTAATTTTATATATTGGAGTACAGCTGCTCCCCATAAATAAATAATAATGGGTGAAATTAATGAATAATTATTTTTATAGAATCCAAGACTCACAAAATAATCTCCACAAAATAAATATTATGGTAAATAAAACAGTTTCTGGCTTAAATTAGTGGAAAATCTTCATTGACAATTTGTTTAATTTTCAAATGTCAATACAATGGTATTCACACTGTTAAAGATACGGCAGAAAAAATATTCATCGAACCAACAAAGGTTCAAGAGGGATGGAAAATGTATAGTAGATCTCTATGGTGATGATATTAGACCTAAAAGTTTTGAGATTCTCATAGAAAAAGAACATGTCGTAGATGGAGATAATTTAGGCCCAGCCATACTTGATTGCGAGATAGAAAACGCATCCATTGAATTGAAAACAAGTAAGGCTGTGGGAATGGATAATATCTCCGCAGAGTTACTTTAGGGTCCATAAAAACAAAGAAGGAATAGTTTTTTATGGTTAATCCGTACAGAAGATTTCGTCAGATCCCATCCTGGAAAAGGGAAAGGCAGCCGTATATGAGGATAAAAGAACAATAAGTTCCATTTCGCTCCTAGATAAGGTGGCACTACTAGACAGGATAAGAATGTTGGACGAAATGAAAGGAGGTAACGAATCTGTGGAACTGAGGGACTGTTTAAATTTACATGTAGTTTGCTGTTATCGCCCGTTTGATTAGACGAAATGAAAAAATGTATTGATGTTTAGTCGGTGTCCATCCAAAACTAAGTTAACAATTATGAAGTACTTCATTATTTTTTAAGCGTTGGAATTAAAAATGTACGACAAGTGAAATTTATTTCGTCAATCACAATTTACCGCAGGAAAATATTTTTATTCCGCGGTTATCTCTGGTCTCATAACCATATAAGCCATTCATGAGAAGTTTGATTTCCACGGGACGAATCGTCAAACTTCATGTTACACTTTTACCTTAGGTGAGACTCTATCGTTGAGTTCCAGGTGACACATTGCCCACTTTATTTGTCCGACTGACAAATTTTAACTCCTTCATAGAAAGAGGAAAAATCTTCGCGCATGAAATATCGCCGTAATCAAAGGAATTGAATAAGGAAAAAAAAACTAAGTTTTATAAATGTAGTGGAATGAACCATCTACGGCTAACGTCAAACCACGACAGACTAAAAATAAAACACAAAAAGATAAATAACAAAACTTTTGACATTACATTTTGCTTAAGTCAACTGCAGATGAAGCATTTATCGGGGGTGAACTAACAAGGAATGCGAAGGGTGAACCAGGAAATGACACGCGTACATTTAATTATAAGAGCATAAAGAGATATTTGATATGATGATTAAGTTAAGTTCTGCTTCAAATAATTGCAAGAATTGTCCTTTACTGATATTTTTTACATTCGACGAAGGAATTTAAAAACAAAAAAATCAAAATTATGACTCCATAAACTCTTAATCGGTTTCTGGAATCCTTAAGAATGGGAATTCTCCTCAAAATTTATGGATTTAAAATATGGACTTATCATGACCGCCAACGTAAATCAGTGCCAAGATACAAGTGTGTGGTATCGTACTGTTCCAAAGGGTCAATTGTGATTTCTAATTTCGTACGCAGTTTAACACCAAAGTAATTTCTTACCAGGGAAAAAATGAAACGCTTTCTCAGGCAAGCCAGTCTCACGGGTGCAAAAATATCGTTCCGAAGAGATAATAAATTGCTTGGGGGAATCTATTCGACCATCAAATTGGACACTTTGACCCGTGTGATTGAGAAAAGTACGCCTTAGATTGATTGCCGTGGACAAGTTGGGTCAGATACGGAAGACCAAAACGCCCTCTCTCCCATCCCAGGGCACCCTCTCTCTCTCTCAGTTCTTACCTGTAAGGTCCCTTCTTACCTTTCCTGTGAGTTTCCCACACCCGCCTCTTTCCTACCCTCGTCTCTACGACCCAACCCCACAACCCGCCCACTCGCAAAAACACCCCTCCTCGGAAGGGGAGTGACATTCCGGCAGTGGTAACTCACTGCCACTCGCATGAATCAGTATCCCCACTTGTCTCATTCCCTCGTGAACCCTGAAATTTTTCTTCTTCCACGTCCTATTAAATCGGGAGCATGATCCCATTTTCCAGCTCTATTTACCTCTTCTCTTTCTTTCTCTAGTAATTCCGAAACCATGTTCCTCCAGTCTTCAACCTCCTCCTTTGTATCAGCTCTTGTCTACAATTCTCCTTACCTCAAGTGGTAGATGAAATCAAAAAATGTCCATGCAAGGACTCCATTGCGTGCCATATTCAATAAAATATCTGATCACGAACTCACAATTCCTGACACCCTGGAATATTGTAACATTTTAGCCGTGCAAAGGTCGAGGACTACTCGACACTCACATGGCTTTCTAAATTTTAGAATAAAGATGCGAATTGAATACTCATATTTTATTCGCTATTTAATATTGGCTATTCATCCTTGAAAACGCTTATGGTTTTATCATACTATTTTTTTCAGATTTGACTCAGACATAATATTTACCAGGAAATATATGTATATTACACAGACAGGTACATATAATACACAGACAGGTAGTGGTTACAAATTTTATTTTCTCAGTTTGGTGCCCATTATATCAAAAATTGCACACAATATAGTAGCAATAACTTGCATTAGAGACTTGTGGTTCGCCATTTTTTTCTTTTGAAGTATAAAGAATATTAATTGGTTAATCATTTTTATCAGTATGTCAATACTTAAGCATTTTGATTTACAATTTTTCGCGATGTGTGTACATATTATATTTCATTTATTCTGTTTCGAGAATGTGGATTCTGTGTGGATCAAACGCGCGCGCGCGTAAACACAAACATACATATGCATACATATATATATATATATATATATATATATATATATATATATATATATATATATATATATATATATATATATTTATTTATTTATTTAATATAGCACCTTTACGGCGTTCATCTACAGGTATGACGAATTGTTACAATCTTGACTAAAAAGTCTCCTCTAATCCATTACCATTGCTTCCATTCATTTATTCTTTCTATCTATTTATTGCTCTTCATTTATCCTAGCATCCCCCGCTACATACCCCTTGCGGTTGATTCTTTAGAACCGTAAAATTCGTACTTGTATGTCTCAGGTTATTAAAACGCTGTCCTCTCCCGAGTTCGATATAAGAAAGCCTAATACACTGCCTAATACACATTCAATCCTATTACACTGGTTTTTTCGATCCAAATCCACCAAAAACTTTTAAAGCATCACTAAGTGAACATCGATGTACTCGTAGTAGCTTCATTTTTGCCGTCATAAAACCTTATGATAACTGAAGACATTGAAAGGCTCTTTTTTTTCAAGTTTTGGAGAGGGAAAGTTTGAGTCATGGAATACAGCTCTTTACCGCTGGAAGGCAGCGAATATAAGAAGTCGGTTGGGTAAGTCCTAAGGGCACTGCCGCCTTTCAGCAGATGGCATATAATTGAGCGTCAGAATTATCACCACCAATTACCTCCCACAAAGACAGTTATTTAACCCGTCACAATCACCGCTGTATTTTGAATTACTCTGCGGAAACGCATATTTAAGCTTATCCAAACGTATTAGTACCCCACCATCTGCTACCACCAAATATTCGGCACGTTTGATTGCTTAAGATCTACAGAGCGTATGCACAAATTTATCTTCCTGCCGAATGCTCCGTTTCCTCCCCCAATATTTGCACCCCCTATACCTTTCCCCCCGCACTAATTCTAGGATTGGACAAAAGAATTCGATGAAAATGAATAGTGCGTCTTCGGGAATTCATAAAAAAATTGGGACTCTTGTTGAGTGGTGCGGAAAGAACACAGGAGGGCATCGCTCCACATGAAACGCATCGCAGATGTAATGAATGCCTCGGAGCTGAGAAAACAGAAGATACTGTAATGCAATAGGAGCGTTTCTTACTGTCAACCGCAGTGAAATGGTTGAGAAGGAAGGTATGTCAATCGTCATCCGGAGAAGGTTTCGTAAGTGGTTGGAATTAAGGGGTCTTCGAAGGGATATGTCTAGGAATCAGGGAGGAGGGGTTTGCTGTGATTTAGGGATCTTTTTTGGCGAGGCGCCCTAATCGCCAGGCAGGGGCGAGGGTTTGATGTGCCGAAGGAGGGGTGTTTTGTAGTCCTTGGTTTCTCGCCCACTTTGTCCGGGGCATCAATCTAAGGGGCACTCTTGTCAATCGCGCGGAGGAATGAGTCCCGATTGCTTGGTCAAATAGCTCCACGAGCACTTTATTAGTGCCGAAATGCTCTTGCCCCCGTGGAATCGTGACTGAGCATTTGGGCGTTCGTGAAGATCGTTTCTAGGGGGGGAAACTGCTCCGGTCCATTTTATCCTTATTGCAAATAGCATTTCAAATCAAATATCTATTTATATTATAGAAATTGTTTGCTAATAAGATGAAGTCACTGAACATTTGTGGTTCTATATTTTTCATTCAATGTTGTGGTTATTAGAGCTGAAACTAGAATGCAACGTTAAAAAATCCATTTTAGATCTCTAATTATTTAAGGTAAGGTAATCTATCAGTTAAGGTAGGTTTATGGATGGACACAACCACCTAATAAATATTTTGTGATTCCTAACAAAACCCAATCCGGCAACCTACTCTACATCAGGTCTCCCTTCATCTCTGTGTACTTCTTTCCTCCCTTCATCCCGTCCAATATCCCTATCCTGTCCCTACCCTTTCCTCGTTTGCCTAACATTCTCCCTTCTATTACCGTCTTTAACATCCCACTGCCGCTCAATACGCCTTTCATCCATTTTTCCTGCCTCCATAGGATTTCTCTCAACAAACCCCTCTCCTCACCCACCATCTCCAGTACTTCCTCATTTGTTTTCGTTTCGGTCCATTTCACCTTCTCCATTCTTCTCCACACCCACATTTCAAAGGCCTCCAATCTACGTCTATCCACCTGCTTCAGTGACCACGTTTCCGCGCTGTACATAGCCTACGCCCCATATCAGAGTTTTTACGAGTCTTGTCTTAACATCCCTACTCAACGTTCCCGTCATCAACTCCCTCCTCCTTGAGAAAGCCTCCTTGCCTAACGCAATTCTTCTCCTTAAGTCCCTACTACTTTGACCGTGTTGGTCCAAAACACTTCCGAGATACGTAAACTGTTCTACCTGCTCCATTTTTTCCCCTCCTATTTTAATGTTTAGCTTAGCCTTTCTCTTTCTGGAAAATCACATAACCTTCGTCTTATTAGCATTAATTCTCATCCCATATTGCACTGAATTTTCAATTCGCTCAACAATGCCTCTAATTATTACGGGAACTGAATTCAGGCAAGATGTCTTCAATATAGTACACCCTGAATCAACATAAGAATTACATTTTACGGTTTTTTACGAATGAACAAGTCAGTAGAAGTGTTTTTCATCTTCAGAAGGCGTAGGCGAACTGAACATTTTTTAACTTTCAACGGCTGCCGCTGACTCAACGATGGAGTCAAAGAAGCGAAACTTTTACAGCATATACGATACACATAGTTATAAAAATATATTATATAAAAGTACATGTTTGCATAATATATAAAACGAATGAAAAATATATGATCACTCCTTATGAAAAGCCCTGGTACATGTTCTTAACAGCATGATGAAGTAGAATAACTATACTCTCACATTTTAGCCAGTCCAATATTTTGTTTACGTTTTACATAAGTTTTCTTTGGGTTACCATTTATTTCTTCCTCCTTATTGTAATTTCTATGTAAACCACGTATGGTTTGAATGAATTTGATGGTAGGCGTGCAAATTGAGATATCTAGATTTTACGGAAGATTAGAAAGTATAAAACTTAGCCCTATACCGCACGTAACTAATTGAAAACCTGATCGGTTTTGATGTTTTCACATGCTGCTCTAGAAGAAAAATAGTGAGGAAGACTACTTGGAGCCTAATTCATAAGTATATTAACTTATTCCTAACAGTTGACTTATGTTGTGATGCTTTCTTAACTATTGCCATCCACGTGGTGGATCACGTCGCCCCACAGCGACTTACGACTTTCTACATATTTGACAATGCTGCATGCGTCATATGTCCATGGTCAGAACATTTTGTCACCCATTATGTGGTTTACTCACGATTTCATCATTACCATGAGTTTTCATTCCGAGGATTGGTTTGTAACAGTTCCTCAGACTATCCTGCCAACGTCTTCATTACCCTCAAAGTTCCTTGCACCGACATTCTCCATCACCCATTTCTTGTAGTCCATTCCTCGCTTTACTCTGTAATCTTTCCCCTCAATTCTCTTCAATCTTCAGCGAACTTCCATACCTCAGAATGTGTGCATTTAGTTTCCATCTTTTTCTTGTGAATTTCCTCCATTAAATACTATCCTCTCCCACAATTCGAAGTACTTCTACTTTTGTAACTATGATTATCCATTTCATTTTCATCATTCATCCGTAGTACCACATCTCCTTTGACTCCAATCTTCTTTTCTCTGCCTCCCTGTGTACATATTTCACATTTATAGAAGAGTAGACTCTATTATTAATCTTTAATGAATCGCTATCTTATTTCTGTATAGTTACTTTTTGCCAAGGTTATCGTTGATTAAAGATTTCGAGTTACAAAGGAGTGATGATTGCATTCAGGAACCTGAGTTGGGCTGATAGTGGGCTTCATTCAGCAATTTAATCAACAGTTAACCCCCGTTAAATAATAATAAATCTCAAAGGGTATAAAAGATAAATCTGAAGACCACATCTATTCTCTCCTCCCGCACCCCCATTACGGTGTAGCTCTTTCCATCTTAAACGTAACTTTCACGCGAACCATTTCTTATTCAAGAAGGTACTTTCATGTAATTTTTGTCAAATACGTAATAACAGAATCACTCACCAATAGCATGTACTTTACAAAGAATGTTTTCACGAAGCTAAGGAAATAAAGCTGGACCCTAAAGGGGTGATGAAACGTAAGAATCATGAATCGGTCTCATTTCTACCGCAACCTGTTCCAATAACAAATACTACCTTGATCAAAAAGTTCCCGGAATTAATTCAGAAAATTAAAAATACAAGTTTATTCATCTAAATCTATATTGTCCCCTTCAAAGTAATCCCCATCGACTGCAACACACTTATGCCAGCGCTTGATCCAATCCTCGAAACATTTTTTATATTCGGTTTTCGGTATGTCCATCAGTGCTTCCTGCGATTTTTCCATTACTTCCTCTCGGCTGCTAAAACGCGTTCCCCGTAATGGTTTTTTTTAACTCGATTGAACAGAAAGAAGTCACAGGGAGCCAAATCAGGTGAATTCGGTGGCTGTTGGATGGTATTTGTTGCATTTTTCGTCAAAAAATTACGAATAATGATAGCACTGTGCGACGGTCTCGACGCACTGTGCGACGATTTCTGGTCTCTTTCGGCGAATTGCTTCACGCAAACGTCTCATAACGCCCAAATAATACTCTTTGTTTACTGTCTGGCCTTCTGGCAAAAATTCATGATGCACTACACCGTTATAAACCATGAAAACCGTCAGCATTGCCTTCTTTTTTGACTGAAAACGACGTGGTTTTTTTGGTCTCGGCTCATTTGGTGAACGCCATTCACTTGCCTGATGTCTGGATTGCGTGTCGTACTCATAAACCCACGTCTCGTCTCCAGTAATGATCCTTTTGATGAATGTGGGATCGGATTCAGCCTCGCAAATCATGTCTTTTGCGACGTCAACACGGTCTCTTTTTTGCATGAAATTGAGGTCTTTTGGCACCAACTTTGCTGCTACACGACGGAAACCCAAATCATTAACCACAATGTCTTGGGCGGATCCATAGGCAATGTTCAAGTCCTCCGCTATTTCTCTGATGGTTAATTTGCGGTTATTGACCAACATTTCTTTTACTTTATCAATTTTTTCACCGACTTTCGATGTCGATGGTCTGCCACTGCGTTCATCATCTTCGATTGACTCACGACCACTTCTGAACCGCTCGTGCCACTGGTAAACGACCGTTTTTTTAGAGAATCGTTGCCGAAACACTTTTCCAACATTTCCAACGTCCGTGCGCCACTAAATCCGTTTTTTACGCAAAATTTAATACAAGTTCGTTGTTGCAAATTTAAATCCATTTCTGCAATTGTAAAAAATCGCCAACACACACAGAGATAGATGTACTCTTGGCTACGTAACTTTTGCAAATGTCAAGTTATGACACTAAGATTTAAAGGGAATATCAACAACAGATGTACCAATTTAACAAAAAAAAACAGAACTCAAATCGGAACGATGGGAGCGCCACACGGTGGTTATTCCGGGAACTTTTTGTTCAAGGTAGTATCTTAATAATCATGGGATTCTTTTCTTATTCCGGTATCGGCGCCCGGAATGATTTAAGCCTGTAAGCGATCAAACGTTCCTTTAAATCATGCCGGCGCCCATCCATGGAATATCTCTTATCTTTACATATCTTGCTCTACTAAACCTACCTAAACGTTTTCCTTGTACCAGTCACACCCACATCTCCCCGTGATATAATTTCATACCTCTCTTCACCCCTCTCCTTTTCTCCATGACATGAACCCAGTTGAAAATCCCCGTGCGGCACAGAACCCCCGGCAGAACGACAGGACGGCGAAAAGGAAGATTTCTTCGACCACGAGGGTCGGCTATAATTGCCCCCTTATGGATTTAATTGGGAGGGAGATGATGCGTAAATGAGGCAATAGTTTTTCCTTCTCTTTCTCTCTCTCTCTGAGAAAAGACGGCTCGGCGTTCGGCTAAGGCGAGAAATGGGTGTGGGAGATGGTTGGGTTTCAATGGTTTCACGAAAGAACGCGACATGGCGCCTTATGGTTTGTCGGTTGCGGAGGAAGAGAGGGGCGGTGGAGAGGGTAGAGAACGAAGCGAAACCCCTCGAGGCAACATTCGCGGACACACTTTAATGGTTGGTTTTCTATAGTCATTCCCCCATCGAGACCCCGTCCGCACTCCTTCCCGGCAAAGACCATCATTCCGTTCCTTCCACGGCGTTGTAGTCTCCGCGACGCCCCCGCTTCCCGCCCTAACTCCCCCTCCGTCGCCCCTCCACCCTCCCTACTCACTCCCGCCACCATACCTGCGCTTCGGCTCCACGCCGCCTCGCGTCCTCCCTTCGGGGTAAATAACTCCCTACCTCCGTAACCTTCCCCTTTCCGAGGATCCTCTTACACGACCCTTTCCAGTCAGACCGACAAAAATCTCCACCCACTATACCATTAGAGGAGTCTGGAGACACCCCTTATATTGTGCGCCGTGAGTAGGAAACCTCCGAACTCGGTCATTTGAAGTATGGCGCCCCTCCGGGGTATTCGGAATTTTTAGGGAAGGGTATCCGTCTCCGGTCCTCCATCGCCTCCCCCCCCCGCTGCGTTCCCCCTCGGCCGCCTATCTCTCTCGGAGCCTCCCGCCCACGCCTTTCCCTGCCCCTCCGCCCAAGTGCTTCGTTTGATCAGAGCATACAGTTTAGGCAACCTAGTTCAGGTATTGCTACTTTCCACCAGCCTACCAGGGAAATTTTTAAAGTGAAAAATTCCTGTTTCAACATGTGAACGTACTTAAAACTTGATAATTCTAATCATAAAGCATTATTTGTTATATTTAAACCAAAATTATGGGCATAGTCATACTAGACGTGTATCAATTCATTCGTGAAATTTAATTGTGTGCGGGTAAATTCCCTTTTTAAATTTTATTACTCTAGCTGAAAAAATTGAATCGATATGCAAGTCGATATGAGGTTTTAATTAAAATATAATTTCTTGTACTTTTTCGAGTATTACTAATTTTTCCTCTTCGTTAACAATATGTGTATTATAATTATTTAATCAAAAATAATACATTGTATGTACTCTTACCAGTGTTACCTGCATATCAAAAAACTGTAAATATAAGCAGAAATCACTCACCGTTTTTACAGTTCTTGAAGAACTGTAAAAACACATTGCAGCATTTGATTAGTAAGTATGAAAAAAATTAATGAGCTTAGACTCAATATTCAATCACAATTATTCACTACGAGTAAATTCTTTATGGTTCTCCATGAACTTCAATTTAGATCATCGATATCCCGTCGGTGTAAACCCTAGGTAAATAAAAAGAATGTATATAAAGTTTGGCCAATAATGGCCCGTTCTATTTTCATATTTAATTTATGCTAGGCATATCACAAAAATATGCCAAGCATAAGTTAAATTCACACATTATGTTCCAGTAACTAAGTTGATTCCTCAGACCCAGGCGAAGGAATTTCCCAGTCACATTTTGCTTCTGCACAGGGTTTGAGTAACAATCGCATTGAATTCGATATTATGCATTCATTTCATTAAGCTCAATCAGTTTCTCCGAATATCATTCTATCATTTTGGTTGGGTAAATATTTGCCATATCAATGATGACATTAGTTGAGTTTCTCTTAATATGCGCTGCAGAGAGAACAAGTTTTACATATCGATTTATCACGGAGGCATTCCTACAAGAAGGATGGTTCTCCCACTTTCACATAACTTCTATCCCAACTCTCTTCATTCCACCGAGCTATTTTTCTTTTCTCCTTATCCTTCGCCTTCCCAAATTTCATTTTCACTCTCCAGGAAGTCTCTGCGAGAGACATCACTTTCTTTCCACCTTTTTTATGATGTAGCTAAGTACATGTGACATCAGTAGAAAACGAATCTTCTGATACTCAGTAACCCTTAACATATAATTGTTTAAATTAATGTGCATTCAATTGGTGGAATTTCATTTCAAATGAATAGGAAATACGTTTGACCGACAACTTAAATATATTCATTGTTTCAATGTCGGATACTGAATATTAAACGAAACAAGCGCACAAGGGAAGTTATATTTCCTGAAATTGTTTCATTTTTAATGACAACATTTTTGGCTCTCCGTTGGCGATCCGTTTAGTGATTTTAAATGTTATGCAATCCACTTTAACTACTAGTAGGCACAAACTCAAAACCCTATTTGTTAATCCAAATCTTAATTGGATAGGAAAAATTTGATCATTAGAGGCAAATTTTCGTGATAAAACCATATGGTGTGCGGAATTCACCGAGTTAGGGTAGCGGAATCAACTCTTGTGGTGCACGGGGATATCACAAGTTCGAGTACCTATATTATCATTAAGCTTCGGTGCAGCAGTGAGTGTCCGGGGATATCATACAGTTTCGGTCTCTGGGCCTTCCGACAACCGTTTAACCCACTAAGTTCCCAGTCCACCCCAGGGACAAATATGAGACCTTAGATTCCGCTCCCTGCTTATTAAGGAAAGGAATAAAATATGCGCTTTCGTTGGCAGGCCTTCAGACGCGCGCCTTCCTCCCACACGCTCCCTCTCCCCTCTTCCATCATTCAGTCGCAATAAATTCGACCTCGCACGGACTGCTCATTTAACCACTCTTTCATTCCGGGGCCTCGGGGCGCGGCGGAGGAAAGAAGCCGGAGCATTCCTTCGGCGCGAAGGGGTTCTCGGAAAGACAAGTTTACTCGCTTTCCTCATAATCTCGGTCTTTTGTCCTTTGGGGATGCGAGCGCTCTTCTTTTTATTCCTCGCCTTCTTCCCGCGTGCCCTAATTCGCTGAAATTATTGTGAAATGGTGAAATGGTTTTTTTCTGGGAAGGCTATTGAAATGCATGACTCTCATTTTGCGATTCCTAGTCAGAGTCTTCAGTGCCAAAAGACATTAGTTTGCTTTCGTGACTTAGTTTGCACGACGCTGGTACATAACACGTCACCTTCGTAATTGCATAAACATTTTAAAGATACCTTCTTCAATGCCAATATTCTACGTTATCTTAATCAATATGCTACGATCAGTGTGTCCTCTCTTTAAAAGAAGTGAATATGTCATTGCCATCGTGTTTGATTTTTTTTTATCATTCAAGTCTGTCGGAGTGGGTCAATGTATATTTTTTTGTGTGAGCGATTATTGTGTTTATGAACATATGGATGGTAGCCACAGAACGTAATTTTGCACAAAACCTTAATAATTTTGTTTATTGCTGACAAAAGTATGCGGACATATGAGATGAATATAAACGTTCCCTTGTGTTTAATCTTCCTTGCTTCAGTTTTAGAGGCATTAAATTAGTGAATGACGAAAAGAAGCAGAAATGTTTCCTAGATGGGCCATGAAATAGCTAAAATCGAAGGGTATTGTATTGTAGGATAATTCAAAACTAAAATTTGTTAGAAAGGGATAAAAATGAAAATATTGGTCGAATTACAACTCATTGAAAGCCAGAGGGCATATTTTTTTGTCTAGTTCCGGGAAGGGTCGGAAACACGAGCACGGAAAAAAATTCAAAACGGTCCAAATCTTTTCCCTTTTTCTTGAGTAATCACGCCTCAATCGCCACCCTTGAATAACGCCAACCGATCCCTGTCCCTAAACTGTAAAATGTTAAGGGGCTAATTTAACGATGGGGAACGCAAGCCCTTGCGATTTGAAAGGAATCCAGGCGGCAGTGTGCTCGATACCATGGAATCCTAAATTACCCCCCCCCCCACCTGCTGGGACGCACGACGAAGCATAATATGAATTCTTACGAAGCTTCCAAGTCACGACCACCATTTGAGCCCATGCCTTTCTACCCGCCCAAAATATCCCCTGTCTCCAAAAGCAACCGTCCTGGCGGCACGCGACCTTAGGCGTCGCATTATCAAAATGGCTCCAGTGCCTTAAGAGCCTCGGAAAAAGAATGCAATCATTCCTCACCATTCCGCCCTATTCCCCCTAAGCAGTGAAAGCAAACGCTCTCTCTCCCCGGTGAATAGACTTGACGACCACTCTGAAAACCATCCGCAAACACTGTAAAGGTCTCATTCCCCTTTCCTTTACCATTGGCTAGCCTAAAGGGAAATTTTCTCCGCCAGTATGAAGTTGCGTTCTGTGCCAAAAGACATGCAGGCCACCCATCGCCTAATTTCGGCAATCGGCACGCAATCTCCTGTTTTCAACACTGAAATTCACATCCTCAGGGTGTGTTGATTTCTTGTACTTGATATTTCTCTGGATAAATTAGATCTTAGCCAATTTTTTACCTCTACAAAAATTAATCCAAAGGAAATTTTCAATTTGGAGCACGTTATGTGCGAAGTAATTGCCAAAAGTATAAAGTAAAAGAGTATGTGTTCCCCTTTTTATACTTTGAAGTAATATTATCCTTATGTTTCACCAAATCTTTTAGAAGTTTTTGCGAACCATGACGAAAGCTCCGCGAGTCATTGTTGTGTTTCAGTAAATGACATTCGTTACTTCTGTTAATTTTATATACATTTTACGTTTTATGACGAAATATAAATAAAAGTAATGATTTTTTTCTTAAAAAAATTTTTTTTTAAATAGTCAACGTGAAATTTAAGGCAAGTTCAATAAATAAATAGGAATGTCAAATGAAAGAGCTATTGACGTATATTAAGGTATAAATGATTGGATGGGGAGAGATAGGAAGGGATGCCTGTTGCATGCTAACATCTGGATTAGAAGACTGAAGAATTAAGGTATGGAGGAGATATTCACAAGGCGAGGTCGTTTGTGCCATTTATGATAGGAAGGCAGTTTAGTAGTGTTTTTCATGGAACTGAGAAGGAGGTCTAAGAAACCTGGACTAGATAGTCCAGTTTTCTGCCACGGACTACTTCCGATGAATATAGACAATATTCACTACTGCCACAAGTTCCCTTCCGATAAAATCAACACCACCTTTTTTCAATATATTCGGAGGTAATGCACTAACCATGTTATCCATGAAGCATAAACTCGGAGTTATTGCCGGCATATAATCAAAAGAGGCAAATAGTACCTAACATACCACAAGGATGAGAGATAGGGACTACCTTATTTCTAATATAAGTTGACGACATGAATTCCCAAAGAAACGATGACCATAACGTAGATTGATTTATAGAGCCACAAAGTAATGTGTAGGCAAGTAAAGGGGATAGCAAATATTGGATTCCCCTTCATGTGGTGCAGAAAACTCTCAGATTGGCTTCCTGAATATTCATTAGAGGTAAGTCTTAGTATATACACACCATTAATTGTTGAGGTTAAAGATTTAAGGGAAGAATTTATTCACGTAACTCGGGACGTGCACATACTTAGATGCTGTTCATCTCCATTTAGGTGCGCAACAATGGAGAACGTGCTGTTCGGCCTTAACAGAACTTGTCCCCATTAGTCGCGTCGGATTGTAGGATCATTTTATGACAAATAAAAGTAAATTGCCAATTCCCAATGGCTAGACAATAAGAATATCCGAAACGTAGAACTTTCAATAACGATTTCACCGAAATCCATCGGTGAAATTGTTATTTTAAGAATAAGATTTACAATGTAAATTATTTCCGCTAGATTTAAAAATAATTGCTGAGAGAAGAAGCAATTGTGGCTGCTTTTCAGAGAAACTCGGATCGAAGTCACGCCACTCGTGAAGAGGAATTATTATTTTTTCAAGAGAAAGCTACAGTACTTTTAAAACCGATTTAATCATTAGAGTTATGCATTTATCATCTGCAGATAAGACCACACAGGAAAACAAGAGAAAAAGATAGGTGTATATACTCGTTTTTCCCTTGCGCACTTCGTGATCACAACGAAATCGGGGTTATGAAAACACCTCATGCAATTTTGTCACGCCTCGACATCAACCATTTATTCTTTTTGAATAAAATTAATATTTTTTTTCAAAATTGCATAAGGAAAAACATGCTGCGCCGTAAAATCCCTTGTCACACGTTCGCGTGGCAACTGGTGGGATATAATATGGATTTATTTGTGCCAAATGATCCAAATGTTTTACTTCCCATTCAGCTGACACAGTTGCGCACTTGAATACCAAAACACTGAAGCACCAATCATGAAAAATCCGCCTCGGGCTCATTAGAAGTACACGTGCTGATTTCTGAGGATACGAAAAAGTTATTGCTTTTTTAATCGGAGAAGTCCTAATGAGTTCATAAACGGGGTAATGACACTGGGCATTCAAAGTTCAGATTGAAATAATACCTTGGCGCACTTAAGTACTATAAAAGTTAAAGTAATTTTGGGAATATCTGAGAAATGATACGCGGCAGAGGATAAGGCATTGTTTAATTTATCCTGGCTCAGACCTTAGTCTAGATCCTAGGGATCAAATCTACAGCCGAATTGATGTCTGCGGTCTATAAGCCGTATTTTTATGGGTTCCAGAACTACAATTTTTACATAATGTAATAATTTCAGTCCCTCGATAGGATATCACAGGAGTCCCAATAGCCGCATCAGCTCCCATGAAAAGAGCCACCATTCATTTCTACGCTGTTAATTCCAAACCACACCAGTTTCATGAAATCGTACCAATATGATAAAAATAGATAAAACTATTATAGAAACCATCGGGCGACAGTTATTGAAGCTCAGAAAACACATGAAAAGGACGAAAAACGTGGTTCCAACGTTTCGGCAGTCCGTAAGCCTTCGTCTTTGGAAATCGAGGAGCACCAAAAAGTTTGAAACCTCATGTGAGTATCCTTTTCATGTGTTTTCTGTGTTAAAATACTTGCCTTCTGAGAGATATATAACTATGATATCCTTAACCATCTTAATTTTCAAGTGCTCCCTTCCAAATTAGGCGAATAAAGTAAATGTCATGACTTGAAAGGTGTCATAAAAATACATTTTTGCACAAGTTTTTCGAGACACAACAGGAGAAAGATTAATTTTTCCAATAAATACTTATTTAATTCTCTGCAACTCAATAAGAAAAGATGAAAGTGCAAGCAGCCATTCCAGAATTTTAAGATTGAGCATGTAGCCAACTACGATATGTTGTTATTAATTTTTTAATGCTGTCTTCGTTTAAAAACAGGTTCGAGTGATCACTTATGATCTGCCAAAGATGAATTTATGATCCAATATTTCAATTGCTTAGTCTATTTATTACTATATCATGATGAATGAACACGGAGTACGTTAAAATTCGGTATTCAGTTCAAACCTATCATTGGCGCATCCTTGGCATGACCTTTCATTTGAATAAATATCCAGAGTGATTCCCCGTGAATAATTCTAAACTCGCGGGGAGAAGAAGTCCTAAAGCATTCTTATTCATCGTTCTCGCGTCATTTTCCTAATAGAGGATCAAACATACCAGGAAGACATTCAAAAACAGTAGCCGCGGCGCCACCGGACTGCGCGGCCGCTCCCTGAACTGCGACCACGTACTTCGTCTTCTGTACGTGACGAGAATTCATCCGATCCGATCTTCAATTTTTTCCCGACTGCCTCCCCGTCATCTCCGCCCAATCGCCTCCCCATTCTCAGCCTCCTCATCTCCCGCCCTCCTCCACCAAGCTTCTTATATTCGCCTCCTCCTCCTGCACTACTTTCATTCACGCACGCACATTTGCTCTCATCTCTCCACGGTTTACATCCCTCACTCTACACCTCTCCGCCCTCTTCCCTCTCTCTATTTTATCTCCCGCTCTCTTTATCGCCTTTTTTGTACCCACTTTCGGTACCATTCTCTCCCGCCCACGAGAGGAGAGGCGACTCGCCCCTGACCAAGAAGAGATGGTGTGCGCCTTGAGTCGGTCGGTACATGCGAAGGCGTTGAAGGCGAGGACGGAGATTGGGATTGTGCGATTGCCGGCTGTAAGAGGGATGTCTCGCTCCGCGTGAAATTCCCCGCCTCTTTTCGCAAAGTCTTTCTAATTGTGGCACCCCTGCAAAAGGAATATGGGTATCGTGTCTCGGTACGAAGGCTATAAGGCTTAGTTGAAATTCCAGTTTGATGAATTTCTTAAAAAACCACAAATTTCTTAATTTATCAAATGCAAAGATTTTCTGGATGTCTTCTGTTAAACCTTACTATTTACTTGGAGGTTTGTATCATCAGCACAACTAGGATGAAGACTATGTATTCACTGTGAAACTGCGAAATATTGATAAATAAGTATAACCGAGGTGACTGGATGGCATATATAAAGGCTGTTAACAAGTTTAGCAAGGGATTTTATCGTTGGAGTAAAGTACCGTGCAGAGATAGCTTTTGGACAGTCGTAGAAAAATATCCTTAAAGTTATGAACTTAATTGTAATAGCGAAATAGTTCATCATTACGAAAATAATTGATTAACTGCAGCAGATATCATTAAACATTCAAAAAACTCTAGGGATTCATTAATTCGGTAGTTTTACGCGACATACATCGCGCGTCTTGTATGTTGAAATAAGAGATAATTCCACCTATTTTGAATGCAACACCAAGCGTAATCTTCATCACGGTTAAATACCGACGTGTAGCCTAGAAACACATATTAAACGTAAATCAGTGACTAGAAAAATTGTCTGCTCAATATAATATAAATCCCAATATTTCGCTAGGCTTTAGCAGCTAATGTTTGTTTGGCCTCCCAATAATTCACTCGAGAGGATTGAAGGAGTTATTCAGATAGTTAGTCATTGAAGTTTCCAATATGAAACAGTGCCGAATCCCTGGATTCGATTGATATACCGTTTCTCCAGTTACAGTTAGTAGTGCTTTTATGTTCTCTGGAGGAAATTTGAAAATGTGCAGTGTTTAAACTTCAGGAACATTCAAACTTGAAATTATTTACTCATTCTTTCCTGTGCATTTTATTGCAATAATAATATTGAAAATCATGCAAGGGTTAAATGTTTTTGAATGAATTTATGGTGGCCTCACAATTTGGTGTATTAGGCATTCGTCAAGTTTTCGCGAAAGTCGCAACCCGTTTAAATTGCATACTTTCATAACGATGCAACAATTCAACTCACAAAAACATCACAACTCTTTGTTTGCCAAATTCACGTGAAAATAATTTGCCGCACCAATATTTCTCCATGCTTTGGTGCGTGAATCTTATTCGTATCTCTTTTTTAGTGATGCAGTTTTCTTGATCTGGGTAGATTTATGTAGTTGTTGAATTTTTTAGTTTTTGGAAATTGTTACTACAAGTTAATAATTTTTATTTACATTGTAAATTGGTTCCGGGGTCCATCGAGTGTTTACGTTCCTCACGCTTACAACAGCAAACTAATCATTAGGAGGATATACTTGTGCATGAGTAAAAAAGAATTATAAACTTATGGGTTGAAAACTTCTTTTTCTCATGTAACAAACGTTGAATAAAAAGAATAAGGAATGCAAAAAACTACAATCGTAAGATTTATGGGATAATTAAACAAGAAAAAGCAACCCGCGATTCGCACCGCAGTCCTTTCTCGGTAGGAATGCTCAGTCCCACATTTTACAGTGGAAAATCTAATGAACAAAGATCATTGTCTAATCCATATGCGTGCTGTGGCCACAAATATAACAGATTGAAAGACACGAACGGACATGTTGCAAGCTATCGGGCTTCTCAAACGGCAGAAGCACAGAAAGACAGGAATAACAACTACATGAGAGTCGTTGATGCAAGAGATTTGAACGAGTGTCTTGAGGACAGGGACAACGCAGATGTGTGCAGATACGGAAATAATGTAGGGAGAGCCGTGGAGGCAGGGGATGGGGGCGGGCATGTCTGAAAGGTGGGGCGGTCATCCCTCCACTCCCCTGCCCTTATGCCGCCCTTACGACCGAGAACAACTACGGGACCTTTCTTTCTCCGCCCTCTTAATTAAGTTCCCCGAATCACCGCCGCCCCACCCCCACATACTCTTATGCACCCACCCGCCTCCTCTTTGTATTCCTCTGGGGCAAAAGTGGTGCCTGGGGTTGGCGAAGGAGAGCGGGAGAGTCGGGAGGGTTGGTCGTGGAGGGAAATTTTTTCCAGGGCGCTCGGGTCGTTCGCAGGAGAGACTGGAGTGAGGGTATGAGGATGCGGGAGTGGGGCATGGCAGAGCGTGCCCCTCCCGTGGCGCCTCCTCCTCCTCCTCTTCCTCCACCAATAACCCCCCCGGGGGCTTCCCCCACCCACAAAGTGATGCGGAAATCGAGGGGGTAACAATTATGCGTTCCGGTATCAAAACGATTTGAATAAGCGTCCCGACCATTTCGGGGGATAGCCCTCGCGTGCGCGTGAGTCAAGAAATCCATTCTGCTGCCTCGCACGGCCCATTAAGTCTGGTACATAGTGTGGTGGTTGTATTCGAATTGTGGTATGATTAAATTCGTTCGATTGTGCGTTTGGGATCAATATTTACGTATCCACCGAGGAGGATTTCAGAGAAATCACACGTGGCACCAGGGATAATACGTATAAGGTCCCTTATCGATTGCTTTAAGTCTCGATATAGACTCATGAAATATTGGGGAGCTCCGTAACATTTTGAGAAGGCTACGCTCTTATGTGTTGACGATTAGACATTTTGATTAAGATATAACATTTGCAAAGTAGCATTTAATTCCAGAATTAATAAAATTTAGGTCATCTATTTCCTTGTGTGACGACATCTGATTTGATTTTTTTGATCACCCTATGTAGAAACGTAATAACCATGAAGTGTGGAATCTAGTCCTCCCCGGCCAACCAAAATATACATACATGTAAGCCTTCTTTAGCGGTATGATGCATATATTTATATTTCCTAACGTTATTAATCACATACTATCGAAATGAATTCCTATACTACACGGGTCGATATTGCGAAAAAATTGACGATCCGTTCTTTCATGAAAATGACATTTTGTAAATAGAGATCGCTTTTTGATGCTCTTATACGATAAAACCACGAATTCGCACATTTTCGAGGCTTAAGTAATAGGAGATTCAATCAAAATCTGCACGCCTCAGATTCCTCATGTGCGGCTAATAGATAGAGAATCAGAATGAACGGTGATCGTCGGGGGGGAAAGCCATAGTTTTCCCTTATCACCCGAGCCTTTAAACTTACACCCGGAGGATATTGAGAAAAGAGAAAGGGCTGAAGGTAGGAATGAAAGTAGGCAGTATCTGTGAGAGAGGATTATGGAATTCGGATAAAAATTATCAAAACTAAGTTAATAGGGTTCTCAAAAATAGGCTTTGCTAAATTTTAAAGGTGGGGGCATAAAACTAGGGAAGGTAAAAAAGTTCAACTATGAAGGGTTTTAGACGGCGTTGGTCAAAGTACACGTAGTGAAAGAAGAATTATGTTAGCTAAAAAAAAGTTTTTTCAAAAAGAATTGCATTGATGACGGCAAGATCAATTTCATTGCTAAAGAAAATATTAGTGAAAACTTTCATATGGAGTGTAGTTTTGCATTGCTCAAAAACAGTAATTGAGGTAAAAGAATAATTGTAAATTGGAGAATTTTGAGGAATTTGTGCGGAAGGGAATGTAATAAATAAAATGGGCTACAATAAAAACTAACGGAGTACTCCCAGATACCCTCGCAATAGGATAAAAAGAACATAGCTGGAGGAAGTTCAAAGGAGGCACGAAAAATTGGCATTTCAACATTGAAGACTGTCATATTATAGGGGAGAATGTTGGTAAAGAGGTAGCGACAGAAAAAGAAGATTAATGCTGGACGGAATGGAGTAGAATACAGATGTTGTAATTTTACATATTGTGCATTACTTGTAATTATATAGTTGGCGAAAATTAGACTCAATGGATGAAAATAAAAAGAAGGTATATGGAGTTGTAAAATGTATTGTTGTAGTTTAGTGGGTTACCTTGTTTAACGTATTTTAAGACTGATCTTTAAAATGAAGAAGTGGTAGTCATTTTTTTCAAGAGCCCGTCTTTGAGCAAGAGGCTGCTTTCAAAAAGCTATAGCTCTCGCATTATTGTACGTTCTTCTCCCAATAGTCATATTTTGTCATTTATTATTATTGTTAAGTAATCTACCGGTTTAGGTAGGTTTTTGGATGGACACAACCATCAAACAAACATTTTGTTACTCCAAACAAAACCCAATCCAGCAACCTCATCTACATCAGGTCCCTCTTCATCTCTGTGTACTTCTTTCCTCTCTTCATCCCGTCCAACATCCCTATCCTGTTCCTGCCCTTTCCTCGCTTGCCCAACATTCTCCCCTCTATTACCTTCTTCAACATTCCACTACCACTCGGTACGCCTTTCATCCATTTTTCCTGCCTCCTTAGGATTTCTCCCAACAAACCCCTCTCCTCACCCACCATCTCCAGTACTTCCTCATTTGTTTTCCTTTCGGTTCATTTCACCTTCTCCGTCCTTCTTCACACCTTCATTACAAAAGCCTCCAATCTACGTCTATCCTCCTGCTTCATTTTGCCATTGTTGCCTCCATAACCTAGGGCTTCCAATTGGCGGCTTTACCTCTACTAACATCTTGCTTCACTGTTTGAATTAATTTTTCTTAATATGTTGCCATATTTCCTTTGCTATCCGTGATTACATACTTCTCATAATTCTATCCCAAACCCCTTAGGAAGGCCAACCCCGACTGAATATTCTTCAGTTTTTTACTTGACAAATTTTCTTCATGGTTTTCTTCAGTTTCTTGATTTAAATGTGATTTCATTGCCACAAAATTATGGCCACTGTCAATATCTGCACCCGAGTAAACTGTCAATATTTCACTTGCTTTCTGAATCTCTGCTTCAGTGAAATGTAATCGATTGGAAATCGTCCTTTGTCTCTCGGTATTTTCCGTGCATATATTTTTTGGTGGCGTTTCTTAACAAGGTATTTTTTGTCCAATATTATCCCGTTCTCTCAATACCTTTTCCAATTTCCAATGTGCCCTTTGGCCTTCCCCTACAATGTGTTTCAGTCTCTTAGGATTGCTAGTTCTTCTCCTGACATTAATTAATTCTGTGTTAGTTTTTCATAGATTTTTTCCACTTCATTTTCAAACTTCGTTGCTGGTAAGAGCAATTATTAAGAGCTTAAAAATTATATTTTAACGGTTAGAGGTTTATTAGGAGCAAATCGATTGATTTTACGATAGTAATAGTCGTTCATTAATCATCATTTTCATGCGGTAAACTTTGAACGTAAAACAGTGAGTCTGACTGTGCATGACCCGTGAAATTCAATTCTCTTGCACGAGTATGGCAGCGCTTTCAGGGTTATATTTTCAAGTTTCTTGAGTTTCATTGCATTCTGTTTATTGTGAGGCTTTCTTGTTGGTGAAGAGCAAATGCTTAAAGTACTTAAAGTGATAGGAAAATGTATTATCATTGAAACATCGAGGTGGTGAGTTGATTTTGTCTAAAAAATATAGATGATATTGAATTTTTCATAGTTAATCCCTAAAATGAAAATTTCAGCAGTTCCGTGAGGGCATTATTTTGAACAAATTCGTCGTAATCATAAATCAAAATTTACCATAGTTCCCTACATTTTTTCTCTTAGCTTCATTAGTTCGTATCAGGAGACTTAACCTCGGGCTCTGACCCTAGTTTAGCTTACTACTATTCCCGATAAATTCTTCTCTTCCTCTCCTGAAAGGGAGTGTTTTTCTCTGAATCGATATTCCTTTTCTCAGTGGTTTTTTAGGCTTCCAAATTTAGCGATTACACTGGGTTGGGAAATTTTATTTCGATCATGTAATGGTTTTTTTTATCGTTGCATATATTTCTTAATTGTACTGAGGATAATGTATTGTCCGGTAACTCTTAAATGTGAAATACATTAGTATGAAAGTCATTTAAACGGTCTAACATGTAACAGAGAAATTGTAAAATAATTGCTTAAAAATTCCTATTATTAATGCTAATTAATCAGGTACTTAATCAGTTAGTTCAACTTTTTTAAGATTAAAAGGGTAGATAGATAGACAATATTCTACTTATCTCTGGTTTGTCCATTGCAATATTACTTACAATTCAAAGATTTCATTTCTGTGCTCTCATTATGTCTTAAATAACAAAGTGGCTTCTCCACAACACACTTTCTGGTCACGAAACACACTCTTCCATATGTTGACTTCTCAGTAACATGTAGAAGATGATTATAGAGATGAATTACTTCCTAAGGACGAGCTTCAATAGGTACGTGCTCGGGTTCCTCACCAAACGTGACGCAAACACGAAGGTATTCTCTAGATTTTGGTAGCTAGCTGGTGTAATCCAGAGGTCGTATTACAGCAATTACGTCTATCATGGGCGATGAAAATCCTCGGGGATGTCTCCAATTACCTTGAGTCAAAAAATAATGAAACCATTCACCTGTTGCTCCGCACGTATTTTTAAGCTCCACTTATGGGAAACCCTTCATATAAATGAAGGCCTACTGGTTATTTCCCGAGCCACCCACATCACCTTGACGCTAGAGCTTATATTCGAAGAACGTGCTTCGAATTTTCAAGGCTCGTAGTACAATTTAACCACCTGAAGATTCAAATTTCTTAAGATACCAAATTCCATTCTGCTTCTAGGGTATGCTTGAGGGAAGTATTACTTAAAAGATGTATTTACACCATAAAATGATGCGATTATCTCGAAGTATTTAAGTTACAACAGAAAGTAAAAGGTCACATTTTCCCTTTATCAACTATATTTTAGCCCAATTAATTTACGTAAGAGAATTTGAAAGGATTTCTTTAGTGGTCATCTTCGTGCAGATTAGTCGTTACTCAGAATCTGAAATAGTAATTTTACCCACCAGATGTAAATTAAACACGCGAAAATAGACGCATTCCCCATTTCTATTCTTTTTCAAAATGCATAGAAATATTGTATCATGGGTAAATGAATTAACAAAATAATTTGATTTTCACATCCCCTCTCGACAGGATAGTATTTCAATGTCAGATTTCTTTAACCATCTTTACTTGTAGCAAGTCATATTAGGATTATTATGAGAATAAATTCCTAATCATCAGGAGATTGAAAACTACCCATTATTGCGATATTTTACATATATCTTTTTCAGTTAACGTCATTAGTTTTATAGTATCAGGTACATAGAATTTTGCATACATGCACATTCTAAGCATTTGCGATTTGAAATCAATTTCCAATGGGAAGGTGCTAGAGTAACATTATCAATCCGCGACGATAACATTTTGATCCGTAGGAGGAAAAAAAGGTAGCCAACTACTGGTGTGTGTTGCATTTAAAAATATTTCCACGCCATATTTATGGGCCAACATAAATATGTTGACCACAATTCTCGACATTCTTCCCTCGCTACCTGGCGCTCATTTTTTTTTCCTCGTTCCTCCCACCTCAAATTAACCGCGCGTCTCCTAGCAACGCTCGGACTTCCCCGGCCTATCCCTAACCTCTTTCTCCTCCTCCCCTCCTTCCCACCCTCCACTCTGTCTTCCCCGCATTCCCCACCCGCATCCCCCAAGATGCCAACCTCCAACCCTTTCCCGCCCCCTCTTATATCTCCTCCTCCTCCCTCCCCCATAGCCTCTCGCTCTCTCACACACAGACACGCAACCTCCAGCCGATATTTTAATTCCCTCGCAGCTAATGCAACGCCACAGTAGCAGCTCCCTCCCTGCCCTGCTCCGGCTCCTCCCACTCATTTCACTCCCCTTCCTCGCGCGCCAATCTGCCCCCAACCGCCTTTCCATTCCACGACCCTCCCCCACCCCATTCCCGCCCCTCGCCCGACTCCCCACACCCTCACTTTGCCCTCTTAATCATATTCTTTCCCGAGACATCTTCAAATTATACCTCAAACTCCCATTCCACCCACCCACCCCCTTTATAATCTCCACCTTGCATCCACCCACCCCATTCCCTCGTCCTCTCAATTCCCCTTCCGTCCTCCACCCCCCAACCCCCCCACACCCTATTCCCCACGCACCTTGATTCTATTTTCTTTCTTTCTCCTCCTCTCCTTTCGTCTGTCCAATCCGTCCTCCTCCTCCTTCTCCACCCCGCTTTCTCTATCCTCATTCCTTCCCTCTCTCTCCATCTCTCCCCACGCTTGTCCTCCGCTGCTTCACCCACTCGGTATTATATTCGCTTTGTCCATGGCGAAATGAAATCGAGAGCGCTTTGTATTTTTCCGCGTTTTAATTATAAGGTCCTACCGGTTTCACCACTTTGAGTGATCATTAGTACCGGAGATATAATGGGTAGGCAAGAGTTTTATGCCTCTTGGAGCTCGTTGCGACGGTAGGAGTAGGGCGACGGAGGAAGGATTACAACAATAGACATTAGCGCATTAGCGACGATGAATCTTGGGAGAGAGGATTTAACAGAGCCGATTAAATACATAGCACGAAATCGATTAAACTTAACGGCGGAAAATTTAAACACCGATATATCAACATCGAAAATCCGCTGAGAGCAATAAAAGGATGCAGTTATGTTAAAAGGCGAGCCACTAAAAACTGGTTCTAATGAAAAACATTCCAGCGTACCTTGAAAAAATGATAGTTGATAACACGGGACTCAAATCTCAAACTCTCGATGTGTTAAACTTAAGAAGGAAGAGAAAAATGAAAATATCGGACGAATTCAATGATCACTAACTAAAATAGCATAAGGACTCTTGTCCAACAAGCTGCTTTCAGATTCTCTCGTATCTTGTCTCTTATTTTCGCGGTTCGAATATCACATATTCTGCCAAAATGCTGCTATCGTTTATTCCATTGACATGAGATTTGCCTGTATCAGACGTTGAAGCATTAGATGTATTTACAAAGGCACAAACTCGGAAGAGAAATTAAAATAAATTTGATGTTCTCTCAATTTAGGAGATGAAATAGAAATGATTTCCCTATCCGAATGAAATAGCGCTTAATGTTCTCAGAAAGAGTGATTTCTTGAGGTCTCCAGAAATTTGGCGTGCAAATATTCTTAATGAGCAATTGTAAGTGCAATCTGTTTTAGTACGTGTTGATTTAGTTGGTCTGTAGATCACATATACATGTACATGAACAGTTTTTGCACCAAATTTTCAATATTATGTAATCATGAAGATAAATTCTTGATCATAATTTTTAAGGAATAAAAATCAAGTTCTTAGCGACCCCCATTTAGCATTACATCCTTAGAATTTTTTTTTCTTTTCCACTCATAATTTCAAGCACCAGCCCCGACGCACCCAAGGGGATGGAATTTCAATGTCTAATATGTATCGATCCATCATTGCCTAGCGCTTCGACGCAACCATTCCCGGAAAGCTATCAATTCCAGCAAAATTATCCCCATATCAGAATGCCTAAGGAACAGAAAATAGAATCGTTTTTGACCATAATTTAAGAAATTATTTCACATCGGCTTGAGTGATTTTTTTTTTCATTTTTATGCTAAATAGCCTAATTTTCCTAATTTCACAATTAACTATATTCAGAAGAATTCATTTCCCCCGCAAGGTCGCTGGATGACATGAAAAATATTATTCACCGAGCCAATTACCCTAGGCTTGATGTAGTTCTAAAAAATTAAATCTGTCAAAATTTGATTCTTTCACGATATTTTCAAATTTTACCCTCATCTTAAATTTTTAAAAAATACTCCAGTCTACAAGAAGCTATTCAAATGTAAACTTTGACGGTATCTTTAGATCAATAACTCTTTTAAATAAAATGAAGAAATGAAAATGATTGAAAATAATTGAGAAACTTTGGTAGTTCCGTTAAGAAATCCCGGAAAAAATTAGTGTAAGTACTGAAGTTTGCCGAAGATGAACTAAGTGGAGTCCCAACAAAGATTTGATCATACACTTTTATTCAGATAATTTCTTCAGCAAAAACTTTGCTATTTTTTTAGCGAAGCGTATCATTATCTACAGTTGTCTGAATAATTATCTGCACATCAGAATTATAAATTATGGATACAACATAATTGAGGTTAAATTAATGGTGAACTTACCCTTGTTCTAAGCCGTACGACATGTAAAATTCACACATCAGAGTTTGTGGACGAGTTAATTTCTCAGTGCCCACTGCGGCTTCCCCAAGGAAGAAGTATTACCCGAAAAATAGCAAAGTGTGGTTAAGAGGATATTTGATATATAGTAAGGTATATTTGGTGTGAGTTTCAATTCCTCGTAAAATAGACATTAAGAGAGGAGTACATATCCACATCGTTTCCCTCTCAGATTTTCTTTGTGAATGATTGCACTAATGGCCATAAGTATTTTGTGCAATACGTCGGTTAAAATAATTCATTATGCACTGACATTATAGAACAGTTTTTAACAGCCTCAACTATATATTTCACAATTTTCCGAAGTTAATTCTATTTCACAGCAGAAATTGTACTCCTTTCTCTTTTCTCAGAAGATATAGCACTCGTAATTATGTCATAAAAAAGTTTTTCCGGAAACCAGGGAAATTCAATGAAGTGTATTGGATACAAATTATTTTGCTTCTCTAAACAAAAGAAATTGCATAGTAGTTTCACTTATACTTTGAATGTATGTCTCACGCTTCCTAGGCAAAATTATCAATTATCGATGCCACCATAAGTTAAGATTGATTTAATGGAGAAGTTCACCTAGTGCTAAGGCTTACGGTGTATAAAATTTACTCATCAGACTAGACTGACCAGTAAATTTCTCAGTTCTCAAGAAGAATTTGTACCCGAAGAATCACAAAGTTTAAGTTATGAGAGTATTCAGAGAACTTATTTAATCCTGGCCCTTCTTGTAGCAACCGAACGCTCTAAATACTAGGCTACCGCCTTATTAAGACGTTGTTTTGAGTTCAACAAACAATTCAAAACAGAATGTTGCAACAGTGTCATAATGTGCAAATTTTAAACAATAAATATTAAAACATATATGAACTCGTCCGCTTGTGTTCAACACCCTTTGGTTCCCAAAATATTGCTCGAAATCATTTGCGTCCTCATGCTTCGCGTACTGTGTAAGCTTCCTGTGGTTGTCCCCCTACCAAGCACATGCATGATGGCTCGCAGTTTGTCCTCTTGATGTAGATGAAACCTCATTAAGATGGACCCTCAACTCATGACTCCGAACTCTCTACTCGGCGATTGGCCTCTGCTCAATGGGTGGGTATCAAGCCATAGTACCTCTGATCCACGTGGCTTAATCATTTCAAATTACAAAAAAAAAACAAAATAAGTGACTCTCCGTATCAGTATTAACACGACGATGAGCTCCTTCTTTTAAACATATCTCCACTAAAAACATTAGCCCGGATCTTTCTTCTAATAAAACACTCCCGAGGTTAATGATAACAAATGAGTACGGAATACAAAGTGCAATTTTGATTTGACATTTATTTTCTACAACTTTGGAATCAAATCTTAAATTTCTTTAGCTCAGTAGTTGTCATGAGCTCCAAATTTTGAGCGAATATTATTGTTCCCGTTTTGCATATGTATTAAAGTGAATGAAATCCACGAATTTGATATTTTTCCTCCATCATTCCCCATTGATAATATAAACATGTATTTCTTACTTCTTAAGCAATTGTTGTTCTGTTTGGATACAAAATAATTTCCCTTCTTTTCAAAAGGAGTGGTAAATTCCCTCCGCGCAAACTAACTTCATCGGTCATAGGAATATGATAAAGTCATATGTCGCAGGAAAATTATTTTTTTCACGCTTGTTAAAAATGTTGATGCCTAACTTTTGATAATTTTACACCACTTGATTCCCACCTTTTTTTTGCCCGATATATTTGCTCCACTACTTTTCACTCCGTTCTCTTTGCTTCTCTTAATCGTTTTATTTTTCTTGCGAAAGCATTACTTTGTTTACAAATGGCATTTTTTCTGGAAAGTGGTTCCATCTCTCCGGTGGATCGCTACAAATCTGCAGTGATCTCCTCATATTTTCCTTGAATACATCCAAAACTAATATTTTTCTAATAAAGGCTCACTCGGTCGATATTCTAGTCCCCCCTGAATTGTCCCATTGAATTCCAACAGAGTTTTTTTTTATTACATCGCGCACAACGGAATTTGTAATGACATTTTCATTAAATTAGAAATTGTCGACCCCAGGTAAACATGTAAATATTTCACCATGAAATCCTCACCTTGAAGTAAAGTTTTGCATCGAAAAATTTTAACAACTCCGTTTTTTTCATTCATGTCTTGATATTAGTAAGAAAAACGAAGCCAATCTGCATTCAAAAGTTATTTAACTTTTCAATGCTTTCAACTACATATGCAATACATCCTACCAGTCGGGCATAGTTCGATGAACACCTTGTGATGTCGTACTTTGGCAAAACTGAGCTGAGCGGTGAATTTTTGCTAAACTCCATCGTCATTAAAAAAGATTTTGGAGTAAGGTCACATGATTTCCAACTCCTCGGGAGGGATCTGCGAGCGGTCGAGGGAACGGATGCTGAATTCTTCGTTTGGGACGTCCCCTTTCTCTTCGCGTCTCCCATCCTTTATGCATCTCCTACTCCACCTCTTTCGCCTTTTCCTGTCTTCCTGCCTCTCTTTTTCTCTCCTCAATAAATTTTTCTTCTCATCTCTCGATCTCCTCTCCCCTCATATATTTTCCCTCTCCTCCATCGCGTACCACTGCTCCTGCTCCTCCCTCCCTCGCTATCCAACTCCCCGTGTTCGACCACACCCCTCTCACCTCTTCTCTCTGCTACCGGGCACCAATTACCCTACCGAAACCTCTTCCAAAGGAGAATCCACTGATTTATTCTCCAGCCTTTTAATGAATTTATTTTTGTTCCATCCCGCTTGAGCCGCCATCTCGTCTTTTCCCCTCTGTCCCTCGTGCTTATGCATACGCTCATGTGTGAGTATGTAAATAAACTCTCTCCCGAACACTGATGAACTGCACCGATTTTTTTCACTGCCAGGCTCCGATAATGTCTTCTCCGCTATATTAGCATAGCCGAGTCGGCTTCACAGTTGTCAGCCTCTTAAAAGCGCGTCCAGGTTGCAAATTCTCCGCTACTGTTTCCCCCGGATAGATGTCTTGTCTTAGAGGATTGTAAATCGGAGAGGGCCAAGTATTTTCGCCGGTGTATTTCAAATCGCTGATTAATGAGTAAGCTATTTTTACACGTGTCGACATACGGAATACCTGCCTTGATGATTTGTGCATTGTAGTCACCCTCTTGACCATTACTTAATGTTGGGATAAGAAGGTCGGTACACTGAAATAAGGTGTGTATCTCTTCCAGATATTTTCAGAAACGATCGATCTTCCGAATGCCATTTATTTTGGGCAACAGAGTTAATTCATGAGATGGCTACGAACGACGAACATATCGTTAAATTATTTATCTATTAATTATTATATAATATTAAATGCTATTCAATGTCACTCAGTTTTATCAAGCATGATCCATAGTCGAATAAAAACTTTTGTTTATACACAGGTATAGTTTTTGTCGATTATTTTCAATTCATTGGTCAATGGCACTATAGTGTGGTGATTGCTTTTTCTCAATGATGGATTATCAAACCATTTTATACTTCATTTTAACGAACCATTTCAATTATTTTCTTCCAGTTTGAATTCTCATATAGCTGTCTACCCACATGTTGTTACGCGCAAACCTTAACAAGTTTTTAAATAATTGTGTCGAAGTGTTTTTACTTTCTATCCACGGTCCACTTGATTCAAAGCACACACATGCGTATAAGTTAGCGATTTCCTTTTATTTTTATTTTACTGCGTGAATTCATAATTCAAAAAAAATCTATCCATTTTTATTTGGAATACTTAAAAAATCTGAGGCCGAGTTATTATGTTTCAGCTAAAAATCACCAATATTAGATAATATAATATTTTTATGACTCTACTCGCTTTATGGTCGAAAACATTCCAAGTTCATAATGTGGCTAATGTAATTTAATTCGAACTGATATTGTTTGTAATGGTGGTAATGGTTTGTAATGGTGTAAGCCAGTTAATTTAGGGTTGTTTCATTCCTTTGCAGAGCGGATTTTTTTTACTTATTCTCATTTTTATTGGTTAACGTAATCCACCCTTAAGTTCATTGGTGGCTGTGGTACGAGGAATGATATTGTGGAACATTAACCTAGCTCATGTCACTCATATTTGTTTGCTTTTCATATTTTTCCTCTCGTTGATAAACTTTTGTTGGGACTAATTTATAATTGCTTATCAAAAGTAACATGAAAGTTGAGTGTTGATGAATGAACCTCTTACCATTTCATTTCTTAAACACTATTAACGAAAGGTTCTATCCATATCCGTCGACATATAGGACATATCGCATAGGAAATTTCGAAAGCAATCATTATCATTAGACAATTTTTCCTTTTTTCGTGGATAAGTAAATACATTTTGCGCAGTGATAGTTATACATATGGTTCACTCTTATCCGCAGATAATGTTGGATACAATCCCTTGCATTAATTCAAACCTCTAATACTTATTTTATGCCCTTCTATGATCTCTCAAATTTTATACTCCGTTATAAGCAAGAAATTATTTTTGAGCATTTAATTACTATTGAGTCAAGAAATGGCTGCCACTTCTGAAGCAGTATTTGATTGACCCTACTACTACGTTGCTTGAAGTGCGTTTGAAAACTTCGAGGTCAAATCCACGAAAAGTTCTTTAATTTTGTCTATTTTGATTTCCTTTTAATGATCATGCCCTTTATATCATCATACAACGGTTTAAATCATTGTCGTAAAGTTAAATAACAAGAGTATTTTATCAATTATTTTCTGCTAGTTCCGCTGCCGTTGTTGTTTTGAAAAATACCTTGACGATGAAGACGACTGTGACTCTTCGCATGTCAACAGATGAGCCATCAATCCGCTATTAACGCATAAGGTGTTTGAGAGAACTACTCATTATCCTCCAAGGGTTCACTCCACACCTGTTATGATGCTGCTGATTCTAGATAAGTCGGACGAGCAATATTGAAGTGCTAATGAATAGCGTGAGCATCCCCGGACCGTGCACCGTCGCTTTGCTTGTTCCTCATTCTCTTTTCTCCGCCAACCCGATTCACCTACGCCGGCGCATGTTACGTATAATACGGACCACACCCAGTCATGCGGCCCCCCCCCCGTTTCCCCCTCGCGTCCCACCTCCTGTATATTCATAAAAGCGCTCGCCGCGACTCCAGGCGGCGCGGGAGGGAATGAGCACTTTCTAACTCCGCTCGCCCGGTCCACTGGCGAATAAATCAAATCTGTTCCAGCACTTTTTGAGCGGTCCCACCTCCCTCCACTCCCCTCTCCCCATTTTTCTTCTCACCTCTCTTCCCCCCCTCCCACCCCTTCATCACTCATCCCAACCCCAACGCTCCCCTCAGAAGGATGATCACAAAAGACGGACACGGTAAGTAGACCCTTCCAGAACGCGTTCATGGACTGGTTACACTCCTTGCACATGGATTCTTACAATTGGCCACCAATGTCCAGTCTTGATGAATCGAATCAAATCCTATGAATAAAATGAAGAACACGGAATGAATATTAGTAGTTCGCAAGCTCTCCTCCGATTATGAAGATTAAGGGAAGGGAAAATGGGAAGAAGCAGAATCCTAAACCTTTTTCAAGAGTAACACACAATGGGATGAATGTCCGTTCAACGAATTATCGCCATGGTCTAGGCTGCAGTGAGGGTAATCTGAGGAGATTCCACGCACACAATGCCACCCTTTTTCCTCGACCCCGTCAAGCATGCTGTGTGCATCCTCATTCTTTAATAAATCAGTAACTGAGATTAACTTAAAATTACATTATCTCTTTATTTGTGCACAAATTCTTCATTTAGGTGAAAAAATTTCTCCGCAACACATCTGAATTATTTACACGGAGCATAATGGAAATAAAAAGACAGAGATGTCAATGAATTCCAATAATATTAACGATTAAATTAATCCATGCGCTATAGTATGCCGAGTAGTGTAAAGATTAAAACAGGTAGGTCAACCATAGCACGCGAAAGCGTCATCTACGAACCATATGCTAAAGAATACTTTTTCTTGCCTTTCAGAATAAATGTAAGACATATCGCCCACGTTCTACACTCTACACACGTTATGACTTGCGTCAAAGTAAGCCACATTCCTGCTCGAAAGTAATACCCTCAGTACCCCCAAGTACCAGTATCTCAGTAATACCCAGTACCCCAAGCCTACCAATTGTATCGCTACACTACGAATGCAACACAAGAATGAGTCGGTCTGGAGGGTTATCTTATATTCCGTATGTATCCACTCATCGAATGCAAAGCAAAATATCCCAGATGTCATGGAATCTAAGCCCTCAGGATTAGCGAACAATATGTCAACTAATCATTGTTAACAATGGGAGAAGAGAAAGCGAAGGGGAATATTTCAACCCCAATTGCTAAAACCAAAACTTCTAGAATATCTTAAATCTCCAGTAAGGGCATTCCTTTAATTCCGTTGATGCATTTTTACAAGTCATCCATCGCATTGATGGTATTAAAAAGGTTACGGAAGTTACGGAGGTCGGTCCATTGCAGAGATTCTTTGGCACGTTAGGTGAGCAAAGAATGAGGACTTTTGGGTGAGTGGCAATATGAAGTTTGTCATCTAATTAGTGTGTTGAAATAAATTAGTGTAATTAGTTTACGTTCCTGATGTTGTCCCCACTATTCTTATTTGTTAATATATTTAGCCAAATGTTTAAATGTTCTCAATAAATTGTTTCTAAGATAATTTTGGAATTTCTCAAGAGAGAATACGATTATTTACTTAATACGAATCGAATTGTTAAGCGGATTACATTGAGGTTTCAGCCATTTTAATTCGGAGCGCGAGTAAAAGTTTCCTTCCGGTTTACTCACAAAAAAACATGCTTTTCAGTCATATTTGTCTTGCACCTATGGTTAAATATTGTAATGTATTAGTCTTGTTTGAAATATAATGCTTGTACTGAATGGCTTAAAAAAATTAATAGTTTTGAACTTTAGATGCTACGTTTAGGTGCTACCCTTTACAGAAAAGTAAGTAGCGGAGAAACACTCCAGCGTAAAACGTATTCAGTCATAATTCACTGCAAAGGTCTTTCTATTCATAAAAGATTGCTTTTCGGTCACAAAATTTTTTGTTATCGGGGCATTGGGGTCTGATGGAGAAAGATATTGCAACTTGAGGTTGGGTCATAACACGTCATCTGCTAAAAAAATGTTAGAATAGGTACTAGCAAAAAAACGGGGTGGTTATAAATGGACTTGAGTGAATCAGGCTCACCTAAATTTGGCGCCATTGTACGTTATTCTATAAAGAATGATTGATAATAAGAATTGTTTCATTTCTGAAAAATACAATATTATGCTTTGTAGTAATGTTATATACATATATATATATATATATATATATATATATATATATATATATATATATATATACGCACACACACATTCACATGGATATAGATATAAGGAAAAGGGATAGGAACACGTCTAAAAGAAGAAAAACACAGGAATATGTAGGGAAGGTGGAATCGAGTAGATCACAAGCGCAAATGTTTCCTTCACCGGGACTTGAGCCACGGACCCTTCGACTTGTAGGGCCAATGCTCTGAGCTCCGAGCATTCGAATCGATGAGAGCCGGGGCCGTTGGTTGCATAAGCCCACCCCCAGCAGATTTCAATGTAATTTACATTCCCTCGTTAGCTCAAGTTGTTAAGAGCATCAGCCCGTCAAGTAGAATGATCCGTGGCTCAAGTCCCGGTCAAGGAAACTTTTTTACGTTTATGATCAGCTCGATTCCGCCTTTCCTACCATTCTTGTGTTTTTTCTTTATATGTGTTGCTATTCCTTAAATCTATATCCTTGTGAATGAATAAGTGTTCGCTGTTTGGTGAATTTTCGAGTTTGAATGTGTGTTTATGTATATATATAAATATATATATATATGTTAGTACTTAATTTCAAAATGTGGGTGTAAAAGGCATACCTATACCGGGCCCTGAAACGATTTACTTCGCAAATTGAGAATAGGGGGACCAGTTCCTTCCCATTTGCAACTTTTTAGAAGGCCACAATATATTATGAAGTTTTAGTTACCTGGGAATATTCAGAGGCCCATTAATTATAATTTGATAAAATATTTTTTGTTTTTGACAATCTGGGATCAAAATAAATTAAAATGTAATATAAATCAGTAGAGTAAATATTTTAGCATGTTATCATTGGATAATTAAAGTGAAACTTGAATTCTTATGCATTATATTCCAAGAAATATATAATTTTAAAACCTTCATTAATTGAAGTTGAAAGGATGTGTAAATTAGGGTAAACAATTACGCGAGGTTTTGAGAAAGAATTATTTTCAAAAGAAAGTTACAGAGGAACTCCGTCATTGAATACAAATGGCTTTGTGAGTCTGCTGAAATTTTTTTTTAATTGATTCCGATTTGATGTTAAAATACACACCTATGATATTGCATAACATATATATTTTTCTCATTGCATTTTCTATTGTGGTCATTGGAAGAAAAGTGAGCTAAAGATGACTGATAATGAAAATGTATGGTGTAAATACCATATTTACAGCTTATCTGCAACTAATTCCCGTTTTAATTAAGATGGTTCTAGAATGGAAAATGATAATATGGGAGCGTAAATACTCGATTAAACGCATTTCCTCTATTCTAAATCATGTAATTTAGTTAGTGGGTGCCGTGGTTTTAAACCTCATGGTTGATTTTGATGGGGATTACGTCGAGCTAAGCCCAAAGACAAGTAAAATTTATGTATTAAGGATAGGAGTGCTATTTCCTTTGCTTGCACCTCCTACGGTTATCGAATAGACAACCACATGGCTTAGACTATACGCCTGTACTTTTCAAAGGCATTTCCCTAGTACTGAACACGGTACTCGGCGGTTGATAGCCGGGCACCTTATGAACCAGAACTCCATGCTAGATTAGTGTGTTTTCGGAGAAAACTGTTCGTCTCTACAATTGTTTGATGCTCGTGCAAAATTTCATAGTTATTATAGTACACGATATTAAGTTGGTTAGCGTATCAATATCTACTCTGACTCTTAACCCTGATAGTTATGGGTATAGGCGTGTTAGGTAGTTATAATATGGTTATAACGATAAAAATGGTTATAACTTGTTAGCAGAAACAATATGAATATGTAGTTAAGTCACACTAAAATATTAATTTCCTTAGCATAACATGTGTTTATCATCACCAGGGCACCATCTTACATCGACATACAGTAAGTCTGTATACTCGTATTTGACTCAGTACTAGTATTAACCACCATGTCGGGGGTGATTTCTCTATCGCTAAACGCTTAAGAATTCTGATTCGAATGGATTTAGTTTTCTTCTAAATTTATGTTGTCATTGATTAATTCCTTCTACTGCTCTCGTCACTTCATATAATTTAATATTAAGCTAGGAGTTAAAGGTTTCCTGAAGAATGTGGATTTTAACCGGTATAAAGAGCACAGGTGAAGGTAATATGAACCTAAAAACTTGCTTAACAAAAAAATCACAGCTATCAACCCGAAGGTTGGTTTTCTAGGCGAGGGTAGAGCTCTCCGCTCGTCCAGCGATGAGTGAAAGTCACACATCACGGCAGGGGGTGTCTCAATTCCTTTGCCTGCACCACCTATAGTTACCCAAGAAGATGTGATAACCGAAAAATGACACATCTTGGGTGAAGCTAATGTTGCTCAGAGGCGTCGCCTGAAATCGAACCCGAATCCTCCGGTCAGTAACCCAGCGATCTACCCACTGGATTACCACGTTCCCCACCTTGCCTTATACAGTCTAGGGAACCACATATATTTCATGTGACGTTCAACTATTTCTAACCCTCCATCTTCCGCTCTGTCGACGTCTGTCTCTCTTCATATATCTATCGATCTTATGAATAGAATATAAAACTCATGTCATTATCATATTAGTGAACCATTCAAGAGTTCATACGTATCTGGTCACTTCGGAGAACGAAGATAAATATATTCCAGGCATATGGTTGGGAAACGCCAAAGAAAATAATCAAATCTACCAATGAAACCATGTTAATATTTTAAATAAGCCAATGACCTGGATGAAAGCAGAGCATCATATATTTTAAGTACCACTGCATTCTTGTGTCGATTGAAATTATCAGAGTTTCTACTAAATCCACTTTGGAATTGCTCAGCAATAAATTTCGACGGTGGATTTGATTTGTAAGAGCATTTGTGGGTGTCTCCGTTGCTAAGACTTGTGACCTTGTGTCCTACATGCACGAAATAATTACATTTTAAGAGATTAAAATACTAAACACTGCTCCTTATGGGTCTCCAAGTTTAATGGTTATATTCTATGTTGCACTCTTCTGCCGCCTTCATGACATACACATACGTACTTCATGGGAAAGAATTTATCAATAAAATTGGCATCTCACGCTAAGTTTAAAGGCCAAAGAACCCTTGCGGTTTTTTGTAAACAATTGGGTTATCTGTTACAGTTGCGTGGAAAAAAAATCAAGGTTAAAGACGCCTTTCGAGGGATTAAAAGTTCACGAGAGGAATTCTTGGCGCATTCATTAAGGTAGATAAATTCTGACGTTGAGTTTCTCTTCATTTTCTTGCTCTCCCTCATTGTTCCCAGACCGTAATTTCCCCTGCGTAGCTAGTGGCGAAGTGAATGACCTCGGCACTCGCGTTCTTCACTTGAGCACTTGGGACTCAAATATTTTCAAGATGACCCCAAGAGAAATAACCAAACAGAAATTTCTGCTCAGTCAGGCGCTTTACTTTTACTTTATATTATAAGTTACTCATGTTTGGGAAATCACAGCGAAAAAATCACCTTGATCACGATTCGAAAGTCGGAACTTTCAATTTCCGTTCGGGAGTTTTGACCAAACCGTCTAGATGAAGGCGAGTTTTCGGCAAGAATTTAACTCGAGCTTGAGAAAATCTCCCACGAAATCCGCTCGGTGTAAAGATTGTTTATGCTGTTGGTTTAGCTGGTGATAACGTTCGACTGGGAGCTTCATTGCTCGAACCTTTGTATTTTTTTATTTTACTTTTGAATCCCCGCGCACAAAAATTACCAAACTGTTGGCGTTAAGCATAGGAATCCATTTAATTGTCTTGGAGCGTTACGTAGGACTTTGCATCATTCCTCAGTCACATATGCCTCCACCGAAGAGGGGAAACCCTCCCCCGCCCCCTTCCCCTCCTCGCCTACACATCACCTGGCAGTCATCGCTCACGCCAGTTGATACACATGCGACCACTTTTTTCTGCAATAAGCCGCTGGGAGAGTTTTTTCTTTGGCTTGCTCCCTAACGACTTCTGCATGACCATGGCGGTCGTCATCCATCCACATCTTGTTGGCCATCCACATTCGAGCCACTCACCTCACTGCTCCATTCCTTTTAGTCTCTGTCAAGCATGCGTCTTGCCTCGCTAGCCTCGGCATCACCCTCCCCTACCCGTAGTCAAACTTCCTCGTCACTTGCTCCCTTCTGGTTGCTTCTTTTCTGGGTCTCCGTCAGTCCATGCATAAAAAATGAATCACTCTTTCTGTTTGAGATGCAATGGATGATAATTAATTTAATGCGGACTGCTTTCTGCATCTTGCATTTGTTTGGAGGGGGAAATTAATTTTTGACCCACATTTTTATCAGCTGCAAGACTTATCGTCATGAATAAACATGTGAAGAGCGAATAGAAGTGAATTTTGAAATGTATAACCATCTTTCATATTCACCGAGATACATTTCTCTACAAAATAATAAAAAATTACAGTGGATAAGATGCTCTATCCTGCTCGATTCTGCTATGTTGCTCCAAAACATATTTTCCATCTTTGCACTATTTTCCTCTCATCAATTTTTTTAATGTGTTTTATTTTCTTTTTTTGGGGTGTCTTACCCCGTAGACAGAATGAGTTCAGTATTCTTCATGCTAATCACGAATCATTCAACCTCAGTTGTTGATTTAATTTGATTTTGCTTCAAATACGTTTTATACCTCCGCCACTGTATATTATTGTTAAAATGAAAATGAACAATTGATATTCAAGTATAAATTAACCAAAACAAAGGCGCACTGTTTCTCAACTGCAATGGTTTTTCCCTTGAATTTTGATAAATCCTGCCAATAAAATGCTTATTTCCTCACCCTCATCCATTGTGCAGTGTGTTCTGCTTTGGTTTCCGCGTGGGTGTCAAAGCACGAGCTTCCATTGTTACTTCAGTGCCTACACACATGCTCATTAATAAGTAAGGAAAGAAGATACAATGCATTGGAGGGTATTTCACTAATTTGAAAAGGAATCGATTGCCCATTTGTTTAACTACCTCCTTTGGTGCATAAATTCTTCTCAGTCGTGGGCGAAGGTTTGTTAAATTCCCACAGGTGCTAGTGGAAATTATAACGGGTCAACATCTTAAGTCTTTGGTAACGGAATATAAATGGGCCATCGCATATGTGATTGCAAGTTATGAGTTTTCGAATCCCTTGTGGATGAAGTACAGTGTAATTAAATTCCTAGGTTTATTGCACTTGCGATTCACGGAACATTTTAATGGATGAACGGGAATTTTTTATGAAAGTCATGGGGAAAGTGTTCTTAAAACGCCCATATCTATCTATAACATTAAATATATTGGCTATGGCGATTTTAGTGATTGTGATATTCTAGCGAAAATCAAGATTCGAAAGGTCCTCTTCTTATATGCTTATATGTATTAATACTTTAGTCATGTTTGTGCTTGATTAAATATATTTCCACTCGCAGAATTACAGTCATCAATATACAAAATCTTCTTCAACTGATACTTATGTATTTATTTATGTCCATGGATTAATGATTGTGAAATTTTGACCTTTTTCCTGTTAATTAATATTCAAATTTTTTATTAGTTGGAACTGACTTCAGACCCAACTTCATCCTTTGCATCAAAAAATTCTAAACTTCTTCTAAAAATTATGAAAAGTCAAATATAGTATTTAGTCATAATAAATTTTACCGTTAGATTAAACATTATTGGAATCAAACTGCAAATCGAACTGTTGCAGAATGTTATATCAATCAAACATATTTCTCCACGTAAAATAAATTTTCTACTCAAGTCAAATTGGAAAACAACTAAAAGCTTCAGATGCAGAAGCCTTGCGTATATCACCTTGTTGTTGAATCTTATTATGAACTTATTATATGAACTTATCATAGTATCATAGCACAATATCGTTTGATTTTCTGTTGATTATAAATGACCTTATGGGAATTAAATGAAATACAACTAATTCATATCAAATGAAAATGAGTAGTCTTCGTAACTCTGTATAATTTTAATTGTTTACAAAAAAAATAGAGTTTAAAAATTTAATTTCATTCATAATGTTATTTTTGAAGTTGTTTGGACTACTGTCACGAGTAACTTCAAATAGTGGTTACATATTGACGTTGGTATGCCACTCTATGTCAAAATGGATGTACCCCCAGATGATAAGCGTCTTCTTAAATATGTCAGTAAAAAAATTTGGTTAAACAGCCTTTCGATGAGACTGCTTGAATTTCAGGTATTCAGTAATTGTTCATTTGAATGGGTTAGCAGCTCTTTTCCAGAACTATTTTTAGAAATGTGGAGACTTCAACGGCAGAAACAATTAACTAAGTACTCAAGCTGCCAACAACGAGTCGTACATTCGATTTGCAGCGTTAATCCTTGCTCCGTTTCCCAGCAACTGTCCAGTGGCCTCTCAGCCCACCTGGCTCCCCCCTCTCTCCTCCCTCCCCTCTAGCCTTACTCCCCCCTCCACTCAACGCAACCCGCCCCCGATCTCCCCACCGCCCACTCTCCCAAGTGATTGTTTCTCCGGCTACCGCGTACAATTCCTTCGCTTTCCCTTTACTTCTCCCCTTCTCTTATCCACTCCCACACATAGACACACACACACACCCATACAAATACCACACAAATCATCGTAAATCTTGGGGGTCACCCCCAACTCGCTGTACCTACCCCGCCCGCCACTTTTTTAATCTCCTCTCCCGTCTCCTTCCGCCAGCCTCCTGGAGCTCCTCTCCCTCCGCCCACCTCTCTCTCTCTCTCTCGGCCCTCTTTATCCCCCATCCCTCCCGCCCGGCTATGATCCTGCCCTAATCACGCTTTTGCCTCCTCCCCCCCTCCCTCTCCCCCGTCTCCTCCATAAACTCCTTCCCACCCCCCCCACACACACATCCTTTCGCATTCGCCTATAGCTCTCCTCACCAATCCCGCTCAATGGAATCCTTGACGTTCGTTGAAATCTCCTTACCCTTCTCTTCCTGTTTGGACTATCTTTTATATTTGAAGGGTGTCTTATCAGCATGCGCATTAATCTAAAGGCAGGAGACTTGCACTTCTGACACAAATAAGCCATATTTTACTCTCTGCAGCTGCATTTGCTTTGTAGCATGACTTAATGCTTTGCGATGCTAATTTGCAAAGATTGGTCCTGAATGGTAACATATCAAAGTGCGTAATAGTACCACGGTCTGAGTCCCATTTGCATTCCCTAAAAAAGCCCTTTCTCTACTCATTGCGTAATGGTTGATATTATTCCTCATTATGTAGTTTCGAAGTTTTTAAAATTCGATTTCTTAATTATACTGATAGCTTATAATGGAGTTAAAATTCATTGTGCTCTAGATATCTCGATAGTAGTTTAGATCTACACTAATTTTCATGCAATGGCTCGACTTGTAGGTAATTTAGCAAATCGGAATTATCCATGATCAAATGAAATAAGTATCTTTGTTGTTTTGTTTCAATTTTTTAAACTAAATATTGGAGACTTAATTATTAAGTTTATTAAGTCTTCAAATTAAGTTTTGATTCTATAATATCCAACGTGTCCAGAAAGTTAAGAAAAATGTGAATTGTTTTATTACTACAACACTTAAGTCTTAGGGGTTAGGAAGGTGTTGTTATTTCCAGCTTGCTTTACGTATAACGCAGTCTGCAAGTTCTTGTTTGCTATTAGAATTTTGTCTCTGGATAGGATCATTTTTGTTTGAAAGGTTATCTGGTGGGTATCTCTAGTCGATTAACCCGAAGTTCTCAGGGACAAATCTCGTATGGAATATACCTGTTGCGTCACGCGATTATATTTATGCTTGACGTGTTTGTAGATTGATATGATCTTAGCCGTCAGATCACCAGCCCCTAGTCAATACACAATAATTTTGCAGCCATATATTTCACTAGTCATTAAATTAAGAATGAGGATGCATTTTTCCCATTTCTGTACCTATTTCTGTTTCTTTCAGTTGTGAGAAAATCACTACAATCACTTCTCGAAGTAATACAACAGCCTGGCACATCTTATTCTTGTACAAGTTCTGTTTGGTGTTCCTATCATTTTGAGCCGCAGTAAAATCACTGAGCCACCTTCTCAATACTTTTCTCGTAATCAAATGTTGAGAGCATCTGAAAGATCTGCCCAACATTGTGGCTCACCTTTACCCTAGTAGGATTACTGTCTTAGGTCCAACTCACCAACCCCCACATCTTCCCCTTTTACACCCTCGCCTTCCTCCTTTCTCATTTCCCTTCACCCCTTCATCTGCCCCAATGCCGCCCCCTTTCTGACCCTTAAAAAATTTTCCGCCCACCCAATCCTCCATCCTCATTTTATCGGCGGGAGCAATTCCTTTTTAGCGTGAGTTATTACACACTTGGAGATGCGTGGTGGCGGCAGGGCCACTGGACGTTATAGTGAATGCATACGTAAGCGAGGTAGGAGGAGAAGGGAGGGAAAGGGGGATGGAGGGAAGAAATACGGACAAGGAAGGCATGCTGGAGTGGAGGGGAAAATCGGGAGGAGGATAGGATCGAGAGAGGTGAAAATGATTGGTTGCTTTGATGGATAGGAGCTGTTCGGGGGAAGGCCGCCCGGCCACTGGTTCTATGTATCGACGGCTCATCTACCGCGAGGTGGTCTGCCTTCAAAAATGCGTCCCAGGCATTGATTTCCCGTCAAAACATTTTTGAAATATCGCTACCACTTTCCAGCCATTTTTGGTCTCGTCTATTACAGTGCTCCGCGTTTACCAAGAATCCTTAATGAGTTACATGAACACGTTTTTAGGGTGTGAGATTCCCGTCGTGGTTAGTGGATAGTGATACCCTCCGCTCTTCAAAACAGAATATCTCGCTTTATGGAGAGTCAACGGAATTTGCAATGAACTCGCATTCAAAATGTTTTTCAAACTAATTGCTGTGTGCTCTCCTTGTGACCATATAAGTGGGAATCCATTATCGAACTAGTAATAAAAAATAATAAAAATAGTCATAATTTTATATCACAATATTTTATTGGACTTACAATAATATTGAACAATATCTGAAATACTATACATTCAAATAGTAACTCATTGAAGTTCACTACTTAGAAATTAGTAACTGTTTAACGATAAATTAACCCTAACAAACTCAATCAGATAACTTACCTACTTTCACTTAGTTCTAGATTCTAAGAAATACCTACAGAATGGAAAAAAGTGACAGTGGAAGTAGCAAACAGCTTGAGGCTTAAAAGTAAAAAGTTTAACTTAAGAGCTAAGCCTATTATGTAGAGCATTCAGATACTGAACAGGTGGTCCCAAATTCAAATCCGAGTGATGGCTATGGACAACTTTGCATGAAATACAAGCTGTTTGATTTACCGAAACATATGAACTAAACGGAAAAAACAGATGGTGTGGAGAATTGACTCGACGCTCCTCCCCTCGATCCCAAAAGTGTCAATTTCATTAATTTTGGAACTTAATTTGAGTTGTACTACCCAGACCTCCTCTGACCGTAGTACTGGTTCATGCTAAAGTAGCACTTTTATATCATAAAGTATGAAACTTCCGTAATAATTTAAATCTGCAAGTGTAACAGATATTACATAATTATCAAAATTTGTCATCATTGTTGGGTCGATAGTAAAATGGCTAAAAGGTTCTCTCACGATTTCTTCTAAAGCACGGACGTAAAAATTCCCATTATACTTGATTCGATTCATATGCACTTTCAACTTTGACCATACGTCTGAATTTGCGAAGTATTAGAAATTCCAAAATGCATGATATTCCTTAATAACCTGTTTTCATAAATACAGAAACAGGTGAATCATTGCTTTCTGTTCCCTGCATTGTTTCTCTACAATAAGATATCAAAGAAATAAATTATGATGAACATTATAATATTACATTTTTTGGTGAAATTTAACTTCACTACTGCAATATAAAACTGGTCGTATTGTTAAATAAGCATGTGAGGAAGAGATTTATTGCATGTGTTGAATAAGACGAGTGAAACCTGCAAAATATTCTCAGTCCAGGAAGTCTTTGAGGAATTGAAGCTTAAAAATGCTTGGAAAACTTGAAATAAAAGATATGCATGAAATTCTTACCAGAAAAGAAACATTAATCCACTTTACTTCGAATGTGATAAAGCAAATAATTGCTGAATAGCTTTAGAATCCGATTCAAGCGCAGTACCCGAGCAGGTGTTCCCCCGCAATGCTACCGAAACGGTCTTTTATCTGAGGAGTCTCTGCCACCCCGTCCCCACCCCAGCAATCTCTATCTCGCGTACTCGGTGCCACGCCCCCGCGGCCGCTCCGGGAGATTTCAACGGGGGAAGCGGTCCAGTGGTGGGGGGGGATGCCGCCGACGCTTGGCAACGCCGTGGACTCACGCCCGCCCCCGCCACCTCCTCCTCCGCCCCTCTCCCCGAGATGTTAGCCCGGAGGGGACGGTCCAAGGCCGGCCGGGGGTGGGACGGGGTACGGCGGGGTGAGGGAAGGGGGACGCGCCTCTCCCGCCCCCGCAGCCACCGCTCCTCCCGCCCGCAGTGGTTTTTCACGGCGCCCTCCCCGTCCGAACCGGCAGCATCACCTCCACACGCCTCCCTCCCGCGCGGCCACCTCGGCGAGCGAGGGGGCCCATCAGCGAGCGAGCGGCCCCTTTTGTCCCCCGCCCCACCCACCCGCCCACCTACCCACCCACAACACCCATCCAACCGCTCGCCCGCCCATCCGCCGCCCCCACGATTCTGTCTTCGTCCCCCTCCTCCTCCACCCCCACGCCCATCAATCCCGCCACCAACTCACACTCCGGTAATGGCAGGCAGATGCGAGGGGGAACGGGGGAGAGATGGGAGATATTCTCATACCTCCCACCACGCCCTGAGGGGTGAGGGCGTTTTTTGTACGTGCCCCTTTGCTAAAAAGCACTCGCGGAGCTTGTATGGAAGAATAATGAGTATCGCTTCTCTCTTTGGGGGTCGCCTCGAATAACCCTCCTCCCCCGCCTCCCCGAGTGCTTACCCTCACTGAACTTTGTCTCTCTGCATTCCAACCTCCACGTGACTAATATTCTTATTTTTTGTGACAATTACTAGAGTCTTCCTGTCCCATATGGGTATGCCAATCGTCCGACGAAATTACCCCGTGGTACGTAAAGATTATTGACGATTCTGGGACAAACATCTTATCGATTTCTCAAGTATTTTTAAATCTCGTAATAAATGAGAGTATTTGTCCGTGTCAGTAAAATGAAAAATTAATTTGACATCATTTTCGCGTTTGGATGTCAGATCTTTGGAAAATGGGCTTTCATCATAACTCTAGTCTTCTTTTTCACCATTAAACAATAGGGAATGGGATCGATCTATTCAGTGAATATATGGCATACTGTTTCGTCATTCCCTCTATTTTGATCAGTTCTTAGATTCAGTTTTTCAAGTCATAGAACGCTGAAAAATATATTTCAATGTGAAAGTCGTCAAATATTTTATTTCATCACAAAATTCTATCTTTATGTGCGTACTAATTCCATAAAATCGATTGCAATGGAAAATACTTCAGGCATAATATGTTTTTCCTGATTTTTACTATTTCATACCGATTATTTCGACCTCGATTATTAAAGAAGGCACCAGTAACAATTGATATATAAAACACAAACATTCAGGTTTAAAAAAGAAATAAGTAATTCTAATTTTTTTCCGAATCGTCGAAAAGGAATGGAAGTTTGAAAAAAAAATGAGTCAGAACATAAGAGTATGTCTTTCATTATGCTATCCAACGTACCCCAGAGGCGACTACGACCTTAGCCGTCGACGGGCGCCATTGACCTTTGCCGCCACAAATGTTCCCTTGGGGAAATGCAATGCAATGTGTTACCCGCGATGTTTTAAAATTTGATTCGGCAGCGATCTCCGGCCACGGCCCACGTATACCCCACCCACCCGCCACGTCGCCTCATACTCCTCCCTCTCCGCGCCGCCCTGCCTCGTCTGCCTCCACCATCACCTTCGCCCCGGAGCCACGGGCCGCCCTCAATGCTCCCTCCGCCAAATCTCGCCAGCACCCTCGCCCGCTCCGTCAAAACAGTACAATGGGAATGTCCTCGCGTCAGAAACAATTTCCGTGCCTACTTTCTTTGTATCTCGGAAATCTCCTTTTCCCAAATCTCGGCCACTTCGTCCGACGCTGTGGAGGAAGTACTCAAACCAGCCCGCGATTTTCCAGATCGATCAAATGAGTCGGACTAACTCGTTAAGAAGTTAAAACATCGCCAGCTTCCGTCACCACACCTATTACGAATCGTTACCGGTATTGCTGGGTGAACTTCTAGGTGAATCAGCAATATGCGGGTTTTGTTTTAAAATTAAAATCACTTCCCTGATGTGCACTGTGTGACATTGAACGACAATGTTAATAGTTTGAAAGTTTTGATAAATTCAATGGATTCGTCCCTCTTTAACAATATGATAATTATATTAGTTGTATCATAACCAATTTTCCATCCAATTATATCAATTGTTAAACAACAGTATCTAATAACGAAAATAAAGTGCTTATCACTGATCAATGAGGCATTTGGGAAGTCAATGAAAAGAAAACATGTTAGGCGTTAGTATTAGTTACTTACTAGCATATTTTTACTTTAAGGCAGCTATAGTACTTAGAGTGGTTACACAAAAGCTTAAATACCTTTTGTCACTCCGTCTATTCATAACGCTGCCGTATACACATTCATACAAGCTTTATACCTACTTACAAGTATTTTTTATTAAATTTTTTCATTGGCTATTTAGTTTCACTTTATCCATCAGGGGAAACGGCTTCCATGTTTAGCCATCTCATCCTAGATGGTGGTATATACCATCTCAAGGAAAGGTCATGTGGAGTGAAACGAATTAATCGCACATTTTGAATGCATGATAAATGCACGATACGTGCTCTCATTAAAAATGAATTAAAGTCTCACGTGCAGACCCACCTCATTGAGCTTTTTGAAACTCGTTTATTAAGCAGGAGTTCGGATGGTTCTCGTGACCATCGTAGGATGGCACGCAGCTCCTTCCATCTTAATGCAGAAATAAAAGCGTATTTCCGCGAGGCCTGAATCGCATGTAAAGAGGTCGAGGCATTCCACGTGTCTTTAAAATACAGGTAAAATAGTCTTGGCTTCCCATTGTTTGGAAAATGACTACGGTCAAGCTCGACCTGCTTTTCAAATAAGGATGAGCAATTACTCATAAGTCTTGACGCTACGCTTGACTTGTCTGAAAGAACTCGACCTAAAATAAAAAGATCCGAAGCAGTCGAAGCGGTCAATATATTCCAATCAAACGGTCTTGTTGAGGGAAAATAAACCATTTTTTAATCTCCAGAATACATGTTACCAACACTGGAGAAATGTCGATATAAGTAGAACTCAACTGTTATTTTATCTACTTCTACCAGAATGGGCAAACTCGTATACAGAGGAGAGTTTTTCTCCACCTTAAAATGTCAGAGCCTATCACCATCGAGCTGGTCCGGCAGGTTTTCCGATTATCTTACAAAGTAATTTCCAACATGTAATTATTGGTAAATAGCAGTTTAAAATAATGAATTCAACACTAATTTTTGTGTTGGAATGTCCCCCAGGAATATCAACTGACATAAAATTTCATTAAGACACCAGGTTCAATCTCATTTATATCAGTCATATAGCAGTCATTTTCTGTGGAAGTAAAAATAAATATTTCCAAACGTTTCGTTGAGTGAAAGTACAATATAGTTATCGAATTATGTGCCCTTCAATTGGCTACGTTATTCATAGTTTCAATTATGAGTAAATTCTTCATTGTTAATAAATGAAATTCGATGTGTATCGCTCGCAATTATTCTTTTAAATCTAAATCCATTGTTTGTTCTGTATTTTTCTAAGCGTATTCATTCACCCACCTCAATTACCAATTATCAATACCAGATCATCCTGGGAAACCATAACCGGCACAGGGAAAGGAACTGGCCCCCCTACCCTGATGTGTGAATATAGTATTCACACGCCGTCGGGCTTGGTACATGGGTGAGCTCTACCATCACCTACTAAACCGACCTTCGGGTTGATTACTGTGTTTATGGTTTTTTTTTATTCATTCACCATACTAAGTTGATTGTTTAAATAGCACATTAGAAGAGTTTAACATGCTAACTTCAACTTATTAATATTGTAAAACCTTTAATTCTATACCCGCACCCGTTTGCAGAATTTTTTATTTAGATTTTATTTAGATGACTGAGATAGATATTCGATAATTTGGAATAGACAGAGCTATTCTTATTTCGTACGAAGAAAGAATCAAACACTTTGTGTTTCCACAGGAAATAATGTATTATAATCTTTCGTCGTGCTTAACAAATGAATTTCAACAAAGTAGCGGTTAGCCTCAACTATCTCTCAAAAAGAACTATCCTGGGTTGAGAGAATTTTTGCGCTCATGCGCAATACCCGAATAAACAGAAATCGGTAAAAACCGTTTAACATTTTTATAAAAGACGTAGATATTCATTTCCACTCATTTCTCTACATTTACAACAATTTAAAGTTTGCCAAGAATGGAGACCAAAGTGGACGACTGGAGGATGTGTATGAACGATAGTTAATGGATAACGAGAAGTTTTACGTGGTTTGCGTCCGTGTTTGGCTCTTTATGACTCGTCCCCACATCCAATAGAACACTCTCTATTTAATATTATATATGATTCCGTTAATGGCCCTGCTGTGGATGCCACATAATTGTCCCCTCCGTTGAAATTACATATAGGTCATGGCTATTTAAGTTAGGCATACTATTTAAACTTTCAAATGTAAAAATTATTTTACATATTTTTGGAGATTGGACATCGCACCAAGATGTACACTATCATCCGTCCTCATAATTCCGTACGCTTTTCCGAAATAGTATTTCAAACATAGCCATCCCTCTCTTCTCCACACAGTCTCCTCAAATCAATTTACAGACACGTACATTAATAATGAGATCATTCGATAATTCATACCTTAAGCTTAATAAACGTTAATGTACGAAAAACGTATGAAAATTTAAAATTTAATGCACGTCATAATTGGGAAGTAGGCTTTTCCGCGATATCTGGATAAGTCTTAAAGAAGAAAAATATCTCATAGAGATGGGCACAACTTTGAATCATTCGCCGAAGAAATCGATGTACTCCACATATAGGTATGACTTAAGATGGCTGGAGTGACTGAAGAGTGTAAATGCGATGCATTTTGGCGAATTTCAAGCCCTTGCTCTAAACTATCTATAGCATATTATAGTACTGCGTGAGAAGAAACGCGGAATATGGCGATCCTTGCTCTTACCTTGTACCCTAAATCTGAAATCAGTTTTAAAATAAAGAGATGTTTTTCGTACATTAACGTTTATTAAGCTTAAGGTATTAATTATCGAATGATCTCATAAAATATGTACGTGTCTGTAAATTGATTTGAGGAGACTGTGTGGAGAAGAGAGGGATGGCTATGTTTGAAATGTTATTTCGGATAAGCGTACGGAATCAAGTCATACCTATATGTGGAGTACACCGATTTCTTCGGCGAATGATTCAAAGTTGTGCCCGCCGTATTACATTGTTTAAAGCGGATAGTGGCATACTGAAAGGTAATTTTACATCAGGGATGAATAACGCACGATTTATCTAATGCTGCACGTGGACTAAATCCCAAAACCATGTCATACGATATTCGTATAATGCCGAAAAAGTCCTTCTGCATTCCCGTGAGAGGTACGTTCATGCAAAGCAGTTCCTGTGTTTGTACCACCCAGATTTATTGAATTTCCCTCATTACGGGATTAAATGCCAAAATAAGAGATTCATAACACCTTAGGCTATATTATACACATTTTCCTTAGAATCCAACTTTAAAATATATTATGATATAACGTTAAACATGGGCATTGTACGAAAATAAAACTTAAATACAATCATTTTGTGCGTCTGGTAAGAACCGAGAGTTGAGAATGATACTTTTTGCAACAAGTCTTTTACTGGACTCACCTTTAGTAGTTACATTCCACATTTTCCTCGATTTCTAAATGGATTTTTGCATCAAAATCAATAGTAACCATTACTGGGTTTACACATTACTCATTACAGATTAAATCTCTTGGATAAGTTGGAAGGAAGCAGTGATGTTGAAAATGTATTATCACCCCCATCATACTACGATAGAGGATAGCATGTTAATAAAAATTAGAGAGATTACGTGAATAAGCGATAGATTTAAGATGCCATTTTTTTCCACGAACGATAGGGGATCATAATAAAACATTGTTCGACCGCGGTAGGGTCATATTCGGCTAAAAATTAGTATGGTATTTTCATCCCCTGCCAAACACTCAAGCTATTGCTCGTTGCTGATTACTAACACAATTGATATATTATTTATATTTCGTGTATCAGGAAGAACAAAATTCTATAAACATTTCAAAAATCAGCCATTACTTGTGGATAGCGGAATCAAAAAACGCCCAATTGACGCAGTCCCATGAAACCTATGATTTTGGGGTTTTCGGCAGCATCTTGAATGTTATTGATGAATCATTCTTACGAGCATCGCTTTTTATTCGCTCGAGATATGAGAGGAAATAATGTTTTCAAACCAGAAAAAATACACTCGACGACACGCACGCCATCCTCAACACGTGGCGGCGAAGAGAAAAATCAACCGGGATCAAGAAAACAAAAGATAAAGAAGCTGAGGGTACAGAAAAGGAGTGAAACAAAAAAATGTTAGATCGGAGGAGGGCTGTGGGCGTCGAGGAGAGAGAGTGTGGGGGTGAGAGAGGGAGGAGAAGGAGGGGGATGTTGGCAGGGAGAAGGGGGCGGAGAGACAGGGCGGGGGCGGATGGGTTGGGAGCACTCCGCCGCCCCAGAGTGCTCCAGGGGGATTAGTAGGCTCTCCTCTCTCTCTCCCCGATAGTCTGAGGCCCCTCCTGTTCTGGAGCCGATAATTGTTGCGCTGGAATGCCCCTCCGTCTCCGCTGCACATCCCTCCTGCCCCTCTCCCCCGTCTCCCCCATCCAAGGCTCCCTAGAGCCTTCCAATTCACCCATACCACTCGCCCCCCTCCCCCATCAAGCCTCCTCCTTCATCGTCTCCTCCGGTAGTATAATATTGGGCCTGCGCGCGGTCCATGAAAAAAAATAAGACGGGCTTCCCGATCAGAGGGCAGAGTCTTGCCCCCGGGTGGCTTCAGAAACAGAGCAGCAAAAGGACCCGCAATCAAGCGTGTGCGGGGCGTGGAGGGGAAATACCCCTTTCTTCTCTTGCCCCCCCTCGCCACCGCCCGACTCGGACCCAAACCGCCCCCGCCGTCGCCCCTCCCATGCCCCGGGCCCGCTCTCCCGCCCCCTTCCCTTTCCACCGCTCTCGTCCGCCATCCTCATCCCCTAGCCGCACTTTCTTCTCTCCCCACACCATACCACTTCTCTTCTTCCGTTGCCTCTTCTCCATCCATCTCCCTTTCACCCGTCACCTCTTCCCGCTCCCCGTTCGCCACTTCCTTCATTCTTGTCCCACCGCCTGCCTTCGTCTCCGTAGATGCCTCCTCGCGTGGGTTTCCCTAGAGAGGGCGAGTCTAGCCCACCCTATGTTTTTCTCCCACAAATGGAAAAGACTTCTCTCGGTCGCTCCCTGATAACCTGCTTGTAGCTTCCTGTTAAACCGATTTTCCTCGCATCTTTTCTCTGTTTCTCAATTGAACACCTGGGTTACTTGTATCGTTTTTATCAATACATTGTTTTTTAAGACTCACAGGCATGGGGTTAATTCGACAACCTGAGTGGAGGATGGCAGAGTTGACTAATGGCTTTTAACCAGTGTGTTGGGCATCATAGATTTATCTTCAATTCTATCGCTCAGACTTTTCTCTGCAATTTTTCCAGCTTCCCCAGCGTTTTCCCCATGCCTGTCAATTTTCTGCCCCTTCCCATACTCTTGCCCATTAGTAGCATCCGTCACTCTCTGACAAACCGTAAATATGCCTAAAAATTTTCGTTGTAACTATTTTCGTCGCAATATCCAGCAAGAATGAAACCCAAGTATGCTAATCACTACCTATTTTTCTTCTCCCTCGACTCTTCATGGTTCATTGACTCTACACCACCCTCGAATCGCCAAGGATTATGATGTCTTTTTGCTATAAATAATTGGAAATATTTAGCATAAAAACAGGCACGTAATAACTCAGGTATAAGCAGAATCGGGTTTAATTGCTACCTCAGTATCTAATTCGTTCTTTTCCGTTTCATCTCGAGGTGTTCATTTAAGTTAGATTGCGTTGGCCTATATCTTCCGTGCCTGGTCATAATTTAAGAAAATTTATAATATGATTACGGATTTGTTGCGTAGCTAAAAAAATAAATTTCATTCTTCACCAGTGGATATAAATCTCATATCCGCAGAAAGAGCAATTTATTGGCGATACTAGTAGATGTTATAGTCTTAAAGAGGGCGAAGAGCATAGCTTACTTAAAGAATTTCAGGTTTTCATCCAGGTGATACCTCTATATCTTCAACACATGCAGATATTGTGTTTTCGTGGTTGTCAATTTTATGTGAGGAACAAGTCTTGGTACAAAAGTCAGACTTTTTACATAATTGGCTTTATTTTACATACCAAATGGCTACCGTATCACATCTTCCCAATTACTCATCCGAACCATCTTCGAGTGTAGGCTAATCGTGTTTTAATTGCTTGAGTGGCGTACCTTTAATTCAAACAGTCATGTATCGGAAGAAACTCTCGTTCCAGAACCAACTTTGACTTTGCTGAGAGCGAAACGGGAGCAATTCAAACACCAATAAGGTCATTTATACCAAGTATATTCAGGTTGCTGCAGGGTCTAAGAATACTGGTTTAATGCTTCGACGACCTACCTATACTCAATTCAATGTGGCAGGACCTTTCTTTTCCATTGAGATTGCTAAATTGGTCGTAGGGCCGAATGTCGCCTCAGGCATGGGTGTTGGGTAACTCTTTGAGTTCAGCGTCTGGGAAATTTGATGACAAGCAAGGAGTCGCTTATCGGGAACTCAGATGTACGAGCCACTAAAGTACGTACGAATGTAGAACCACTAAAGAGGTCCAGAGAGCATAAAAATCACCAGAATGACATCATTTGGAGATTTGCGAAACATAAATTATATCTAGCACATACTTATTGGAAATAAATGACCAAAAAACCATAAATACAGTAATCAACACGAAGGTCGGTTTAGTAGGTGATGTTCGAGTTAACCAAGTACTAAGACCGACGGCGTGTGAAAGTCACACATCAGGGTAGGGGGGCCAGTTCCTTTCCCTGTGCCGGTTATGGTTTCCCAGGAAGATCTGGTACCCGAAAAATCACATAGCTCGGATGGAGCTGCAGATACCCAGAGTGGCTTGCCCGGGAATCGACCCTCCGGTCGGTAGTCCACCGCTCTACCCCATGACCCACTATAAATTACCATATTACTTATTTTATTTTGGTAATTGAATGAGTTTTAAATGTGAAGATGGCAAGTTCTAGTGAACGTGTCCAGCTTTTTGTATTTTTCACGGCTGAATTAGTTCTGTACGTTAAGGTTAACGTTACCAACGATTGGACGCCAACCTTACCAGTCATTAATTTTTGATTTTACTGGCCTTTTTTAAAAAAAAACTCGTTATGGATACTACTAAAAAACATTCCGTCTCTAAAAATATTATTTTTACCCGTTTCCTGAGATATGCCAAGAGGTGAATGTGTGGTTTTGCAGTTCAAATAATATCTACAGGTTAGTTTAAGTTATGGTGAGTAAATCCCGGCTTTCTTTGTCCATTTCCGAATAAAGGTTCCGTTGAATTAATGTTTATAAATGATTAATAAATTTTGAATAATGTATTAAAATCTGATATTCAGATTCACGCTGCATATTTTCCTGACACTGAGAGGACTTTTAGTCAGATGTGTAGCTGCTTGCCAAACTGATAGCGCGCTTCCCATTCGTGAACCTAGAGTATTGGTGACCAATAAAATGTTTTTTTTTCATTAAAGAAGCTTTTCATGCATGTAAGTCAAATTTTTCCTACTTTCTTCAGTTGCGCATAGACCTACTTATCCAATTCATGTGGACCCAGATCTGCTGCAATTGGTTAAGTCAACCAAACCGTATCGCATTAAATTTTGATGTAGCAGAATTTCCAACGAAACATGGATCAGTTACTTAGATTATCACCATTGTTGTTTCATAGAGAATTCCCTGGACGAATTAGGTCAACCCAAATCTCCTACATCTTGTAAAAGTGGAAAGTAATCTGAGAGAGATCCCAAAGAAATTCCTTCCCACTTGTATCGACTCATTACGGATTATAATCAACAAACTTAAGTACCTTCGATACTTCATATAATTCAAAAAGATGAAATATGCATGTTGAAAGATTATTTTGACGTATTTGTGCAAAAAAGCTGGTAAATTACTTTCTTAAGAATTTCGAAAGTGTCACATTTAGATCTACACCAATCTTATATTATGCGCGACCCTATCCTACATGATAAATATCGTGTGTTCAAATATCACCCGTTACAAATACTTTTTTCTGAAGGAAAAGATTTTCTTGAGTTTTACTATGTGAAGATAGGTATGAAAGGTGTCTGCGTGCGTGCGATAGCGTTCGGAAGTTTGTGACCTCAAGTTATTTCAAACATCATGTTTGTGTTTTTCCCCACATTAACATATGATTTATTTATAACATTTAGTCATGGGTTTTTATCATAAAAATCATGAAGGAATAATTAAACTGTTATGTTTAAACGAAAGCATTAGATGTGTATTAAGTATTTCAAAAAGTAAGCTCCTGACTTTTTTATTTACCTATAATTTTCATTCAAAAATATATTTTTGTTCCAACAATTTCTACGGAGAGATCATTCAGATAAAACGAAAACTGTTTTTAACATTTTATCTTTCAATTATTTTTTTGGGCAATCCTTCGAGTGGAGGTAATTTCTTCCTCTCCCTTTCGATGATCCGCCACTGGTTAAAAGTTGAGAAATGACCTTCGTCATCTAAGTATAAAAAAATTCAATTACGATCAGAAAATTCCGTTTCTTACTCTGTCTTTCACCCTGCATTTTCGTGCTCTTTCTCTCTCACTTTCGTCTTCAAGAATTACCTCCATTCTTGATGCAGAACACCGAGGATGGCCTCCGGCGTCCTTCCGTCAACCCCCCCCCCGGCCACGCTAATGCTGTGACTCTCTCTCTCTCTCTCTTCCAATTCCTATAAAAAAAATATCTCCTCCTGCCTACTGCCACGCCACTTGCTCTCAACCCCATTTACTCCCTCTGTAAACCACCCACGCCATATACGAGAGCACTTTCACGCACGCAAGGGTTACGAAGATCATAAAAAACCTGCACCTCAGGGATGGAAAAAGTAATACTATACCTTATCCTCCCTCACACTTCTCCCCTCATCCAACACACTATCCCGGCTCTCAGTCACACTCCCCGCAGCAGTAGCTTTCAAATCAACGCTTGATGCTCCTCGAATGGAAAGGCATTGTTTAGCCTGTTCGAGAATCGTTGGTCCTTATTCGTGGGCTCAGTATCCACCTTCTCTGAACACCTCGGTCGAAATAGCAGTGAAAATGCCTAAATGTGCGAACCCTTATACCATTCGAATATTGCAAACACCATTTCTGGATTCCTTCAAACTATTCATATTATGAAAGCTGGAATATTAAAATAAAGTCATGTATTAATTCTCGATTTGTTACACTGACTATGATGTCACTTTTTTGTGTGTCCAAGTACTGCAGAGAAATATGTAATGAATTTGCTCAACAATATGAACCGCACTGAAACATATTCTCACAATACTTGATTCAAGAGAGAAATCAATGCCTATAGCTTTTGTCTCGCCTGGTCGTGTTTTATAAATGTGTCAAACTGTTTCATTAAATTAACACCCAGTTAAAAGGGATTGATGTACTCAAGTTTAAAAAGGTGATACATTATTGGAAACTGCAATTACACATTACAATGTATCTACTTTGTAAAGGAATTTTTAAATATGATGTAGGCATTAAAATTTAAATGCCAATTGTTTTTATGAAAATTTGTAAAATTCTTCTCTGACGTTATTAACGTATAATTTATAGCAAAAATCTAACTCAATAGCAACATTTTCGTTGTTTTGATTGATAGAATGATAAGAATTGCGGCTAATGTTTTCTTGAATGGATTGAGAATTTAGAATAGGAGGTAGAATTTCCAGGGAGTGTCGAAGAGTGATGGGATATCCTTCATCACCGTTAACCTAGTCCTATCGAAAGGCACCAAGGCGGTCCGCGTAGTAATGTGCCATCCGCTGAGAGTGTGCTGATTTGAAGTGCCTTCCGCACAGCATCCAACAATAGATTCGAATTCTATTTGAATATTCCCTGAGTCTGAGCCGAGTCCTCGATGAGAGAAGCCACTGCAGCAATTCGATTCCTGGCTTACCTTTATCTCGCGCTCAGGGAAGTTTTGACAAGTACACGCTCACGACGCGGAGGCCGACAAATGGGTTGAATGCGAATAGGGAAGTCATCTTTAAAAATTCAAGTGTTTAGACTATGGTCCAATATTTGTTCCAGATAACTCGGGTCATTTTGGACGACTAACACTCCTAAAAACTTCTTTCGTTCTCTTCACAGACCAGAGGTTGCCCTTTGATGCCGACAACCTTTTGGGAGACGGAGGGGTTCGATCCAGGTTGATGGCAGATGCAATGAGGAAACTATAGGATAGGTTGACCTCACTGTGGGACCTTTAATCAAATCATTTCTGCAGTTTTAGTCCATTTTTCGAGACTCGACGGAATTGCCATACTTCTACATCACCTTGCTTTCCTATAGTTAGCTTGGTTACGTATGCGCCAGGTTGATAATTCACCCCTGTCAGTTCCGAGACAAATTATAAAAAATGTTACTCCAATAAAAAATAAGATAATAATCTTTTTAAAAACGTACTTTTAATAATACTGGTGTGTTTATATTGGTTTCTATCCATTTTTTATTTATTTTCGCACTCGGGTAACGGATTTATTTCGAAGAATATTACCCTATAGGTATTATCTACCTTACCGCAAAGATAGGGAGTCTCAAAAGTTGACCGTTTGTTAACGTTCGGAGTGGAGCAGGAGGGGAAAATTCAAAACGTCGTTTATGATCGACATTGCATTTATGTCCAGGACAGAATGTACACTCACAACCCTATGTTTATGTCTAGGCCAATATGGTAGAAATTTCCTGTTAAGGAGAAAATCGTTCCTCACAGTCCCATCCGTCCCACCATCGTTACACTCGATTACTCGAAGTACTTGGCGATCGCATATAGAAAATATCAGGCGCAAATTTACCTTGAAATCTATTTTCGGTTTTCTTATGCATAATGAGCATGTTTAGAGGTTCTATTTTAAAACTATTTCTTTAGGAAAACTAATCGCCTTATGAAAACCCCAAAACACACTAAACGGTAACCATGTACGCTACGCAACCCTTCAATCAGGAACTTCAATCAGCAACAACTATGAAATATTTGTCTAATTATCTATTAAGTTACACAAATCATAGTTATACTTGATGTGTCCGAACAATCCTTTCATGTTCCAATGATGGACTGCACTGTAATATCAAGATGTACAAGTCAATGATTTCCAAAGAATGTACTGTCCCGAAATATTGCAATTTGTATGTTCATACCCTTTTCTCAGCCAGTAGTCGTGCAAACACCTTGATCTCTTAAATTCTCTGCTACTACTTTTCCTCCCAATACCTGCCTCACCTTCTCTTCCTCCACTCCTCTCTCCCTCTCTCCTAACCCTCCTACTTCCCCGTTATATGCGTCACCTCCGCCTCCTCACCCTCCCCTTCCCGTCCGAACCATTGCTCCCCTCCCCCCACCCGCAAAACTTTTGACCCACCCCACTCCTCGTTTCTCTTTCTCCACCCCCCTCCCCAAAAGGCACTCCTTTCCCCGTACCTGCCCTTCCGACCCTGCTCTTCCCCCCCTCCCTCCCTCCCTCTCTCTCTCTCTCTCGTGAGATGGTCCACGATACCGTTGAAAATGTAATTCATATGCGCGTTTATTCGTAAATTACTCCCTCTCAATCTTGGGTGTGCGTGATCGATGGACGAAAGCATATGGACTCACTCCCCCATCGTCTACCTCCTCCCTCTCTTCCCCATCCATCCGCCCTCGTCCCGCCGTGCTCTCATGCAACGTTCCGTGGCCCATCACGCGTGAGCGTACGCATGTTTGTGCTCCAATTATCGTAAAGTCCTAAACACTACGCCTTCTAGCGAGAAGATTTCAGGGAGTCGATTTCTCCCCAGCCCAATTACAGGAAAACACCTTACGACCTCCACCTACCACGCTATCTCTGGCCAGGACTATTTTTTTCTATCAAGCTTAGGTTATAGGTATTCCTTTCCTACATACTACTTTTTAGGTATTTGTTACTTCCCTTTTTTGGGACCCCTATTTGGGAATGTCACCTTTTACACCCCTTGATAAACATTTTCACAAATTTCTGTCAATTTCCTTAACGCAATGCATCTTATCATTCCATACTCACCCGCATAACCTAACTCATTAATGGTAAAGATATTTTTGTCGCTTTACATAAACCACTGGCCACGGTCAAGATGGAAATGTGTTAAATGAACTATAAATGTCGTTTGGCATTGGGTGAACATCTACTTCCACTCGATATCAATTATATGGAGTGATCCTGAGAATTCAATTAAGTAAATATTTATCCGCATTCGTCAATTGGGATCTTCAAGTGCACGTGGGGCGAAGCGCAAAGACATTGGGGGTTTATTTTCCTATTCTTCAATTGTTTTGTTTTCAAATTATCCTGATCATTTAGAACGCCACTCAAGAAACGAGGTGGTGGAAAATAGCCTCGTGTTAGTTAACTTTAGGTAAACGCTACTGGATTTATAATAATTTGACATGATTTAGAGGTTGAAATACATTACGATAAGTTTTGTTTGTTGAGGTGATAATTATTATAGATATTATCTCTGTTTTTATATATGATTAATATTTTAAAGCAGCTTACAATTCCCTCTCATTCCAAAAGAGGTACAATTTTGTGAAATATTAGCCATTACATTTTTTAAATAAAAATTGCCAATTTAATAATTTTTACCCATTTAATATTTCATTCGAGCGGCATTGTTTTAATTAATTGATTGAAAAACAATCATATAATCTTCCAATAATCGGTCCCTCGGCATATCTCCACTTTTTTCTGTTGGTTTCACTCACAATAGCAAAAAAAAATCATGCCGACAGTGCATTTTGGGATATGAAGCAAACATAAAAAGACCACATTTTAAAAATTTCGTTATTTTAATTTGTACTCCTGTAATCTGGCTGAAAATGATTTTCACACCAGTGGCCACGTCAAAATTCTTTATCTTGTTTTAATAGATGACGGAAATACTCAAGTTTAACACTTCGACAAAAAGTATAATCATCGATGAATTCACGTGAATATCTCCTCCCTTTCTTGCCGCTCTCATTCTGCTTCCTCGTCAACTTTCCGATGGTGCATACCCACTCATGAACACACGCACACACGCGCGCGGCGCCCACTCCCTCATACCACTACACTCTCTCACTCTCTTACGCCAGCGGGCTACCACCACCCCCCCCCGGAGAGTGGCAAGGGGGGCGGGGAGATGGAGGCATTCCTTGACCGCCATGTAACTGCCCAGGCCCCGGGCGCCACACGGCGGAGGTCGGCGCTCTGACGAGTTAAAAGGTGCGGGTGGGCTTTTAAGTGTAGGGCGAGGGATTCCGAGGAAACGGAGGAAAAGGAGAGAGGGGTGGGGCACGAGAGGGAGAAGGCGAGAGGGCTGGGGCGAAGATGAACATGTTGGGGGGGCGTGGAGGGCTGACTCAATAGTTTACTGGGGAAAAGGACCAAAAACTTAACAATCATACTGTGAAGAGCGCTTACAGGTTGTATGTAGCAACTAATACAAACGGAAATCCTTGGAATTACTATTTTACCATTCTTAAATGGATTCTTTGATTTCTTTAGTGAATCGGTGGTTGTAGTAAAAATGGTAACAGTAAAGACGTTAGCTAGCTCAATTGCATTTTGAGATGGGCACATACAAGGGGATGAAAACATGGACTGGATATTTGTTGGTGGGAAAAGTAGGGTTTAAAAAACCCAGCGTGGATATTACCCCACTATTAAATAAAGGCTACAGGAAGTTCACAGTTTAGCGTACTGCTCTACTTTCAGCCCTCTTCCAAAGACTTCTCATTTAACAGAATGTATTTGGGTTCTCTAAACAACTATTATAAGCAGTATTGACAGAAGATTTATTAATTGATGCAATGCATCAATCTTTCATTTGGCCAAAAATTTAAGAATGAATATCCTTTAGTAATCAGCGCTGCCAAATATTTGGGTTGACACAATAATATTTTTTGAGCTGTAGTACTCGTATTATTGTCCGCGAGCTTGAAGATCGTGAGTATGAAAAATCTGAAGTGATCGATCTATAACTCTTCATCTACATCTACATAATACCCCGCAAGCCGCCGCAAGGGCGTGTGGCGGGGGGTGTTAAGTCACCACCCAAAAAAAGGAATAAAGAAAAACCGCATTCAAAACTAACACATACATGCAAACCCAAATCCACAGTAGTGCATACATTCATAGAAACATCCTATCATTTTACACGCATGCAAATACACATCTGCTTCCCTTCACTCCACAAGCATTCAAGTATATATGCTTAATTATAACAAATAATTGTACCTTAGGATGCAACAAGAAATTTATCCAAGAACGTGCAAGCTAGATTTTAGTGAGTAGCAAGGCGAAATTCCACCACCACAAGCACGTGCAACATAAAACGCTCTCCTACTCAAGGTGAGGAATTTGGCCCAACGCTGCAGGTAAGAGGAAGGCTCCCCCGCGGAGAAGGACAAGAAATGGAAGGGGAAATTTAGGGTACCAAAAGCAGAGCAAACAATACTGTAAAGAGCACGAACTCTTCTGTAACAGACATCATGTCTTCTGTTGTTAAATATACTTTTCTGAAAAAGGTTAACATATTTTTACTCCTGAATTGGCTTATTGGAATAAAGAGGATGCCGCATTTTTTTCAGTTCAGTATAGTTTACGTGACTTCTCAAGGGATAAACTTATGAAGCTCGTTAAATGATGGCCTGCCTGTTGTCAGTCATTTTAGCTTCGGCAAAGTAAATTGTAAAAATAGATACGGAAAAATGTACATGGTAGCAACATGTTACCTTCCGGCGAGTCGACTTCGAAAGAAAATTGATGATATTTAGAATTTAATGGGTTGTATAGTGTTTTCCAGGTGTTTAGTTAGCGTATTGATTTCGATGATCCATAAAAGGTAAAGAGATCATGCATCCTTACAAACACTGTCATTCAATTTCTCGTAATTATCAAAAACATACGTGTGTATAGAGAACTTCAAAACGAGTATTCCTAAGGCAACCATCGTCGGGTACACAACATTTCCACCGTAGTGCTTCTCGAAAGTGATGAAAAATAACACTACGATGTGAACTTTAAGGTTCTTGATACCTGTATGCGAACCTTTTTTTTCTCTCCAAATGTGAATTGTTTATGCATTATTGGATAAATATCGTGATGCAAAATTTCTTTATTTTTTTACGGTTTTAAATCAAATTTCACGGTAGTTTATAAAAGTAATGATCAAACTACATGTAATCAATTTTCTTATAAATTGGCAGGATCAATGTCACAAAACTTCGTAATTATGCGCTCATGTTTCCAAAATTTCTCTTCGTAATTTCAAAAGGGCTTGAGTGGGATAGTGATTGACGGATAATTTAGGGTGATAAATCCATCTAAAATCAGAATAGAGATCTTGAGAGTAAAATTTAGAGAATGAAACCCCTTTAAGGTTAACAAAAGTACTCAGTGGAGTTGCGTCGTAGAAGGAAAATCTACTGTGGAAAATTGAGGAAACGATTGAAGCATAAGGAAGAGGCAGTTATTGTAGAGAAAGACAGTTTCCTATGGTTTCGCGAGCACTTGAAATGCATCCATCTTGTAGTAATGCCACCCTGCTAACTTGGCCCTAAAAATACCTTCGAAGCATGGAATTTCTCTTTTGTATGACGAGCTGATAGTTCCACCATTTACAAGACCTCGTTGAAGCCGAACTGCTTCTTTTGTCTTGCAGGGAAAATGTGAGGCACAAAAATTTGCCTTGGCTAAGGCTCCTTAGATTTATTTCCCCGCATATATTTCGGCACGCAAATGAAACCATATTTACGCTCAGAGCAGAAACGACTTGCATGGGTGTATTTTACGTCAAGTTCAGACAAGGAAAAGGATTTAACGACAGATGGAGTTATTGGCCTTAACGATGGCATTTGGTAGTAGCTAGGAGACAACGTCCTGAAAAATACCCACAGCCGTGTTTCCGCTCGAGCGATTTTATGCGTAAAATTATCTTTCAAATGCTACCCCAACTAAAGTCTGAATGAAGGCATTGTTATTCACAATCTTCCATTATTTTATTCGCGGCGCCAATATCCATATAATCATTTTGTCACACAGGACAGTTGCCGTTTCCATGAAGGAACCATCACTTAAACACGTAGTTTATCAGACAATATAATGAAGTTGTGATAACCCTTTTAGAACTTAAAGCAATGGCTAAACAGTTGCATTCAGGTTTCCTTTAATCGTAAAATATGTTGTTGTTCCGACAAAATATATTGTCCATGAAAAATAAGCAACTAAATGCAGAAAATGAGGAAGCAGAGGATGTAAGTATTTATAGCTTGTTCATTTAAAGGAATTGCCCTAACACCAACTATTAACCGTAATAATAAATACACCATTCAACCAGTTTAAATGACTAGATGAAGAATCAATAACAGAATTTGTGGTTATAGGCCTCTCGGGTAAAAGAATTCATGGTAGTTCATATTAAACCGTACTAATTTGTACATTTAATTACCGCGACTCAACTTTTCCGAAAGTACAGATTTAAGATATCCCTTCTTCCTGCTACTAACTAGGAGAGATCAGTCAGGCACAAAAATTTATAATAAATCTGACATAAACACAGTTATTTTTCACAAAACTGGGCTGATTATCACTATATATTATTCATTAAATAATATTAAAGCCTTTCTTTGGCCATATTTCTGCCCAAGAAATGGCTAATGAGCATTTGACTGATTTCATTCATTAATTTCCGTAATTCTGGTAACACTGAAACGAGTCATTACCTAGAAGTGTTCCGCATAAGTCTAAAATTTCCGATGCTCTTCCTTAAAAGTAGGACTTCAGGTTCTGGTACCGCATCGCCACGCAGGACTACTGTCATAAATTCTACAACCTTGGCAATTTTCAAGTGAGCCCAAGGCATTGCCAAATGTTTTATCCTGTTCACATCATTTGTGATATCAGGACTACGCAAACACTTGTTATTGTTTCGCTTCCACGTACTGTCCAATTGCCTTTCCCCAGACGTTGCTCAATCATGTGTAATTTCCTCAGTAGCAGGAAAGAATTCTCGCAATCTCACCGACCATCTGAGTTGAGATATTTCATTCCCGCAGTGGCGAATCCTCAACATTGGCGATGACGAACCTGTAGAATTAGAGTTCTAAACTGCCGAGATTCACACAGTAGTGTAAAGTTTCTCTTTTAAGATGACCGCTTACCATCCATGTTTTATTTTCGATTTGAAACGAGGATAGCCAAACTGCCTTAAACTTCGTGGTCGATGCTACATTTACAAACATAAATCCTGTCTCACCACTGGTACCTAGGAGGGAAGAGGCCCTTGTGGCCGCCCTACAGCCCGGACTTGGCACCACCGGACTTCTTTCCATTCCCGAAGATAAAGAGGAGTTTGAAGGGAACGCGATGCGGGACTTTGGACGCCGTCAAAGAGGCCGTGACGACGTGTCTTCAAGAGGTTCCCGATGATGCCTTCGCGGGAGCGTTCCAGGAATGGGAACGCCGCTGGAACAAGTGTAACGACTCACAAGGGTCCTATTTTGAGGAATATTAGCTTAAGATATGTAAAAGTGTAATAATTTTTTCTTCCTGAGCTCAGTACACTTATTTTCCGGACGAACCCTGTGTGCATGTATATTTCTTTTAATTTGTTGTCTCAGGCGTAACTTTATGGAATTTGCATTTCAATATGTGTACATGCATATTCATGTATACATATATACTCGTATATATACACACACATTCAGGCACAAAATCCCGCCATATGGCGAAAATATATACATTCAAATGGAAATAGAAAAAGGAAAGGGGATATGAACACATGGGGAAGGCGGAATTGAGCAGATCACAATCGCAAAAATATATATCCTTCATATGTGTTCCAACCCCCTTTCCTTAGAAATATTTCCATGTGTGTGCATTTATATATACTGGGTGATAGGTCGCGGTAGTCCAGGGGGTAGAGCGTTGGACTACTGACCGGGGGGCCCGGGATCGATTCCCGGGCAATCCACTCTGGGCACTTGCAGCTCCACCCAAGCTATGTGTTTTTTGGTAAGCAGTTCTTCCTGGGAAACCATAACCGGCACAGGGAAAAGAACTGGGCACCCTACCTTGATGCGTGAATTTCACACGCCGTCGGGCTTAGTACTTGGTGAACTCTACCATCAACTATCAAACCGACCTTCGGATTGAATACTGTGTTTATGGTTTCTACAGGGTGCGTTCCAAAAGTAATGCAATTAAATTTCCCGCTCCGTTCCTATTGATCAGAGTGGGATCGAACCACTTACAGTGGTGGGGGTGAGGAGCTACGATTTGCCGCGAAACTAGTCTCAGGGCTCTCAAAGCTGTGAAAACGCCAGGACGTCAGTTATTGTAAACCTCTGCACGCCGACCGTGTCACGGAAGACCAACCGAGCGGAAATTTCAAGTGAACTTTTGCAACGTATTGAAAATGAACCTGATTATTTGGGCAACGTCATAAGTAGTGGTGAAACGCAGGATTTTGAATACGACCCAGAAACATAACTTCAAAGCTCTGAGTGGCACACCGACCAGTTCCCCAAGCCCAAAAAGGCAGGAATGAGCAAATCAATAGTAGAAACAATGCTCATTGTCTTTTTCAGCAGTAAAGGAGTGGTCCATAAGACGTTTGTTCCACAGTTAATGCTGCCCACTATGTGGATGGGCTGAAAAGACTCCAAAAAAGGTCATCTGGATGAGAAAAGACATACCCGCTACCTGGCAACTCCATCACGACAGCGTGCTACGAGTCCGCGAGTTCCTGGCCAAGCACCAGGTACCATCGCTGCCCCACCCTCCATATAGTCTTGTAACAGTACCAGACGTTTTCTCAACCTTTTATTGTGTCTCTTCGATGACCTGCTATTAGTGTCGACGGTTGCTCTTAGAAATGTGTTTAGAGAGGTAAAGAATGTCGCTTACGAAAATTGATGGGAAATTCGATTTTTTATTCTATTTTTTTCTTGCCTAGGTAAAAAATTATGTACGGTAGTAAAGTTATGTCTCGTGTATATTAACAACGATAGAATTCATTTCTCTGGAAATAAGGGAAATGATAAGTTTATTGAGGCAAAGCATTTTGCTCTGCTCAATCAATTTTTGTGAAAGGATATAATTTTTGCCTGAATTTCCATGTCCGTCAAGTGTTCGTTTCCCAAGCTGTCGTCCAAAGTTTTTAGATATGCTTTATGCATAAAAAATTAAAATCTTTGGCTTCGAAACGAAGTTTTGCGTAACTGTTATCATATTTGGTTTTGGAACCTTCGTCAACTCAGAATGAAGAACATCGCTATATTAAATATAATGCGAATTCATTAGTCGCGTGAGTTTACTTGTGAAGCCGTGGGCTACATCGGCAGCTTATATAAAAATGAAAGTGCGACGGGAACGGAGCTAGGAATCGTTTTTCCCTCACACCATTCTTAAGAGCAAGACAAGGAAACTTAGACACGCGAAAAATTACTCCCTTTTGGTGATTTATTTCTTCTTCATGCCGTGGTCGATGGCCAACCACAAGACCTTGATGTTGTGTAGATATGATAGAGGCAATAACCCGTTTGGGGGAACGGTAACGTATTGACGTGGAGACAAAGTGATAGAAAGAGGTGATGACACGTAGGGAAAGCGAAAGGGGTGGAGGAACAGAAGACGTTGGTATCTGATGAAATCCAGGAGATGGATAGTGATTGGAGATTTGTGAGGGAAAAGGAGTGAAAGTGAGGGAGGACGGGATGATGAGCGGCAAGACGGTGAACAACGTCTGGATTTATGCGAGGAGATAGTATTTGCTCAAGAATTGAAACCCATCCCCTCCGAGACCTTGTACCTTCCCACTCATTATTCGCTGTACTGCACAATGAGATGGGGAAGATTTCCGCATCCCTACTTCACGCATTTCCCTCTTGGAGAAAGATATTATCGAGCATGGCGTAACGCATTCCTTTGTGTATCAGCATTTATGTCCAGTGGAGAGTAAATTACATTGATATCTTTCTTCAAGAGTTAAACCATTTCATTTATTCATATATACGTTAAATAAATAATACCAATAGTTTCCTTTAATATGTACAATAGAGCACTGCATTCCATTCATTCACGGGAGATCAATTTTTATTTTTTGGAGAAATTATTTGGTGGTTATATTTTTTTTAAATATTGCAAAGGACAAAATACATAATCTCCAAACCAAGAATTTCACATCAGTAAGATAAATAATGTAGAGAAAAGAAAGAGGAAGTTCCCGTGACATTTAGAAGAAAATGGTCGTTCGGCGCCGTCCAAAATTTACAATTGAATAAGTAGAATACCTTCAATGAATCATTGAAGTGTGACTCTGAGGGTAAAAGTTTCCACATACATATGCTTGTGAATGGAATCGAAGCATGGTTTAGTTCACGTTAACCAATGAAGCCCAATCCAAATCTCCCATTTTTTCATTACCTATTTTTTGACACCGTTGTCAAAAGTTTCGTGATATTTTTAATTAGGACCATTTCAAAGCGGTTGACTTAACAGAGTGCCGAGAATCGAAATAATTTCAGACTATCTTTTGCTTGCCCTTCAAGTCGCGTGTCAGAACAAAATTTTAGTGAAATTTGAGAACATTTTTTTTTGTCACACTATGCAAATTTGTAGTTATTTGCGCTCTGTCTTCTCTTCCCATGCCCGGCTTCAAACTAGGCCTTTTTGTTGGGAAGAAATCAACATCAATTTTGAGATTAAAATAATTATACACCATCCATATATCATTCCGGAATCGATGTAGAATTTGTGCAGAGCCACAGTTTAATGCTAAAATAAATTAACTGAATTTTCAGTTAGTGGTGCAAATTATTTTGGCAAATGTATTCCAGTCCAAATTTTAAAAAAGAGATAAGCTTGTGAAATTGTGTGTATTTGGTGTTATTTTAATTCTGATATAAAATAATCTAACAAAACCTGTATGCTGATTTCGGATGATCAAATAACTATCATTTACATCGTTAGCTGCTTTAAAAACTGCATGAATTTTTAAAATTAAAAAAATACGTGAACTACACTTGACGAATCAAGTTTTTTCCTCCATTTCCTTCCACTTTGCTTCTAACTATTTTTTGATGCTTCATCCATTCTTTTCATTGTCGCGATGTATTGTTTTACACCCTCTATAGTCCATCCTTGGGTCTTATGAAAGGGTAAACTGAAGACAAATGTGTAAGAGCTTGGCCAAGCACGGAATATAAATCGCGTCCGATCCTGTGAGACGCTTCTCGCGATATGATTCGTTTACCCACATGAATTGTGGAGGGACGAAATCCTTAGGGTAAGAAGAGCGTGCGATACTCATGACGAGGGCTATTGTAGCGAGGACATATGATGGAGTTTCTAGGAGGAGGAAGGGAAAGGAAGGGAGAGCAGGAAGGGTGGCGAAAGGGTTAATAGGAGTCCTGGAATCGCATGTTTTATTTTTTTATTTCTCTGGCCGATCTGGCAGTCTTGGAGTGGGCGCACCTTACCGTCTCCGTCGCCGAAGGGTTTATTTTTTTGGATAAATGATAGCTGGAACCTCAGAGGATTGGTATGAGGAAGAGTGGAGAGAGGGATTGAAAGAGAAGAGAGAAAATGCGATTCCAGAGCGAAAATGAGGGCGAGACGAGGGAAATTTTGTTGGCTGATCTCCACCAGCAAACGCATCCCAAAAGATATTCTGTATCCACTAGAAAAAATCCCTTGGTCCGACTTCCTCCCTCCTCCGACAAGCTGGACCTCACTCGCACAATCGCGTGAGCGGGAGTTGACCGGCGATGGGCTTCGTCGCTGCCGGCACGGGAGCCATCATTCTCCCCAACCCAATTCCATATCCTCCTCCTCCCATCCCTCTTCTCTCCTCCCAACCCCCGGGCCAAACTAATGCTTAGACTCTCCGCTGCTGCCCACAAGTTTCTCTTCTCCCGCCTCTTTTTTCACGACATGCTCTCCAATTCTTATTTTGCTTTCCTATTTCGGAGTGACAGAAATGCTTAATCTATTTGTCTAAGTAATTATTTTCTGCTACATAGTTTCTACTTTTCTAAGGATTTTTTCAGTGTGCCACTTTAACTTGTGTTATTTCAAGGTGCATTCTCAATCAATACATTTATTTCATTGATCACTCTATCATTTCACCGCTTTCCTTTTGAAATTTTTTTAGGCAAAAAGGGACCCTAAGACGTACAGTGAATATCATTGAAATCAAATTGACATGAACTTTCAACAAGTTTTGGCGTGGTATTTCATTCACTTAATTCAAATGCTGACTTTCATGGAATAAACGTGCTTTCAACCAGAGATCAGTAATAAAATGTATACCGTTGGATGGAGTTATTTTTTTCCTCGACTTAGAAGTAACATGTCGCGTCACGCCTCATGAGTGTTCAGTTGTTACACGCTTCACTGCAGTCAGATGACAGTATCTGTCTGCTAGCCGTTTCACTTCTTTGCTCTCCGAGCGTCTTATGGAATGATATTAATTTGCTAGCTTATTACGCATACTGAAGACCATGGTGAGGCTAAGTTATTCATGAACACTTTCTGCTTGCAACGTGTTCGTTCACCCGTGGTTCGCGTTTCGCATTGGTGATGTTATGCTTGGATCGCCACCATTAAGAAATGTGGATGAGACGTGTATGAATCTCACCCTCTGCGTCGCTGTTGAGAGAGGCCAGGGATTCACTCTGGAAGTCATTGGCAGTGGCACTGGCGACATAATGTGAAGCAATTTCCTTTCCCCAGATCGCACTTACAAAATTATTTTGAGCATAGTAAGGGAGTCACGGCTGCGTATTTTTGCAGACGGATGAACTCTGAGGCTGCTTGCATTCTAGGATAGTCACTATTTCAACCGTCATAAGAAAAAAGAAAATACTTCCCCCAAAGCTAGAGACTCCATGATAGGTGTAAAATTCAGAGGTATTTAGACATTTGACTTGAAAATATTTTTATGAAATCATATCATTCACTGAGGGATGAAAGTAGTAAGTTGAAAGTCTGAACACTTTTGTATCTTTGCTGGTGTTAGGGAATGTATGGGGTATGTACGTAGGGTAGTTATCCGGCGTCCTCAATAGACTATTGTTGGCAAATGGCACCCGAGGGAATAAGAATCACGAGCAGCGCACTACACTAAAATCGATGCTAGATTTATTCTATGTTCAAGCAGTTGAAATCAGTTTTCCATCCATTCACATAATACCCCGCAACCCGCCGTAATAGGTGTGCGGCGGTAGGTGTTAGGTCACCACCCTTTGACTAGAATAAAACCAAATGCCAAGCCAAATCATGTTTCCTCTACACAAATATTAGTTTGCTCATGCACTCTACAAACCTAGATCACTCGAAAAAAAGTACTTACACGAAACATAATTTAATAACAGGATATGTACGTTCAATTCATGCTGTTTGCATGCAGTTTTCATACGAGTATAATCCAAATATTGTCGGTATATTGGCGCACTTAACATTTTCAATGAAAGCAAAGATCATTTCTATTTTTCTCATTTTCTAACTTCAAAAATATCTCTAAGATAACCCCGTAAATTCGCGAAGCAAACTAAACCATATATAATTAAACTAATAAAATAAATAAACGAGAAACAGGGTATCAGATACATTACGATCATGGGCGTAAGCAAATTCAATGGAAGATGAAGATATAAGAACAAAATGGTTAGGTTATTTGAAACAACTTTTTTGTGGAAGAGATCTGCTTAAAAAGACTCGAAGAGAAAGAAGACTTAGATAAATATAGCAAAGGAGATGATACAGTGATTCTACAGCTTTGATTCTGCAAATAAGGACCAATGAATGACAAAGAACCCGAAATATATTTGGTTGCCTCCGACGTAGGGATTGATAAACAAAATTGTCTATATTGAATAAGTACTATACAAAATTGCCTGTGAAATGTACTCTGTAATTCATGCACTGCTACTAAAAATATTCCGATGCATTTCCAGAAGAATATTTTTAACTAATTCCAAAAATTAGATGGTAGTAAAATGTCTAAATTTTCGAACTTTAAGCCCATTGACAACAATGGGCTTAAAGTTGCACATTGGCAACAATGATCGTCCACAAAGGAATCAAAACCAACGTAGTCATTACACTGAAAATTATGGGCTGTTTGGGCGAATGTAGGATCTAGAGAAACTATTTAGATCCTCACGCAACTTAAAGCGAGAAGAATGGAAAAGAATCAATACAGTCGTTCGATTGTGCATGTTGAAAAATTAATCGATGTCATCAGCTGGAGTAAAATGTTTTTTTCACTGTAGGAGATAGGAGTGTCTTATGGCAATTAAAGAGTGTTTGCAAGCCTGAATGAATACTAATGGCATTCAAAATTGAGGATGCAAGAATAGGCACAAAAAGGAGTAAGGCAATGCTTGTCCGCTCACACATTATCTTCAATATTAAAATGCACAAAGCAATAAATGTAATCGAACCAAATGTTTCAAGGATCCATATCCTTCGAGATAAAATCGATGTATTGACTTTCGCAAGGATATGACTGTTGCATCACAGAAAGAAAGATGTCGTTTATGTTAAAGAAGGTGATGAGGTTTCATCTGAATATGAACAAATACTAAAATATATTGCCTGTGGCAGATAAGCATAAGGCCAAACGGACACATTACATCAATAAGGTGAATATGATAGTTCTGAAACAGAGTCAAAAACAGCGATATATAGTAAGCAAGGAGGAAACAAAATACTTGGCCATAATTCTAACAGCATAAAAATCGAAAGCCAGCTGTTAAAACAATCCTAGAAATAGGAAGTGAACTACGTCACTTCCTAGTTTCCAGGTTTATGTTGAATTAATTTATATAAATAAAATTAATGCAGCTTATAGATCCTCACATAGCTGAAGCGTGTTTCTTAACATATGTGGAGATAATAAATAAAAATAGCAGAAAGCAAGAATTGAAGCTGTGGAAATATGGTAACAAAAATAATTATGAGTCTAAATACAAGGGTTGAATTACTAACTTAGATCTCTATTGATATTGTAAATAAGTCGATTGAAAACACAAAAAGAGAGGCGGATAACGTTATCGGGCACATCGGATTCCTTTAAAACACGATTCATCTCAAAATCACCTATTTTCCGAATATTTTCATATTTTGTGAGGGCATCCACTTAAGTTATCCACCAATAAAATCTCACGCAATGTGTATGCAGAATTTTCAAATATTGATATGCGTTATTACAACATGGCGCGGTTTTGATTAAAACTGTAAAAAAAATATTAATTAAATCGTATACTGAGGACCAGAGCATATTTCCTAACTCAATACAATCATGATCCATAGCGAGAAAAATAAATCCATACCAATTTTTGGGTGGTTGCTCAGTTCTCCCTCCTTTTCGCCGAATATTTCTTCTGCCATTAACTGGTTTGAATTTCCTTCACAGGCAGCACCAGTCAAGGAGCCCTTCGCGCGCGTTTTCTGCTACCTTTCAAATGTGGTAATTTATTCAACGATGATCATGAAAGCAATGAATGAATCAACAGAATTACAGTGATTTAATTAACGATTCCTGGCATAGTATTTCAATGTTACTATTATGTAGAATAATATTATGTTCGCTAGCTCCTCTTGGAAAAACGCAGGTGGCATAGAAACACCTTTATCTATCTTATGAAAGAATTTCACATGTGTTGAGTGTATTAGGTAATCTCTTCCTTCGCCAATCAAACAATCTTTCGGGATGATTACTGCAGTTTTTAATTGGGCAGGTTATCGCAAAGTCTTTGGGAAATCAGGAATTAATGGTAGTAACATTTTTCTGCATAAAGGAAATCTTCCACACACAATTGTCCCTCTCTTCTTGTTTACTATTCCAGATTCTGACACATTTAAGAAACAAAAGTACTTGTGATTTTCTGTTTTTCAATCTGTAACCTATATATCTAGTTATTAATGGCAAAGTATTTAAGTGCATTAATTATTAAGTACAAAGTATTGTTGAAAGTGTAGGCTGATGCTTTTTACATTTATTTTACCTCATCATCACAATACTCTGCCAACATCACAATAGTAAGCATTGCTCAGAAGAAAAGCTCATACTAATACTTTGACATTTTCATCTTCTGGGAATGACTCTTGTTAATGTACTGTCCAGGGCTGTTTGGTTTATGGGAGGGTATATATATTATTGAGAGCCACCCTCCCATGGACTACAACCTTGTCGTGGTGGAAGGGCTTGTGTATTCCGATGGCCCCTAGAGCTGTGCTGGCTGGAGTAATAATAATTGCTCCTGGTAGGGTCACCCATGCCAGATAGGTTGAAGGTTAGGAGCCAGACAAAAGGTAGTCCACGCAGTGTCTGTTCCTCAGTGAGGCGGCTGCAAAGGCATCTGACCCCAATGGGGTGGCCATTGAGTGATGGTGTCATGTTAAAAACACTATTGAGGAAGGCAATGGGAAACCACCTTAATTATCATTCCCAAGAATGTAATGATGGGCACTATAGAGAATATGAGTCCTGGCAACTATGGGACTCGGCCCAAGCGACCATGTGTGGTGCCCGGCGGCGGGGGAGGCAAGGCTTCCGCGGTCATCATCCCACGAAACCCTTGTGGGGGAGAAATAACAGCAGCAGGTCAGAAGACGCAGAAGAAGACTAAAGTAGTTAGAATAGGAACATGGAACGTCAGGACAATGTTGAGGATAGGCAAATTAGAAAATATTAAGCGAGAGATGGAAAGAGGTAATATAGATGTTCTAGGTCTCTGCGAGGTGAGATGGAAGGATAGCAGGGATTACTGGAGTGACAATTATAGAGTGATATACAGCGGCAGGGAAGAGAGCCAACGAGGGGTTGCGTTAATATTAAATAAAGGGGTAGGAAGAAGCATGGTCAACATAGAGCAAGCAACTGATAGAATTTTACTTGTAGATATTAAAGCAGAGCCAACGAACTTGGTCATTGTTCAGGTATACATGCCACCAAGCAACCACAAGGAGGAAGAAGTCAATAGGATGTACAATGAGTTAGAGGATATAATCGCATGTGTTCCTGCAGGGAAACATTTGATAGTGATGGGGGATTGGAATGCAAAGGTAGGTGGAGGAAGAGAGGGTGCTGAGGTGGAGACCTATGGGTTAGGCACGAGGAATGAATGCGGGGAGAAAGCAATTGAATTCTGCAGGAGACAGGGATTAGTCATCACCAACACATGGTTTAGACACCACAAAAGGCGTAGGTATACATGGAAAATGCTAGGTGACTCAGAAAAGTATCAGTTAGATTATATTATGATTAGGCACAGGTTTAGGAACAGTGTGATAAATTCGCAGTTTCCCAGGAGCGGATGCGGACTCTGACCACAACTTAGTTGTTATGAAATGTAATGTCCGTTTCAAGAAGATAAGGCAAGGGCGGCGGATTAGGAAATGGAATTTAGAAGCATTAAATGGATTAACGAGGAAGGAGTATCAGCAGGCTGTAGAGAAAATGATGGATGATGGTAAAGAGCTGAGTACTATCGAAGAAAAATGGGAAAGTATCAAGCAAGGGATATCGGAAGCCGCAAAAGACACTATAGGAACCGTTAACAGGAAAAGGATAAGGAAACCATGGGTAACGGATGAGATGATTACAAGGATGGATGAGAGAAGAAGATGGAAAAATGTAAACACAGAGTTAGGCAAAATGAAGTACAAAGAGTTGAACAATAAATTGAGAAGGGCTACAAATAAAGCAAAAGAAGAATGGTGGAAAACGCAATGCGAGGATATGGAAAGTTTACAGAAGAAGGTTGAAATTGGTGCTCTATACGGCAAGATTAAGTTATTATCGGGAAGTAAGAAGGCAAGATCTGTGCTAACAGTTAATGATAAGTGGGGTGAGATAATAGTTGAACCAGGAAAAATCCAAGAGAGATGGACGGAATATATAGAAACACTGTATTGCAAAGAACTTAGGACAAAAAGGTTAGACATAGAAAAGGAACATGACGTAGAAGAAGATAACTTAGGTCCAGGCATACTCGACGATGAAATAGAAAGGGCATTAAAAGAGATGAAAGCAAATAAGGCCGTGGGGGTGGACAACATTCCTGTAGAACTGTTGAAATGTCTAGGAAAATGTGGGAAGAAGGCCCTATATGAACTGATTCGTAGTATCTATGAGGAACGAATCTGGCCGGAAGATTTTTTGAGATCAGTGTTAGTTCCTATTCCAAAAAAGGTAAAGGCTAAATCATGTGAGGATTACAGAACAATAAGTTTGATATCCCACGCAGCTAAAGTTATTCTCAGGATCATCAACAAAAGGATAGAGAGTAAGGCAAATGATTACTTAGGGGGTGATCAGTTTGGGTTTAGGAAAGGAAGAGGTACACGTGATGCCATTGCAGTAATGAGATCACTAATCGAGAGGAATATAGAATACAATCAGGACGTTTTTGTCTGTTTTGTAGACTTCGAAAAAGCGTTTGATAGAGTGAGTTGGGAAAAATTAATGCGTGTATTGCAGAAAATAGGAATGGATTGGAGGGACAGGAGACTGATTCACAACCTGTTCATATCTCAGACTGCTCAGGTGCGAGTGGGGAACGGAGAGTCCGGATGGGCAGTGTTAGGAAGAGGTGTAAGGCAGGGTTGCCCGTTGTCACTGGTGCTGTTCAAGGTATATGTAGAGGAAATGATTAAAGAGGCATGGGAAGAACTGGAGTTAGGAATGAAAGTCTGAGGGGAATTCGTAAAATCGATTAGGTTTGCTGATGACCAAGCATTAGTTGCTCAGTCAGTCAAGGGGTTGCAAGCATTGCTGAGTGAATTGGAGGTTCAGTGCGATAAATATGGGATGAGAATCAATATTAATAAAACAAAGGTTATGCGATTTTCCAGAAAGAAAAAGGCTAAGGGAAACATTAAAATAGAAGGGGAAAAATAGAGCAGGTAGAACACTTTACATACCTCAGAAGTGTTTTGGACCAATATGGTCAAAGTAGTAGGGACGTAAGGAGAAGAATAGGCAAGGAGGCTTTCTCAAGGAGGAGGGAGTGGATGATGGGGACCTTGAGTAGGGAGGTTAAGAAAAGACTGGCAAAAACTCTGATATGGAGTGTAGCTATGTGCGGCGCAGAAACGTGGTCGCTGAAGCAGGAGGATAGACATAGATTGGAGGGCATAATAAAAGTTAATGGGTAAACAAGATAAGACTTCAGGACAACAAAAAAAGAACAATTCATGAAACCACATAGAGATTTTGCTTCGTAATTCCTTTTTCGCTGTTTTATGAGAAACTATTTTTTGACTTTCATGTATTAGCATGTTTTATGATAATATTATAAATGCCTTGACATAATTTTCTCTGTTCATCTGCTTAGTGATCCTACATTATTATTAATATTTGCAGTGGTCAGCTTGCCTGGGGTGGGTTTCTTGATAAACCTCTGACAATACACACTTACTATACTACTAAGCACCAACTAACATGACACAATATACCCTGAAAACCCACAATGCTACTAAAATATATCATCCTTAAGCTGGACATACTTTCCCCCTCCTTTAATTCCAATCAAAATGCCTAATCTTTTACTCATTCTAACTTGCTTTCCTAGCATTCTCCCCTATATTATCACTATTATCATCTCGTGGTCTCTAGGTATCGCCTATATCCAATTGCCCTGCCTTGTTCATGTTCCTCCTAACAGTCACCCTCCCCCCACCCTCATGACAAGAATTTCATGATTTTTTTTCCTCCCCATTCATTTTTTTTCATTCTTCTCCACACATACACATTTAAAGCCTCCAATCAATGCTCATCCTCTGACTACAATGACCAAGTTTTCAAGCCAAACAATATTGCACTTTGTATTAAAATTTTCATTAGTCTTTTCTTTATATCTTTACTTAGGGTTCCTGTCATCAACTCCCTCCTTCTTTTAAATGCTTAATTACCTAATGTAATTCTTTCAGTGACCTTTCAGTTCTGCCCATCCTCCTCCCAAAAACTTCCTAAATACTCAATAAAATCTCTTTTTTGGAAATGTTTTATTAGCTTAAGCTTTACTTTTTACCACTCAATATTCCTCATCTAGGCTGAATAGCTTCTCATCTTCCATGGATAAATTTATTAAATTGTTAAATTAGTATGATCTTATACTCAACTTTTTTCATTAAAATCCATTTTTAATCAATAAGTCCACATTTTTATCAGTCATCTAGCTTATGAATGTATTACTTTTCTTAGTAATATATTTCTTTAAATGCTAATTGTGGCACTATTTTTTCATTAAATACCTTAGAATGTGGAAATTGCCTAATTCAGTTAATTGAAGTGCCAATAATGGCTACCATAAGTAGGTTTTATGGCTGAGGTGTGTGTAGGTATTTCTGTGGTGAGACAATGGTGAAGCAGCCATGCATACAAGCCTCATATATGATGGCAGTTGTTATAATAATAATATTACATTTTACTTGTTCAGCGATCAAGTTGTTACAACTGTACACTTAATATAAGACACGTCAGAGTAAGTAACAGAATACATACATGGATACAAGACACATATCAGCAGACATGCCAACTTTCAAAAATGAAAAATCGGGAGGACATGCCAACTTTCAAAAATGAAAAATCGGGAGATTTTTAGAAGTGTATCACGAAGTAATCACTTTTAATTACCACAATATTTGCATGGCACCTTAATCCCTTTATGACACTTTGCCAATTTTTAATTAATGTCACACTTTATTAACATGTTAAGCTAAGTACACAATTTGAACAGTTCATCAAGAACGTAAGAAGGAAAAATCGGGAGTCTCCCGCTTAAATCGGGAGAGTTGGCATGTCTGTATCAGTCATTATCAAGAAATTCAGCTATTGAATAAAACATTTTTAATATTAAGAACCAGAGTAGATTGACCTTAAATGCAGCCACACTTTTTTGGACCTTAATCTCAGCTGGGAGTTTATTGTAAAGTTGGAGGTCCATGAAATTTGGGCCAGCACCTGCATTTTTTGTACGTACACATAAAACGTGCAGCTGCTCATTCTGCCTAGTAGAATATTTGTGGATATCACAATTTTTCACACACTCAGATTTCTTTTTGTATGTGCTGCTACATGAAAAATATAAATACATGGCACTGGCAGTACATCCAATTTTTTAAACAGGGGACGGCAAGGGGTATTGTTTTTTGCAAAACTCATGAGCTGAATGGCTCTTTTGGACCCTGAAAATGGCCAGGGCCTTAGATGATGAACCCCAGTAAAGGATACTGTGGCTATGTGAGAATAAAATCCTCCATAGTATAGTGCACAGAGAAGAGTCACTGAAACTGTGGATCTAATGGACCTTATTAAAAAGCAGGCAGAGCTTAACTTAATGGTTAAAGTACTTATGTGTTCATTCCAAGAGATTTGAGAATTTATGTGGAAACCCAAAAATTTGGTATTTTGTACCTGTGGGATTAACTTCAATAGAAAGTACTTTGTTTGCTTTATTTTAATTTGCAAAGTAGATTGGGTGAGACTTTTCTATATTCAAATCTGGTAAATGATTATGACACCAGGAAAGTAAGGTGTGACTAACCTGTTTACACTTAACTTTCATTTCATTAAAAGTAGGCGTAGTAGTAGTATTAGAAGTAGCTACAAGAATTTTGTTGGTGTCATCAGCATATAACAAGGAGGTAGCACCATTTATATGTTGAAAATTCTCTGCAAGGTCATTTATTTCAGAAAGAAACAAGATGGGCCCAAGAACAGACCCTTGAGGAACACCTCGATTGGTGACCTTACCAGGGGAAACAAAAGATGCACCATTTTTAGAAACAACCACGTGTTGTATTCTATCAAATAGGTAGCATTTAATTCAAGCATTAAGTATGCCATGAATACCCATCCTGTGGAGTTTCTTGAGAAGTAATTGGTGGTCAACACAATCGGAAGCTTTCAAGAAATCTAAAAATATTGCAGCAACTTCCATTTTTTTTATCTAGAGCATTTAAAGTCTGGGTTATTAACTGATATTTAGCAGAAGATTTAGATTTATGTTCCCTAAAACCATGCTGAGATGGTGAAAGGAGATTGGAAATCTCTAGGTAGGAAATCAACCTAACATTTTGCTGAATTGGTTCAGCAGAAAAATTGGATGGTAGGAGTTACTGTCATGTCTATTGCCCTTGTTTTTATAACGTAGAATGACTTTTGACACCTTCAGAGGAGAGAAACAGTTGTTATAGTAGTTGCATAGCTTGATGTCATCATGGAATGTGGTGCTGCAAAGATAGGAACTTTTACAGGACACAAGAAGTTAAATTGCAATATTTTTACACCCTATAACTTACACATACCATCAGGATGAATTATATTTGCTGAGTATAATGGTGGTGGTTCTCATATAACCAGGTATTTGGGAACTCTCTCTTCTCTTGGTACATCAAAAAAATAACACAAGCATCTGATCGATTAACTGTGCCAAAATCACTTTTTCTTCATAATGACCTGAAGATTGACAAAACCTCTTGGTATGTGCTGGTAGCCATGAGAATACCTCTCTGGCACTAGCCATCTCATTCAGGTATTCACTGAAATGTACAAGAAAGAACGAACCTTACTTCAATAGGACCTATGCCTGCAGAAATAGTCGTGGTGGCTCCAAAAAGTTTGCAAGAAGAAGATAAACCTGAACCACGTGCTGAAAGACTAAAGGATAGGGTAACTGGAACTTTGAAAAAAAGAAGGAGCTGGTCACATAGTTCAAGGGAGATCTTTGGGCTTTGCTAAAGTCAAGTGATGCAAACCCTGATGTACAGGAGGGATAGTTTCACAAAAAATATAGAATTTCTCGCTGTCATTGGCCCCATGCAAATCTGCCATTAGCACTGAAGTAACCTTTCTTCCACTCTCTTCTCCGTCCTTTTGTTGAAGATACTAAGTACTACCTTAGCTGCATGTTAAATCAAACTTATTTCCCTACAGTTCTCACATATGCCTGATTTTCCCTTTCTTTACAAGGAACTAATTCTGATCTGACAAGAGTCATCTGGCTAATTCCTCTCTCATAAATTACAAGAATTAGGCCATAAAAATCTTCCTTACACACTTTCTGAAAGCCTTTGTAATTCTGCAAGGATGTTGTATATCCCCACAGCCTTATTTTGTTTCAAATACAAAAATGCCATTTCTATCCCGCAATCAAGTAAATTCGCCTGGATCTAACATAACCCTGTACACACATCATATTCTCTCTGTCTATGCTTGCTGGCACTGTGTATTTGCCATCTATGTAGATCCTCTATGCATTCTCTCCATTTCTCTGGAGTCTTTCTTGATCCAATTAATCATTGACCTGATCAGTCCACACTAATTTTGATTGTGTGCTGTATATGTCATACATTCTAACAATGCTTCATACATTCTAACATACATCCTGTTCATTGCACCCATTTCACTCTTTTTACTTCATTGCATCTAATTCTGTTTTTGTTTACTTCATTCTAATTCTTCCATTCCTTGTACTTGTCAACTTCCTGATCAACTTTTCTGTAATCCATGGTTTTCTTGTCCTCTTCATGTTATTTTATTTGCAGCTTTCAATATCCACTTTTTTGAGATGCTTCCATCATTCTCCTACTATGCTGCCTCCTTGTCCTCACTCAATTTTTGTTATTTTAGGGGAGGCAACCAACAGCTGCAGTCATTTGTACCATTAGGGATGGATGGGAAAGGTTGAAGGATAGAGAGAAATCCAGCATTGGCATTAGCCTACTCTTAACGATAGGCACCAATCATTCAAGAGACAACGTACTCAGTCAAAGTGCCCTCCACAAATCACCTTAAGTTAAAGATTGGGATACCACTGAAAAATATCAGCCACCTCTGGGATTCGAACTGGTGCCCACTGGGTGGAAAGCCAGTGCATTAGTCACTGCACCATCCTGATCGCCCTCATTTTTCGTTTCCCTTCCATTGCTCCTTCCTTTTCATTCTGTTAATTCTTCTACATTCCATTTCCTAATTCATCTCACCTATTCTATCCTCTTTTATTTGAATTTGAAATTCATTATCAGTAAATTATTACCTGAATTCACATATGCTCCCAGGAAACTGTGCAAATTGGTTGTACAGTTCTTAATCTGTGTCTAGCAAAAATATAAATAAAAGTTAAGTATAATATAACCTTTTCCTCTAATTGATGGTACACTGTTTCTTCCTCAACATAATTACTTGTCTGCATATAAAACTCAAAAATGTATTTCATTTAAAAAGCAATCACCTGCCCTATGCTTATTATGACCCTTCCTATCTTTTTATTCACTACTTCTGCCCCTAAACAACTCTCTCCTCCTCTGCTATACCTGTATTTCCCTGTAACTATTGATCCAGTACGCTCACTACCCTTCCAACTCACGTCACACAGCCCTGAAATATCTACTTTTCCTCTCTTCATCTCCTGCTTTACCTATATTTCCTAGTTTCCCTCTCCTCAACATCGTGCAAAAATTCCAAGTCCTTATTCTAATTGCCCTCCCAGTGGACTGCAACCTTGACGTGATGGATAGGCTTGTGTATTCTGATGACAATTACAGCTGCGCTGGTGGGAGCAATGATATTTACTCCTGGTAGGGCCACCCATGCTAGATAGGTTAAAGGGTAGAAGCCAGACAAAATATAGTCCACATAGCATCATTTCTACAGTGAAGCAGCTGTAATAGTGTCAACCTCAGTAGGACATACATTTGAGTGGGGGCGTCACATTAAAAACAATATTGAGGAATGCATCCAGAAACCACCTCCATTAATTCTCCCAAGAATGTTATAATGGGTACTCTAGAGACAATCAGTCCTGGCATCTACGGTACTCGACCCTATCGACCTTGGGTCACGACTTACAGCAGGAGAAGTAAAGCTTCCACAGTCACCATTGTATAAAATCCTTTCAAAGCAACAGCACAGAAGACACAGGTGAGGGTGAACCAGCTAAAATCCTAAATAAGGGACTAGGAATATCAGGATGATGTTGAGGACAGGGACATCATAAAGTGTAAAGACAGAGAAGGAGAGAGAAAATATTGATATTTCAGGGCTGTATGAGGTAAGATGGAAGGTTAGCAGAGATTCCTGGTGTTATATTTTTAGAGTAACATTCAGCAGAGGAGAAGAGATCCAGTGAGGAATGAATGCTTGCAGAATTGATTTTTGTCACTCGGACCCTGCCGTTACTGCTAGATTTCCAAAATTCCTGTAACCCTTGCACCACCTGTTGCACTCCGCCATTGTGTTGTAAATGACAAAATATAAATTAATAAGAAAATTAAATCGCAGAATTAACTCTGAAATTTTGGGGACTTAAAAGGAACTAGATGTTGTGATGAAATACCGTACATACAATGTCACAGGAATTTGTAGTCGTGCGCCACAGTCCACGAGGTTAAAGCCAATTTCAAACACTTAGGCTGTTCATACCATAATTCATAGAAGAATTAATTTTCTTCGTTTTCATTAGCCTTTCCTGCTGCAAATAAATATACCTTTTCACAAGGCAATTAAGATGTTTTAGTTAATATTTGTGTCAAATGTTACTGCTTTTGGATAAAAATCACAGTTTATAATAATGCATATTTATTATTATTATTAGGTATCAGAATTTTTACGAGTCTTGTCTTAACATCCCTACTCAACGTCCCCGTCTTCAACTCCCTCCTCCTTGAGAAAGCCTACTTCATCATCATCTGCAGCCCTACATCCCGGTGTAGGCCTTGGCTTCCTCTATGATATGCCTCTATTCAGTTCTTATTCTTGCTTTTTCCTTCCATCTTGTAACCCCCATTGCCTTCAAGTCATCCTCCGCATCCTGTAGCCATCTCTTCCTTGGTCTACCTCTTCTTCTGACTCCTTCCATCTTGCTATTAAGTATCAGTTTGGGCATTCTGTCATTTTCCATCTTTTCTACATGCCCCAACCACGCCAGCCGCAGTGACTTGGCAAATCTAACTATGTCCTTCCCTTCTAGTAATTCATTTATCTCCATGTTCATTCTAATTCTCCATCTCCCTCCTTCTCTAATTGGGCCATAGATTCTCCTTAACATTTTTCTTTCGAATTTTCTAAGTGTTTCCTAATCCTGACTTGTTAATGTCCATGTTTCAGCTCCATAAGTTACCACGGGTCTAATAAGCATTTTATAGATCTTCATTTTTGTGTTCCTTGATAGTAACATTGATTTGAGGATTGTTACATTTGCAAAGTATGCCCTGTTACCTTCCATTACCCTTTGGTTGATCTCCGTGAATATCTTATTTTCATTGTTAAGTCTTACTCCTAGATAGGTAAATTCCTTGCAACCCTCAAACTCATAATTCCCAATTACTATGTTTTGTAGGTGCCGCTAATTCTGATGAGCTGACATTTTCAAGTATTTGGTATTCTCTTCGCTAACCTTCAGCCCCACTTCTTTACCAGTGTTTTCTTAAATGTTAAACATTTCTTTTAGATCATTCACATTTCGTGCAATTAGTGCTATATCATCTGCATATGCGAATCCTTGCTGGGATTTATGCACTATGGTCCCTCTTAGTTTCAATTCTCTCACTGCATTATGTAGGGCCAGGTTGAATAACGTGACTGAGAGAGCATCTCCTTGTCTTACCCCCGAGGTCATCTTAAATGCTCTACTTGCTCTACCCCTAATAAAGGCTTTACATTGTGATTCATGCAATGTCAATTGAACCAGTCTAACCAGTTTCCTTGGAGTATCATAATCTCTCAACGCACGTATCATCTCTTTCCTGTTCACGCTGTCGAAGGCTTGTTTGAAGTCAATGAAGAGTATATGCAAGTCAACATTATATTCATAGCATTTCTCCATTGTTTGTCTTACCGAGAATATCTGATCAATGGTACTTCTACCAGCTCTAAAGCCACACAGATATTCTTCCAGTTTGTCTTCAGCAAAGGTGCTTATGCGTTTCAGGAGAAGACTGGTAAAAATTTTGTATGCTACATTCAGTAATGTAATGCCCCTATAGTTTTTGCAATCATATTTGTCACCTTTTTTATATATTGGACAAATCAAACCTGTCTTCCAGTCTTCTGGGAACTCTTCCAACTTCCAAATACTACCAATTAGCTGATGTAATGCTCTATTTAAATCTTGACCTCCATTTTTAATCAATTCAGATGTTATACCATCGTCTCCTGGTGCTGCATCATTCCTCTGTCTTCCAATACTTTCAATTACCTCTTCTATTGTTGGAATGAGCACTTCCTGATCTTCTGTGTGACTTTGTACATAATCTTCAACCCCTGTAGTTAATTCCTTATTGTACAGGTCATTAAAATATTCAGCCCATCTTTCTAGTATCTCATTTTCCTCCCCAATGACTTGACCATTTTTATTTCTATAGGAGTGCACTTTTGGTTGATAACCTTTAGTCATGTATTTTACTGCTTGGTAGAACTTTTAGCGGCAGGTGGTAATTAAGCGTACGCTGTTTAATGACAACAGTAGTTTATTGTAATTGGAGGTACAACGTGGCGCCGCAGGCACTCTGGCAATCGACTGCCGAGGCTGCCAGCTCCGGCGATCACTCCACCCCCATTGAGACCTCTGGTGAGGTGAAACTCAAGGGGTCGTGTGGTGGTGCCTGGGATGCTGGGGCGAAGAAATCTCCGGGCAGGCGTAGAGTCTGACCGTAAAGCACCTCTGCAGGGGTAGCTTGGATGTCCTCTTTCCATGCAGAACGGATGCCCAGCAGAACAGCGGGGAGGCTGTCTGTCCACCACTCCGTCGCATGGCACATGATCGAAGCTTTCAGCTGGCGATGAAAACGTTCGACCAGGCCATTCGCCGCGGCATTGTACGCGGCAGTTCGTAGGTGAGCCACTCCCAGGAACTTCGTCAGCTCCTTGAAAAGATGCGACTCGAACTGTCTGCCCTGATCCGTCGTTATCCTGAGGGGCGTGCCGAACCGCGCTATCCATCCTAGAAGGATTGCCCTAGCGGTGGATTCCGCGGTTATATCCTGCAAAGGATAAGCTTCAGGCCAACGGGAAAAACGGTCCACGCATGTTAAGCAATATCGGTACCCGCGGGATGGCGGTAACGGTCCCACTAAATCGATGTGTACATGCTCGAACCTGGCGTTTGGCGGGGTGAACGTGCCGACCGGCGTTGACACATGGCGAGTCACTTTCGTCGCTTGGCACGGGATGCACTCGCGAGCCCATGTTCGACAGTCTTTATTGATGGAGGGCCACACGAATCGCTCGGCGACGAGTTTTGCCGATGCCTTAACGCCAGGATGAGAGAGGTTGTGCACTGAATTAAAGGCTTCCCTTCGGAAATTATGTGGAAGGAAAGGGCGGGCTCTTTGGGTGGAAACGTCACAAAAAATTTCCACCTGCGCACCAGGTAGCATGATCTTCTTCATAGAGAGGGACGAGTTTTCCGTCAGGAGAGTTTGCAGTTCGTCGTCCTTCTCTTGGGCTATGCCTAAGGCCTTGTAGTCGATTGCGGGCGACACTGCCTCGACTCGGGATAGGGCATCCGCGACAACGTTGTCCTTCCCGGAAATGTGGCGGATATCTGTAGAATACTGCCCTATCATGTCGAGATAGCGGAACTGCCGTGGGGAGCACTTATCCGCCTTCTGTCGAAACGCGAAAGTAAGGGGTTTCTGATCAGTGAATATAATGAAATGCCTCCCTTCGATCATATGCCTGAAATGGAGCACTGCTCTATAGTTATAGACTATAGACAGCCAGTAGTTCTCTGTCGTAAACACTGTATTTTACTTCCGCGGGGCCAAGCTTTTTCGTGAAAAAGGCGAGGGGCTGCCAACCCTTGTGTGTTAACTGTTGGAGGGCTGCCCCCAAACTGCTGTCGGACGCGTCTGAAAATAACGCAAGGGGTAGCTCGGGGTTCGGGTGGGCGAGTAGGGTAGCCTGCGAAATCGCTTGCTTACAAGAAGCGAAACACTCTCTTAGGCTTTCCGACCACACCAGGACGTCACTGCCCTTTACCTTCCCCCGCAGAACATTATGGAGTGGTGCTTGCAGTGAGGCTGCATTGGGAATAAACCTTCTGTAAAAATTAAGCATCCCCAAGAATTGGCGTAACTTTTTTACGGTTCCGGGCAAGGGGAAATTACCAATAGCTTCCACTTTGTCTGCGAGAGGCTGAGTACCCTCGGCGGAAACACTATAGCCTAAAAAGGTAACTTTTGCGACACCGAAAATACACTTGGCGGAGTTTATGAGAACGCCGCTATCACTGAGCCTCGTAAAAATTTCATTGAGGTGCCTGTTATGCTCTTCCTCGTCGGCTGAGGCAACCAAAATGTCGTCGAGGTAAACATAACAGAAGTCTAACCCGCGTAACACATTGTCCATAAATCGTTGGAAAGCTTGCGCAGCATTGCGCAAACCGAAGGACATGTAGGGAAACTCGAAAAGCCCGAAGGGGGTCGTAATAGCAGTTTTTGGAACATCCTCCGGCGCAACCGGAATTTGGTTGTAAGCCCTTACCAAGTCAATTTTGGAGAAAACTGTTTTCCCGTGGAGCCCGGCGGCGAAGTCTTCGATATGGGGGACTGGATAGCGGTCGGGAATTGTCCGCGCGTTTAGCGCGCGATAATCCCCGCACGGCCACCACTCGTCACCTTTTTTGGGAGCCAGATGCAACGCGGAGGACCAGCAACTGTCAGAACGCCGCGCAGTACCCATCTGCACCATGAGCTCGAACTCCTTCCGTGCGGCGGCGAGCTTGTCTGGTGCCATCCTCCGAGGTCTGCATGAAACCGGTGGGCCAGGTGTGGTGCGGATGTAATGCACCGTGGAGTGTTTTAGCTGCTTAGGGGTCCCCGCCGGTCGGGTGATGCTGGGAAAACGGGAGAGCAGGGCGTGGAACGGCGTGGTGCCGGCGATGGACTTCACATGCTCAACCTCTCCCTTAGCTAAGTGCCCTCCGACGGAAAGGGACGTGAGACCGTCGATGAGGCGGTAGTTGCGCATGTCCACCAACAGGCCGAAATGCTTAAGAAAATTGGCGCCTATTATAGGTTTGCCCACGTCAGCGACCACAAACCGCCAGGAAAAATCTCGCCGTAAGCGAAAATTTAAACGCAGCACCACCCATCCGTAGGTGGGGATGACGGAGTCGTTTGCGGCGTACAGGTCATAGTCCGCACGCACGCGGGGGCCCTTCAACAGCGCACGGGGGAAAACACAAAGACCCGCGCCGGTGTCCACCAAAAACTGCGTCTTGGTGGCGTCGTCCGTGACGTAAAGGCGGCTGGAAGAAGGGCAATGGTCGGCGGCCGCGTCTACCGACCTCCATGGATGTTTCCCGTAGATGAAGTGGAAACGTTGGAGGAGGTGGAGGATGGAAGGGTAGAGGCGGTGCACGGAGGAATACACTTTTTGGCCTTGTCGCCGAAATGCCAATGGTACCAACACATACCGGAGGCGTCAGCGTGGTTGTTGGAACGCGCGCGGCTGCGGGACCTTGGCCGGTTGTAGCGTGGTCCCCCTGTGGTCAATGCGGCAACCTGGCGAGAAAGCTCCTCGACGCGTTGCAGGAGTTGCTGGTGTGACGCCTCAAATCTGCTGGTGATCGACGCACTAGCCACTTGTGCACGTGGCGTGATCTCACTCAGTTTGTCTGCCATACGTGCCAGTTCCTCCAATTTGGCGGAGTCTTGACACGTAAAGATGGCATTCATATCCGATGGCAACCGATTTTGCCAGAGAGTTTTGAGGGGAATCTTCCGAGACGCTCTCACCTGCCAGCCTCTTAAGATGGCGGAGGAATGCCGACGGCTTCCGGTCGCCGATTTCCTCGTGCTCAAGGAGTTGGCGAATACGCTGCTCCCTGGATGTGGTGAGGCGGCTAATTAACTCGGTCTTTATGGCGATATATTTACCAGTGGCGGGAGGATTCGTAATCACATCCTCGATCGCGTATCGGTCCTCAAGTTGATTGACCACGTAACCGAACTGAGTGTCGTCACATGTTATGCCGGACAGCCTGAATTGAATTTCCGCCCGCGAAAACCATAATTCCGGTCGCTCGGCCCAAAACTTCGGCAACCTAACGGCAATGCGGTCGACGCTTAATGGCGGAGTGTCCTCGTGGCCTGGAGACGCCATGACCACGTGCGCGCTAACTTTGAGGAGAAAAAGAAAACGTGAAAAGAAGTTCGCGTTCGGGGTCACCACTTTAGCGGCAGGTGGTAATTAAGCGTACGCTGTTTAATGACAACAGTAGTTTATTGTAATTGGAGGTACAACGTGGCGCCGCAGGCACTCTGGCAATCGAACCGTACTCTAGCGCGTACGTAGAAGAGACTGCCGAGGCTGCCAGCTCCGGCGATCACTCCACCCCCATTGAGACCTCTGGTGGGTGGTTACGAAACTACGCCGACAAGTGAGGCAGCCGTCGCGCGCTCCTGTCTGCCGCCACAAACTTTTTGCTTTATTTAGCATTATTGAGCTCTTCTACAGCCTTCAACTGATTTTTTAAGTACTCCTTTTTCTTTCTTTCCAATAATTTATCAGCTTCTTTCCTGCTCTACCTATACTTCTCTCTTGTAAATCTAGTCTCCCTTCGTAACATATTGTATCTATTCTTATTCTTTTCCTCTATTGCAAGTTTACACTCATTATCAAACCAATCTGCATTCCATTTTATTTTTGCTTTACCTATTATGTCCTTTGCAGTTGATAAAACAGATTGTTTAATTCTTGTCCATTGATCTTCCATAGAATATTGCTCTGTCAGTTCTTCCCCAGTCCTAGTTATCTTTCTACTTATTTCATCTTTGTACCTCAAAGCTTGCACAGGATCTCCTAAAATTTTACTATTCCATTTAACCCCTCTTGACCTATTGATCTTATCCAAGAGGGCCAGTCGTTCTCTAAAATTTACTTTCACTAGATAGTGATCAGAGTCACAATTTGGTCCTCGTGCATACCTTATGTCTAATATAGAAGATGAATGTCTCCTGGATACCAGCACATGATCTATTTGATTCACAATTCCTGTCCCAGGCATTTTCCAGGTACCTTTATGAATATTTTTATGTTCAAAGCATGTGCTCTTTATGATCATGTTGAATGACAGAGCAAGCTGGCAGAGAAGCCTTCCATTTTCACTTGTCACATCATGCAGTGAGTACTTTCCTGCTACAGAATTTAAGAAGTCTTCCTTACCGATTTTTGGATTAAAATCTCCAAGAATGATAACTGTTTGATATTTTGGTATATTTTGGCATTCTCTTTCCAGTTTATCATAAAATTCCTGCTTTTCTTCTTCTGTTTTATCTTCAGTAGGGGAAAGGGCTAATATAAGGCTGATGTTACGGAATTTTCCTTTCAAGGTGATTTTACATAGTCTGTCCCATAATGGCTCAAAATTCATCAAACTGTTTCTTATCCTTGTATTTATCATGAAAGCAGTTCCATATAATCCAGTTCTATGGCTGGGTCCACTGTATAGTACTGTAAAATTCTTTTTATCAATTCTATCATTTCCTACACATCTCACTTCCTGTAGGGCTATAATATCTAAACCATATTTCAGCAATTGATTGGCAACTTCAATCATTCTACCCGGTTTCAACAATGTTCTAACATTCCATGTTGCTAATTTCCATGTACTCGTTGTCCTTGTCTGTTTGCCAGGTCGATATCTTAAAAATCCATCCTTATCTATCCGAGGCACATTTAGAGGTTTCGTAGCAAGCAAATTTTTTAAAGGGTAGGGTTGCTAGCCATACGTCTAACCCCCAACTTGGAGGACCAAGATTTATATTCAGGGTTTACTCCCTTAGAAAGGCTTGTTTCTCTACACATAAAGAGCCCTCTCTACCCTATCATGTGAGGCACACTTAGTCTGGCAGTTCAGTCAAGACCTGTCCGGCAAGGGAGGCCCTACCAGTAGCTATGCTACCGCCGGCATAGCTCTTGACATCCTTACCGCACGCAATCCTCCCCGCCCGGCACTGAAGGTGCCTTCGAAAAGGCGGTGCCTCAGAGGGAGGAGAAAGCCTCCTTGCCTTATGCAATTCTTCTCCTTACGTCCCTACTACTTTGCCCGTATCGGTCCAAAACACTTTCGAGATATGTAAAATGTTCTACCTGCTCTATTTTTTCCCCACCTATTTTAATATTTAACTTAGCCTTTTTCTTTCTGGAAAATCGCATAACCTTTGTTTTAATAATATTGATTCTCATCCCATATTTATCGCACTGAACCTCCAATTCACTCAGCAATGCTTGCAACCCCTTGGCTGACTGAGCAACTAATGCTTGGTCATCAGCAAACATAACCGATTTTACGAATTCCCCTCCGACTTTCATTCCTACCCTCAGTTCTTCCCATGCCTCTTTAATCATTTCCTCCACATATACGTTGAACAGCACCAGTGACAACGGGCAACCCTGCCTTACACCTCTTCCTAACACTGCCCATCCGGACTCTCCGTTCCCCACTCGCACCTGAGCAGTCTGAGATATGTACAGGTTGCGGATCAGTCTCCTGTCCCTCCAATCCATTCCTATTTTCTGCAATACACGCATTAATTTTTCCCAACTCACTCTATCAAATGCTTTTTCGAAATCTACAAAACAGACAAAAACGTCCTGATAGTATTCTATATTCCTCTCAATTAGTGATCTCATTACTGCAATGGCATCACGTGTACCTCTTCCTTTCCTAAACCCAAACTGATCATCCCCTAAGTAATCATTTGCCTTACTCTCTATCCTTTTGTTGATGATCCTGAGAATAACTTTAGCTGCGTGGGATATCAAACTTATTGTTCTGTAATCCTCACATGATTTAGCCTTTACCTTTTTTGGAATAGGAACTAACACTGATCTCAAAAAATCTTCCGGCCAGATTCGTTCCTCATAGATACTACGAATCAGTCCATATAGGGCCTTCTTCCCACATTTTCCTAGACATTTCAACAGTTCTACAGGAATGTTGTCCACCCCCACTGCCTTATTTGCTTTCATCTCTTTTAATGCCCTTTCTATTTCATCGTCGAGTATGCCTGGACCTAAGTTATCTTCTTCTACGTCATGTTCCTTTTCTATGTCTAACCTTTTTGTCCTAAGTTCTTTGCTATACAGTGTTTCTATATATTCCTTCCATCTCTCTTGGATTTTTCCTGGTTCAACTATTATCTCACCCCACTTATCATTAACTGTTAGCACAGATCTTGCCTTAATTCTTCCCGATAATAACTTAACCTTGCTGTATAGAGCACCAATTTCACCCTTCTTCTGAAAACTTTCCATATCCTCGCATTGCATTTTCCACCATTCTTCCTTTGCTTTATTTGTGGCCCTTCTCAATTTATTGTTTAACTCTTTGTACATCATTTTGCCTAACTCTGTGCTTAGATTCTTCCATCTTCTTCTCTCATCCACCTTTGCAATCATCTCATCCGTTACCCGTGGTTTCCTTATCCTTTTCCCGTTAATGGTTACTATAGTGTCTTTTGCGGCTTCCGATATCCCTTGCTTGATACTTTCCCATTTTTCTTCAATAGTACTCAGCTCTTTACCGTCATCCATCATTTTCTCTACTGCCTGCCGATACTCCTTCCTCGTTAATCCATTTAATGCTTCTAAATTCCATTTCCTAACCCGCCGTCCTTGCCTTATCTTCTTGAAACGGATGTTACATTTCCTAACAACTAAGTTGTGGTCAGAGTCCGCATCTGCTCCTGAGAAACTGTGCAAATTTATCACACTGTTCCTAAACCTGTGCCTAACCATAATATAATCTAACTGATACCTTTCTGAGTCACCTGGCATTTTCCATGTATACCTACATATTTACATGGAAATAGATATAAGGAAAAGATATAGGAACATACATGCAGTACGAACACAGGAGAGTCGGGAAAGGCGGAGTCAGGCAAATCACAGTGGAATAATATTTAGTATCATCCCGATAAAGGAAATATTTTTACGCTCGTGATTTGCCTGACTCCGCCTTCCCCACCCCTCCTGTGCTCGCTTTTCATAAATGTTCCCAACCCCTTTTCTTATATCCATTTCCTTGTGAATGAATACACATATTTACATACATTATATATTTATTATTATTATTATTAGGTAATCTACCGGTTAAGGTAGGTTTTTGGATGGACACAACTATCAAATAAACATTTTGTAAATCCAAACAAAACCCAATCCAGCAACCTAACCTACATCAGGTCCCTCTTCATCTCTGTGTACTTCTTTCATCCCATCATCCCGTCCAACATCCCTATCCTGTTCCTGCCCTTTCCTTGCTTGCCCAACATTCTCCCCTCTATTACCCTCTTCAACATTCCACTACCCCTCAATACGCCTTTCATCCATTTTTCCTGCCTCCATAGGATTTCTCTCAACAAACCCCTCTCCTCACCCACCATCTCCAGTACTTCCTCATTTGTTTTCCTTTCGGTCCATTTCACCTTCTCCATTCTTCTCCACACCCACATTTCAAAAGCCTCCAATCTACGTCTTCCTCCTGCTTCAGTGACCACGAATAATGCATAGTTGAACAAAAAATGAACAGGTATACCAAATAAATACCGAAAGCAAGGATTGGAGCTACAGGGAATAGCAGGGTCGTTTGGATAAGCCGAGTGATTTTCAACAGGACGAAATATCACATTATGATGGTGGATCCATGCGCTTACTATGGAAATCGATGTCATTTCCATAATCAACAATTAATAGATTGTAATGGCTATGAAAATTTGAGGAATAATAGCAGAGGATCTCCTAAATAACGAAGAAATTGAAGAAAAAAAATTTGGCTCAAACAAGCCAAACATCAGTTTTTTCGAAGCTTGGTATTAGGGTAACATAACATGTTCACTTATATTTACTACTACTACTTGGCTTACTCAGCTTATATACCTTGAGATAGCATAATAAATAAACTCTGATGAGGCATTTCCTGCACAAATTTGAAGATAGGCAATTACAACTATCATCGTAACCTTTTCAGGCCGAGTCCATCCAAAACCTTAACCAGTAAATTACTGATAATAAAGATTGTTTGTTAGTCGACGCACAGTAATTTAAATGCACACAGAAGTGACAACTAATGTTTGATAATAAATACATAAACTTAAGTTAGCCACTATGTTGATAGAATTATAACTTTTATTATTACTGTAACAACATATTTTTTATTGGTTAGGTAAGTTAAATGTGATCTGATCATATTTATCAAGAATACCAAAGGATGGGAATAAGCTTCTTATTAACATTCCTATGGTCATACCGATATTTTATAGTACTTGATTAGTTACGTCACGAGTATAATAGTAATACTTTAACTTAATTGACCATCAGACATGGGTAGAGTAAGGTATGTAGCACCACAATACAAAGAAAAAGACTACAAAACCATGAAAGAAAATAAAAATTTAATATTATTAATAAGTGATTGTCAGAATAGTAGCATTAAGTCGCAATGATTAACCCTAATTGTCTGTTTTTCCTCTATCGAATTGAGAGTGCCCCCTGTTGGCATTCAGTATGTTTGTTATTTAGTTCATGCTTTCAGAAGGTCGATATTCCCACAGTTTCTGTTGATAAGCACAGCCGAATATTTATCTGGTGAAGGAGATAACACACAAACTCCGCTGGTTTTGGTGATACTAGATGTTTTAGAGCTCGTCACGATTTAACATGGAACATTATCTTCCGCTTATATGAAGATTTTACAAAAAATCACTAATTTTAATTATATTTCATGAAAACATATTTCATGTACACATATTTCATGTATACACATTTCATGTGTACATATTTCAAGTTTAAACATTAAAATTAAAATTAATCGTTTATTTGACCACTATCCCGTTGCACTTTTGACCCTCAATCATTGCCATTCTGTAGGCAAAGATAACCCCCAGTATCCATCAAGTCTGCATGCGCGGTGAGGACTCTGGATGACCTGTCCCAAAAAATTTACCGTTGGGTACGGGTGTGGTAATGAGTCCCCTGATGAGAAACCGGGAACTCAGGTTCAGCTGTCTCCGGCTCGCACTCACCTTTCTCCCACAAAGTCAACTCGTTCATTTTAGGGACATTGTTCCACGAGTAATTTCAACACCAGGATCCCACCATAGTATCTATAACCGCAGGAGTAATTAAAAACAAGTAACTAATGATATCATGATAAGCGTATTAAGCTTCTCATTCACTGCTAAAATAAAGCATAAAAAGAAAATATCTAAATTTCTTTTAATTTACCACAAATATTTTTGGTTAACCATTCAATTTTTCATTCACGCATTTCTATGCCACAGTATTTAATTGAAGAATCTTAATAAATTTTTCTAATATATAGAAAATCAGGACTAGTGTACTTGTCATTTCGTTTTTTAACGAAATGACTGAATCAGCTTTCGAGATAATACTTTACAAACATTACTCAGACAGTCTCCATCTCCCGACCGTGCCCCCGCTGTAATTGTTATGCACATTTCAGCTCTTATGTCTCTTCAAGTTCGAGGCACGAACTCTATAGGGCAAGAGTTTTGCATGCTTTATTTTATTCATTAGTATAAAGAAACTTTTCCCACTGTTTTTCACTTTCAGTTGCATAAACTTTTTATTTTTCGCCGCAATTCCATGGTAATTTTTTCTTAATTATAACATTATGAATATTGTTGTGCCTATCTCCATTGATTTTGTAATTTGTCTTAAGTCATTTGGTAAAAACTGTATTTATGAATTGGACATCATTTAGATTCTGTACACAGTGCATGAATGTTTTTGGCTAGGTCATCAGTGAAATATTGAGGGCAAACTATAATTTTGGTTTTCCCAAATAGAAAAGTCGGTTGATATTCCATTTTATTATAAAAATTGGATTGGTTTTCCAGCGAATTTGAACTGATTTTCTTAAAAAAATAACTTCGATTTTAACGTATACAAGTATATACATAGTAAAAATAAGTTTATTATCATTTTACGATTGCGTTAAAGACTGGAGCTTCGTCTTCCTATTGCTGTTATTACATTTTTTATACAATCATTAGTTTCAAAATCATAAAAAATATAAAAGAGAGGTTTAATTTATTGTCCCTGCATTTTTAGTGCAATGAAAAAATTGTGAATTGTTTGCTGAGAACACTTTCCCGATTAAGTTTTACCACCCTGTTTCATTCACCTCCTTATCATTTGGTAAATATACACAGCCGAGAAGTTGTACGAGTACAAAACAAAAATATTACGGATACCGAAGTCTCGGATAGTTTTTCATCAGATTTTCACTAAGTTTTAGCACTGTAGACCCTCGTAGACCTTGATCTCGGAACTCACTTGCTTTGAATTTTTCCCTTGGTACATATCCTATCGCAGGCAATACTTACTACTCTGAGCCATTACTCAAGTCTTTAAGCCACAGGGTATAGACTCGGGTCTCCAAAATTACTTGCAGCCTTTCCTCCCAAAGTCAGATAATATTATTCACACTATTAGAAATGAATTTGCAATCTGAAGCATTTATGACAAATTTCTCATTGAAGAGATCGATCAAATGTGCTATTCCTGTCGTTTTTTCATGGATATTCTAACCTTCATAATTGGAAAAATACAAATATTTGAAAATATCTTCAAATCTAATACGATACATGGAATTTGCGACTTGGGTGTTATCACTTGATTGTTCCCAGAACAAATATGTGAGGAAAAGGGATATACATGTATCCACTTAAGATGCAATATTTGTAAGAAAGCATTATCATTATAATTATTACAGACTGGCAAAAGGATTAGGATTACTATTCTAAATAACATAAACCACCTAGATATTGATTGCTTCACTCAGAAATCTAGAGAGAAATACTGAAGCATGACTTGATGGAAAATGTTACAGATTCAGGATGACTCTTCAGCCTACAGTGGCCTGTAGTCAACAGTTGGCTTTGAAATGTAACAAAAGTAACAATCTCGTAAAACACATCCCCCTTCCTTTTCGAAGGTAGCCACAAGTTCTCTTCCTTCGTTTCTGCTTTTCAGTCTGCTTCAACCAGATTTTCTTGGCTATCCACTTATTCACCATCATTATCACGACCAATGTGCTGTGTAACTCAGCTGGGGTTCTGAGATAATTTGGAGGGAATACACGAGGGTTGTTTAGGCACTCGTCACTCTACCCCGTCAAAAGAAAAAAATAATGCATGACGTGAATACATGCGTGTAAATCTTCATCAGGAAATTACATAGAGGTCTGGCAACTCAGCGACTCACAGAGGGATCACCCTGAAAGACTTTTTGTCTAGATTATAAGCATTCATATAGAATAAAACATTTTTTCACTTTCCTTAATCATCCTGCTGGATGACTTATCACTTGAAATTTTACATTATCCTTATTTAGTCAAAATATTATTGACAAAGTACTATGAAATACTTAGAGCGATTGATATTTCTGAAAACCATAGCGAATTGACAAAATTTGAAAAGTGCTTTCGCGACCAACAGTAGAATGGTGCGGCATTTATAGACAAGACTGAAAGAGGAGATCATCTGTTTACAAACAACATAAATACTTCAAAACTAAAAAGGCTATTGAGGCGTGCCGACGCTTATTCTTTGGCTAGCACCCACAGAGCAGGTACTTTAGTACTAACATTAATTTTCACTTAAACCACAATATTATAATGGAAGAATTCACGATTTCGGTCACAAAAAAATCGCCCTTGGAGATTATTTGGTAATTATGAATAAATATGATGTTCAAGTGAAAATATAAACCACATCACACTCATCAATACCACAGATGGTATGAAGGTTTTGGCTTCATGTCTTCTTCAAAGCATAACTTAAGCACAGGAAAGAGAATGAGTTTTTTTCATTGTCATTCACTAGGGGTTCACCAAAAGCCATACCACTTTTTATGAGGCTACTATTTGAAGACTAATCCAAAACTTTGTGGTCTCTTACTGCCATAACTTCTAATATACCAAAAATTTCTCCTAACTTTGAATTTTACCTACTCACTCCTACCAACAAAAGATTCATTATGTTCATGATAATGAATCTTTGGTTGGGAGGAGTGAGATAATAATGAAACCCACAGATACCATAGTGGCACAAGTTAAAATGTTAATTACAGACTGAGTATGATGAATGGAGGAGGTATTTGACAATATCACCAAAACAATAAAAAATGTGAAGAAAGAATAAAATCTAACTATACTTTGAGACTGAAATGCAATCTTTAAATTAGGAAGAAGGTCATTAGAAGACAATAGGACATAAAAAAAGTTTGAAAATTCACTTATATTCATCAAAAAAACAAATTTCAGAAAATGCATCCAAGTTTTAACAAGCAATTATACCCACAACACAAGGCACAATTTGATTACTGGATACAGAATTTTTTTAAATTACAACTTTAATGTTTTGGTTAAAAAAATTCAGAATATGATGTATCAACTTTTCCTTGGGGAACTGAGAAATGCCATCATGGGAGGAGCTGGCAGTGGATGAAATACAGTACAGTAACATAAAAAGCATAACATAAAAAATATGCTTATCTCTTAACCAAAAAACACCCAATGAAATGTTTTCAACCCTACTAAAACTTTTATTGAAATGTTGCAATGCACAAGCTTTCTCTGGCTTAATACCATAGGCACTCAGTAAAAAATGGTATAAAAATTAACAACTCCAATGCATATAGTATATTGGATGACTGAAAATGAAATATTAAAAAACACACACTTGTAATGCATTAAGATTTTCGAAAAATCCTAGAAAATTAAGGCACCACATTACTATCACATTTTCTCATTTTGTTTAAGTCTCTTTAAATTACAGTAAAAATGATCTTGCTCTTTTTTACTGAATTTTAGGGTTAGGTTTCATCCATTTCTACACACCATAACCCATGAACAACAATATGTGCATTATAATGGGTTCCTAAAATTAATAAATATTAAAAATACATAATTTCTGAAAACTAAAATGAATCAGAATCATTTCAATCTTTGTTACAGTGCCTCAGTTAGTTTAGAAAGCAAGAATAAATTTACGCCATGGCACTACACTATTGTAAAATACATACTCTTATAAAAATACTACAACTGAAACAAATATAAATACCATTCAATTGGCAAATATCCTTTGAAAATTGATAACCGCTTATAAAAAGATTAAATTTAGCCAATATATATTTTCATATTAATGAGATTCAACTATACTGACAGTTGAGAAAGAATTTTAAATCCTTTTAAAATTCATTTTTAGAACCAGTACCTGAGATGTAAAAGCATTTTGCCTCAAAAATCAAACATACATTGCAAATGTATTGAACATCACACCAATATATATGTGGCATGTGATTCTCATCTCCAGATTTCAATTCAATTCACTACCCAAATTAATAACATCATCAGATTAGCACTGTTCCATATAAAAATAACTTTCATTGAATTGATGTCCACACACTATTTTTTACAACAAAAAATTTTTGTTTTAATTTTCAAAATAGACTGTGCATCGCTCCTGATCCGATAAAAAAACTTTCCAGTTTTTGAAGTTGTTAAACACTCCTGCAGATTAGTCCTACAAGAATTCCAATATGCATGACACACTCTTCATAGATGCATTGATGTAACCCATGTAAGCAGGTCGTAAAATCAAAGCAATTGATGTATAAACCAAATATTTCACAGTGAGGATAATCACATCTCACTTATTTTGAAAACTGAATAATTATAAATTTTATAAAATAATGTCAATGAAGATCATCTGTTAAGAACATTCATGCACATTGCATAAATTGAATGTATTTATCTCAATTGTGTTCATTATATTGTTCACTCAGATACTGAAGAAATTATTTTTGCTGATCAAAATGTAGGCACATTATGTTTTCATCAAAAACTCCTTAAACATACAACACCATACCTGGCAATGAAGTAAAAATAGAAAGACTATAACTTTTGATGGCTACGGTGAATGAAAGCTGGAAATTGGCAATGTGGAATTAAAGACATTGATAAAGTATGGATTTTGATATCAGATAATGACAAAGGAGGCTTTAAGACTTCTTAAAGAATGGAAAACCTCTAAAGAGTAATGTAATGATAAAAGGCCAAAAAAACCCTAGTCTTAAGATATATAGTTCTATAAACCATGATAAAATCATCCTTCTGCAAACAAAGTATTTAGAGCAAAAGCAATGCCAAATCGCCAAATACCTTTCAACAATATTTTTCATTATTTTAATCACATCATACTTAAAAATAAAAATGTATATTTTCATTATTTTTCTACCTCATAATTTTTCCAGGCAATTTCAAGCATTCAATTCGTAGTAGGCTAACATATAACTTTTTTGTTGTATAAAAATGTAGTTCTAACAAACTCTCAAATCAGAACATGTATCGCTGTACAAAATATAAGAGATTTATTCAGAATGAACAAAGCATGAAGGCATTTAAATAGTTACCCATTCATTTAGATTCACTTTCACTTTCTTCAAACAGCCCTTAACTCAAATTTCAACCTACTTTCTATTTCCTCAGTTATGCACTTATAATTACTTATTTGGTGCCATTTCATTTTATTTATACCCAAAAATGAAGTCTAAATGATAAATCAGATTTAGTGATAGCAATGCTTAACTAATTGTACAGTGCTGGTTCAATTCATGACCAATTTTTCAGGAACTAAAAATGATCATTAATCGGGGAGTGGGTGTAATGGATATTGCACTATCGTTTTTATCCACCATGACATACTAGTAGCTGCCAAAACAAAGAAGAACAATGTAAATAAAAATACCTCTACTTCATATTTGCCACAAAGTCATACACAATTTCACACACCCAGTCCACACTATTTCTATTCAGTTTATCTGTTTTTCTCAAATACTTTACAATCACATTTCCCCATGCTTGCAATCACACGATAACATCCATACTTTAAACTGAAAATGGGCGCAGCACCCTTCATCAGTACCTATGTGAATCATTCACATGTATCAACTTCTTGACAAGAGGCTGATTAATATGTCCAAGTAGCTGCTCTTACAAATACTTTTAATGTACACCTCACTTTCCTGCATACGTTGGGTTCTTAAATGTTGAGGTTGCCTGCTTGTAGATAGGATTCTCACCCTAAAAAATGATTTAAAAAGAAATTGAACCAACTTAGTAGGTTTAAATAAAGTACTTCAAATTAATTTTGATACTATTTAAATCATTAAAAATGTTCTAATATCACAGGGTATTTCTTTGCAATGATCTACTCTTTATTATACTTATAGTCCTGACACACCAACCAAACAATTTAATATCACTAAAATATCAAAATTCTATTAGAATAAAAAGAAGTTTCAGGCGAGATATGGTGGAATATCATGATTAATTAAAATTGGCAATTTTCTACAAAATAAAATTTTTTAATATGACCGGTTTCGATGTAACTACACCTTCAGGTCATTGACCTAAAGATGATGTAGTTACAACAAAACCGGTCGTATTAAAAAAAATTTTATTTTGTGGAAAATTGCCAATTTTAATTAATTCCATTAGAGACCAATTCAATATCTATTCTGTTTCAGGTTTTCATTTCTTTCTGCTAAACACGACAATTTTACTCTCGAGTAAATTTACCCTCAGCTCACATGAATCAAATTATTTATAAAGCTTAAAAAAAATAAGAATGGCTTACATATATATTTTGTAAAACAATTTTTAAAATGCAGTCCAAAGAATATTAAAATTTGTTGATGCACACAAGATATGTGATATTTTTCAGGAAATTGTTTTTACATGATTCTGTATGAAAACAATTTTATAGAGATCTTGTTCAATCATGCAATTCTGCAATAAGATACATGAAGTATAACTACATTTCTTGGAAAATAATTTGCTCAATCATTGAGTGATATCCAGAATTAATTACAAAATATGATGATGTTAGTTATCATTCGCTTGTATTTAAAAAAAAAGGCACTTACTGTATCCCATTTTGCCATTTGTCTTTCTTTCTCAAATTTTGCAAACTCTCTTCGATCATGAATTGTAGTCAGCAATTTCCAGAGTAACAGAAACAGCAAACCTATTAGCACTATAGCACCAATTAATCCCAGCACGATTCCTGAAAAAAATTGGTTCAGAGTTACTTGCATATGAAACTTGTAGTGTCAACTCATTAGAGACAACTAAAATTCCCATTTTTTAAATTAGTCTTCCACCAGTCATTTGTTTTACTACGTAGTAAGCTCAGCTTTCTGAGGAAAATATGTTCTACTATTCACTTTTAGAGATTTCTCTATTCTCATGAAACTATAACTTTACCCTAAAAAATGGCTGAAAAACAAAAAAAAATGTTTAACTTTCCAACCTCCCGCTCCCTTCCACAGAGCCATCCCTCCCTCAAGGCATGTATATCAACTGCTACATGTGAACCAAATTTGAACCTGATGAAGCTACAAGTTGGTGAAATGCATTGTACCTTAAAATAAAGCCTATGAAAGATGGCTTTTTGTTTACATTTCATACCATCAATTTTTTGTTATGTACCTTAAAATAAAGTCTGTGAAAAATTAGCAACTCATTTAATATGGACATCAAACAATTTCATGAATTGAAGCCTGAAAATGTTGAGTATAAAAAGCAATCTAATTGTAAACTCCTGAAAATCTGAAATCCAATAGTTTCATACTCAATGGTAAGTAAATGGTCATAATTTAGTTTCTTTAACAGTCAGCTTATTTGATAACTAGCTAACTGAGATGTTTAACAATGAGTCTCAGCCCTTCCAGTTATAAAATATGGGTTTCCCATCTTCCTTTGAACAAGAATTACAATTCACTTCAGTATCCTTACAGTGTAGCTTGATTTCTCATATCTGACATGATCTAGAGGTGGGAAGAAGTTCAAGGAGCAAAAGTATAGTTACAAAAAGTTTAAGAATATAATTGCAGGTGATATGAAAAATTATCAGCCAAATAACTAATAATAGTAAAATATATGTATCCAGGTAGAGCTTAGAGTCTTGGAGCTTATACACTTGGATGCAAGTAGCAGATAGATCTCAGCTATAATGTAAACCCGTGCAGTGAATATGCAGTCATGGGCATTAAGCAATAGCCACAGAACTAGAGGTATTTATGGGTAAGCTGACCTAAGAGCCTAAAATATTCTTTAAATTTACAATGACCTGGAGAGTGACTGCTGGCAACTCTTGACAGTATACAACCACTATTCAGAAGAGTATATTTGAGACAAAATTTGTTTGAATGGAATTTAGAGTGCTTTATTAGAAAAAGAACAAACTTCATTAACTAGCTTAGACATTAAAACTCTTATCTTACCTAGAATAAAAACTTTTGGCGGACACTCTCTTTCCTCTTGTGCACGAACATATACCTGGCCCTTTTCATCATATGCATACACATATGCAAAGCGGCAATCATCTTCATCATAGTAAGGACAAAGGTATTCATCCTTATTTTCATCAGCTGAAAAAAAACACAAAAGTGTTATTACAACCGAAAGATACTAATTTTTAACAAACTAAGGGAAAAAGGTGAATGATTATTCGGAGCTTTAATCTTTATTGTTATTTGGTATCCTATGGGGATCGAGATGGTCCAGTGGCTAATATACTAGTTTCCCACCCAGAGGGTCTGGGTTTGAATCCTGGAGATGGCAGATCATTTTCAGTGGTAAACCCATCCCTACTTGAGGTGTTTTGTGGAGGGCACTTTGAGTGAGTACACCATCTGTTAGATGGGATGTTTAGCTCCGGACCCCTTGGCGCCTATCATTTAACAGTAGGCCAATGCTGATGCCAGGTTTCTCTCCACCCTTCTTACATTCCCATCCATACCTAATGGTCCAAATGATCTCAGTCACCTCCCCTTAAACTACCACTATTACCCGGTATCCTGTTGCTTAAGGTATGACATTTCTTAGTCTTGCCCAACTTGACATGACCTTAATTAAATTAAAATTGGCAATTTTCCATGAAATAAAATTTTTTTATTAATACGACCAGTTTTGATGTGAGAACTACATTATCTTCTGAAACGTCTCCTTTTATTGACATGACCTGACACACCACACAAAAATAAATTGTTCCTCAATTTCACATTTATGTTTCATCTCTCCATTCTGTCTCACATGCCTATTCCTTACCTCCCCCACTTGCCTAATGTCCTCCCCTCTTATCATGGTATTTAGTATTCCATCAACAACCAAAATATTCTGCAGCCATCTTTCCTACCTTCTTTGGATTTCTCCCAACAACCTTCTCTCCTCTCCCAACACACCTAGTACTTCTTCATTTGTTTTCCTTTCCATCCATTTTACTTTTTCCATCCTTCTCTGCGCCCACACCTCCAAAGTCTCTATCATCCACAAACCTAACTGATTTTATGAATTCCTCACTACCTTACATTCCCATCTCTATTTCTTCCATGCCTCTTTAACTATTTCTGTCACATACCTTGAAAATGATGGGTGATAATAGACATGCCTATCTCACTCATCCTCCTAACATTGCCCATCCTGACTACATCTGCAACTCATACCTGAGCAGTCAGAGAAATGTACAGGTTGTGGATAAGTCTCCTATCCCTCCTATCAACTAATTTTCTGCAATACATTAATTAATTCTACTCAATTTACTGTAATGCCTTAAAGCTTTAGGGATAAAAATAATGAGGTGACAATGACCCTGTCTCATTCAAGTCATTACTAACTACTAGTGTCTCCAATGGTATAGGATCTAAATGAAAAATGTCACTCTCATTTAGGGATGATTTTAGATTACAATTATCTTTTTATCAATATTTTGTAAAGTAAATCCTTTTTACTCAATACTTTAATATAACTTGTAATTGAACCAAGATGAATGTTTGTAAAATCTACCTCTTCATATTCACAAGAAATCAACTAAAATATCAGTTAATATTCACCAATTTAGAGAGATGTATCATCATACAATCAATAGTATATTTCAACAAAAAAATAAGTAAAAAAAGGTTACATAAAAAGGAACCCTAAGCATCACTAACTGATAAAAATGTAAGGAATGTACAACAATTATGGTCCCTTGTGAAGGCTTCCGCAGTGTCCAGATATTGAAGATCTGTCTTCTGGGATTTACTCCACGTTGGTCCATATTCTGGAATAACAGTTTCACTGTTTCTGCAGTTGGTGTCTTCAGGTCAGAAGTCTGACCTGAAGACACCAATAGTGAAGTTCAGGAAAATGCACACTCAAATATCCAATCAAATAATTCAAGCACAATAAACCTTACCTTCAACAACATCCCAGACCGTAGGAACAAATGTACAATTGGCAGCACATTCCTCTTCTGTGAGTTTCCCTGTTTTATACACCTGACACTGGACACAATCCTTAAATTCTGCACAACGACCTGGACAAGTCTGCACAAAAGAAATAAAAAGTTATCCCCTATTATATTTCAACTTAAAATAATTAAGATTTTCAAAATATTTTCAGGATGAACTCATTTCTACTACATTTAGACTCAAACATGGAAATTATGCTACAGCAAAATTTTAAAATTACATAAGGGGAATTCTGCAGTTGTATAAAATGAATTTTTTGACTAATGGGATCCATTTAGTTCTTCAGATTCATTCAAGTGGGTAGCATTGAAGACTAAGAGCAAATAAAAATTGTAATGATAAAGATCATTCAAATGAGTGAATCATAAGGATTCATCTTTTTTCTTGAATAATAACTAACAAATGTTATAAAATATTGATAACCTGTCAACAATATTGTTGACTCTTCTCCCAAATAAATTAACATATCCATCCATATAGGATGCTAATTCAATGCCTTAAAAATTAGCCACATGTAGTTTTCATAGGTAGTTGACCATTGTAAGTATCCAAAAGGGAGAAAAGCCAATAAAAACAATGACAACATTTTAGCCACAATTGAAGTACTTGAGTGCTACCTAACCAACTTTTCAGTGGTCAAAGTATGACCTTGTATGCCATAAAATGTTAATTATATCCACATTATATCCATGAGTATCAGCACACCGGAAAGTAGCTATGAGAAAGTATGAATTACAAATAATTTTTAAAATTTTACTTTTAAACGTCATGAATATCAAAAAACAGATGGAATTTAAATATTTACTCGCCCAATTTATGCAAAACAATATCTTTGTTATATTAATCTAATTCTAATCGAACATAATATAAATAGATCCCCACAGTTCTCTTTTATTTAATTCATCCTATTTTCTAGAAATAAGGCATTGAATTTCACTCCCTTCGAACAATATGATGCTCAATATTCAAAAGACAGGACAAGTACACAAGAATATAGGCTGCATGAAACTTAAGCATGCAACAGGAAATCTAATAGGAAACATTGTGGGAATTATGGGAAACTTTACAGCAAAAGCTGTAGATAAAAAATTTACCATGCAAAAAACATTGATATACTCACAGGGCATTTCTCACAAAATCTGCCAGAATAACGTCCCTCCTCTTCCTCAAAGCACTTGCAAGCACCACACTCGCATTCACCCTTGCCGGAACAAACTTCTCCAACAGCTCCAGGGCCTCCTACACCCGGAGGTGTAATGCATGTCTCATTTGAAGAGCGGCATTCACAGGCATTTCCAGTCCATCCAGCAGCACAGTCACATACTCCACAGGAACATTTTCCATGATCTATGCCAGAACAGAGTTCTCCATTGTGACGATCACATGAGAAGTTATCACATTCACAGAATGCTCCATATATTTCCTGTGGAAATCATAAAATTTATTACAATACACTAAAGTGCAATTCAATATAGTTATTATTATTAGTGTAATACCAGTTAATGCAAGTTTTGGATGGACACAGCCGACACAATTGAACAACAATAAATTTAATTACCTCTACTAACAAAAAAAACAACCTGACATCTAACACTACAGGAAATACCTCTTTAATTCAACTTACTTCCTTCATTCCACTAAACAAGACTATCCCCTTCCCATTCCTTGTTTGCCTAATGTTCTCCTCTCTATCAGTCTTCAACATCTCATTCCCAATCAATAAGCTCTGAATCCATCTTTCCTGCCTTCTTTGGATTTCTCCTAATATTACTTTCTCCTCCCCAACCATGCCTAGCACTTTCTTGTTTGTTTTCTTTTCTGTCCACTTCACCTCTTCCATCTTTTTCCTCACCTGCATTTCAAAAACCTCCAATCCACTTATACTATGATCATTTTCATAAACCAATATTCCATATTAGAATGACTTCAGCTACTGACTGCATATGCTTCTTCATCCAATTTTGAGAAATCATATTTCGGTATCCTTAAGATTGATTGGAAAATGTAGTCATAGCATTTTTTAGATGTAAAGAATTATTTACAAAACAATAAGCGATTGTTCATTTTGTAAGGATGATATTTGTACAGATAGAAATTCTGTACCAGATGCATATGAGTAGGGGAGGTCAGACACCTTGAATTTCTAGCACTGAGGGTAGAGAGATAGGAGAATGAAGGATCACGGTAGAGAGTATTAAGGATTGGGGAACTACTGGGACCTCAGAAAAGTCACCTCATATACCATTGTTCATCAAGTTTTAAATGAATATACTTTGTAACTTCCACACAATTTTTATTCGTACTACCGGTTTCAATGCTTTGGCGTCATCATCAGGTACCTTAAAGTTGAGCCTGAGACCATAGAATTCATTGTTCATCAATGTTGGAGACAGCATTCTCCTCTACTGTATTATCCCCTGATTATCTTATTTTTATATGAAGAAAGTTGATGGTCCTGAATCAAATTAGTAAGATTACCGCCTGCCGAACTTAGAACGGTACTTGGTATGGGATAAAAGTGCAAATCAGTATACTCGTTTTTCTGACCGACAAATCTATTGATTTCATTCAAAACAGTTATTAATTTAAGAGGGCTATTTTAAAACAATGAATGTTTTACTTAATTGGCATGACTACTGCACTGTTGATATTGCACATAAAATATGAAGTCCCTAGCCAACACAATTATTTCAATTGCAAGAAACTTAATGAGCATAGACATTATTAACCCATCATCATCCTTCGAACAGTAAATTTTGTGAATTGACTTGTAAATAAACTACACAGAAGGATGTAATAGACAACAATAGCATTTTTTCAGTTTATATTTCAATTTATGAATACTTACAGGATTCTCACTGTGATTAATGTGAGTTCAGGAAGGAGAGGGGTATGCTTGATGACATGGCAGTATTATTAGCAACTTATCTGTAGCGTACGTGGTCTGGCCAAAAAATAATAGACTTACTTAGGCATTCTCTTATACTGTGATTTTCAAAGCACTCCACAGAAACAAAAATTCCATTCATTGTAATGAAATATAATATCTTCGACACACAAGTAATTAGGTTTCATGTGAAATAACTGATGATTAATATGCATTTCAAAAGAATGACAGCCTAAAATATGAAACATTTGAAAATGGCTTTCATTCAATATGTTCAAAAGAGCCATCAGAGGCATCCTCAGCTTGGTTTTGGCTTTGATAATGCCTCCAATTCATTCACATTTTAACAGCATGACAAACCTATGCATAGGCATTTTTAAAAGCAACAAGCATATCTGTAATTACTTTTAAGTGCATTACACTAGGTAGTACATTACCTCATCTGGATTGTCACGTTTGTTGCATTCACATTCTCCACATACACAGGTACCCCGGCCAGAACATTCCAAATCTGTGGTGTTGTCTGGGCGACAGCCACCCGATGCAGCAATGCTTGCACCCCCCTCTCCTGGCGCCCCACATTCGCACTGACGTCCAAAACGCAACTCATCACATGAGCACACCCCACACATGTATGTTCCATGATCAGAACATTCAGGTGCATTTTCTTTGTAGCCCTATTGAGATAAATGAAAAAGTTTAATAATTAATGACAGAAGAGATAAGATAATTTGAATTGTTACAAGTGACACACCAAATTACTTAACATGATCCGAAAAGGACAGACCATATAATTAGTGCTCAGACCACCTATTCATCATTAATACATATCTCTAGGATCAGGATGTACCATATATTATTTGTATGTGTTTTTCATAAACATTAAACAATGCATTTGAACTCAGTGTGGTGGAGGAACAACATGATTGCACTTGAGAAAAAATGTACTTGGCAAAGAAAACTTCATCATTGTAATCTGAGAATGTTCAAGTCACAGTCATTAATAAACAACCCGCTCAATAGAGAGAATAACACTATCAGGCTTTTAAAATATATTCCTGGGCTCCTGGCTGGATAGATGGATGAAATGGACTAAATAGCCTAACCCATGGAAATCCACCCAATAAGGAAACCCTGACTGGGACTAGGAAGGTTAAGTTCAGGCGATTTTTTCATTAATCAAGAATCATTTAAGGTTCAATCAATGGAGAAATCCTGCATTACACACCCTAAGAAACCACATGCAAATGCACCACATAGATCATTTTAATAGCTAATTTCAGCCTTATCTGTATTTGAAAAGGAAACCCTGAAAGTCAGCTCACAGCTGCACCACCACCAGCCTACAATGAGTAGGATGTACTCATATGGATAGTTACCCATGGGTATCACAACATTCCTCCAAATTACCACGTAGACCAAGAAAGCCATTCAATTCCATAAAAAAATCAAATCCAAGTAACCATTGGTTTTTCTCAATGAGGAATGACTGTTAAAAAGTATCAATCACCATATCAGCACAAAATTTTATAATTTCCTACCTTAAGAAAACTATAGAAATTGATTTTAGTTTAGACATTCAATAATGGATACTATTGAGTGACACATCAAATTTACTTCTTCAATTATTCCAAATTTTAAGTAAAAATGAATACTAAATTAAATACTAAATAAAACTTAACACCAAAATCAACTACAACCTTGAACAGGAAACATATTTTAAAAATAAATTAACTAAAAGTACTCCACTTACTTCATTGCCAGGATTTTCACAAGGACAGTCACAATGCATATCCAAGTCTACAATAAGGGACTCATTGATTCCGACAGGGTAGATTTGGAATGTTTGTTTCCATTCTTCACGTTTTTCAGAGCATTTTGTGACCTTTACAAAATAAAAACATGATGTATCTTAATAACATGTGCACAATTTACATTTTAATGTTTATCCATTTAATTAAAAATTAAGCACCATTTGATGCCACAGTAATTTTGTATATTAGTCACAACTAACTTTGAATGCTAAAATGTCATAATTTTCCAACCCAAAACCTCAAATCATGGGTTAAAAAACTTGATGCATGGACCACGGTAAAAACAAATACCATAGTTCATGCAACAAGCACAAATACTATACAGAAAATTACACATTTTATTGAATCCAAATTCTAATTTTAAAACTGTTTATTAAATTTTAACCTATTCATAATTTCTCAAACAAGTTCAGTAAAAAAATATTTGAGTAAACCTTTTGTTTTCATTAACTTAGCTAATATGATATTTAAATGGTAGCAGTAAGGGTAGGTGACCTAACATCCCAGCCACGTGCCCTTATGGCAACTTGTGGGATATTATGTAGATGTAAATGGAAAGTAACGAAAACTTTAAGCACACACAATGTTATTAAGAAACATATGTCAACTTTGCTCACCTCTATTTTTGCAGTAAAATTCACAACAGTGCCAACCTTCAACCCATCACATTTGCTGGTTTGCTTCATTGGACCGCTTTCTAGGCAATTAGAGTAGTACGTCACCTTGACTCCTCCAGTAGCATTGTCTTTGATCTCAACTGATGATGATATTTTCTGAAATTATTAAACAAGGAAATTGAAAAATACATCATTTAAGGTCAACATCTAATACATATTAATGTAAATAAAATATCAAAAAGAGAAAAAGACTACATTTTTAAATTTTGTAAGGAACTCCTTTAATGAGTATAGTGTATTACAATATTCAAATAAACAAAAATGAATGAAAGTATGAGTCCATGAATGGTACAGGGTATTAACTTAAAATAACGTGACTTTAAAATTTTTGATAGAATAAATATGACAGATCCCAAGAAAACAAACATATACTTTCAGATTTATTCAAGAAATGACCCCCAGGTCAAAAATGAGGTTATCAGCTTAACTAACCAGACAAACATGTCATTGCCCATCAGGTAATAATGAAATGATAAAACAATGAATAATCCAGCAACAACTTGATGCAAAAATGTAAAATTATTTTCAAAGCCCATCCAACCTCAACATCTGCTTCGTAGACAGCTGAAATAATACCAACTTTGAAAAGTAGAAAAATATTAATCCTCTAATCAGCACTTACATCATATTGTTCTTGAACAAGTTCCACCACATTAGCAGAATCAGCTGACAACTGTCCAGATGAAGCACCTTCAATATGATCTTTAAGATGATCATAAATGTTTATTTGCTCAGCAGTAACAGCAAATATTACATTGATTGAATTTGCTTTAACTTTGGCATTCAACTAGAAATGCAAAGAATTATTTTAATATCAATAAATTATTCAAATTATAGCATTAAAACTCAACAAGTATACTGAAAGTGGACCAAAAGAGGCCCAGACAGACAATACTCACCTGAGAGATTGAAGGATAATCTTGGAGAGTAGAATGAGTGTATATTCCACTCTCATCCAAGTGACAATTTCCATCATTTGGTTTAACAATTCCACCAAGCTTCAAACAAAATGAAATGAAAGCATTAAAAAATCATTGTCTCAGGCTTAGGTCTTCACAACAGAAATGGGAATTTTGCAATAATTGTCTCATTTCGCTAATAATTTTTATCAATAATTGATAATAATTAACAATAAAAATAAAAAATTTGACTGTTCCACATTATTACTTTAACAGAATATACCACTTCATGCTTATAACTATCCACTTATTTATAAGTATGAGAGGAATTACATGTATTTTCTTTGTAAAGCAAAAAAGGCTATCTTAATCACAAATAATATCCATATTTCCATCAGACTTCATGAATCCAAGTTGGGTAATAAAGAACTTGTTCACCACTTATTTCCCATAACAGAATTGGCGAGGTAGGAAATTTGTACCTTTCCATCTCCAGCGTAGTGAAAACCGGCATCAGTTGAAAAGACAAGGAGACGCCTAGCCTTGTCTCTCCAGCCAATCTGTTCCTTGCAAACCACTGCTTGCATAATGGCATCAAATCCTCCCTCAGGTGCATCCAAGTTACCAGACACAGCTGCCTCTCGAACTTCAGTCTAAACACAGGTAATCACAACCACATTAGATACAGTTTTTTTATAATCTACTTTAAATTCTATACATGTTATTCAATGAAATATTTTAATTATTGTACCTTAATCAAAATTTTGTCTTAGTTCAGTGATTCTGCAAGATTCATTGGAATGACTACCAAAATGGAAATTTTAAGTCATAATTTCTGATTGTGGGCAGCTTTGTGTATTTTAAAATTAACATATTAAATGCCCACATGTTAGCCATCACAATATGAAATACTTGATATTTAAGAACTTAATATATGGCATCTTTGAATACATTTATAAAATGTAATTTTTATAAATTTTAACTCATTGTGCGATTCACAGGTTATTTAACTGCATACTTTCAATTTGAGAATTGAGAATTTTTAAAATTATATTTACTTCACATCTTTGATTACAGATGAGTTACAGAATTTACAGTACAACAGATAATTGATTACAGAAAGTGCAAATAAAACATGAACAATTTTTATTTATTTCCTTCCAATCTTCACCTGGCATTAAAAATTTAAACACCAACAGGCATGCTGTTTAGTATTCTCTACAAATACCTTTTGAGCGTAAGCTCAGAGCATTCAAAATTTTTAAAAAAATGTAAGCATTACATATTTCACAAATAAAGATAGATGTAATCCAATAAAATAATTGACACAGTTTATGATCACACAATCAAAAAACGTATACACTCTTCCTTGAACCCTGCATGCACATTATAAAATTCCCCATGCAATACATTTAACTCTTATAAGATGTGAGTTGAAAATGGCCAGTCACCTAGGTTAGCACACATCTTGTTTTCCCACACCTAATGAATTAATAAGCTAAAACAATGATTACTACTGCACAGACCACCAATGGAAATTTCACAATGTTAAAATGGTATAAATGCTAAAGATATAACTAAGCCATTCTTTATTATAAGGCTAAACAGATAAGCAAAGATATTACTATTGATGGAATAATATATATGTAACCAGGATATAATACGTACTTGTCATTGACTATACTTTGAAATAGAATGAATTTGTTACAACATTATCTATTGCTATATGATGGCAATTAACAAATTTTCCAAGACTTCTTAAGACAAATCCTTTTGTGGGCAAGTCAAATGTTTACCCATATTGTTATCACCTCCCTAAGGCCACTTATGATGCAGGAGGAGAATTAGCTCTTGACAAGTTTCATGTCCTCTCAAAGGCTTTACTCACCCAGTCATTTCTACCTTCAGTAAAACCCCTAACTACCTAGATGTGCTCGCCATCAATTATATAAACATGGATTTTGTCTATGGTTTAGCCTAGCAAATGAACTAAGTGGTAACTCATGAGCCAGGCACTTCAGTTTGCACCTATCTGTTTTGTATCCTGGTAAAATGAGTTATGAAATAAAAGAGTATGATGAAACAAATGAGTCCTACTCTTCCTACCCTGCATTAGAGTACCAGGACAAAAAGGTAAGTCTGGCACTTACAAAAATAATGTTACACAACATACCACAGGATTGTCAAACAGTAAATCTAATAAAATATTATACTGTTCAGTCTCTGTGTCATATAGTCTTATGCACAAAATGAACAACAATTGGAACGACATTAATTTTCATTATTTCAAGAAATTTTCATAATTTAAAATGAAACTAGGCACCATTAACCCTAAATGGCATTGATAAAATTCAGAACAATTAAAAAAAGCTTTATTGGCATTTCATTCAATCCTGAGTAGTTTTACAACCTCACATAAATAGTTACTGAATTTACCCTTTTTTTGACAACTATATTTTTTAATCATGCCTCAGTTGTGATATTGACTTGTTTGGTTTCATGGTCTGTTTATTTTAACGTTATAAGTGTCTGCTCCTGCTGTGACTTTTATAGGACATATTATCCAAGTGACAGATATACAACAAAAGAAAGAAATTTGAATTTTATATGTCTACTCAAAATAGATGGCTGATTCTAGAGTACTAATATGAGCAAAATTATTTTTCCATATGACTGATGGCCACAACATTAAAACACTTGACTATAACCAACTTGAAATTTATCACTCCAAAGCAAAATTACATAATATGTTTCTGACTACCAAGATTAATATACCTACCAGAAATACATCAAAGTAATTCAATCAATATGCACTGTAGTTAGTCAAAGACTTATCTCAGTTACATAACAACTATTAATCCCATGTGCATGTGTCAAAAGCACCTAATTGTCTATTTAAATACAAACTTTACTCTTGTGAATCCTAAACAGAAAATTAAATGGAGAAGAAAGATTCATCAGTTATTCTTATATGCATGTAAAAACAATCAGTAGAAGCATTATATGTTCCCATTTGCCATTTTCTGTTGTTCTGTAAGCAGTACAGTACCTAAAACTTCACAGTTCAATAACTGCATTTACACATGCACTATATTACTTTCAAATTACTTTGCATGATTTTCATTTTTCCATTTAAAAATAACACAATTGAAAATGTCTCAAACAGTGCTTAAAACAGCACAACTGCTAATTTTAGGAGCATGAATGCGTGTGTCAGTATTTACAAGCCAACTCAAGAGTGAATCTGATTGGCTGGGAGGGAGAAATTTATTAATTCTCATTGAATAAAGTGTGTGCTGCATTACTGCTCTCAAAGTGGTAGACTGTTTCCACTCCAACACCTACTTCAGATATTCATAGCCACAACCTGAGAGCACTTAATGATGCACTCTTGAAAATACTGAGTAGACCACTCCTGACACAAAGCATCAAAACTTCAGTTATAGCAACTAAATTAGTAGCTACATGGTCCATAAATTAGGAAAATTTAATGGATGCAAGAAGCCTGAAATTTGTATTGTCCAATACTGCATTAATAATCATGTATAAATTTACTGAGAAGAACATCTTAACTCTTTTTGCTAAAGAGTTAAAAGCAATTATGTTAGACTGAATTAGTCACATGCCCATTTGCATGCCCATCTGCCCATGAGCATTAGCCGACTCAAGGGCAGGTTGGTGATTGGAGTCATAGGGCAAAGTCATAGGGCAAGGTGAAAAGTTTTGAATGTCTCAGCAGTTCCATGAATATATTTATCCTGAATCATAGCAAACCCAACTACATACCTATCAGGTTTAATTTTATAAACATTTCTCACAGCTCATTTGAAAATCAATTGGCCAGCCAAAAATAAAATTTGTATTCTTTTTGGTTGATTGTATTATTCCATATTTAAGATCACTAAGAGAACAAGATGCTCATTCTAATTATATATACAAAATAAAAATAAAAGAAATGATAAACGCCTTTTATTAAATTTCTCATAAAGAAATACGTATTTGACCAAATATGAGCAAAGCTTTGAATATTAATGATGCAGGATCTTGAGGATAGATACTCAACCTCAAGAGCTTTCTCAAATTGAGCAAGCCATGATTAACACACTACGCAACACAGTATTTCATCAAACTGATTAATATAAAAAAAGGACAATACTCTTTGAAGGGTCCATTTAGCATTCTAACATTGGCATAGTTGTCTTGCCTTGTCCTACAACTTCCCTCAATCACAAAATTTCTGGGTGTTCCCTACTTAAATTTAATCAATTTGGGTATACCCATGATTATAGACACATTTTTTTGAGTGGATTAACTGAAACAATATACTCATGGAAGAATTGCATCACTAAAATAACCCTTAGGTACACATATCTTGACTTCATAGACAATGCAGGCAAATAATTGCTGAACTTAGGGAGTACTTTGTTGTAACCAATCACTCTTCCCAATTTTATTTGATAATATATGCTTTTTACCTACAATGTGCCACTGAAATTTTCAAAATATATATAATTATAATTTATAAGTAAATTTTAAGTCTTGAATGATTCTTTCAACTGTTATAAACTACATTAAGGCATGTTAAAATGTTCATTAAACCAAGAAAGACTTGTTGAAAAAAAAGATCCTGTGAAATATCATATTATACATATGTTGCAATGTTGATCGCAAGATAATAAACAAACATGCATAAGGTTAAATATGTATATATTTCTTCATTTATATAACTTCTACAAAATATTAAATCAATATCTTGATTCAAACAAATTAAAACTCCTACACTAACAAAGTTAATCATTCTAGAAAACACTAAATAGAGGAGTCCAGAAGCATAACATTCTTCCAAAGTTGGACAGAAAAATTGCTAAATTTTCATACCAAAACAAAGTAAAGCAGTCAAATTGCACCCATGACTTCATTCATGCAAAGCTTTCTAATGTTTTTCAGTAGGGTTACTTCATCTTCTTACATATACTACCAACATACATTTAAACAATACATTATTTAGGTCTATCACACACATTATTGAATGATTATGCTTTCTATTCTTTTAGTTTTTAGAACTATAAGCATAAATTGCAATTGGTTTAGAGCATCTAACTGCTTCTGAAATGGCAACATGGACATTCACTGCCACATTAATTCTTATTATTAGGTAGCAAATAATGTTTTCTAATTTTATTAGTCTATGCTACATGAGCTTCTCAATTCCTAATCACTGCACAAAGCAAGAATCCCAGTCGGGCAAATATACCACTAAGAATGTCCAGAAAACTCTAATCAAATTCTTACGACAGGGATACCACAAAGTCTACAGAAGAAACATATGAATATAAAAATCAATTTCTTTTGAAAATAATTCACATGAGTCTACATTTGTAAGGCCACTAATTTTTTTCCTGTACATATCTAAAAATTTATATTTTTGAGGGGATTGATGAAAAATATAAACTTTAGGTCTGATGTAAAAAATATTTTGAAAGCATATTTTCAGTAAATAAAAATTAAGACACCTCTCAAGACTATGAGAGATTTCAAATACTATAATATGTAATTTTGTATATGCAAACAAATGAACATAAAGGTACATAAAAATGTCCTCATAATGAAAAACATAAGAGTATACCTTCTGATATAGAATTAAGATAAATAAAATACATTAAATTAAAATAAAATATCAATTACCATTGCCCATTTCTTTGCCAATGGCAGTGCACACTTATCTGATATTTTTCCAAACATTGAAGGCCCCAAGGTAAGAACCAATATGTTTCACTTTTTCATTGTTGTAATACATTTTACAGAATTTACAAAATTATTAATGTGTTGACTGAATATTGTCTAGCCTCAAAGATAATTATGAGAAAATCAGTGTCCTTAGGTACTGCTTCCTCTTTTCTATTTGTCTCAGTTATGAAATGTTAGTGTTCAACTTATCTACATTGACTTCTACTTCATGCACAATTTTCATCTTTGGCTTCATTTCAGATGTGCTTTTACTATCTTTCAATTTTTTAAAGACAATATTTTAATACTAAAATTAAATAATTATCTAACAGCTGTGAGTATTTCAGGTAATTTTCAAAGTAACAGCTCATACCAATAAAAACAATGTTTTACAGAAGTTAAGAATAAAAGTCTGCCAGACAACTGCTCTAAAGAAAACTTATAATTTCATTTTAGTCAGTCTAAATGATAATTTATCTGTAAAAATTATTTCAATGAAGCAACATACAAGAAAATTTGAATAATTAAACTTATAAAAGTTATTAATTCATAAAAATACAATAAAAATGGATTAATTATCTTTGAAGGGTGGTGAGACTGTACATAAATTAAGGGTTGAGAAACAGAGATTTGGGATTTTAACTGAAATCGTTATCAATATGTACTTTTAAAAAATCGTGGAACTACAAGGGAAGTATTCCAATGTATATTAATATGAATTTTAATGAACATGTTTTTCAAGCTTGATAAAACCTAGAGTTAAAAAATTCAGAGATGTTTCAGTAATTCAAAGATAAGACTGCACCTTGCTCATGTTTAGGTGTTGTCATGTATCAGTTTAGTGAGCAATGTTTAAATTTTATCATATTTGTCATGAGATGAGATTGCAGCACTGGCTGAGTGAGTTTTCAATTTATCATTTGTTGTTGTAAAAGTTTAAGTACAAAAATCAATTCTGAGCTAACCTTCGATTACAGTTATATAATTTAAACTTAACATGAACTATTCAAAGAACCAGCAAAATACTATAAGTAGAAAGATTAAACAGCATGAAAAATACACGTGGGAATGATTTTACAGTCAAATAATAAATATGTAGTCTACCCCTTAATAAAAGCACCTCTATAATCACTCATGCTTTAACTGTAATGTACAGACATATGGAAGTGTATCTCATGTTGCATCACAGCCAGACTGTAACTCTAAAGATTCATGCTTGAAAGAAAAACAATTGATTTCATCAACTAAGATAAAATGCAACTAAAGCCAAAAGGACACTACATTTTTCAAGCACATTTGGTAGATTATATTGGTTCTACTTCAAATGAGCTTCCAGCATGATGCTTAAAAAAGCTATAAAAGCCAAGCCACAGCAAACAGGACAAGCTTCAAAACTGAAAGCATCACATCACAGTTATGCATCAAAGCAAACATTGTAACTTACGGAAAAATTTTTGTCCGTATCAAACAGAGGCATAACATTGTAATAGCCATATGGAGCAGTGCACTTGTCGCAAGGAGCCTTCAAACTAAGAAAATTTTTTTTGTTCAATTTCTTGCCACTTAAGAAAACATTACAGTAAAATTTGCAGTTTTAATTCATACAGCAGCTTTCTTTATGTATGAGCGAATGCATATTTGAGGCCATTGACAATCTATGTCACACAGTAAAATAAATAAAGATATATTAGCATAGTCTAAGGTGGGGATCCTATATTAAATAAAAATGGTATATACTCTGGCACCTTGTATTTCATAATCTGTAAGAAATAAAATTTATGTATTAATATTTACAATGCAAAAACAATACCATCACCTACAAAAAAGCAGATAAAACCAACAAAAGCAAATACACCACCACCACCACCATCGATTTTGGTCAGCACTAGCTTTTAAGATTTAATTACAAATAGGTCAGTTACCAAACCTGAAACACTACATCTCCCACTGTACAGAAATACAACTCAGAATGGACATATTATTTATGGAGTATGACAGAGCACAAATACATTATTCATCAAGGATGATCACATTACCACTACCATACTTCATTCTACTTCAAATTTCTAAAATCATAGCAAAAAATAAGGTCCCAGTCAAATAATAATGTATAAATGAAGCATTGGAGAAATTTATATTAATTACAACCAAAAGGTGCCCATTAACAGGTCAAAAATGAAGAGAGTACATGATGCTTAGATGAAAATCACTGAAACTGTAAAGAATAACATAAACTATTCAAGCACTTACAGAAAAAAGGCTAGTATTAGCGGTGAGTTCCATGTGGTTACGGAAACCATAGGGTGCTTCACAACCATCACAGGGTTCCTTAAGTCTTGGTGGGAAAGAAAAGGGTTACATAAAGGTAAACTATTCAATCACATCTGCTATATTCTACAATAAAATTGTGAGATGGGAAAAAATTGAATCATTAATTACAGTACACAACTAAATCATACACTAGCTATACTCAAACTGTGAGTACATATTAATTAAAAGTTGCATTTGCAGAAGAGGACATCAATCATCTGTCAATTACCTACATGAACCTGGCAATTCAATTGGTCAGGTAATTTCTGATTAACAAAGTAAAAATGATTTCTGATATTATGAAGAGGAATCTTGTGAGCTATTAAAACATACAGAAACAGGAAGGCTTATTTCAGAATGGCTTTATAAATTGGGAATAATTTCCTTAATTGCTCTATTTAACATCAAATTGTGGCATGAGGTCCTCGTGGAAAATACTAATCCCTTAAACAAACCATTAAGGGCATTTGATAAAATGACATGTGGATTAAAGATTGGAGTGATTTACACAGGAATTATTTAGAATTGAACTTGTCCTTAGCATAGTGCAGATTTGCCTCTCTTGTAAACACAGATATCTTATGACTTTCTGTAGCAGGTTAATTTATTGGGTGGAATATAATTTCCCAAATTTGGATGAAAAATATTTCTACATGCACAGGGCTGCATTAATCATAGCATAATTACAAAAATTACCATGACCAAATGACCACAATGGTGATAACAACAGCTTTTGATGCATGCATCATGTTTTACGTGGGTGGTCTGAAAAGTTGCCAACCTAATAAAGACAAATAATACGACATTTTTTCTGAAATTTTTGAGGTTGGAAACTTTTCAGACCACCCTTGTTTTTTATCAAAAAAGTTGAATGATTTTGCATGTTATCTTTAGCTAGCCAGGGTAACAAATCATGACTAATCAATGCACAGATTGATTTTTCTGCATTCTTAGACACAAAATTAATTCACTATGCTACCAACAAAGCTAGTCTTATCAATGAAAATTTGAAAAAAAATCATATCTATATGAGTTGCTGCTATTGAGCATAATAATTTGACAAAGGTTTTTACTAATATATTCCAGTCCACATCCTGAAGCTTAGCTTGATATGCAAGCATAGAGCTCAACTTGTACTCTATACTAAGCTAGGGAAATTGCAAAACAAACAGAATGAATGACTTATTATTGAATTGTTGTCAGGCTATTTTCAGCTTCCTATATGTATGGCCTTTTGATTGATCTACTACAACCCCTGGAGACACTCATTCTACTTATATATAAGCATAATGGTACATTATGATATCAGTTTTAATTTGGTTAATTTACTTAAAAACATGAAACAGCATCACAGACAGCTGCAGAAATCTCATTGCAACAAACTGCATAAAAGCTACCATTTCAGGGTCTTCGTACCATGGCTTTCTCTAATAAAAAGAAATATTATTCAAAAATTGTAGATACCGAGAAGAAGATATGTTTGAACACATACATATATATTTCTTGCACTATGGACAAGAAAATAATTTAAGGTAACGGATCTGTATGTCAGGTTTCGCTAATAGTGACAGTTATTCCTGTTTCAAAACTAAAAACAGAAAGATCATCACAGTAATACCCGGATGATACTGTGCAATAATTAGATCTATATGTGGTTGAAGAGACAAGAGCTCATCAAAAGTCAACCATGTATCATATTTTAGCATGTGATATAAATGTGCATTATTCAGGAATTGCCATTTTAATTACAATAATGATATGAGTTCACAGCTAAGATAGTGATTAGTGGAATATATTTTATGAACATCAGAAACAGCAATAATGTAAAAAGGTTATGAATACCAGATTCAGTGTTAAATATAGGATTCAATCAAAATTTATATTTCCCCAGTTTCAATTTCACAATTAAATAGGTGTAAAACTGTAGTCATCTGCAGTTAGAAGTAGGGTAGTAGAGTCAAAATTTAAAAAAAATCACAGATAGTGAAAAAGTAACAACTAATAATAGCAAAATTTAGATTACACTGAAATAAAAAACTTGATAAAATGTTTGTGTGACTTGCAAAGAATGAGTTCTCTAGCATGTATAAATTTAAATAAACAAAACAAAATTTAAACATGCAGTTTCTTAACTATATCAGCAGAATTAATGATGGATTAGGCACGGTTTACGAATGAAGTTAAGTCAATGTCATGATATAATTACAGCAAATAACCATTTCTCAAAAAATTTGAAGTAAAAGTTTAAACAATACATTTGCAAATTATTAATTCCATCAAAACTGGTGAACTACAAATGCAGAAATTTAACACACTTTCATAAAATGAATATTCCAGTGGCATAGGGAATAATCTCATGACACATTGAGGTAAAATTCCAAATTTAAAAAATGAAATCCCAACAAATTGGGTGTAAAGAAGATTATCTCACACATTTTTGGCAAAGATTGAAACCCAGTTATGCCATCTATCATACTTCAATAAAATTTAATAATACAGAGCTAGCTTTATCTTGTATTTAAGTATTACTATATTTCTTAGGACAACATGAAAACAGAATGAAACTTGTCCGTAGGCAGTCCAATAATTCAATTTTGCAGAGTTTTCTAATATTTGAGACCTGTTAAATCCATTTTTTCTGCTGAAGTATTAACTCGGACCTCAGTTTCAGAATTCAATACAACAATCTATGTTCTAATATACATTTTTAAAATCATAAAAAAATGACACATAAAAACCAAATGAAAAGTTTGGCTTCACATTGAAAGGAGTACTTGTTTAATCTCATATGTACTGAATATAAATTACACATAATTTACCCATTGACACAGAATATTCACTGTATAAAAAGTTAATAGAAATAAATCAATAGCATTTTTACTAATTTTAATGGATATAATATGAAAACAGGAAAGCACATTAACGGCATACTATGGGCAAAAAATAATTTTAAAAAGGATTCATAACACAGGCTATGTCACTATCTAAGAAGTGAACAATGATGCTACCCTCAAAGTCAATGAACTATTTAGGATTAATTTCAAACATTCAATACTTATGATTAGAAATAATTATATTGAAAATAACAAAGAAGCCATTGTGAAATCACTCATATTCATCAAGGATTTCACAATTTCGCAGTACCTCATAGAGTGAAAGCTTTTTCCTGTTTTACTTAACATGATTTGGAGGCAGCTTTGAAAAAAATAATTTTCAATCAATTTATATTAACCCCCATAGGTAAAAGATTCACATAAAATGATGGCTCCAAGGAAAAATTTGAAAATGAAACATATGAAGAGAAGAAAATGTAGTAGTCAGCCTTCAGAGCATAACATGACTTCACATTATTATTCAGGTATAAATATTAATATGAACATCGGTGAAGGTTATTATGGTATTTAGGAGTTCCTTGGAACCATTCCACATTTTCATGGAAATACCCTAATTTAATCTCAATACTAAATAGTCTCTTAATATAGGTCAAAATTATCACCTAGTCCCGGGAATATACCATAAAGTGATAGAAGTACAAATATTTGATGGTAAAACATTACATTTTAAGAATTTAATTTCAATGAGCTTTTTGATGGGCTAGGTTGATAAATTAATCCTCTCATCCAAAACGATATGACACCTTATCTTAAAACAATAATTTTTATAAGCTACTGATATTACATTCCACCTTTTACATGTTCACTAAATGCACCCACAGCATTCCCACTGAATACCATGCACCTCACCAAAAGGGAATATCTAAAATGCTATGTTTACCTGAATGATCAAATCCCATTAATATTTAAGGAAACATTAAACAATAAGAAATCCCATTTTTTTTCTTGGGCCTTTCTAATCATTGAATTGGCAGCTATATTTTATGACAGCATTAACAGAAATTCTTATTTATTCACACATAAATAAACAAATTCCAAAGCATTTCTCACCAAAATAGACCCTTAATGTGATTTTTTTAAACTTAAAAACAGACCCATCTATGCCCAGATTGCAACCAAAATTTGAAGCATTTGAATATGCATACTCATCTTTACATGCATTTCATTTTTACATTTATCTTCTAAATATTTAATGAAGTCTGTAAATAAGTGGGTATGGCACTTTTATTGCAATGTACTTCTTATCTGCCTTTGAATTAACATGATTTTCAACATTTGTAGTGAGAAAAATCTTTACAAATTAAGAGTTATTAATTAATCTTTAAAGGTTCACATTAAAAACTTACTTTTTGGGAACAGTGCTAACATATGGCATAACCACTTTATCAACAAAGCTGCCAAATCCAAGCCGGAAATTTGATGTAATGCTCTGCATAGTGTGTGCCAAGCTATTTCCCAGATCAGATAGCTTCTCTTTATCATCCTCCATGGACTTTGACAAGTCCATCAAATAGTACAGGTCAATGGGATAATCTTCAGCTTGTGCATACTGCATAAAAAGGCTATAGGACTCATCTGTAAAAGAAAATACACCACTGAAACAGTATCAAAACAAAATGAAGGTGGTTATAAAAATGCAATAACTATTGGTATAAAATTCAGCATATTGAAGCTGAATAAGTGCTGCAGTTTGCCAACTACAAGCTTTTTTTGAAGAAGACAGTTTCCTCACAGCTTGTTGGTAATTTTGCAAAATTTATTGCTATTCTATTAGCATATTTATTTGTACCTGCTCATTCAGGTGAAATATAGTTGTGTTTGTTGATTATTTGATGAAAGTTGAATTTAAATTTGACTAGCTGAAAGTTGAATCGTCAGAACTCACCCAGTTTAATAATGTTTTTTTCACTTAAGAAGCCTCTTTGACAAGTTAGGACAAATAAAATTCCCAATATGCTTGTTTTTCAAAATTAACTAATTATACCATTCAGATTTTACACTATTTTTCTCTATTTAATACTCCTATTTAAACCCCATTCCAATTCTCATTGTTTAATAAAAGTCAACTTAACATTGCTGCACATTATTGAATAATTGCAGACATTTTTGACCATATAATCATTTGCACAGTAATGACGGTGAAGAACATATAGCCAACTTTCATTGAAAATTTTGTATGGATCATACTAACATAAGGAGGTAAATTGACACTCACGAATTCGAAGTTTGAGATGAACTCTTTGGGGTGATATTTGCACAGCTTCATGCCGCTCAGTTGCTTTCATCAAGGATTTAGCCATTTTTACAGTATATTCATTATCAGGATTAAATATGTATTCAGCTGCACACTGCTTGGTTAACTGGTTTGGCTGGAAGCAGCGCTTCTGACTCATACGCTCACCCTGAAAAAAATAATGGAAAAGTTCATATTTCACTCAGGTATAATACTATATTAATAATCATATATTTAATTTGAAATTGTTAAAAAATAAAATAAACTAAAATCTGATAGAACTGAGTTCCTTAATACATACATTAAAATACACACACCATTATACACTTTATGCATAATCAAATACATAATGAGGAATATAAAGGATATATTGCACTGCATATAAATTAACATGAAGTTCTAACTTTGTATTTTCCAGGGGGTGTAAAAAGATTTCCAAACACATGTTATGCAATAACCATGTAGAAATTTAAACATAAGTAGCAATGTTAACAATACTAAAATAGATACCTTCTTTTGTAATAATTTACTTCAGAGCATTACAAATAATAGGGCTGACCTTTAAAATTTGTCAAATGTAGCAATTTTCTAAGGATTTGCTGAATTAGATAGTTATCTGATGACAATAATGATTGAAAATATTTCCAATCAATTATTCATTTATGTCAATGAGGATGCATTAAATGGGTAAAAGCATCTTTGTTAAATTTAAAAGCGCATTTGAGACTAAACCACATGCTTGCGACAAACATTGTGCTTAGCAAAACAGATTAAAAATGACCAATGGAAATACCATACATGTTTTTGTTGCAAACTGACTGTAATTTTGCTGCACTTTATGCTGAAGGTACAAGAAGAAAATGGTAATAAGAAAATGAGGGCATTGAGGTTCTCAAGAATTGAGAAGGGTGAGTTAAACATGAAAGTAAGAGGGCATAAATTGGAACACGTAGGAAATGTATGAATTTAGGTAGTGTTTTAGATGGAAATGGGCCACGAAGTAACAGAATTTAAGAAAATAAGAGCATTAGGTAAGGAAACATTTACAAGGGGGACGGCAATGTTGACAAGGACCTTAAGTAAAAGCATACGATTAATGAAAGTTATGGAGATGGATGGAGAAATGGAGAGTGGTTTTGTATGGCTCTATAACATGGCCAATGAGGCAAGAGGATAAGCATAGATTGGAGCCTTCTAGATTTGGATGAGGAGAAGAGTAGAAAAATGAAAAGCAGGGGATACAATCAAGTAAATTCTCAGGATTGTAAGGGATGAGAGGTTATTGGGATAAATTCAATGACAGGAAGTGGACGCAAGAGATATTGAGAGGCATTGAAATATTGAAAAATGAAGGACAAATAAAAAAGCTGGAGACTGTTGGCCATGCAAAGAAGTGTGAGGGTAAGATTAGAATTTTTGGACACACTAAAAGGAGGCAAAAAGTACAGACAGCTGAAAAATTGTTTAATTAATGTGGTATGTTAAGATATTTTGTGCCAGTCCAGGCAGGACTTTGAATTGAAATATTGCTTCCCTGAATCCAGCAAAAACCTACCTTGACTGGTAAACAAATGATAATAAATATGAGATGAAATAACAAATAATATTATTATGTAACACATGAAATTTAAAATGATGCCCAATAGAACTGCAAAATGGTGAGGATCCATAGTGAATACACTGCCATGAAATGTTATATAAATACATTAAAATCATGCACAGAAGAAGAGGTCAATATTTATTAATGAAAATGAGAAACCATATTAATATGTTTGCTATACTCCACTCTCACTAAAGCACAATGAAAGTATTGCTTCCAAGTGCAATAACTTAAATAACATACATGTACGTACTACATACTTTTTCAGCAAAGAATATGGCAATCAAATGGTTGACATGATTTAATTTGTTTAAACAATGTTAGTGGCAAATAAGTATTTGATATGTACAGATTAGAGTACTATGTCAAATGTTTTATTTTATTTTTTTAACTTTCCATTGTTCAAAGAGTGGATTCTTATTGATTATAAATTTATTCAGTGTATTAACAATGAAGTAACTTAATATTGTTAAAAAATTTTTTGCATAATTCTTACCCAATACTCATGGCATTGATTGGTAACAGTTTAGGAAACTTGGTCAAATTAAAACTAACATAGTAAAACAAATATGGTCACTAACCCACTTGCAGGGCTGGTTAGAGAATCATTACATAAAATAAATTAAAAACCACCTTGTAACAATTATTGAAATTTACAGCTTTTTTTACAGGATTTACCATCGAATTTCAATTATTCATGGTCCAAATTATATGTATTTCTCAATCAGACAATGGATGCATCAAATTAGAAGAGGAGGTATGAGAGCTCACAGATTTTGGGACTCATATTCCTCAAGTGCAATACAAGACGAGAGGAATTTTAAGAGACCTATTCCAAGTACTAAATCTTTCTCATTTCCTCCACTTTATCACTGCACCATATATCATCGGGTTAGTTCTAAGGTATGCATGTAAATTTTGAAAAATTGACTCACCGGTTCTGAACACCAAGCACAAGTTGGTGTCTGTATGCATTCATGACAAGTTTGCTTCGACGTACAAGGATTCTGGCTAGTGAGTTTTTCTGGAGTTCCCAAGGGTTCTTCTGCACTAATAAGACAATGTAACTGCAGCAGAGCCAGTGGCAGGATTATAAGCTGCAGCCTTGAAGGCCACTGCCTTGGTAGGTGGATGTGCATTCTAGCACAGAGGGTTTATTTGCTGAAATGAGAGAAGAAATGAGAATTAAAAATATAGTATGCAAGCACAGCTACTAAAACAAAATGAAAAAAGTTTACACAGCATTAATATATCACACATTTAATATCTTTAATATCAAATGCATAATTCCCCAAATTCCTCTAGATACCCCTTCCTTGCTTGCCAATCCTTCTTCTTTCTATCATAACCTTCAACAGCAATTTTGATTGGTGATAAATGTTGAAAGCATTGAAGAGACAAATGAAAATTTCGATCATAATGAAGGTAAATAATCTTTTATTTTTCCAGTATTATAGCAAGAACCTTTGAAAATAATTTTTCTTAAATATTACTATAATAAATTCATCATAAAAGCCTTAAAGGAACCAATATGTATGAGCGGAGTAATTTCTTTTAAATTGTTATTATTGCTAACTTGCAGTGTCATTAAGCAAATCGACCAAACAATGGTATTTTTCCTCTATTTAGCAACAATAACGTTTTTCTAAATTTTCTTCAACTATTATTCAATCAACTCCTATTCTACTATATTCAATAGAATCCTAAGGTGGAGACTTGGCTAAATCACCTTCTCACAGCCAAAAATAATATTTCATCAAAATTATCATGCAAAGACATAATTCACAGAAATTTTGTCTCATCATAGAGGGTGATTAATTAATTCATGTGAAACAGAAAATATCTTTTCTGAAAAATTCATCAGTGGAAATTACTTGGCACAGATTATAAGGAGGATCTGCATTGCCAGGACCAGACTGGCGAGCCAAAATTATTTTTTTAAATAATATTTTATGAAATGAAAATGTACCATAATATTTTTTGATTTGAGGGCTAGGGCTTGCTCAATGGGCATAGCGAGCAGCCTATAAGAATGGAAACTTGTGAATGGAGAGGCAAGAGAGTGTATGGCAAAATTATAAGAGTACCACAAGTTATAAATGAACAAAATATCAATCAAATGATTAAACTGTGAAACAATATCCTTTTATGGAAGGGTAAAATAATGGAGTTCACGTAATAATGTGATGAATTTACTGAGTGCTACCCCAGGGCAATGAGGGCGCCAAACCACCCTAGGGTGAGCCGAAAGATAGCGATATGAGTAAATTTTTGCATGGGACAACAAAACAAACGAGGCCTCGAATTTTTTTAATGGTATGGGACGAATCTTTAAGGCCCATTCACAATAAAATCCCCGTAACTCTTCCCCAGTCATTTCCAATAAGAATGGAATGATGGGAGGGCCTGGGATTGGTGACATAAAATGAAAATAGGACCTGAAAAATGGAGGGCTACCAAGGATGCCATAACGTAGAACCCAGGAGGGGAGGGTCAAGCGGATGGTCGTTCTCACCGTGCAATTCCCAATGTGGGTCTTGTTTGCTTATTCCGTGTTTTTTGCTATGACCGACCGTTTGCAATGGAACCAAAGGACTTCCCAGGATTGTAGTCGATCGGAAGTAGATTTCACATAGTTAAAAAACGCATATGAAATTGGTCGAATCATTTTAATTTTCATTTCCATTACTCTTTAAGCTTCCGCGGAAGGGACTATATTGATAAATTATTCAATAAATTCAGCTTCTTTGCCTAAAGAAGCCCGCACATAACACACTCGAATGAACCCATAAACCTTTTATGGTAATGTTTTACAATTGTATAATTTATCAAACGGGAGATCTGATGATACTGTTGCTAAATAAATCGGATATATACGATGAATTTCAAATTTAATCGATAGATGAGTGTGTTGGAGCCGTGCATGTGGTCTCGCACCCCCCCTGTAGTAAGAATCTTCTCTGTACAACACCATGAAGTGAAAAGAAGCGTCTAGTCATTCTTTTTTCCCCTCGATCCTATCTGTCCATCTGGGAAGACTAAGTACATATCTGCTTGCCTAAGATCACAGGCATTTCCATCTAGATGTCAAAAGTAACGCTGGGTCTTTATAATGCATGTGAGCAAGCATAAATGCAAGAGCTGTTAGTCAAAGAGAGCACCAACAGATTCAAGCAACAATTCCTCAAATACAAAAGTTGCGCAAAAGAAACAATTTCTGTAAACTGCAAAAATTAAGCAACTTTATTAAAAAGAGCAACTGGTACCCGAAAAATCACCTTGGGTAGGTGCCAGTTGCTTTGCTAGTTGCAGTTTAGTGCTCAGCTAAGAGTGCCCAAATAGGCTTACCCGGGAATCGAACCCGGGCCCTCTGCTCTGGAGGGGTAGTCCAAGGCTCTACCCCTGGACTATCGCGACCCATATTTTTAATGTCATATTTTTTTATTTTCATTAATTATTGTATCATAATCACCTATCTTCCCATGCGACCCATATCGTTAATTTCGTATAATACTTATTATTATTAATTATAATATAATAATAATTAATAATCATATCATTTTCTATTCACACAAACCACAGACATGTAGCTACAGCTCTGACGAGGAACAGACCGAGGAACAAGACGAGTTAAGAACAAGAATGACGCAAAAACAACGCCGAAGTCCAGTTTCATTTCACGATTATGAACAATTAAGTGCGAGTCAAGTCTTCGTATTGGATTAAGTATCGTGGGACAAGTACGCGACAAAATATCGAGGGGGAATGAAGCAGATGGTCCAGGAACGGGACCGAGCAAACAATTGGGATGGGGACGCCCATCCATTATCTCATACGCCCATTCCCTCTCTTCCACGACCGTTCCCCCCCTTCCCGCCTCTCACGCGCGAACACCACTACCCACTCACTCCTCGAGCTTCCCTACCACACGCCCTTTGCTTGCTTGGGACGAGGCTGAGAAACGGGAGGGAACTCCTTGCCAGTTCCTCCTCTCTTACCTCATGGAGGCGGATAAAGTGGGACGCATGAACGGCTTGTCGCTACCGCACCGCCGTCTCGCACGCCTGGGGCTCTCCATGAATCGTCTATTCGATCAGATTTTTGCTCGGCGCAACGGACGTTACGTACCTACATGGGAAAGCACCAACTGCACCGATTCGCCTTTCTGCCCGTTAGACACGAACCGGTTCGTACTGGTGCATACAACGGAGGCTGAGTTTGAGTGGGAGGCAACTTCGCCTAATATTGAATCGCAATGAATGAAAATATCATTCCTAAAAAATGGGATGATTTCTATTCTACACTGGGGAGGGATGAGCCACGGGAACAAGCACTGCAATTCGTCAACATGTGGGGGTTCAGACGAAAATATGGGACAACCTACAAGGTCTATATAGGTAAGGACACAAGCCAAGTTTTCCGTAAGGGTAGATCTAGCGCGGCCCAAGTGAGACATTTCGCTCATGATATTTTGGTCTCGGACGAAAATATTATTCAAATTGATATAATATTTCTAGATTTTAAAAAGGCATTCGGCAAAAGTCCTCAAAAAAGTATCTCCCAAATTTGAGAGGGTACGGGATATATAGTTGTGTGATAGAGGGGATTCATCAGTTTTTAACAGGCCGCGACTTAAGGGTAGTAATGATGAAGTAACATGATCCGACACAGTAATCGGTCATCGGGTTTCCCGCGAAGCGTTATCGGTTCGCTATTGTTCCTTTTATACATGTCATGAGTTTTCATGTTCCCAGTAAACTTTATCTATTAGCTGACGATGCAATGATATGAATAGGACATATACAGTCGTGCAATGCGATCCAAAAGTGTTGCGAGACATGGGAGTGAGTATTGAATTCAAAGATATGCGTTTCGATGAATTTTTGGAGGAAGAGTACTTACCCGAAGCACTTACACAATACAGGAAACAAACATAAAAAATGTAGAATCGGTAAAATATTTGGGTTATGCGATAACTAGGGACATTACTTAGGGAACAAAAATCGTGAAATTTGCGGAATTACAAATAAAATGTTAGGATTCATAGAAAAAATACTTTGGAAAGTTAATGTGAGGGTTACAGGGCTTTTTTTATTTTACGTTAGTCCCACCTTTAGTACGCTAACTACGTGTTATTGCATGCAAGTTCCTCCTTTCGTGGGATTAACTTTGTTCCGAGTGCATGATCGAACTGATATTTGTGTAGAGGTATTGTGATTGTAGAGGTGTAATGGTTGTGCATGCAAGGCTGGCGACCCAACAACCCCCGCGACACGCCCTTGCGGCGGCTTGCAGGTATTATGTAGAGTAGATGTTTCCTCAAGGAAGAAGTGGGGCTAAGTCAATGAGAGATTACAGAGACAATCGGATAATTCGTCCACTTTCTGGCTGCCATGAGGTAATATTAGAAAGGCTACAATCAAGCAGGGAACATTTATCTTTAAATATGTAGGTTAATTCACATAAATAGATATCAAAATAAATAGTTATGAATAAAACAATGCCACCCGGTAAAGTCATATATTCTAAGACCATAATAATGCCATATATTCCAAGGAGAAGTTGCGGGATGGCTTCGTTACGGTTGTATGCATACGAAGGCTATGGCGGAGCATACACGAAAGAGGGACTGTACTAATTTCTAGGCAATATAAACATAAACCTACAAAAATTAGGAAAATATATTCCACGGGAAAATGGGTAAATCCCATGTATCCGAACAAACTTTTAAACACGTCACTCTTTAACAACGTATTTGACGTTCTAATGAATAACACATGCAAAATGTTGCCTCTGTAACATTTAATTAACGAAATACATGAAAACAAATCGGTCTAACAGAATAACTGCCAGCATGAAATCACCAAATGCCATTTTAAAGAAATCCGATTTGATTAGTTGCGTAGGACTGCGAGGCACTTTAACGAAAATACTATTTGATTTGAGTGAAATATAAACAAGGAAGAAACATGAATTGTTAAGATAATTTCAAAGACCGCATTCATTCACGTAGAAATAATTTCAGTAGTTAATGAAGAGAGAAAATAGAGTAAATGTAATGATTCGCTAATAGTTTTCTTCGAAATTGATCAATTCTACCAAATTGAGTCAAAACAAAGTAAAACATCTTCATGGTGTCGAGATAATTTAATGAAGTTACACCTAAAAAAATTCAAAGTTATGACGTCTTCCAGAATAATCGATATTTGGTGTAATATTTCAATAATGCGCCAGTCTTTCGACAATAATGAGCACTACAATCGACAAAAACTATCGATGGTTATAGATGCTTCGCACCTCACCAACTATGATGTTTCATTTCGACAGTCAAGGCCACTACCGAGAACCCACTGCTGTGTTAAATAGTTTTAGAACACCAAATACGATCCCCTATGATAACTATGTACTCTGCGGTGACTGCGGCCATCTCATGCCTAAGGGAGCATCTGGACATGATCACATGGGAGTCGTATTTGTTTTCCGTAGACCGGAAGTCCTCGTGTAGGGGTCCGTGGAAGGGAGTGTGAAAGGTAGGGTGCAGTCTACTCTGGCAGAGCTGTTGCTGGATGGCAAGAGGGGGAAAATGAGTGAGGGGAGGGAGGAAAGAAGAAAGGGGGGAGACGGAAGGGCGAGGACAATGGCGGTGGCGTCTGGCACGTTCCAAACCTTTTCCGTCAATGACGGGAAGCGAGAGGGCACAAGAGGAATGGGTAAGGACAGACGGGTCAAGCACGGCCGAAGGAGCGCTAAGTGAACTTGAAATTACGCACGAGGAACAAGCAAGAGGCGTAAAAATCCAAGAAGTCACGAAGCAATAAAGATTCGCCGAAGTGATTTCTGGTGTAAAATTTCCGGATTAGGATCCAATAATTAATTAATTCTAAATATTGAGGACCTAAATCCACATACAGAGGGACTAAACGGCTCCATATGTCCGTATTTAAGAATCGTCACCACTTAACAGCGCCCTAGCATTTCAGTTTTGAATAATGGCACTTATGAAGCGGGCTAATGGAAAGAGTGGGGCAATCATTTCCAGTCAGTCAATGGTTTAAAATCCCAATCAAGAAGTATAACATTAAGAAAATATCATATTTCATGTTTAGTATTAATTTTAAAAAAACCCGTAGAGATGATTTTCAATTACATCCAAAAAATAATTAACATAATTAATTCGCGCTCAACATCATTTCAAAAACATTAAAATATAGAGTAATAAGTTGGAAGATAATGAATATCAAAATTAAAAAATATGCGATAAAAACATAGAATTCAAAAATAAAGAGGATTGATGCACAAGGAAAAGGAGTTTCAGCTTCATTGATAATAATACAAGGAATTCAATTTAAAACCGAGAGAGGCATGGAAACTACTTTCAATTCCACTAAACCACAGCCATTAAAGCAATCGCGAAATTCTGCGTCTTGCCACTGAAGCAATAAATGCAAAAACTACAATGATTAGAAAATGCAAGAAAGATCTGGTATTTACAATGAGGGTAGGAGAATGGTGAATCGGCGTAACTCAACACGTACGAGTATGCCGGAACCGTTTTTAACGAAACTCGGATGAAGAAGGAAAAGAGATACAATAGCTGGTGACACTATTCGCAACTCAAGAAAAATTCACCTAAAACAATGCATTTCTTGAAAAAATGAAGTGAAAATTATGGAGGACTGAATCTCAGTTCAACTTCTCCCTGAAATCGACGCCCAAATGACAGAAGGAGGGAGGAAGAACGAAGGGATGTGCTGGAGCAGTATATGGGGCGGAGGAAGGAAATCTATTCTTGGCCGCCGCCCCCTCACGCCAACGAAGGGCTTCTCTTTCTCCATCTCGTCTTCCTTTCGAAAGAAAAAGACCTGGAAGATCACCGAAATCCCCGCAGCTCCCCACACGGTTTTCCTATTTAGGTCAATCTCACTCGAGGTCATCCCACTTTACAACTGATACGTTCCAATTAGTAATTTTTCAATGAAGTATTTCACGTCTTAAACTAAAGCCTACTTTCCTACTCTTCCAAATATATTAGTTTACTGGCATTTTAGAATTGTGTTATTTCGTCGAAATGTTGGCAAAATGAGATATTTTAATCACATTTGGAGAGAGTTTTTCATATCAAAACTAACTCCATATTTCTATCACATACTCCGAGTAGCTACCGCCTACTCGTAGTAGTTTTTTATGGGAGGCGACCGACAGCTGAGGTCATTTGCGTCATTAAATATGGACAGGAAAGGATGAAGGGTGGAGAGAAACCAAGCGTCGACATTAGCCTACTCTTGACGAAAGGCGCCAAGGGGTCCGCAACTTAACGTCCCATCCGAGGTAATGAGAGAAAAATGTGCAGGTGCGCGTTACTCCAAGCCGAGCAGCAGTAAATGACGCATTCGTTTATTCCGATAATGGGAGAGTCAACAAGAAATAATGTAGAGAAGTGAATGCTACTTCGAGTCACCGAAAAACTACGAGTGATTCCAAATGGAGGATCACAATTTTCGAAAATTGCATATATTTATTTAATCACGTCATTTATCATTAACATGGCGGTTAATCGGGTAGAATTATAATTTTATGCTATCCAAATAATTGAAAAATTGAGACAAGTTTACCGAACACATTAAAAGGCAATAACTTTGCCACACCATAACACAAAGGCCACTCAACTGAGCATGAAAATTATGCAATGTAATGCTAGACGGAAGTAGGAAAAGCATTCAAGGAATAAGGAAGATCACCAACATTTTATGCACATACGTCAGTACGTAATAATCACACGACTTTACCTATGAGCTACTAACCACATTTATTTCAAAAAAGATGTATTAAGACTCACGATAAAATTGATCAATTTCAATCGGTTCCTAAATTGGCAGTAATTAGAAAAATAACCTCACTTTCAATGTTAGAAAATTTGTGAGCATATATAAAATAATATGGCCTTACTAATGGCACTATAAAATACAAACTTAAAAAAGGTAGGAGTGGAGATAACATTTGATGCAGAACGTCGATTTTGAATATGTAAACTAAACGATATATAACATCCTACCACATTAATTTGTCCAATGGTTGGTTCGATTGGTGACGGTAGAAATTGACTAGTTCTAATCCTTACGTCGTGTGAAATTTACATACTACGATAGAGCGTCTCCCTTATTAAGACATCTAAGAGAACAGGTGTTTGATGTAATGACCTCAAAGGCGCAAATAGCAGAAATGCACGCAAGTAGTCATAAGGATTTAGCTAAAGCTTCGGTATTGGTTCGACAACAAAATGTTACTTGAATTTTCAGACGGCAGATTTGATTTCACTTTCTATGGATTTTTTTTGGTTTTGTTGGGGAGGCGACCGACAGCTAAGGTCATTTGCGCCATTAGGGATTGGTGGGAAATGAACGGTGGAGAGAAACCCGGCGTCGGGTATTAGGCTAATCTTGTCGAAAGGCGCGTTTAGCGTCCCATCCGACGGACGTCGTACTCACTCAAAGTGCTCTCCACAAAGCACCTCAAGTAGGGATCGGGATACCACTGAAAAATATTTGTTGTCTCCGGGATTTGAACCGGTGTGAAGCCTGTACGTTAGCTTCCGCACCATCCCGATCCCCACATTCTATGGAGTTTCGTTGGAAAAATATAAGCTTACCTTCAGCATAATGATATTATTTTATTGGAGAGCTGTCTTCGGCTAAAACCCTTTTCACTATGTATTAATTTGGGTTCGTGTTAACGTAGTGACCCTCGTATTCGGCAACTGGTCGAAAGGTCTTGGGCTCCAGAGTGATACAATTAGATAACCATCTAAAATATGCAGCATTACGACTTTCTGGATACTAAAACACAATGGGAAACCGCAGAATGCACAAGGAAAGGAACCAGCATTCCGATCCTAAATGCATAAATTTCACAACTCTGTCCGCGTTTTGAAATGTCAAAGTGAGCTTCAGCTTCGCTTAATGGAATCGACACTTGGGGATGATTACCAGGGATGGATTTCACAGCTCATTCACATTCGACGATCCAAATGTTTAACTGTCGTATTCCCAAAAACTGAAATTCTGGAAGAATTACGTCAACGGGTGGTTAGCATTCCTTAATAAAGTGTAGGTAATATAATGTTATCTCCGGGTGCACGAGAATTACGAGCCTCGTATTACTGTTTACCAGGATTCCGCGTTCCCCGTTCAGCGATAAAGTTTACAATCGCCATTATCCCTGAAGGTCACATTGAAATGCAACACACCTGAATCAGTGCAAATATTATAGCATGGGCATTCTAAAAACAGCTGAAGAATAAGAAAATATGAGAAACATGAACTCTACTGAACCCGTACACACCCCCTTCCTCACTCCTTAACCTTTCACCTACCGGGAGTAATATTGTTAACTATTTCACATAGAGATTGGATTTTCAGTGGCATGATTTATTTTATTTATATATACCCTGCAAGCTACCGCCAGGGTGTGTGGTGATACACACCAGAATACACATACACACACAGAATACACACCAGATTTGACCAATCCGAGACAAAAATCGATGTCTGGAAGCGATGTACTTTACATTACAAACTAACTAATTTCTAACCAAATTTCGAAACTTGAGAATGTTAGCGGTACCATAAAATACGAGGCATATACGAAAAGTAAGGTAGGTTTTCTGACATTAAAATACTGACCGAACAGAACGAAGTTGTACGTATGAGTGCCATTCATTGATTGTGAATGTTTGCGGGTACCCAAAATGCTTACCGACCAACACAAGGGGCAAAACATGTTGAGAGGACGAGCGTTTTTGGATCTCTATCGAGAGTTATTACCTAACACCGAAGCCAATATTTTCCTCTTCTTACGATCGAAACAGTGGCTTGGTGGACAACGATGTGAAGACGACGAGGAACTCGAGACCGCCGTTGTCAACTGCTTCAATTCCCAAGCGGCAAACTTCTATGCTGAGGGATTCAAACACAGCTGATGCAGAAATGATTCACGGGAAGTGATTAGATTCCCTGCGTCCGTCTGGCTAAATTGAGATTACGTGCCACCACAAGAAAAAACCACATCCTTCCACTAGCGGAATTATTAGCTTCATAATCTTCTTATTTTACCGTCGAGTCCAATTTCCTATGAAATTACTACCAATAACTTTTCCCAGAATAATGTGCACGGACAAAAGTGAAATGAATGGAAATCCTTGGCGCTTGTAGGAAAAATGAAGAATGAGATCAGAGGAATAATTTAAAAAGATTTAACGAATGACGAAATCCACTAACTAACCTAACAAGTGATTCACCGGATTCTTTTATTTTAAGATGAAGCTATTACACTAAAAAAATCCGAGTTTTAAAAAGTACACAATAAGAAGGGATGAAAAAAGAAAACCATACACTGTATCTAGAAATTCCATTAAGGCACATTCAATTTTCTGTATCGGCATGGGAGCAAAGTAGCCAGTGAAGTCGGCTACCGAACTGAGGGTCAGCCAGGACGGACACTCTGGGTAACCACAGAAAGCATAGGGAAAGGAACTGGATATGCCCACCCTGAAGTTATACACACGCTCCAAAAATGTATCGTACCGTGTTTCCATTGAAGTATTATCGCAATGACAACGATTTTCTGAGAAGAAAATATCCATCCGGGTACAAGAATAAATCAAACTCTTTTTAAAATATGCAGGCGAAGAAGAGTCCGTTGGAATGACCAATATTTGAGAAATTGATAACTGCGTCCAGGGCAAGTATTTCCAAAAATATTTTATTGGTGCCAAAAACGTTTGTAATGTGGCCTCCAATTAGGTAAACTGGGTATGTGCTAACGAGAAATGAATAACTATGACATGATAATCTAATTTTAATTAATATTTTTATTAACAACCACTGTTAATGGTTAGAAAATATAAATTAAGTATCAATAGAGGCTTTTAAAAATCAGTCAAAAGGATTGAAACATTCAATCAACTTTCCCGTTTCGTCTTGATTGGGATTCTTTAGTAATAACTACCGGTTGTCACTTTCAGTTTTATTTTTTGATTGTAGAATCATCTTCTGGCGCAATTCCGCCCCTTTATCAGGACAGGGGTGGACATTTTTGAGTCCCTTGGGTATGTACATTGTACATCTGCCACACCCTATGAGGTTACATGAACGTGCTGCAAGGCTGGAAGAACACCACATTTTGAGAATTTACTTTCAAGTAACTACGAGCCATTCGTAAAACTGGCTTTCTTCTCCTAACAAATCGATAAGAATGTTTGTGTCGAATCCTAATCATTTTCCCCGGTGTTTCCCAATTACTTGCTCGTAAATAAGCCGAGTATTACCATAAAAAAAACCCTCACAACTTTACCACACAAGCCCACCCGAAAGCCACACCAAACTAATTTCAAAAAAGTATTTTCCGGTCACCGTGCACAGATGTCCCGATTCTCAAATTGAAATAAGGAACCGTCATTCTGCAAGAAAACGTGCGAATAACGTTTCTGAGAAGGCGAACACCCATTATATTCTTTAAACTAATCGCTAAATAAAATGATAGGATGAACTAATAAAATACCTGTAGAGAGTACCATGTAACAACCCAGCGAGAAATTAGATATTACTGTCAGCTGAACGTAGTGCTCTCTACAGGGGATAATCAATTTTTACCGTTAACTGTCAATTTAGTTAACAATGCTAACTTATACTATCGGAAATAGTAAATATCAATATACCGTAATATTAAGACAGATTCTTATCCATGATCCTTTAGGCTAGAGTAACCGTGAATAATTACATAATCATAGAAACTCATACAAAATCATGTTTCTCCGCCGGTTAGGTCTATAAGCCTAAGGGGTGCCATTTTTTTGATGGATGGATTGATTAAAAAAAAATTTTAAAGCTATTTCCTACATCACCATATGATAGAATGTCAATTTTTGAAATTAGTCTCTAATTTGATGAATGTCTGGCTTCATTCGAATTCATTCATCTTGGTAACAATGCGGATTAATATTAAGTTTCCCTCTGGGGGGTATGCCATAAAAATGTTATTTTTAGCACTTAATGCGTAAAGCCGTACCTCGTCGCGGTTTGCATTTTTTTCTTCAATTACTACTCTGGTACTTCCAAGAATTAACCACTTCCGCCGTAGCTGTCATCCATTCCAAAGACTGTCCGAGTCACCGGGATTGACGCATTTTGGGAGTTTCCGCAAGAAATAGCAATGCTGACGTATAAAAGTATATCGAGGAGGTTAATTTTATCAACGTATTTTTTTAAATCAAGAGTTGACGCAATATCATAGGCGTAGATTTGAGGTTTTTGAAATGTGGGTGTGGGGAAGGATTGAAAAGGCGAAATGGGCGGAAAGGAAAAAAATGAAGTAATAGGCATGGGGTATCGGGATGGTGTGGTGGCAAATGTACTGGCTTCCCACCCAGGGGGTTGGGAGTACGGGCACCAGATCTTTTTCAGTGGTACCCCGAACCCTACTTGAACTTTTTGGGGACCAGTTTGAGTGAGTAGCCGTCCGTCAAATGGGACGTTAAACTGCGGACCCTTTGGGGCCTTTCGATAAGAGTAAGCTAATGTCGACACCGGGTTTCTCTCCACCCTTCCTCCTCTCCCATCCATCCCTAATGGCGTAAATAATCTCAGCTGTCCGTCTCCTCCCCTAAATCTATTACTATGTACAGACATGCCAACTTTCAAAAATGAAAAATCGGGAGGACATGCCAACTTTCAAAAATGAAAAATCGGGAGATTTTTAGAAGTGTATCACGAAGTAATCACTTTTAATTACCACAATATTTGCATGGCACCTTAATCCCTTTATGACACTTTGCCAATTTTTAATGAATGTCACACTTTATTAACATGTTAAGCTAAGTACACAATTTGAACAGTTCATCAAGAACGTAAGAAGGAAAAATCGGGAGTCTCCCGCTTAAATCGGGAGAGTTGGCATGTCTGTATGTAGTTTGGCTATGGAAAGGGAATATGATAGGACAATGGGGACCCAGAATAGACGAGTGCGAAATAAAAGAATTTAAGTAAATGAAATGAAAGAAATTTGCAAAAACAGAAAACATCGATGCAGAAATACCCAAGAATTTACGAAAATGAGGTAGGAGGAAAACGAACGTTATGAGGTCCTCAAGAAATAGAAGGCTAAGGTAAACAAATTTGCGGTAATAAACTCGAACAGGTAGTTTTTCGCTAATTTAAGAAGTCTTTTGGAGAAGGGTTAAGAGAGTACCATGGGCATTAAAACTCGCTTAAGGTAGGCAACGTTGACGAAGAGGCGGGAGTTGATGACGGGCACGAAAAAGTGAAGACGTAACGAAGAGAATCGTTAAAACTTTACTATGGAGAAGAGCTTGGGGTAGGACTTGGAAACTTAGTCGTTGTGGCAAGAGGATAAGCGTAGATAGGGGGAATTCGAGATGTGGGTGCGGTGAAGAATGGAGAATATAAAATGGAAGAAAATGAAAACCAACGAAGTTTTAAAGAGAGTAGCGGAAACGAGAAGGCTTTTGCGAAGGAAGCTGAACAAGTGAATGCAGAAAATACTGATTGCCGAAGGGATGCCTAAAGCGGATTAGAAAAGAGAATGCTCGGAAAGTGAGGCAGGAGGGAGAGAATTGGCATTTAGGATGGAATTAAGGGAAAATCAGAAAGTATGCCGCGCCAAATAATGAGTTAATAGCAAATGTAGAATAAGCTTTTAGGATATATTGCGTCATGTAAGTTAAAACTTAAACAGTAGATCTTTAATCTCTAAATAGATGACCAAGCATACTGAAACTTATTTTTAAAGAGAACTAAATCATTACACAGGAGTAAATCAATAAATAAAGACTAAATGCATGAAATATTTCATTAACATTTATTTAGAATGTTATGTACGATGTTTTTGGAGCCGTAGAGAAATATTTCTAAGTAACAAACAACTTCAAAGCTTTCAAATAACTATTAAGCTTGAATAAATAATTTTGTTGGAGAATTACATTGTGCAAGGGGTCCTTTAATTAACTAATATGTTCTCCTAAGACTTACTTACATGCAAATAATGAAAACTCAATGTTGGGTGAGACCATAACGGACTCAACACCGCCAATAAATTTCATCCATTTAGGAAGTTCTTATAACCCAAAAGGTGCTCACGCGATAATATTACTGAAGATTCATTCATACCCTCAGTCGTGTCTTTCGTAATAACTTGGGAAGGAAGACTAACTTCCGCGTGTCCATTCAGCTATTACTTGAATCATTAGTTCTCAGTGACAAAGATAGTTTCGAAGTCTAGGGGGCACCTCGGTAGCTTAACTGGCTAAAACCGACGGCCGGACATGGAGGAAACCGGGTTCGAATCCCGGTCGAGGCGAATGATTTTTTCCACTTTTAAATTGTTGCATCGTGAAGCGCAATTAGTGGATGACTCCGAAGTTACCATTTCGGCATCTCCCGCAGTTTCCTAGAATTTGCGAAAGTAAGTAAAATGCGTTTAACTATCTTCTTTGTTTTAATATGAGTACTTTTAAAGTTTAAAAATGGCCTTTACTGAAGACTTTTAAACCTATACGTCTAAATCTGAATATTACTCAATCAATGTAATATTTTATTCTGAAAAAATGGTAATCCGACTCGGGAGTAGTAGAGAAATTAATGTAAATTATAAGCTATCGTCCGGGTACAAAGGAAGAATTCTTTTCAAGTGATTTAATGACCAAATGCAAAGATACAGTAAAACACAACCTCCGATTAGCCTACAGGAATAAATAACTCTCATTGTTCTCACACCGAACAAATGGAAGCAAATCCTAATGGATCTTCCCCAGTCAATGGCATGGCTTTCCTATAGGACAAAGACAAATACCTAAGGAGTGACAAATAAATGTTCATCTGCTCATAATATTATACGAGCAAATTGGAACTTTATTTAAAAAATCTTTTTACTTCATTGATACATGCGAGGAAAAATCAAAAGAATCAGAAAAACGTTTCACTGGTAAAATGGGAGATGATTTTAGGAAGCTAAACGAAAAACGTTTCTACATCAAAACATATTTATTTACGTCTGTCATAAAAAATTGGCTTCTACGCAAGAAATTATTTCATTTAGATAAACACAACGAGAAAATCTCTTGCTTAAATTTTGGTATATAATACCAAAAGGTGTGGGTCGCGGTGGTCCAGTGGGTAGAGCGTTGGACTACTGACCGGAGCGTCCCGGTTCGATTCCCGGGCGAGGCACTCTGGGCACCTGCAGCTCCACCCAAGCTAGTTGATTTTTCGGGTACTAGATCTTCCTGGGAAACCATAACCGGCACAGGGAAAGGAACTGGCCCCCCTTCCCTGATGTGTGAATATCCACACGCCGTCGGGCTTGGTACATGGGTGAGCTCTAACATCACCTACTAAACCGACCTTCGGGTTGATTACTGTTACTGTGTTTATGGTTTTTAATACCAAAAGTTGGGGGCGGATTAGTAAAGTCACTATAAAATTATGAAGAAAAAATAGTCCCGCGCCAACTGTGAAAGCGAATACAGAAAAATTCATGCGACGACTAAATATGAAACTGTTATCATAAAAGTCCAGAGAAATCTAGGCTACGCAATCTATGCAAGTGAGAGCAATATGCGTGTCAATGCTGTAAACATGAGAAGGTATCAGTAAAAAAAACTTTGTTGATAATTAATATGTGTTGGCCTGGTCGCATCTTGTAGAAAGAAGATGCTGGCGATTCACATCCTCCCGTCCCGACAGAAAAACAAGTAAAGCTTCGGGAGTAGGAGCAACGTGCCGGGGGTATGCGAAGTGGAACGTACTAAATACGCGGAAGGTCATTCGAACCAAAGTCAGACTACTGCGACAACGGCACCGCTGCAGACACGAACATTCCCACGTTAACGCACTTCCCTCACCATGCTCATTCATGTTACGTATGTGGTAAGACATTACCCTGGTTGGAAAATACACGAGCTAATAAGGTAACATTTAACGTTTTGACTAATGCCGAACTTTCGCACGACGGTCAAGGAAGAAAAACTTAAAGACTTCCCAATTTGTGATAATAATCTTAAAATTATATTGCAATAACCCCTTGACAAACATTGGGTTTTATGTCTTCTCATAGCCCTACAATGAAAGGTTACCAGACGAATATGTACCTACTTCAGTTGTTTCTTAAATAAATATGGCGATAAAATTTGACCGTATAGGATATTGTAATGACGACGACATTAGTACTTCATCCAAAGGTTAAGAAAAGTCAATAGTTGCCTCGGAACCTTTGCAACTTTCTCGCACGAAAAAATGTTTGTCTTCTTCAAATGCACAGAGAAATGGATGAAAGTATTCGCCAAGCCTGCACTAATTTACTATGCCAAGCAGTCGTACATTACTTGTCCACCTATACAGAAACTAATAACTGAAAAATTAATACGAACAAAATATCTAAACGCTGGTCAAATGACACTTGTTTAGTAGTGTGACTGGAAGGGAAGAGGAGGTTGGGAAGCGGAGAGAGGGGGGGGTTAGGACATTGAAAGTGAAGGTCACCGTCGTAGCAAGGAATGATCCGCCGGCGGAGAAGGGATGGAGGAAGGGAAGAAGAGAGAATGACGAGAAACAGCCTCTCCACTCACGCTCTGGTGGGGTGGGGTGCGGTTGAGGGGGGGGGGAGCGCGCGAGGAGATAAGGAGGAATACGGTGTGGACTTCCTTCGTCTCATCCAACGCAGAAGACCGGCGCATGCTCAGTCAAGAACTCGGGAGGAGAGTGGGAGGTCTAAACACGCGCGCCGCATGAGGAAAGGTCACTAGCCTCCGCATCCATTGCCCTCCCAACCCCCTTTGAAACAATCTTTCCCCTCGAGGAGAACACCTCCGCAAGAGCACAGCAAATACCTCCTCCCTCAACTCGGCAACGCCAAACCCATTTTTTTCCCCGACCACGATCGGTGCAACGCGCGTCCGTCGCTAAGAGCCTCCATGCGACAATCGTAGTATGCCGCAGAAAAGGAATGTGATCACGACGATAATTAAATGTTTTAATTTTTTCCTACGCAAAAGGCATAGACGCAGAGGGCCTCCCGAGTGTCAGCATGACTCAAAAAAATCAACAATAACTGCTTTTATCTTATTTTAATTCCAAAGTCACGGGCGCTTGGTTTTGTACTTCGACTACATAGGATGTCAATATTTTGGAAGGAACGAGTAAAACAAACTGAAAAGAAATTGGAGACGCAATGTGAAATCCAATCACCACAATGTCTAAATCATCTTAACTTAAAATACATAAATTAATAAAATACATTAATAACTGAAATGTTCTGGAATCTACTGTATGCTCACTCCTCTCAAGAGCTAATCATTTTTTGTCATGATGGACTTCGGACCTGAGAAGCAAGGAAACTTTTGATTTCGTGATGGTATGTCTTGGAAACAACTTAATATCTAGGAGACTCCAACGAGTGAGACTATAGCTCTTTTCGATAGTTATTAGGGAAAATATATCATCAAAAATGTCAAGCGTGCAGACTTAATGAAAAGTATGCCCTCTTCGTAAGATTTTATTCATCGTATAAAATTCAATCTGCGAAAGACTCGCGACCACGATTATCCCTCGTCTGGCCTATATATGGTACTGCATATGGTGTTTCGCAAGGTCGTCACGTGGCTCGCAATACGAATCACAATTAGGTTTTAAAATCCTATACACAACCTTTATCTTACCTCCTACCACATTTTTTGCCACAAATGGGATTAGCGAAGACAATCTGTGACGTGAAGAAACAGATTCTGAATGGGCTTACTGCAGGCAAAAATTGTGAATAAAATTACGGCTGATGCCCAATATTTCATATGTACATCTGGACCTTTGGAAATCTTAAAACTCCAGCCTAAAAATTGAATTCTACATCTAATAACCAGAGGACCATGATGGCAATTCAATTTAATAACCCAGAGTCACACAAGATTTATTGTCAACGTAATTAAGTTTGACAAATCTATACGGTGTGCATTCGATAAATAAATTATGCGTGAAGATCAGTTCGGTATCCTGCTAGCATATCCAAAAACGCGGGAATCTGACCGTCCGCACTGTCAAGCACTCGCGATGGTGAAGTGAACCTGAGGAACTCTGGAGGCTGAGTGGAGTGAGCCTGAGGAACTCTGACACATTTTTTTTTATTTATTAGACTATCATTTAAAAAAAAAAGTAATGCCTGAATCGACATCTTCCTCCTTTAAAATCACCCTTGTCGAAATGTTCGCTAATTGACTGTAGGACGAGCAATTTTTCAATCGCAGGGACGTGCACAGGGTACCGCATAAAGTAACCTCATCTTTTCGAACAGTTTAGCGTTCATCTACACTGCTTTCCTCTCCTCTGTATGCTAACAAATATAACGCGGACTGCAACTACTACTTCTACCCAAGGAAGGCTTGTGCAACCCGGAGAAAACAATTCCGGTGCCTTACTCAGGCGACGGCTTGGGGAAAGCATCCAGTTCTATACATAGTCTACGCTCATTGTGTTGAGGTACAAAGTAACGGAATTGAAGAAGGGGTTTTTCGGGTTGTAGGCAGTCAGATTGTCTCTAGTTAGACAAAGATTATAAATGCATCGGTGTTCAGCCAACGTCCATTCAAAAGAAACCTTCAACGGTAGGTCACCAAACATTAAAAAAGAAATGTTGGGGGAATTATCAAAAGTGCTCAGAAACCTTGGTGTGTGAAAAAACTATTTTACCATTTTTGCTCCCCCTCTTAAAGGACCTGCTCTTACCACCCAAGAGTGCGATGCAATTAATGGACGCCATCTTACATGAAACTCACTGCAATGAACAAATTTCTCCAAAACGACTTATCCTATCCGGCCTGGCCTCCAAATTATGAGTACACCCCCAAAACAAATGCTTTAAATTAATGTTGATGGCTCCAAAACCAGCGAGCGGGAAAATCTTGTAAAGATTTCACGCGATTGTTTATCTCAAGATCATAGTACAGCCTTATTCCGAACCTGCTCCACACCCAAGCGTTACTAATCGCTGCAAGCCTCCACCACCCGCATGCAGCTACGGCACATGGCCCAGCCCTCTCGAGACCTCTCCCCTCTCGGGGCATAAATAAAGTCGCCGCGCCCCTTCCAAACGTTGGGTGGAGTGCGTGGGGGAACTGGGAGAGTGGATTGGATCGGAGGACCGAGAAGGGAGTGTATTACGTTGGAAATATGGAGTAGGAGTGAATCCCTTTCGTGGGGCGTAGGCGTGGAAGAGGGCGAGGCCTCCAGATGTGGCAGGGCAAAGGGAGCTAAGGGGAAACCGAGCGAAGGTGTTCTGAAACGCTCGTGCGGCTCCGTTCGGATCGAAGACTTATAAGGGCTCTAGAGGGAAGGTTTTCGCCTCCAACGTGAAGGGAAAGTATCTGAAAATATCTTCATTACATAAAGTCCCTAACAGGCCTAACGCATTCATCAATCACCATTACCAGTGAACAATATAGAACCAAAAAAACTATCTTAATGACAAAAAACCTAAATTTGTTTGGAAAACGAGACGAGAACAGGGGTCTTGCATGAGACAGAAGATACTCGGTCCTCAAGAAAAGAGAAAGAATGAGAAACTAAAAAGAGCCGCGAGGCGAGATTGATTACCTCTGTTTCGCCTTGACATCGGTGGAACTAGTATTAATTCTACACATACCCTCGAATATAAATACATATCGTGGGCAGGATTGTGCGTAAGGGGGATTATTAAAGATTTAGCGCCACCAAATGGATTTTAAAATAATGCAGGACTCCTTTATCGACGTGAGTATTACGAGCATTAAGTAATGGGGAATTAACTAATTATTACGAGTAGCAACGATAACTACTTCGACATTTACTCTTGTAATGGCTAAATTTCCAACATTATAACTATTATTTTCAATCCACCCATGGTTTTCAGAATCTATTAATAAGATTTACGATTCACTAGCACGCATTCGTTACTTTTTTAATTTCAATCTATCAGGATGCATTCAAAATCAGTGAAACTTGGCACAGTTATTTCCGGGTTTGGAGGTCGAGCACTAACGATATCAAAGCCGGAAGTTTCAAAACAAGCTTTCTCCAAAAGCTTGAAATATCTTAGCCTGTAACATGGAGGTGAATAACACTTTTATTTTGCATCAACACTTGTAGCTAAGATGCATTAACTCCGTAACAATAGTATTATTAAATATAAGAAGATTATAAAATGGTTGTAGAATTTTCTAAGGTTTGCTAAGTTAATTTATTTTGTTTTACAACGTTTCGTCCTGAGAACGCACCTCGCATTGGACGCAAAACGTTTGAGAACAAAATAAATTGACACAATGAAGCCGCAAGACATTCTCGGATGAATAAATTGTGTAAATCTAAAAAATATAGAAATGTTCCCTAGCATTGAACTCAAAATTCTACCAAAAGTAAATGTATTATACCTGCAACGTAATTAGACTTATAAATGCAAGTGACACTAGTAACTTAGAATTAGAAGCATTTTTATTAATTTCAATTGGAATTAATATAATTAGAATTTTAAATAATTAACTTCGATTTAGAAGAATAACTTTCGGAACCAAGGAACTCAATTTCAGTAATCTCCCCATGTCGGCGAACATTCCTAAAAATCGTTTAAGAAAAATTGCGATAATATAATAGACATTCCTGAAGATTTCTCTTTTTCATTTAGTTAAGATACGCAAATTCTATTACCTCAGCAACAGAATTACGACCTCACCTTCTACATAAATCTATACATACTCTGCAATAATGTTAAGTTCATCAACTATCAGGCTGATCTTGTACAAATTTGACTTTAAAAGCTGTGACGCGAGTGCGGCTAGAGAGCCCCATTAAATTATTGCTTTTAAACTTTAGGATTGGAAGGTTTGCCATCTTAAAGTTTTCATCATTTCCCAACAAAGGACATTTAGTCTAAGTATCTCTAAATCTAACGATCTCTCAAATACACTCAATTCACTATAAAGGTGACACCATCGCGAGCCGCCATCCGCCCCGCAGTGACGCATGTTTGACTAAAGAGGCACGTGTGAGGGCGTGAGCGCATCCGCTCAATACTGAGGCGCCTCGATGACTCTTTTCAATAGAATCGCACGAGGCTTGGGTCAGTGTGGTGTCATCCAGTCAAGCCGAAGGGACTCCTCGCGCCACTCGAAACCGATGACGATACGACGATTACCAATTGGACAAGACTACCCTTCCTTCCTTCAGAAGACTTGGCGCGATGTGCATTTCTCCTTGAAATTGGTATCATATGATTCAATAAGATCATACTCAACACTATCCCTCTTGATTGCCACAACGATGAACAATTAAAGAACTGGATAAAAACGGACCATTCGTTAATTACTAGTCTTGGTGGGTTTACACTGCTGGATATTGATTTGTTTTCATTTTTTTAACGTGTCGTGTCATTACATACTGCAGAGAATATTCTGAGTGTCCATAACATTGATAAACCTTGTATGTAAGTTACAGTAAATGAAACCCAGCGCAGACAACAGGATGGATAAAAACCACGCAAAATATTTTCAACACAACAGTGTTTCAGATCGGCGTAGGCTCCCTTATGAGTTAAACATCGAGAGCGCTGCTTGGGTGAAATCTGAGACAAATCCGGCAAGCGCAGAGCAAACTTAGTTCGTACATATTTACAACAGTTTTCGAAAAAGCTAGATTCAAAGCAAGAGAGTGAGAGTCGATATTTCCCCAGACTGATAACGGAGGATATTGACATTATTAAGAAACTCGATAACTTTAACAGGGGACGTAGTCACATATTGTCCAACCATTGGAATCAAGTATACGAGTATAACCGTCAATAAAAAACTATGGTGAAAAATTGGGGGAGAGAATACGAGCGGTTAAAAAAGTCACGCTGGAGTCGAGGCTGTATACAAAAAGGAATACGATAAACGGAACGAACTTCACTCGAAGAAGCCGAATGGAATGCGGGCGGAACCACTGTTTGAAAACATTATATGCGGCTGAGATTCCGAATAAAAATACATGTATTCATCAACACACTGCCGAGGAAGCCTTCACAAAAACATTAGTTTGTCTTACAAGTAAATAATTAATCATTTCCCAATACAAATTAAATAAAAATTGTATTACTAAGTCAAATAATTCAAAGTTTGTCACAAAAAGACAAGGCCGATACTACAAGGGTATATTTGCAGTGCTGGAAGAGAACTTGATGAAAATTAGCCTGCCAATCCTATCAACCTAGCATAAGTGTACTCAGAAAGTCATTCAAAAGACTCAACGAAAATTTGAACCGATAATGAATCAATAATATGCGAACATTATTTTTCAGATACAATGATTAAAATTTGTCAAAACTAACTCATTGTTCACACAGATAGCATCATCGCATGGGTACCAAATTTTTCTTCCAGCCTACCTGACGCAGGCTTTTCAATTGTCTTTCAAAATTCTTCTCGCAAAAACCGATTCCGCACCTAATTTAAAAAATGACCACGTGCAGAAAGACCCTGGCGTCACAGGCAGAGTGCGGCGAAATATCAAAACCACGTGACACTGAGAAGGCCGTGTGGGGACGGGAATCAGAAGAGGACCTTGAAAAAATTTATTGATAGATAAATATGAAGGGTTGTCGGGAAAAAATCTAACAAAAAGTTAAAGATGAGAAGGGCTAAAACGACTACAAACAACGAAAAACCATCATAATTTGATGTTCGACAATTTGAATCCGGTTTTTCGTATTGCAGCACAGACACAATAAAGAAAAATTTGGAAATGTCAATTTACAAATAGAAATACCTTTTCGAAAATGTATCACCCCATAAGAAGTATTGGATTTTATAGGACCAGCACATGGTTCAGAGTTTTGCGATCTATCTAAACGAGAAATACCAAATGACATGTGGGAAACGAAGTGAAATGGAATACATTTCAACTCGTTCGTCTCGTTCTCTGTATCTTTTTTTAATCGTTCTGCTGTCCACCGAACTTAATGGCTCTCGTCAATTGAACACCCTCATACTCCTTCCCCCCCTTCACTTAAACTCTCTCAGAGGAGAGCGTTTCGTCGTGGACCTCAACGCACCGAAGGTTCTCTCGGACAAAGAACGGTTTTGATGATAACACCCCAGATGAGGGCGTGGAGCGGGTGGGGGGATGAATGAGGCAATTGACGATGGAAGTAGGAAGGGTCCTGGAAGAGGAGAGAAGACGTCTAAGAGGCCGGCCGAACCAAGCCATTTTCTATAGGAGATGGGAGAGGAATTGGGGAGAGCTGAGGGACGAAATGAGTTATCATTGATAAGAGGCATAGACTGAGGACAGAGGAACAAGTTGTTACCACCAACAGAGGATAACACTTGGTTTTCATGATCCCGGATATTCCAGGCTATATCGTTTTACTCGAACGCAACATCAACCCAAAGAAGAGCAATTATGTAACCATGCAACGCGTTCATTTACCACTAACAAAGGAGGGTTCGTTCCAACTAAACGTACTCCTTTGATAAGATGCCACTTTTTGCCTTTCATTAGACTACTATATTCCAGTTTTCTTCCCACGCAGTCTCTTCCCACGCAGTTTCTCCCACTAATCCTTAAAACGCACCCTGCTTAAGAAGTTCACCCTGCCCTCGTTTAAAACTCAGCCCCCCGTGGTAGAGCTTTGAGTGATCGTGACGAATCTTTCGAAAACCATCTGGTCATTCCAAGTGTCCGCACGTGGTCCGGACTTCCGCTCCTTTACTGCTAAAACCGTAAAGAACAGAAATGCGCCCCATTAACCCAACACACAAAACGATAAACGAGCCGACAAAAGCCATTTTTACTACCCTCTCAACCGTATCACTACCTGCCAGTAATCTTACTTGTGCACGAAGAACCGAAATTTTAAACGAAATCGCTAAAGAAATTAAACTTTTGGTCTCCTAGGCAAACTTTAAACACCAAATATAATAAAATAGTTGCCACAGAATGTTTAAACATGATTGTCATGTTTAAACATTCTGTCATGAGTGACCACGGAGATATTAAAGCAATTTATTTTCTTATGTTCTCAGTTTTTATTTTTCTTCGTATAAAGGTTCTCCCAAATAATAAAATTGTAGTCGTCCATTCATATTAGAACCGATAAAAACTGTTACTGTTAATTTACGTAATAAAAATGAGTAAGAAGTTCCTTCAACTACGCGGCAATGCGAGTCGTTTTTTTAACCTAGAAAATCCAAATACTCAGCTGAGTAAACGACGGGCTTCACAATTTCTATCCACTCTTCTGTTACTCGCCACTTCGTTCTCTTCTAGCCGCAGTGTAGCCCCCTACACTCCCATCTCCATTAATCTGCATGACGCATTCCAATATTGTTATCCCTCAGCAGTTCTTCCTATCGGTGTCCCCTTTATTACTGCGCCTCTAGGAATCTGTCATGGCCTAAAATATGTGGAAAGAATTTCTTGGATGCGCGTAGTCCTTCGTGTGGTGCTTAATACATTTATTACTTACATTTCACTCGAGTACACAAGTACGGAACAGAGACTAAGAATACCTGAAACATTTCCGTTCATCGATAGCTACGTGGGGAAAGCCACGAAGTAAAACGTGCACCGTCACGCACACCACCGCGAGGAAAATGAACACGGCAGGGCTAAATTTACCGTGCAAGTAATCACCACGTGAACAAGGGGAGAAACTTGAAACTTACAGGACCAGGTCGCGAGGGACCGTAGGAATTAATATTTAATATGTCGCCGCGCTTTATGCAGTAAATATTGGTTTACACTCGTGACTGTGCCTTATGAAGATTATTATTTAACTACCAGACTGCAAAGGGAACTGAAAATGAGAACATATCGTAAACTGAATTAATTGAGTTCTTATTCATACAAGCTTCGTGAATGGACATCGTTGAACCTATGTCTAAACGGTGAATGACTGCATATTACCACTGGGGCTCTAGGAAAAAACAGCATCAAAAACACTACGCAACATGCGAAAGATTACTGTTAAGCCAATCGGGGTTGCACATACGAGTGCATCTCTAAATCCTACGGGCGGGTAAGGTCACTGCTCTATGACTCTTCAAGAAATCATTAAAATCGGTATGCCCTGCCACAAACCCTAGCGGTAGCTTGCAGGGTACCAAAATATCAAAATACCAATCGAATTGCCATCGTCACAAAAGAAGACAAATATTGCGTAGAAACTGCGGAATTACAACAATTTCCTACATTTACGGCGAGTTCGACGTACGCTTTAACTTGTTTTAACATCGGTATGCGAGGGATTCCGATCATTCCCGTCAGGAATTCACCAAATAAAGGGTCACGCTCGGACCGCGAGGGAGGAAAGTGATGAACACCATGACAGTGCAGCGATTCACTCAACTCCAAAATAAGAACTGAACCGACACGCCATCGACAGAGAGACTGCTAGGAAAGGAGAATTATTACACAGCGGAACTTCATTCAATAACTTCATTCAATGAATAAATTATTTCCGATGTAGTTCACTGATGATTAATAAAAACAATTGTGACGCTCACCACTTGTTGGAAGTCAGCTAGAACAAGAAGAGGAAAGGGAACGAAAGTAACTTCAGTAAGCAGACAAAAGTTTTTATATGAAAATATTTGAAAGCCGAGAAAATAAAACAGTTCAACAACAAGAACAGTAATAGATTAGCAGTAGCTCAATAACTAATTCTTTACTTCAAAACTTAGTTATTGGACTACTGTCGCTCAGCGAAATCGAGATATATTTGGGACAATTCCAGTTCTTTTTGCAGTTAATTGAGGATCTTGTGTTTCTTGGCGTTGGGATTTTTGCACCAATTTCTGTGAGATGTCCAAGTAACAGTTAAATATAAAAGTCAAGAATATTTATTCTGCACTTCCATTTCTCGGTACCGTTCACCTTATTTCCACATACGATACGTCATGTTACTCCTACGAAAGAAACCATTGTCAGCCTCAGACTGAATAAGAATGACATCCGCTCTAGCGCAATAAGGAAACGCCCTAGCATCCTCTACCTCCAATAACCTCTTTTAGTGCAGCAACATTACTCGGAAGATGCCATTTCCAAGGCACGTATCCATGGGTTTCCAGAATTGAGCCTGTTATACTGGTTAAGCATTTTAGCGACTTTTTCTAACGAAATTGTGTCGAGGTACGGCAAAATTTAGAAAATTACTTGAAAAGATTTTTCTTTGAAATGAAGAATTTCCTACACTTTTAGCCACAACCTCGCCTTAATTTTGAAATAACGAGTGAATTTGGTATTTTCTAGATTTTCGGCAGAACTTCTTGAAAGTCGAAAACAGTAGTTTTGAATCCTTCGCCTAAAAAATGAGGAAGAGGAAAGAGTTGATGAATAATTTCGACTATCTAGCAAATGAAACTCGTTGCTATCAAAAGGCACGAAGGATGAAGGAAAGAAATGTCTCCGGAAATATTTTTGAGACAAAATTACATTTACCTAAAATTGGTAATGTCGGGAAAGAATAGCTAAAATATATTATTCGGCCAAAGTCATTACAACAAAAACGAAGTTCTCACATACTCTCCCTAATTGAATTTTGTTTGACCACTCCCACATTAAGATCTCATTTAAAGTCGTAAGTTTACAGCAAATTCAGTAACAGACATGTTCAACTCAATGTGAATATGGATAGTAGCAATCAGAAAAAAGAGCTCACTTCATAAAAATGTTTGCACGTGATTCCAGATTATGTCATTTACATTAACGATTCATCTAGAATCAGAAAACAATACTTTCAACTATTTGGAGGCAAAATACAAAATTTGAAAATTTTAAAGCAATTATTTAACAGAGAAGGAGTACAAATGTAACAACTTGAAATTACTGAAACAACACGCAATTTCATGACATGAAAATGAGGCAGCGTGACCTGTGGCTACGAATTTTCCAATGTCGTCCTACGTATATGGTCATTTTAAAATACATATAGGGAATTTTACTTTGCAGTAGTACTACATAAAATTGAAGAAAACAAAAGACAATCTGACTCATTTTGAAGTCGGCGGTTGCGTTCTTATCATATAAAGTACCACAGTCGAGCACATATAATTTATGCGCCAACAACGATTACACTCAAGCAAATCTAAAAACAGTACTTCCTCCTAAATCAGTGATTTTTGCCACAATACAGTGCTTTCAAATCTTTGAGAAATCGCGATTGCAAAGTTTACCCCTGACATGAAACACCATTTTAAGGGTTCACCTGTGTCGTACATAGAACCACGGACCTTTCTTTGGTCAGTAAAAGATCCAGATCGCAAGTTACCCCCGATCCTTTATTTCAAAACAATTGGGATGTAGTGGGCCAAGACGTTCTGCCTTGCGCTTTACGATACGTCAATATCTGATTTTATAAATATCACCAGACTGCATTGAGCTAAGAGTTTACAATTACTGGCCTTAAGCAGTAACTTCTAACCACCACAACTTGTGGCGTGAAGAGGGAAAATGTCGGTATCAGATTCAGCAAGGAAATATTTTCTCAATACTGACTCATCTGCGTAAACAAGAGAGATTTTACGACAAGCCGCGCCCGCTTCTGTCACTATCTGACATAGAAGTGCGACCATAAAGAGATAACCAGGACCAACGACCAAAAATCTATCCTTGAGAAAGTTCAGAAATATGAACATTCCACCCAACGGATACTAAATGGGACATGGAGGCACAAGGGGCGTCTTGGACAATCTCTGAGCTCTTGACTGTCGTCCTACAAGATCACCAATAACTACATAACATGGCTGGCGGAAGACTAAAGGAAAATGCCCTGAAGGAAAACATCGACGGGAATCAGTAAACAAACGACAAAGAAATAGTTGTAATGGGGCGTATTAAGCGCAATAGGTGTATTCAAAGAACCAAAATCGAGAGCCTGTCTACCACTATATCAGGCAGAACACGAAAGATAACAGGGCACTCAAGTTTACCTTTTTCGAAAACACAAAAAAAAACTACAACCATAACGCAAAATTACACCTGATGAAATTACGAGAATACATTCCCATATTATAACATTTAATGTCCAATGTAATTCAATATACTTGAGTGGGTCATTTTTAAAACTCGTGCATAATTTAAGACTAAACATTCTCCACCAAATTTGTGACAGCTATCGAGCATTGTTATCACAAAGAAGATTAACAAAATACGGTAATTAAGGCTACGGACACAGAAAAAATAAGTGCAAAACCTAAAGAAAGTCACATTACTCGCGGCCTAACACAACATTTTGCTGCAACTGGCACACTTTAAATAATGCCATCCACGTATTTCTTAAATCGACTACGCTATCTAATTAAAATTTATATTCGAAAATGTAGCATGGAGGTGATCAACATTTTGGAAGAGACGAGTTCTGATTCATCTACAACTGCGCTATATCCTACAAGCCGCCACCGGGGTGGCAGGGGACATTATTACACCACCGAGTGCTCAGTTTATTTTTAAAAGTCTCATTTTTCTAAATGTTTTCGTGGTATTCCAAACACCAAGAAATCACAGTACACAAATGATTTCCACACTTCCACGACTATTCTCAATTTGTAAACGACAATCCTGCATACAAGTCCTCTTTGTCACGCCACAGGTTGACGACCATCAACAGCTTTTACTCCCTCATAAAGAGTAGCCCTCGGAACCGGTAAAAATCACAAGCCAACAATATTTCCCTGCCAGAAACACCGGTATCCATGATTCGGTCTACTGGAAATTCTTTTCTCTTATACGGATGTAGAATGGCACTGCTCGCATTAATATTTGCCTGTGTTGCTTCATTATGGTTGATAGAAACAGAACTTTAACTTACTCTGGCAATGCTGACTGGCATGCTTGCGAAGGTATTCTTCGAAATTATTCGAAACGAAAATACTATGACTGCAGCTTTTCGAGAATTAGAGGAACCCGATAGAAAATTATCACAAACTTCTATTGTGTTTCATGCATGAGAGAGAGCAACAAAATTTCATAAAAGAAAGTGATCACGCTAATTAACGTTTTGCTATACGGTGTGTGATGTGAGTGCCATAAGACGCAATCCGCAAGGAGAAAAAACTCGACCTTTGGCTATATTAAGGTAAATGGACAATTCATCAGCAAATAGAAATTTGGCGTGTGAAGATTGACCATAAGATGATCAATGCCATAGCTGAACACTGAAATCACACTACCTGTCGCGCTCATTCGAGAATGATAGAGGAAACCGTTCGGTGGACCAAACATGGCAGTTTAAGTCGATGAATGCCTGCTTCGAGAATGAAGGAAGTATGATAGAGGAGAACTCTTGGAAGAGATAAGGCGTTAAAGAAGAATGTTGAACCTGAGTCAGCGGATCAACGAGTCATTCTTCGAAAAGAAATGATGGGAGTAGAGCTTAAAGATAACGAATTTTCGTGAGGATCTCGAAGAACAAAAAGGAAACGTTGAAGCATGATACTTCACGGTTAAGAGGATATACAGGGAAAATTAAAAGCCATCATTTTATAATATATCTACCGAAATAGGTGGGCAGTCTGATGAATGGCCTGGAGAGAGAACAACCGCAAAAATCGGTAACATTCACAAGACGGTAAACCACTCCCAGTACTTGGCCGACCTCGAGATAGATCTGAACACAAAACTGATCGAAAACTTATGGATGACATTAAAATTAAAAAAGAAAATTGGCGGAACCTCGGATGATTTGAGATATATGGTAAGATTTTTAATAAAAATAAAGATGTTTTTAAGGCATTTCTGAGAAATATGCAAACGGTTTATCCAACGGGCATGAGCTAATTGTTATTCAACGAAACATTTCTTTGAATATTGAAATTATAAAGTTTTTATTTGGTTAAAATATCTTTGCCTAATACTTTGCGTCACTAAAAACGTATTTATTTTGTAAAGCTTTAATCCAGTGAGAATATTATTCTTCTTTCACCAAATGATCACGTGCTTGAATGAATAAATAAGTATGTAAATGCAAACAGAAGTTCAACTGCAGCTATTTCGGCTGACTGCAGTAAGTTGTATATGAACCAGAGGGCAGCATCCGATCAGTGGGTCATCAAGTGAACACATTTCTCTCCTTTCACCCCATCCTCTTCCCTAGAGCGCGAAGGGGAGCTGTTCCACTCTCACCCCCACCTTCCTTCCTCCGCCAACTCTGTATCAGCTGGCACCAGGGATCGGCCGATGAGTCAGTCTCGTGCATTTAGGCGAGGGATACACGTCATGAGCCGTTCGGGGAGAGAGACGAGGTGTTCCCGAAAAGAGCCTCGCGAAAGTGAACTCATCTATCTTCAAGACAGACGGTGCATGTGTGTTCACGCATGTGTACGTGCACCGGTGCATACGCGAACTCATGCAGAATCACGTAGCAAATTTCAGAGCCAAATATATCTATAAATATATAGGCTCTTGATATATCGACATAAAGAAAAATATTCCTAAATTAAAAGGTTATACGTATCAGCCACTCGGCTGTAGGATTGCTAAGCTACAGCCAGAGGCAATACTTAAGCGACTAATCAGATGGAGATTCTGTAGCCTTCGGGTCTCAAAACGTAAAACTGCATATTGAACTCAAATCAATGGAGGCATTAATAAACATTTATTTCCATTAGTTAAAAATTTGTATTGTTATAGTCATAGCTTTTTTCTGCGATAGTTACCAATCTATCGAAATAATTATTATTTTCATGCAAAATTGAAAACTGATGAAACATACTAGAAAAAATAATAGCAATCAAATTCTCACCGGAGAATTAAAAAAATAAATTAACTCACACCGTTTCTCATTCTATCCACGTATTATTTACAACAATCTTTTTAATAATAATATATAATTTTATTAATATTTTTCACAACTTATCACTGACTTACTTCGTAAAGTTTGGATTTTGACTAGGCAACAGACCAATGTGTAACCATGGTAGTGACTAAACCTTTTTCCCAGATTACTAAAGACTTAAAAAGAAGAATGTACAGTACATCGGAAGTAAATTGGTAGGATACAATCATTTAAATATATAACAAAAGAATTCTATCCGATTTAAATCTGTAGCAATTGGCAATGCGAATGATGAAATGCGTATTTAACTTCCTATAATGGCGACCAACATTGTAGTAACAAGGATCTTAATTCCCATCCAAGCCAACTACATTTCGGCTATTTATAAATGGGCTACTTTTTATTATTTAGGATATATTCAAACACTTTAGTACAGCAGTACAAAATAACGAAAGTTAAGACGACATATGAAAGGGAAACTCTCAGTATACTTTTTTAACACACATCTTCGACTTCATAAGGATAGTCAAAATACTCTCACTTCTATTTTAGCAAATTATATTTTAATGCCAAACGGCAGCTTGGTAGCCTCGTGGATAGAGCTTTCGGCTACTGAACGAGCAGTTCCGTGTTAAAACGGGGATGAATCCTTGAGAGGCGCCCACGCCCCTACAGCAATGTGACTCTGATTGCCAGATCTTTCTGGGCGTTGAGGAGTTCGTCACCTGCTCCACAAACTTGGGTAAAACTATGTATCAGTAACGAAAAGCGTATATTCTACGTTGTTCTAACATAAGAAATTCTGCACTTAGCCCACCAAAATTAAATAATGAACCTTCCTGGAGATGGTGCGATATTTATGGGAATAATGAGGAAATTAATCGTTGTATTAGTGTCAAATTTGAACGTCAAGCTAAAAACTCGAGGGAAAATAACCTCAACTCGAGATACTTTCGTCCAAGCATGAATGACGTGGAAAAACCAATATATAACAAACTGGATTCACAAGGCCTCTAACATCAAGATTACAAATTACATTATTATTACATTAGCAAAAACAAAAAAAAGTAAATTAAGATTAAGACCTCAGCACGAAGAAAATACGGAAATGACATTGCATTAAGTACTTATGTCTCAATCCAAAAACGAAGTTTAAAAAATATTCTCTCTAAAAAATCGAAAAATAAGTCCGCCCCATAAAGAACAAGATGAATAGCTTTGCTAAATAAGACGTTGCTCCTAATACATGGGGAAAACTTAATGAAAGGGGGTGGCAAAAACTGCAATCATGAAAAACGATTTGACCAAAAACGCGTTCACTCTTCGCGTCTCGCGAGAGAAATTTTTCACAACCTAGTAGTCATCATTGGGGTCCAGTCAGCATCAGAAGAGTTTCGCAACGGGCGCTTTCTCCAGGCAATATTCTTCTCCAGGCCACCTGAGATCAAGGAGCGGCTCAGATTGAGTACGACAACTGGTGGCGGATTCTGCCCGAGGGCACTTCACGGTATCATAATGAAAATTCAAACCTAGAAAAAACAGAAGGCCCACGGGGAAAGGGCAAAGGGAGGTGAATTACCGAGAATCGCACATTCGCGCGATTATTGGAAATAATTTGGCGCTAAAGACTGATGAACTTACGCTAGTGATATGAAGCTGCACTTTCCCTACAAACACTCGTAACATGGGATAATTGGGAGGAGGGAGCGAAAACATTCCCAGTGCCAAAAGACACGCATGTAGTCACTTCTCAGAAAGGAGAGGAGACCACCAATGAATGATATTCTGGTTTACTTTCGAGTTTTGGACAGAATCGAGGCCAACCACTAACTAAACCACGGTCTGAAATAATTGGGATGTCTCCACTCTAAAATGGTGATCGCCCCGTGCAACCGGCTCTCAGAAAGGAGTTTCAGTCGACCGTCGAGGGACAATAGTGGTGGCAAGACCGTATTCAGTTTGGTCCATCGACGAAGGAATAACTCTTTCCGAACTTTTGAGACACGTTTGCACCTCACCCTGCTTAGGAATCGACGTTTCTCTCTCGACGAAATATCTTCACCCATTCTCCGTCATTCCGAAATCAAACCTCTATCTATGCCATATGTGTGGCGGATGATGCTGGGAGAAAAGAGCTTATGCAAATGCGAGTAAACGTGAAGCGTTATTAAGAGAAATGGGAGATGACAAGTACTTTCTTGAACCACTGTTTTAATGCTTAACTTTGGCGTCTTTCGTGTTATGAACACTATGTCACGAAAGAATTAATATGATGCCTCTCATTTTGTCCAATTGAAATTAGCATATGGAGCAATATGGAATCAGTATTGTTTTTCAGCCATTTGGATTGCTTCCCTCTACTCACTCATAATATCATTTAGCAGAATAAATAAACCCAATATGTTAAATGTTTGTGAATCTGGAAATAAAATATAAAGTCACTGATTTGCTAATAATATCAGTAAATACACTGGAAACCACCAACGATCACCACCACAATTAAACAATAGTGTTCATATGTATTAACACATACGGTAAGCTTTTTCGAACTCGAGTTCAAACAATGATCTGCAAAGCATTCAAATACAAATACTAAAACTATACATTATTACTGAGTGCAACTTATACTTCCATATGCATTCGAGAGGGGCGTAAGTCCACAGCTCAACTTCTTCTAACAAAGAAGAAAATTTCTCTTTAAGACGCGGACATTTTCAGGTTAAGAGCATGCTCGAGCTTTATCCGGGAAATAAATTACGTTTCCTGTATAACGTCAATTTTTTACATTTTTAACCAGGAAAAAATTATACCAGAAGTGAAATTACATGTCATCGAAATCTTAACAGTAGTTGCAATTGTAATGGTAAGTATATTCATTTTGAGTAATCGGCTCGATTACTTACGGCACTTATCGTGCTACGATCAGCTTGAGTCTCCCTCACACACCGCATCACAGAAGAAAGGTACATATGCTTGCCTTCCAACCAAAATAATGTCGTTAATATTGTGAAAATCGGATGATTTTGTGTGAATAAAAATGTTTACGGCCAAATAATTCTATAATCCAAAATTTAAAATACATTTGGGATCAGTAACTCCACCAAGTCACAGACGCCCAAGTCAGTTTCATCTGCATAAGCTATCATTCCTTTCTGCGATGGCATCACGAGAAAGTTAAGACACTAGTTAAAAAGACGAGGGCAGCAGTGGTACACACAATGGGGGCGCGGCTCCCTAATGCATGTGGGAAGAATAATCTGGGGTAGGGGGAGAGGTCGGGATGGGGACAGCATTTTATTCCGCTCAAGATACAGCGAAACTACTGTCGGCAACTTGACTCCCACTTTCAAATAAGGAGGGGGTAAAATTTTGCATTGCCACAAAAAGTGTTTGTGCCAATGAAGGAGGGGGAGCTGGCAATTCCTCCCTTTCCTCCCTCCTCTGTCATCCTTTCGGCCTTGTGGGGAGCACGGTTCGACCCACACGCTTCCTCCCACTCAAGCCCGTCTCCCGTCCCACATCACTGGTGACGCCGACTCCGGCTGAGAGGCGAGAGCACTAGGTCCCTCGTCCTTATATGGACACTGCCTTACGCACCGGAGTTAACAAGAGCATTCTGAGGAAAACCCGGAAAATAAATCCTAAGAATGGCCAAGAATCATCCATAATCATCGCTCAAAACGTAGTAGAAGGAGAAATTTCGCCCAGTCTACCGGATCTATTTTTTTCTAGATTCTCGAAAAGCTTCGTCGTCGACTTAAGAGGGCGCAGCGCAGGCTTTCATTTTCAGCAGAACTGTATGAAACAAAGAAAACGCTTTAACAATAAGTAAGTATATCTATATTTCCTTTCGTCTCCTCAATGTTTCCGTATGGGGTAACCTCACTCGGAAGTCTCGATCTCAACAAAAGAACAATTTCAATATCATCTAAGATTATACGACCAGCTGAAATGACAACGCCCCTCCCGGGAAAGAACACAAAACCACGACCGGCTGCGGAAAATCATGCACGAAACAGAGGCCTATTTCGGGAACGAGGATGCGCGATAGAAGAAGGCGTAAAAGTTTTGTGCTCCACGCCGCTAAGTCTATCTCTTACGGATATGATATTGGCAATAAACGTTAAACCGATATCTACATCTACAGGATTTTGTTTTTTCACCCATCGACGAAAAGTAAGATTTGTATCCGAACATTAGTAAAAAATGATGGCGCGGAAAAAGGTCCTGTCCGATTGTTCATGGAAAAGACTCCTTGAATTTTACCATATCTCTCCGAAATACTTTCAAGTTTGATACGAATAGATACACCTACACTTCTATCAACAAAGACTATTTTTAAATGATACAGTTATTAGGAGAAAAAAATACGAAATGACAATTTGAAAGAATTTGGTTAATTAATTCGACCAATTCCCACTTGAACACATTACAAAATAACTCCTAAGAAATTACGATTTTCCCTTTTGTAACCCTAAAATTAGACAATGTTTCGTAATTTCATACTCTACGTGCACCATTCGCGTAATCTTCGAGTATGTGTTTACGCTATTGCCATGCAAATAGAATTTCATAATTTTGTCTCTGTCCATTCCACTCAAAAGTAATAGAACAAAATACGCCAACTAATACAACTTAGTTAAAAGGCCTTAAGATGTTAGCCTCGACAACTCCATTATGGTAATTGGCTTATGTATAGTTCCAAGTGGCTCCACAATTTCTCTAATAGGTCATGTTCCCAGATTTTCCCACATCAAAAAATTCTCTCGATTTGAAAATATGCCCCTTTATCACTGGATAAGACACCGCAATAGCATTTTGATCAAAATTAATAGCTAAGTGAAACGTACCCGACAACGAAGAAAACTAAAGTTACCTGGACTGAAAATTTTAGTGTTTGTTCTGGTAAAATGTAAATATTCAAAGTAATTGAGTCGAATTGCGTAAAAAACGCGTATGAAGTGAACGTCTTCTGGGAGCCACTTTTCACCTTCCAAGAGGGAAATGACTCATATAAAAGAAATCCCACATTAACATCCTTATAAACGAGGCGGACTATACTTCCGTGTGGTATCAAGGCAAACTACGTCTAGAGAAAAATTCCTCATCTCGTTATTAAAAATTGGTCGTTTAACTTCCTCCGACTTATAGAAAAGGTAATTGAAGCGTATTCTAAGATGCATAAATATTATATCTATGGTCAATAACGACATCATCACTAATTATTCACAGTGCCAATTCCTAATTTTACTAACAGTATATTTTTCCTAATACCAATTCGAAAACCGACGGCAGATTAGCCATCCAAGATTAACATAAAACGTTTGCTGTTTAGGGGATAATTAAATTGAGCTTTTGAAAGCTGACAGGCCAGACTGTGAACGTTGAATCACAAGAGAGGACTTTGTCCAGTGCCTTTAAAACCATACTTGATAAATGCAAATTGTGATTTGTAAAACTGAAATGACATCCTTCTCCAAATTGTAAAGCACATCTTGGGGTTCAACAGGAAAAAATCTAAAGATATGGTGATCGCTTTCCAAAATAATTAATACAATATATCAAGCATGTAAGTTAGTTCATAAATCATCTTAGTACAAGCCGTGTCATTTCATATCTATAGAGGTGATACTGAATTGAAATGTTATTACAACTATCATCTACAGACATCTACCCATCAGTAGTCAAGAACTATTCTTCATAAATAGAAAAACATGGAATAGTTAGCATTATTCTCAAATTTTAGGAGATACCTACACAAATGTCGTTAAGTTCCGAAGTGTCAAAATTAACAACACAATAAACTAGTGCATCAAAGGCAGAAAAATCGAGTTCCACCAAACGTCTCAAACATTCCCACTGCTATAAGGTGCGAGTTGATAGTTGAAGGAAAGAGATTCACAACGAGCCACTGAATAACTATTCTGGAAAGTAGTTAATACCAGATTGGCAAATAAAGTAGATTCAATTGCTACATTCAGTTCTGAAGTCCTAAAGCCAGCAGACAGTACATTGTATTTCCTAACTCCTAATGGCTTTACCAAAAGCACATCAATAGCAAACACGTAGGAATACCGCAAACAGTTATATCTGAAAACCCCACCACTATACACACCCTTTCTTTAATCTATCCTCTCAAACTTCTCAACACTTCCTAGCGACCACAATTTCCTTTACAACTAAAATCGGGATGGACGCCAATCGTTTTGGACCATTGGATACAAACACAATATAAATAGATCGTCCTCCATTTCCCGTGATGGAATCCTATTAAATTCTCCTTGAGCGTGCAAGAAATGTACTCACCTACAGAAATGAATAATCCTTCAAAACACCCTCATGTATCACAAGTGTTAAAGTTATTGTACCATCCACAACTGCACAATTCACACGTCTCACTACCCACAGATCCAAAGAAAAACTGAACTCATGCCGAATTCCATGAATCGCCTGAATTCACAAACAAAACTCGACGCGACATTACGTAGCATCTACAGGCAAAAGGATGAACTACCATATGGAGTGCATGAAAATTAAAGCGGGGGACTGGAATTTATATTATTAATGTGAAATGCAAGGTTTGAAAAACATTTTCACTAAACAGAAAAGTAAAAATATTATTTTATTTTTCGAGTAATTGAAAAATGTAGATAATTTCTCAGAAATCATCGTCTTTACTAATCAATCTCATTTTAAATTTTGGATTGGGTTTCTACATATGCTGAAAAAATTACATTAAAAATGTTGTTTTCCAAATTGAAACACTTAACAGCGAATATTAAGTCTGCCGATTCAGAAAAAGTACGATTATTAAGTACAGTTCTGGTACCTGTTCCAGTATATTTAACAAGACAGAATTCATACATATATTCATTACATACAACTGCTAACTCAGCTGGACCTCACGTCCAAAGTTAAATAGACTAGATCGTAATACAATCGGTTATTTTACAGAATTTAGATTTTCAAACGTATGAAAACTAGCATGTCTCAATATTATATTGTAATGTAAGTTGTATCATAATATCACATAGCCTATATTTGTTTACACTTTATAAAATTTAATATTTAACATATCTATTCAATATTTTTGCTTACACGAGATAGAATATTGTCTGATTAATCAAAAAAGGTTCAGAGTGAAAAATTAACGTTTTTAATAAAATGATCACATAATAATTTACAAATACTTCATTGGATTAACTAATCCAGAGTAGTTGAAGGTTTCTTAAAAATTAGTTAGATTTGCAAGTGATCGAGCTTTAGTTTCTCAGTCAACAAAAGTGTTCCAAGTATTACTGCATGGGTTGCAAAGTTAATGGGGTGTGCATAGGATATGAATCAATGTAAAAAATATTGTTTTGCAGTTTTTCAGAAGACAGCTAAGTTAATATTAAAATATGAATTCATAAACAAGAGCAGGTGGAACAGTTAACTTATCTTAGAAGTGTATTGGACCAAGGTGGTCAAATTAGCAAGTACATAAGGTGAAGAATGCATTAGGCAAAGAAGCTTTCTCAAACAGGAGGGGATTATTGACAGGGATTTTCTGTAAAGATGTTAATATATTGCATACTGGGGTATTTAAATTAGCTTATATTAGATACTAACAAATAATTTTACTATTTCTTTTTTGTTTGATACTCTATGAAACATTTTCCTTTGAGGAGTGGAGTATATTAAGAATAGCACACCTACCTCATCTCCTTACTAATTTTTCTTGAAGCACACACTGCATCTTCTTGTGTGGTATTTTTTCTTCCCTTTACTCATGATAGTAACAAGATGTATACTAAGGTTCATGTAGGTCGGCATGTTGAATGGATTGAAGGGAGAAAGTAAGTATGTGGAATCAAAGAAGAGTTTATTGTAGTATCAGATGTCAAGTTATGTTTATTAGAAGTAAGAAATCTACTTTTGTGTGGTATTTATCCTGGCAAAAGCAATCTTAAATGGAATTATATCAATAATAATAAGCTATAGTGGCCAGGGAAGTGGAGGTTCAGAAAATTGTGGACCACAATTTATCTATGTGGCCTGATAGGAGATATCCAGACCAATTTCAAGTTCAAAAAGTTGTTCATTACATAAAAAAATGAATTATTACTTTAATTTGGTTGTTCTGTTTGGAGTAGGTTCTGTATGGAGACAAATTGAACACCACTATATTTCTAAGCCTTACATAATATGATAGAAACTAACACTCACACTTAAATACACTTTTCTCTGATTTAACATGGTTGTATTTGGACATTCCACTTATGCAATGGGTTTATTACTGTTTATATTCATTATTTGATTGATTAAATAGATGGATTCCCCTGAGGATGGATTTTTCTATTGGCACATTTAATGAAATTAAAAAATAACACTTCCTTGTAACTATTCAAACTACCACATATCAATAAGCATAAACCCTCTCTCTTTGCTTTTTGGGCACTATATTTGGTTTAGAACATGCCAAGCATTTTATTTCTCTTCTGTTTAATAGTAATGGAATTTCCTTATTTGTTAGAAACATCTCTAAATCACTCAACATATGGATAGGGTTGAAGCTAGGGTCTGTGTCATCTAGGGTAAACATGAATTCCAGAATTGTTCACCCACACATAATGGATTCTAACTTGGGGATGACTTGTGGCAGAGAAGTGCTCATTTCTACCACCACATTTTGTGGGTACACGTCCTTGTTATAAGAGGGATTGCTGCTCCTTGAAAAAATCATAAAGTACCAAGACATTTTTCTGTAATCCATTCATATTTACCCTCTTGAGAATATTGATTGCACCTTTAACTTAATTACTGGAACTTTGGAGAAAATTGAGACTATCAGACAGTACCAAAATTTCTTCATACAATTCTTGTTTCAAACAAACTGCCTTCTGGATAAGTTTATAATAAATAATAGGTAGGTACATTCTTGAACGTGTGATGGGTGTGAAATAAAGTGTGGACTTAGGAGATAAAATAACTTAATTGAACAAAAAATATTTCTGCTCATCGAGATGATGAATAAAATTTAATTCTTTATACACAGGTCAATTTTTTTCACAATAATACACTCAAACCACAAAAGTATCAATGTGATGCTCTTATGGACCGATCTTTTTACATATATTGCATAATTTCCTCTGAAGTACAAGCAGGGCTCAAAATAAGATAGCAAAAAGCATTCTTTTCTCCATCATGACCATTAGACATGCACATACCACCGACCAATGACATTTGCTCAAGCACATTCACTCATCAAGCTAAAAAGAATCCATGAATAAAGTTCTTTCGCAAACAGTTGATTAATAAGATTCTTACTTACATCTTGGAATACAATTTACATGGTTCCTCATTAACTCGGAATACAACCTAATGGTTTGATATGCAATGGCTTTCAAAGCCCATACAATGTGCTTGCAAATATATTTCAAATAAAAACAAATATAACAGACTCACAGAGGTCTTATCACATTCCTCCCAATATATGCATACAGGGTGGACAAAAACAAATTGCACAGCTAAGTAACACACATCATTCACTTTCACAACATCACAAGGGCTCTCACTCCCAATCATCTTTTTAAGGCATCTTTAAGAACCTATGGTCTCAAAATGTTCACTAAGCATCTTTTAGGTGACTGCACACATCATTAATTTTAGTACATCACCACAAAGTAACATTCATTCTTATCTACAATGTACAAATCTCACTGTGTCCATGATTCCAAGAGTTTCTAAAAGCCTCCACCAGCACACCAACAAGTTATTCATCAGTGCTTTGGCATCCCAAAATCAGACCAAGAGTTTTAAAATCCATAGATATCATCAGTTGAGATTCTCTCCCGAGAGATAATGAAAGACAGGAAAATCATTTGGATTTATGTAAATGAGGACCTTTGACTCGCACCACTTAAGCTTGTTACTAATGATAAGGGTACATTTTGAACATCAAAATGCTAATCCATGGCAAAAATACTGGAAATTTTGTAAGCATCATCAAAATTAATGTGTTAAAATTACAAACTGACTATTATATTGCTTTAATGATTTCCACAGATCACTTCATTATAGATACACATGGATATTAGAGTGGAGAGTCACACATGAGACTCCAATGGTTGTTCATGGACCCTCGTGTTGGGAAGACCATGAGGCCTTGTGCTCACACCTCCTCCTGGACCACTGTCTCCCCTGACCACCCCACAGCGTCCAACAACTGCTCCAGGAAGAAGCACATTTATCTCAACGACTAGACCACCTCCATGTACACGACGACATCCAAGGTCAGGTGAACTGGTCCTTAAGCGCTCCCTGGCCAACCAGGCTTTCAGGCCGACTTCCCCATCACTATCAACCACCCCTCTCTCTTTCTCATCGGGAACAGCAGTTGAGTTGGCACGATCACTATCCCTTCCACCACTCACAGCCCATTCCAACTTGTCAAAGTCCTTGGTACCTCCCACAGTGTGGCGCCTCTTGATTGACCTATCAGGCATTCCATTCTTCCTCTTCAGTTTTGCCTCATCATCACCTCCGCGCTTGACACCAGCTTCCTTCCTCCTCCACTGCCTCTCTCCATCTTTTGTTTTTGTGTTGGCCTCCGTTTTTTCAGTCTTGGAGAGGGAATCAGAGCGTCTGGGCTTTGAGTCTGATACTTCCGAGGAGGAAAATGAACCAACACTCTTACGATTATCTCCACTCCCCACCCTAGCTGCTTTCCCATCAAGAATCTCTCCTGCGGTCTCCTTTTCCTTTCTCACAGATGACTTCTCAGGCTCCTGAAACCAAGACGTTACAGTGCTTGTTAGACAAATAAGAAATTTTTAAAAATCTAATACCATATGATAACATAAAAACATTTGTAATGGCTAAACATTACTCAAATATCCAGTACACTCAATTGGAAAATTGGAGAATTGAAACTTACGTAAAATGTGTTTGGGCCCTTCAAATTACTCCCTAAGTTTAAATAAATGAAATCTTGACTCACTGAAATTCTCATTTAATGGGTAGAATGGTTAAATTTAGTATATAAGAGGTAACTCAGCAATTGTCAGCATTGGAAGGGAGACAGTAACCTCATTTATCCGGCTATTGTTGATTTGGATTTCTAATTTATGAGGACAATTTTTTCAAAATTACAGAATTTGTCCAGTAAAAGAAACCTCATGGTAAAATGTTGCTGCGTACATGGTAAAATTTTGCTGTGTACATAATTCACAAGTCTTATTTATATTCCATCGATGTATGCCCACAGGAAGGACAGTGGAGTGCCTAACTCCATCCTCTATCAATTATACACCTCTCTATTCCCTGAAATATTACTTTTCCAATGTATGTCAATTATGAATAACTGATAGTAATCAGCTATTCATTATGTTCGATTTCCATCACATCACGCCTGAAACTACTCATTTTGTATGTCAATTAATTGGCAGTAAATAATTTGTGTTACTACAGTCAACTACACAAAAATAAATAGTAAGCTGTTAAATACTATGTTGAATTTTTATTTTGCCATATATTTCTGGTTTATCAGAATTTTCATTTTTCCAGATCATGTCCAATCCATTGCCACTTTATAAGGTGTGTCTAAATACACATACACAAAGACTTGAAGCTAAACAGTTGAAATTTTTATGTATGTAATAGCTTTAAAATACATCTAAATGCTGAGATCAAGAGCTTAGTGCACCTTGAAGCAGTAACTTTTTATATCTCTTTACAACAAATAAAAATAATGGACATTACCTGGCATTTTTATTGAGGCAATGTCATCAAATACCTATTTGAAATTTTTGAAATTCAAGAGAAGTATAGTTAGCAAATATGGCATTTAATGTCATTCAATCAGTACCCATAAGTAGAATATTATGCATATCAATCATAAAGCCATATTTCAGATGAAAAATTAATTGGATGCTCTTTTATCATTTATGTACAAGCTGATAGATGCCTGAGAGGAAGTGACTTTTTAAATAAGCATTGACTTCAATCACACAATTGTTTTATAGCCAAGGCTTTTTCTACCCTGAGATTTGTACTGAGTTCATACATTTGTGCTATGCACCACATTGCCATACTCAAACTCCCACCTTGAACACATACAAAACTAAATCATTTGTTATAATGTTGAGAGTCTTACTGCGGACAAAACTGAAGTTCATGGCAGTGAAATCAGTAAGGGTTTGATGACAATAGGGAAAACTAAACAAGAAATGGAATAGGATCGTGAGAAAGGAAGACAAGAAACCAACTGAATTACCAACCAGAGTGACCTTTAGCATATTGCTGGATCTAATGGCCTACTTCATCACCACGAATCATTCTACCTACTAGACTCTTATGGTAATTAGTACCTTCAAGTACACATCCAAAAGACCATGAAATACTTTAAAATTTGGCCACTGAGGTTCTATCTAACAATACACCTGAGTGCACCAATGATCCTTTTCAAGAACTTGAGATATTTTTCTAAAATATGGCACATTTCCCCTGTACCATGAGTTTTGGTTTTGCCTTTACTCCTCGCTTTGAAATGTCTCAAATCTTTGCAGTATCTGATGCAGACCATGGTGATATCCTCCATTATGGGATAACACTATTATATGTTGACTATTACCTGCTGGACAGTGGTCCCCAATCTCTCTGGAAGCTTGTTGCTGCTGTCCTCAAAAGAACTACCAGGAGCACTTCTTGAGAGATCAGATGTAACCTCCTTTGTTTCCTCAGATCGGCTCTCCCTTGGTGAACCCTGAGCACTGTAATGCTCCCCGTGAGATGAATGTGAAGTGCCTGGTCCCAGGAGTGAACGGAGCTTTTTGTCAAATGTTGAGGTGAGGCTGGCCAGGAGGTCGCTCCCTAGAACATGAACACATTCATTTTAACTATCAAATGAAATGTGTGGCACCATTGAAAGATCTCACTCAGTTCACTGCAATCTGCAATGAATGTGGATCACTACACTCGAAGCCCCATGCAGGGTGAGCTCAAGCAGCAGGTAGAGTAAACGTGGCTGTTGTTTCAAAAACAAAAATATTTACAAAATATGATCATGCCCAACTAACATAAATTAAAAATAACGATCATACAGGACACAAGAAAGATGACATGAAAAAGCCTGTAATGGTACAAGAACAATATATTTAAACAGGGGTGATTAATTTCATAATTTATAGTTAACATAGAGTATTAGACCAATATGTTCAATATCATAGCAAGGGTATGCATTACTTTAATCAATAATGTAATCAATTATTCTATAGAATTTCAGAAGAGATTTAAATAAAAATATAACTCAACAATAAGATGTTTACAATGACATAAACATATTGAGAAAACTTCACATTTGTTGCCTCATAAGCAATAATTGTTAATACCAACCTAAACACATTGTTGAGCAATGAATAAGTGATATGTAATTGCTGTAAAATGCTTGAATAAAATTAAGTCAGAGTAAAATATTCATTTGTTTTGTCAGCAGCTAATATAAAAGCATAGAGAGTCTTAAATGAAGTTTCTGAAAAGCAAAACCTTTTTTTGTGAGGAGTGGCCATGCTTGAATTATGAAGCACTCACACACATTCAGGCACATGCAGCCTTTCTGGAAACATATGAATAGGAGAGAAAGTTATAAAGACCATTAGATTTGACTGATGCTTATAAGGCTGAGAGGTGAAAAAAAAGCAGGACAGTGAATAGTGAAAAAGTTGGGAAAGCAATCATAAAGTGTAGATAAATGAATGGGGTAAGGTGCAGCACACAGAGCCAATGGGGACCACTCTCCTGCCCATGCCTTGCTGGTAGTGGCATTCCATGGGGAGATGCTACAAGTTTAAGCTGTGGATTTAACCCCCCCGAGTACAGAACACACTGCAGAAAACACACAGGCCTGCCCCAGATGAGGGAGGCCCTTACCTCCAACATGGCTCAATGGAAAGTTGGCTTGTGGATGTAAGTGTGATAGGAAGCACCAAAAACCATGGCCCTGCGCCTGCCTGCTTCCCATGGCATCAATGGCACGCAAGAGAAGAGAGGGAGAGAGAAAGAGAAGAGAGAGGATAGTCCAGGGGTTGGAGAGAGGGAATAACCAATTAGGCAGATCAGAAATATCTTCAAAAACCTCCATTGTTACCTCATTTCTAACACAATCTAATGAGATATTTTTGAAAATGCATAAAATGTAAGTTTACATTTCACTTAATCACAACCAGTTACAATTCCTTAAGATTAAAAAATAATGATTATAAATATCTTATTTATTACTTCTATGGAGAGACTGACTTTAATTTCAAGAAAATTTTCTGGTACACAGCTATAAAAATACCTGAAGTACCTATTGTTATTTTGAAGATTGGGCTATAATTATAGGTTAGCAAGGAAAATAAGATACAAACAAAAAATGATCAAAATCAAAAGAGAAAATTTGAGTCAATAGTTTTAGTTAACTATGGATAGTTTCCTAACTATTTTACCACAATTGGTTCCTCATTTGTATAGATATCACCTATTTGTAATACCCAGTATATAGTGTATTCATAGTGAATGGAAATAGATATATTCCAGTTATAATATGAAACATTCTTGAGAACTTGAAACATTCTTGGGAAATTGAAACTCAAAAGATATTGACATGAAAAGAATGTAAAATGTGTATGCATTATAACACTCAAAGGAATTTCAGTTTAACATCTCTCTTATAGAGTTATTCATACATGTGGCTAACCACTTTAACTGAGATGTTATAAGGGTGCATTAAAATGTAGTAATGCTAATAATTAACAAAAATTCCTATACATGTTCCTTAATTCATAAATATTTAGTTCATATTATACCAAAGAGTGATTAGCATTGACACATAATAATGACCTTTCTAAAACATATAATTCCATCTCTAAATCAATGTTATAATGGAAATTATATCTGATTTCATGTAAAAATTCCTCATTCTGAAGCTGGAACCTTCATTTGCAGAATGAACAACTCTGCAAATTTCTTTACCTTACTTAATCAACTTCAGTTTTACAGCAAACAATTTGAATATTCAATGTAAAATTATTCTTTACTGCAGTCATGTGAGAATATTACTTCATAAACTAAGGTATAACATAATATGATAATAGTATAACGAAATCTAGAACACATAAGTGGTACACTTAATTTCCACCCAATTGGAAGGCTATATTAAGGAAAATAAATGTAAGAGGAGTATAAATGTATTTGAGGAATGAAAAACTTGAGAGCTGCACATTCATGAAATTGTAGATAAATATGATACATGATAAATCATGAAAGAGTATGAAAATTACAAGTGGCTTCCACAATTGAGCACATAATTACAAAAATTAAGTGGCAAGGCATGTACACTATGAAGGTAATGGTGAGCTTACAGACTAAAAATAAATAGGAAATTTCAATCATTACATGTGCATGCACTAAAGACAGTGTTAGAGGTTAGGCATACCATGGAAAGGTAGATGTAGGATAGGCATGTTGGATGGAATGAAGGGAGGAAGTAAGTATTGTGTGCAGAATTATTGTAGTGTCAGATGTTAGGTTGTATTTCGTTAGAAAAGGTAAGGAAATATATTGTTGCACCATTGTATAGGCTGTGTTAATCCAAAACCTACCTTCCATCATAGAATACTGATAAATATACAGAAAAACATGCAGAAAATATAGATATTATGCCAGATAAAAACACAAATTTAGGGAAAATACTAAAAAACTGCAGATGATCTCAGAATCCACATGAAAAACTAGGTAAAATATCTGAACTTCATTTCCAGCATGCTTGAAGTGTAAAGCATTAATAAATGTAAGTTAAGCATTACTGTATGATGGGTGGTGCAATTGTCAGGCAGCCTATGAACCACAAACTACGTACATACATATTCGTAAGTTCTTGTGCTGCAATATTATGTTCACAATCAACCACAATCATTGTACCTATCCATAGAGGTATATTTCCAATGTCTTCGTACTTTCCAGTTTTATTTAAGACACTGCAACTGCATTCATCCTAAATATTGAATCATCTGGAACTTTTTGAAACACATGCTGAGATACATAATATAAAAATGAAAGTAATGTGGTGATATTTTTCTTGATAAGTTGATGAAGAGAAAGTAAATAATAATTTTTACTGGAAGTAGATGAAGAAGGTGGTAGAAGATGTGCATTTTTGAGAGCCAATTTAGTTTAACCTTTCTAGCTAGCTCACTAAAAAGACCCAAGCTTGGTGAAGTACAAGGTGTGTTCAATAGATAATGGAAAATATTTTACGTTTTTGGGCTTTACTTTGTGGAAATCCATTATCACTTAAATAAAAAAGACAATGTATCTTTCCACCAAATTACACAGGCCTACAAAAAAATATTTTTTTTGGTGCCGGGAATCTTTGTGATGATTTTAACTATATTTGTAGAGCTGAATCCAAATATGAAATCCGTTTTTATTTAATAGCTCTACATTTTTAGATATGGCACATCTTACGAATAGTTGTTTTAATATTTGATATATTCCGGAAAATAATTTTCAAAGTTTAATAAATCTATAAGTATACTAATCTATAACCACCCTGCGGTGTTCCTTTTATTTTCAATAAACTGTCAATAAGTTTTATGTATATTTCTATATTGTAGGCCAATGAGATTAAAAAACAAAAATCGTTTGTATCGACTTATCTGTATCCGAACTACTAGCATCAAGACTGCATGAAAAGAATTTACTGCAACCCGGTACAAAAATAAGTTTTTATCGCACAAGGGAAAAGGATATTTTGGAAAAAATGGGACTACTATCACAATATGATGCTAGTGATTGGCGTTTGTTTATTGATAGCTCCAAGCGTAGTTTAAAATGTGTACTTCTTCACAATGGTAACAGGTTTGGCGCAATACCAATCGCTCATTCAACTAAAATGAAAGAAGAATACGATACAATAGCATTGGTCTTACAGAAGATAAAATACCAGGAACATCACTGGGTGATTTGTGTAGATTTAAAAATGGTGAACTTTCTTCTTGAGCAGCAAAGTGGCTACACAAAATATCCTTGTTTCTTGTGCCTCTGGGATAGCAGGGACACACAAAACCACTGGATTAAGAAGGAGTGGCCTAAGAGAGAAAACTTGGTTGTTGGGAAAGAAAACATCATTGCTGATTCTTTAGTTGAAAGAGAGAAAATCATCTTACCGCCTCTACATATTAAACTAGGCCTAATAAAGCAATTTGTAAAGGCTCTTGACAAGGATGGACCATGCTTCGGCTACTTAAGACTAAAGATGCCCCATATAAGTATTGAAAAACTTAAAGCTGGTATTTTTGAGGGGCCACAAATCAGACAACTTACAAAGGATCCTGCTTTTGTCGAGTCAATGAATGAGATTGAAAAAATTAGTTGGATGTCATTTGTTGAGCTCATAAAAATTTTTCTAGGAAATCACAAAAGTGAAAATTATATTGAGCTGGTAAACCTTATGCTCAGTAACTTCAAATCACTTGGATGTAATATGAGCACAAAAGTTCACTACCTACATAGCCACCTAGACAATTTTCTTGGAAATTTAGGAGACACAAGTGAAGAACAAGGTGAAAGATTTCACCAGGATATAAAAACAATGGAAGCTCGCTACCAAGGAAGATGGGATAACCATATGATGGCAGATTACTGCTGGTGCTTAAAACGAGACTGTTTGAACAAAGTGCAGTCAAGAAAATCGCGCAAAAGAAGCTTCCGATGCGTTGAGTGGTGTTTTTATGTATTTTTTTCTTTTCAATTTGTTTTATTGTAGTAAAAAATTTTAGTATTTGTGTTCAATTGTATTGTAAAATTCTGTTGTGTTTGTGGGTGATTTAACAGCCCTAGAAATAAATCAAGTCTTTATATTTAGTGGGTTTTATTATTAATATAATATTCCCATATCATCATGTAGAAGATTTTTTTACGTAAGTAACAACATATCTATATCTTGAAAACTATAGTTGATAGGAAAAAACTAGTGTCATAATTGGATTCAGCACCCCAATTGTTCTTTAAATCATCATTAAAAGCTCCGGCACCAAAACCACTGTTGGCCTGTGTTATTTATCAGGTATGATTGGCATCATCCTCAGGTACAAAGTTACTCATGCAGGTGGTTATATATAAATTCACATGGAAATAGATATAAGGAAAAAGGGATAGGAAAAAAGGTAAAGGACGAACACAGGAGAGGTGGTGAAGGTGGAATTGAGCAGATCACAAGTGCAAAAATATTTCCTTGACCGGTTCCGGTCAAGGAAATTGGGGAGTAGCAGTGTTTCTCCAGAGCTGCAAAATATTACAACCCACCCCCCAAACAAATACCCACTTATCTACCTACCCCATTATTCATCTAAATTATTTCAGCCAAAGGCCAGGTTCATTCATCAACCAGGAGGGTGCCAACCACCTCACAGTTTTTTCCTTCTTTTGAAATGCTCCTTCCCATCCTGATGTACTTATTTGGTCTTCCAACTCCTACCTCCCACTCCTGATGGACACTTCATATCACCTTCCTTTAGGACCTTGTCACTCCCTAACTTAACTAATACTCTCCCTTCTGCTTCACTTAATAAAACCCCTTCCACCTCAATACTTGGCTCTCTACATATGCTTTAAAAAGGCGACAGATGATACTTTTTTAAAGTGAAACTGGTCACAGAGAGTGTTAAATAAAACCATGGAGATGAATGAAGGATTAAGTGCTCATGGATATATACTGTTTCTAATAAACTATGCATGTAATTTCAAAGAACATACTGCTTTTGGCACATATAGAATTCCTTTAAATCCCTGATATCCAACCCAAAGATCTCTTAATTTGTTTCTAGTACCTATGAGACAGCATGCAACTGCTTCTCTATTTTTGCTATGGATAATTTCTTTTATCACAACGGAGGGAGGAACATTCAATGTGTGGAACACTTTCTTTTGGGTTGCTGCATCTATATGTTGCCAATCATGTAGATAGAAGAAAGGAAGGCAATATTATTCTCCACAGAAAAGCAAGGTAAATCAAATTTATGAGGAGGAAAGTAAATTTCCTGGCGAAAAAGAGGAGAGGAGAAAATCCTTAAGTACCACTGAGAAAGAAATGAAGTTGGAAAGCACATTTACTGTGAAGAAGCCAAAACAGATGCTCAGGAGACGTAAGTGGAATCAAACGGCAGTTATTCACTTCAGAGTAGTATCCTAGATGGCATATCAGGTATATTCTATTTCACCAGAGAATATTTTATAGAAAGCATGTAATAAAATTTATTTTTAGAAACTTCAACTTGAACATATGTAGTACTTATTAGTAAAAACAAGAATTCCTTTAAAGTTGTTTAAAATGTAATAATGTCAAAGTATATCAACATTAATAAAAGCGATTGAAATGTTTCAATTAGATGATAGGTGGTTTGGATCATTAGGAAATATAACTTTGAAGGGTAATATAAATCATGCAGGCCATCCCAGTGAGTGGACCATGAACGGCAAAATTTGCATAAAAATTCATGATAAGTTTTTAATCATTCTTTCTGAGAAAAAATGGGTCCAATACAATATAAAATTGATAAATATTCTACATCCTACATCATAATGCTGTAATTTTACATATATTATAATTAAAATAACATATGAGTTCATGGCAATATGCGCGTACGTGGGTACACCTATGTAACTCCGTAAAGATATGTTCTTACCACTTTTTGAAAAACTAGTCACATTTCTTATTAACTCATAAATTACTATCAATGTCATAAACTTTATCTGAGAAAAAAATACAAAAGGATGTCATCAAAAAGGTTGAAGCACATCTCTATACAGTTTTCCATAACTCATAAAATATTTACCAGCAGAACCAATTAGAAAAATAGCAATACCATATTGGCCCATTTCCAACTATTTTTATTTCTGGGTAAGATAACTGCAATAGTTATGTCTCAAAAGTTAAATGAATCAAGTTCAAGAAAGAATTATGGTATTTCATGAATCACTGTACCATCATAAAATTATAATGTGCAATTAGATGCATGAACAACCAACATATTGGACTTTTTCACTAACTTTTACTTTACTCCCAAATTAAAGAAGAAGCTCTTTCAATATTACTATTTTTACTAGCATAATGGCCACAAAAAGTCACTTTGGCAGGCAAGCAACATAAATTTAACAATCCTAATACACTATGGATGACATTTAATTGAATTCCCTAATAATATAATACATTTTTTAGAAAAAGAAGAAAAACCACATTTGAAATGCAAGAAAACAATATTCATGCTAAAAAAAATGACACATAGCCCAAGGACTCAAAAGATTATGGTGCTCCACTGAATAACTTTCAATCATTTTGACAAAAGCAGAAAATGGACAAAATAACTGATTAACTAGAAAAATACTACAGAGGAAAATGGTCAGAATAGCTTCCGTTATTGAGGAATGATCTCCATTTGGGACAAAGTAAGTACCTGAAACATTTTCTGTTAATAGCAAGTATCTTCTGAGTCCAATGGATGAGGCAATTTCCTGAACTCACCAATCCAAGTTGCACAAATACACAAAGACAAAGAAGAGGAAATTAATTCATTTTTAAGGAGGATGGTTGGAAATGTTGAGAGAGCCACAATGTTTTACAAAGTAGGAGAAGAGTAGGAATGCAACTGGACTATGACAGAAAATTGAAGTAACAGCATGCATGTGAACTCAAGCTTTAAACTCAAACTGGCCCAGGAAGATAGAAATATATTCATGAGCTTTTAATTTGGAGAACTGCAAACCAGATAACCATACAACATACAAAAACAGGAAATACAGATTGTACACACAACATTCTTTTGTTTTCTGAAGAATTAACATTCAAAGCAAACAACGTTTAATATTTTTGTCTATTTAAACAGATAAAAAATTTGTTAATTTTCAAGCACAGTTAAATCCTGAATTAATGTTTTTAAAGGGACTAGGGAAGAATGGCAAATTCAAAGTTTATGTAATTTGAGACTTGGGAATGAAAATACCTTCAAAGTGTACTTTCACGTAAAAAAGAAATGGTATGGTTTGTATGCATGTAATGGTATAGAAAGGTTTCCCATACATATGTGTATATTTCTTGTATAACTTCTTAATTTCCACTTAATTTTCAAGTAATCCAAACTTTTTAAAGCAATTCTAATCATTACGAAAATAACAGCATAAAAATATGGTCAATTTACATCTGCAATTTATTTTGAGTAATTTAAAAAAGATCCTACCAGAAAAACAAATGGAGAACATTTTGCATAGTTTATATCACACTGCCATTAGATAACTAATTGATTACCATACACATCAGTAACCAATGTCTTAGCAAAATCTAATGATAATTGAACACTATGCATAATATGAATATAAAAAATTAGCTATAAACAAAACGTGGGAAAGAAACGGTAAAAAATAGGCTCACATTTTTTGTGAGACAGAGAGGATTGGAGTAAATTCTGGGTTTAAGGAACAAAAAACCTGATGTTCTGATTTAATCGATTTGATGCAAAAAATAATTAAACTCGAGGAATATGTCAATTTATGACCTGAAAATTCAAGATTTCACCCTAGCATTTGTCAAAACTGAGCTGTACACATATGCATATAAAATACGCTAATATCTGGACTCTTAAAGACCAAATGAATTTTAAGACAGCAAAGAGCATCTACTTACTTATCTATTGCAATAAACCAAGATTTTATCCAAAATTGTGGAAACTAAGAATGGGCAGATTAAAATGAATCTTTTCATCACATTTGGACAGATTAAAAATCTTTTGCTACAATAATTGTTTCCTCCGACCAATGGATTAAGAAATGATGAAACAAATGAGTTTTCCATTTTAGATACATCCACGAAGTAAGTTTTCCATTTTTTGGGTTCAATTCTTCATCCATGGAATGAATCCATTGCACATTCTAGTATAATTTCACTTAGACTAATGGCACATGAAGGTGTAATTTGGATTTTAAATTAGTAAGTGTTGGAAATCACGTCTTTTACTGTAATCAAAAGACAAAAATAAAATGTACACCTTTTCAATCTCATGAACCTAGGACTATTTATGAATGTGAGGAGAACACGCAGTTGACACTAAAGCCATCTGAACATTTATCAGCATGTTCAGCTTTGTGTCTTTTATTTTTACTAAGAGGAAGTATATACGAAGAGGTCTGTACAATTTGGAAGTTTTAAGGTAGGTAGTGACATAAAATTGGATCATATTAAAACTTTCCAATGTACATAACAATTAACGCCCTATATCAGGCAACTATTAAACATTCTTCAAAACTTAAAACCTTACTACAGTACATGAAATATTGACACACTTTGTACATTCTTATTGATATGAAGATTCCTCGAAGGATAAGCATTGATGAATACAAGAGTGTTGAAGATAAATGATAATATTGGATGAATATTCCCTGCCATAGCTACTATCTTATCATCAGATGCCATTAAAACTTTATCCTATTTTTTTAAAATATATAAATCAACAAAAATAAAACAATTCATAAGTGAAAATAATCTTGAATTATGATATGGATATTGAGATGCCAATCTTTCACCTGGACTTTAATGTAACAATACTCGCAGTGCAACAAATTTTTCTAAGAAAGGTACTTATAAATGTATTGACAAGTTTTAAAAAGCAATCTTGCTATGTCTACTCAAATCCACAGCTCTGGGATACAGAATATAATATAAAGGCAAAAGCAGGTGCAGCTCATATGCACCATTCTGTATGATTGAAAACAGTGTAAGGATTCAATTTGTGATTTTTAGAAGACCTAAATTCATTGTATCTAAAAACAATTTTGGTGGATTGTCAAAGATAGGTAGGTAGGTAGGATATTCAATTAACATAACTGGAGTGTCATATATGTTTTCACTGTTTTAAGAAGTAAACTGATTCCTGAATGGTGAAAATCGATAACTAATAGCCAAAATACAAGGATACATGTTTTTCCATGCCCAAAACTTTCAAAAAGAAAAGTAAATGACAGCAGAAAATGTACATCCCCATTATATGATTAAGAGTAACAACAAAAAAACTGCAAATGATCTCCCAATCAAAAAATAATATAAAAAATAAATGTATTTCAATAAAATATGTAATGGCAAATAATTGCATTGCAGACAGTAGGTAAGAATCAATATACTTATACATGTCCATTCTTGCAAGTAGCATTGACTATTATTATATACAAATGTATGAAATATAGAAGACTATACAACAGTAGGAGTATCAAAAGCTACCTTGGCACCTAGGACTTAAATTACTACTTTTTCATTAATATAAATTGCAAAACAACTTGAGTGAGTGCCTATTCAATCCATGGCTGTTGTAATACACATACACAAAAATAACTGCAAAGAAAGGTGCTTCATATCAAGATAACTATTTTGCTCAAATAGAAATAAGAAACATATTTCACCAACTGAAATTATTCCAATATTATCTATTTGAAATACATCTGAAAGTAAAAATTCTTTTTAACAAGCCCAGTCCAATTTTGTCCCTGCAATGTTCATATTAAGGATGCCCAGCCTGTAATAGGAACTTTACTTTTAGTAATGAAGTTGATATCAACCTGAAACCAACTTGAAGCAATCAAAAACACCACCCTGTGAGAACCTGGTTTAAAAAGAAAGAACATCGTATGACTGAATTTCAACTTTAATGACATTTCAACCTTTTTGTTATGAATGTGCATAGTCATGAGAACAATAACTCACCATCATCAGATACATCACTCTGAGGTCTGTCCCTCCCCTCCTGATTGTATGCTTCCTGGAGAGAATCAAGTGAGCCACGGCGGACTGCAGTTGGGGTTGGTGGGAGACGCACAGGGCCTACTTCACTGGACATTGGAGGTTGCTCTCTCTCTGTTTTTAGCCTTTTGAGTGTACTGTTTGGTGCACTTTTATGGATATCAAAGCCAGGGTGCTCTGAAGGCAGTTCACATTGCACCTGGATTCCAGGCAATTGAGCCAAGTTTTCTACAGAGCTACCCCTTCTAATCCCTTCATGTTTAACACTTTCTTCAGGTACATTCCCCTTTTCTCGCAGAGGATGTAAAGTGTTTCCAGTGTCTCCCAGGGGCACCCGTTTACCCATGGAAGTTGAAATGCTAGGGTCATGCAAAGGAGGGGTGCATAGTCCACTATGTCGGGAAGAGGGAGAGCTATTCCTCTGTTGATGTGCTGGATGTGAGTGAAGGCGTAAGCGAGATGAAGACCCATGAATGGCAGATAAGGAAGAACGAGACACTTCTGGGGATGATTCATCACTGGCCTGTGCCATGGGCTTGATGAAGACTGAAAGAACAAAATAGTGACATACTGAGAGCTTAGCAATTAATTTATGGGTTTGTGTTTTGATGAATTAAATATTTAATATTGAGATAGATTTTTTTATAAAATCCAACAATAATTAATTATTGTAAAATACTTATTTTCTTATGCTAGGTACCATAAATTAGGCAAAGGTATGAAGGATTATTACCTTATGGAGCGTTATCAAAATACCATAACCTTTAATCACAGTCCTAAGCACTGATACTGCTGAAATATTTCTAACTCTATATTACACTGGGGGTGAAGACCATAATGGGAAATAAGCTGGTGACTCAACCAATGTAGGGAATCATATTTCTCATACATATTTTGGGATCGTAAAAGTAGAGAACATTAGATAAAATAAATTATTTCAAAATGAATTATTACCCTATTGTAATATAATTACATGATGAAATCTCATGTTTCCCTTAGTGTGTGATGACCTCACATGTTCATTTATGCACTTGTGACAGGCCATAGATACAAACATTGCATTCCTATTTTCTCTGGTTAGTGGAAGCTAAGATTGTTCACTCAACATCACTTTCTTTCAACCAATACCATTGGAAATCTGATCTTGGAACTTGAACTAAATGTAGAAAGGAACTTAAATTTTTATATTATTTTTTATTTTTTTTTATATCTCTCTATCAAAAATGATAAATTTCTTTTCTTTCTCTTTCAAGCATTATTTTTCGATGTTTCATCAGCATTTTGTGTTTCTTAGCCACTGATGTCACCAGTCTATTAACGTGTTTTACTGGACTGAGCAAACTTTGAATCTCTAAATCACAAGCATTATTGGTCATTGATATATAATAATTATCGAACCAAAACTTCTTAAGTATGTACATGCATATGTACAATGAAAAGAGCGTACTCAATAAGCTTCAGAGTTCCTAATTTCAATAACTAGCAATACTTGTGAAGCACTTGCATTCCCTTCTCTTACCAGTAGCTGAATGAAGAGTTTCTTTATTTTGAGTGCTGATATCAGATCCTTGGTCTGAACCAGCCAGAACAGCAAGTTGTTCTGCTTCAGAACCCCGCTGTTTGGCAACAAGATCTCTCTGCAGCATTGCCCTGGTTTCTAGCTCAAATCGTCGAATCCTTTCCTGAGTTGTGGCACTCAGCCCAGTATATGTCCTGATTGTCCCCCCCATGTCCACAACATGTCCAGGACTAAAATGAGATCCTGTCAAAAAGGAGCAATCATAAACCATAAATTAACTATGTATTGTAGTAAGACCGAAGCTACACAATACAGATCTAACAAGATCTCCTGAATGGAGGTGGCATACTTAATTTACTCTGATGCTACATACTAAATTGATCATTATGTGGAGCTAATCAAATGTTCAGTTCTCATTAGACACACCCAGGTGGTGACACCAGTTGGACTCTCCTTGTGGGATGAAAATTTGACTGTCAAGTGCTCAAACACTCTAGCAATGCAGTTGAGAAAATATACTTCTCCTGGCAAGATATTCTCTATTAATAAAGTGTACATAACACGGAGTACCCACTTAGTTTCTCTTTTTCCAATACTCAATAGTTAATTCAGTGATAAGACAATTAGGTAATCTTCAAATGCTTGTATGGTGACCAGCACGATAATAGCTCTGGTTTCTGCATGCAATTTTCTCATGTGCACAATTTGCAGAGTATTTAAGTCAGCCTTTCCCAGAGTAGTTGAAACAACTCCAAGGAGCATTCAACTCATAAATTATATTAATTTACAATTCACAGATGATATACCATATAAAATTCTTTAAAAAACTCAAAGACTTATTTTGGAGTCTTGTATGCAGCTTTATACTCTTTCCACCATATACAAAACTTCAAATGAATGGCAATGCACCTGCCAAAGTTAAGTTTTCAATAACACCTGATAGGTATTATACACTATGTATCATGTGGATTTCTTCTCATTGACCCAGAATAATATTAGCTACAAAAAATACAACCTTAAATTATCATATAAAACTAGCATTAGATATGGATAAGATTGACCTTTTGAAAAATTCCATGAGTAGATTAATGAATTATGGACTCCTAAACATCACTCTGAGTTCACAATCTGATTATCCTTTAGGTACACAGGAAGAAATGGGTGAGAATTCGAATCGTAATCAAGATTTCTGAAAGCATTTTCGAAATGTTAAAATTTACCTATCAGCCATTTTATTTTAATATTTACTCATCATTATAATATTATATTTCATTTGTTGTTATCATTTTGGAAAACATTCATGCAAACATTTTTTCGAAAGTTATTGATTACTCGTTTAAACTTAATTTCCTCACTTTAACTACTTAATTCTATTAAGTGACTTCAGATTGTAAAAAAGAAACAACAGTTTAGTGAGTGACTTTTAGGTTTCAGTGAGGAATGGTTAACAGAGTATAGTACTTACTTACTGCCGATGGCACAATTCGTGTATTTGTTTGGTTGCAAAAATCATTTTGATTGGTCCCCAACTCTATTACCCTAGCTACATCCCTGAACAATGCCCTCCCCCTTTTAAATATTACGGTCAAACCTCATAACATAGCATGGGTTTTCAAAAGTGTCAATGTCCTCTGGAGGTATTTTATAATAGAGGATTCGGTGGGACAGAGATAGTTTTAAATTCTAAAACAGATTATTTATCATAAGGTTTTTAGTAGGTTTTTGGATGAGCATAACTACCAAATATTTTGTGACTCCTAACAAAACAATCCAGCAACCTACTCTACATCAAGTCCTTCTTAATCTCTGTGTATTTCCTTCCTCCCTTCATCGTGTCCAACATCCCTATCCTGTTCCTGCCCTTTCCTCGTTTGCCTAACATTCTCCCCTCTATTACAATTTTCAGCATCCCATGGCCAAACAATACCCCCTTCATCCATTTTTCCTGCCTACATAGGATTTCTCCCAACAAACCCCTCTTCTTGCCTGCCATACCTAGTACTTCCTCATTTGTTTTCCTTTCGGTCCATTCTAAAACAGATATTCATCTAAAATGTTAGCTGCCTGACAACAGTGTCCAGGTGTATTAACATGTTAGTATTTTATGGCAAACAATGTTGTACAACTTCATTAATTTATGCCTATTATCTTATATTTATTTTATTGAATAATGTATACAATTACTTAAAATTCTGAATACTATTAACTTATCATTAATTTCATTGAAAATTATTGTTGATGTGCTTTTCTAACACTATGGCAAAAAACCAGCTTGACAATTGATGCATAGGTAGATTCATGAAGCAGGTGATCGCACAAATTTAAATCCTGATTTAATCTGCATACTTCATCAAAAAATCTAAAGAAAATCAGGTACTTTCGGTTTTATGTGAATAATGCAGTTCACTATTTGTGGCTAGTTGTTACTAAATTTTGCCAAGAGGCACAGGGATAATTGGAGAAATCAGGAATGTCAAATGTGAAAATTTGGAGGAAACATATGTCGCATTAGTTCCCAGAATAATTTTAAAACAATTTGATCCTACATTTATAAGCTTTTGTTTACAATCCTGTACACTTTGTTTACTTACACTTCAAGTCCAAGTTGTTAAATACCTCGAGCTTTAAAGGATGTTAGAGCATCAGTAAGTTCCTCCAAAACATTCTCAAAACCAACTTACCCTGGTCTAGTTGTGCTGGAGGAGATTGCTCTTCTTCAATGCTGACTGGAGAGGTATCCTCATCTTGATGTAATATACCCTCATGGTGGTTACCAACATCAGCTTCATGAATACTTTTCACAATTTTGCCTGAGAAAATGACAGACCCAAGTATTGAAGAAGCTACTGATACCCTTTGCGGATGTTGATCTTCTGATGTGCTGATGCCATGGCACCCACTACTACTACCCTCTGCTCCCTCTCTGGATTCTCCTTGGTGCCTGACTTGGTGCCCTCCTTCTTCCTTGGACCTATGCTTGTCGCAGCCCTAGGAAGAGATGAAAACTTGCAACATAAGCTAAAAATACTTTACTTAGAACATTCACAATTATTAATGCAATTTAGGATGGGTCACATAGCTTATCACAGACTTAAATGGAAAACCCCAGACTTTACAAAATATAAACATTTGAAAATTGCATATAAATAGCTTAGGGTCTCTAAAGAAGTTATACACAATTGAAACTAGAAATTGACTAATGTACACTAATAAAAAAACAAAAAAATCACAAAAATAAGAAAATGTTGCGATTAATATGTAATCGACCTCAATTTTTCCTTTTTCCATAAGCATAATAAGTATAATATATATAATTATATATTGGAATTATAGAAAAGGGTACATATAAGACTTCAAAACCTCACCAAATCCTATAACTGGGTAATTTAAGTTGGAAGATGTTATTGTAAGTGAGGAAGTCAGTTTTCCTAACACAAATGCCAAATTGACCAACAAGACAGCTCACCTGCTTCTCACCATCTCGATGATCAGAGACACACTCCCCGAAGACTTCATGTCCCCCTACTTCCAATCCTCCCCCACTACCCCCTGCTTTACGGCCTCCCTTTGCCTTCTGCATCTTCCGGTTAGCTGCAGAAATTATGGATGATACAATGTCTTTTGCACTGATCTCCTTGCTTGGACTATCAGCCTTCATGCCTGTGATTTTGGGTGATTTCCCCCGATGCAAAGAGAGAAAGAAAGAGACAGGGAGGGGGAAAGGAAATAGGAGGGGGGTCGGGGATGGGATGGACAGCAAAGGAAGCAGGAGAATAGGGAAAAAGAAACATGCATAAGCTTCAAAATAAAAACAAAGAAACTAAAATAATGAACCTCATTCCCTCATGCAGTTGACAATGCAGTGCAGCTCATGAGCTTGGAATAAGCAAACAATAATAAATAACAGCGGAATGGAATACAAAAGCCCATTCATTTCTACGCAAAATCTTTAAGTGTAACATAAATGAAAGGTGATCTGATTTAAATTTAGCCACAAATACTGCATATAATCATGCAAATTTGCAAAATGAAACCTAGCACCTAGGTTGACTCTAGATATTAAAATTGTTTCCAAACATTGCAGTGCTAACAATGCACTAAACCAGAAGAAGCACACGTATTTGTCAATGGTTTCACTTAAACAGTTACCTATTATCTAACTTCAAATATTAATCTTAAAGTGGCACCTACTTATTAATAATCCAATATTTAAAATCTATGAAAACATCTCCATAAAGTGAATATTAGACTGTTATTTATTAGAAAAAACTAAAGTTTTAATGTATAATAAATTATGATCAGACACATTGGACGTGCATAGTTTTCTAATGTATTTATTGCTGCAGTAATTTCCTTCCTTCATGACAGAAATATTTTTGATATTAAGTAACCTCTTTAAAAAAATAATGATATAAAAATAAACCAACCAATAGGTTGGATACTGTGGTACTCTTATGCATAATGTACTGCAATATTATATTTTAATATAGCCATAAGTAAATATGGCCAATTAGTCATGATTGAAAAATATCCGAACTCTCAAAGTCAGGATTTATTTGCTTTAGTATTTAACTGCCAATATTACCACCAATGAGACTATCCTAGAGATCAGAGTAATCGGCTAGTGAATTCAGGCGTTGGTAGACTTCTTGTCACCTGGGAGTTAAACCCAGACCTAACCATTAATCAGATAACAAATTTATCTAAGAAATCAAAAAGACAACACACTGAAAGGAAGTGGACTTCTATAACCAATTCTTGATTTCATGCTATTTGGGAGCTTAGAATTGAGTGAAATTTACTCTATATCCTAACAAATAAAGCCTCAGAAATATAATTTTGGGTGAAATGTTACATTATCTGTACCATTTCAAATATAAAATCAAGAGAGTGTAACAAAATATCAATAATGAAAATCATATCAAAGATTTCATTATCCAGAGCTCCACAACCCAGGGTGGGCCTAGGCTTCCTCTACTATATGCCTCCATTTCTATATTCTTCTTGCCTTCTCTGTCCATCTTGCAACTTCCATTACCCTTAGATCTTCTTCAACATCCTGCAGCCATAATTTATGTGATCTTCCTCCCCTCCTAGCCATTTCATCTTGCTATCAAGTAGTCTTTTGGATATTCTGTACTCATCCATTCTTTGCATGTGGCCTAGTGACTTGGAAAACCTAACTATATCTTCCCCTCCTAATAATTCATTATCCATCCCCCAGTTAATTCTGATTCTCCACATGGTCCTAGTCCTTTTTCAACCAGCCAACCAATTCTCTTTACCATTTGTCTGCAAAATGCCATGTTTTTCTTCATAATTCTTGGGTAAGATCCATATCACTGCTCTATATATTACAACATGTAATGAGGCTCTTATATATTTTTAAATTTATTTTTCTTGAGAAGAGGTTTGATTGAAGAAGAGGTAAATTAGCATAATAGACCTTATTCTTCAGCCATCATCTTCAGGTTGATCTAATTAGAATTCTTATTTTCATTATTTAGGACAACTCCTATATCAGTGAACTTATTGGAAACACATGTATGCAAATGAACACATAGTTCCTAACGATTGCATTTTGCTTATCTAGATTATCTATCAAAAAGCTTACTTGATCACAAAATTTATCAATAAGGACATTGAAAACCAAGAAATAAGTGCACAAAAGAGTCTGCCCCTATGATTCAATGATGACATTGTAATGCACCCTACAAGCCTTATTGTCACAATCTTTTTGAATTAGCACAAATGGATTAACTAAAAATAAGTGCAGCTTCAAAGAGAAATAAGTACCCAGGTACCTACCTACCTCAATCTATTAAGCAACAAGCATTATAAATGTTGGGGTAAAGGTGATACTATAGAATAAATTTTTAAAATATTTAGGACTACAACTAAATGAGGACATAGTTTTAATGTATCTAGATTTCCTGTTGACCAACTTAAAATGCATATTTTGCATGTATGTACAAAGTAAACGCATGTAAAATAAACAGAGTGATATAAGTACTCAATTTGAAATTAGAAAACAGAAGAATAGGCAGCAGAGAGCAAAATACAGAGATGTAATGATTTCATTTTGGCTCAAGTAATAATTTAAAAACTGTACAGAAATTCTGCAAAACAACTTTCATCACATTAGGTAAACCTAAAGATTACCTAGATATTTCATTAACTCAGACAAAAGCACTAATAGCAGTCTCATTCCAGATCAAAATGTAACATTACAAGCTGTGAAATCATACAAATCTGTAAGTGAAATGCTGTAATTATAACTGGAGATTTAAAATGATTTTTCAAAATTTCATGCAAATATCTAGTACATATCATTAAACACACATAGCTATCAAGAAATGAGTATGGTTAGCCTTATTAAAAACTGTTAAAAAAAACACATTACATTTGACTTCTCAATTGATGACACAATTTTCAGAACTTAGACAACCAAGCTGAAGACATTTTATTATTATTCCCAGAGCAAAATTAAAGAAAACTTTGATGCTAAACAACATATTATGATAAAAATGGTGAAAATTGAAAAAGGCAAATGTGTATGAATAAACAATATTTAACCAATAACACATTTAAAACTTTTGACACCAAGGAAGATCTTTATATAAATCCAAGTAACTGTCCCAAATCAGGGAATGCACTCATTTATAGCACCATTTTGCCATGTGTAAAATTTTAAATTGTAATTTTTAATGCAAAAGTAGCAAGTCTTATGAAATTATACAAAGCCTTTGTTCGGAAAAGATGTGAATCACAAGACATTCAATAAAGACATTATGTATAAGATTAAAGTTAAGTATGTACTCTAGCAAATATATGCATCAATTAGTTTATATAGTCATTTGTATTCTCAACTGATAATGTAATGACTATAACACTTTTTTCTCCTTTTTACAACTGACAGTTCATGAAACACCCATAGAAATAATATACAGTTGGTCCCTGCTTTACAATACTTAGCATTACACAGAACTGATTCTATTGTAAAAATATTATAACATGAACTCAATACTATTATCATTCCTGATCATCAGTTCTTGGATTATAAATGAATAGGTATTTGAACTGTGAAATTGTGATGGATAAAAATTCAATATATTTTGCACAATTTTTGGCAATCATGGAGTGCAGAAAAAAATGGTCCGAGTACTTAACAACATAATGGTGCAAAATTGCATAAGGAGAATAAATACAATCAAGATGAGAGTTTTCAATTGTCAAATTTACTATGAGGTTTTTTGTTATATCAACAAATTTCATATAATGAATACATCATGAAGTAGGGACCCACTGCAAACTTGAAATCAATATTTAAAGTCATTTAATGCTAAAAATGAAAATGGTTGTTTTGCATGAGTTTTGCAGATTATCTTTAACTATCAACAAAATATGAAAATTAAAATTTTTATGCTTCCAAACATGTGCAAATGGTGCAAATTTGAACAAGGATTAGAACAACATTCAAATTATACTGTAAATCACAGGATGGAACATGTTAAAAAGCATTGGTGAATCAATGTACCATAGGCATGGATGATTGAATTATAATATTTGTTCTGAGAAAAAGTATTATTTATGACTTATTAACATTCATAGAGTTTAAAGACATGTTTAAAGGCACACCTTACATTGGATTGTGGCAACCAAAGGCTTGATTTACAAAATCTATGAAGATTAATTTCAGTTAATACATTTCATGCATTCACTGATGTGGGACTTTCCAAGAAGTTTTTGCCAAATAGACATCTATGTGACTGGTCGGAACTCAGTTAAACTTAGGGGATGCCATGCTTTGTTACTAAATTTATTCAGTTATATGATTTGCATTCAAAAAAAGAAATAAATAAGTCACTAAAAATACAATAGGCTGGGTTAGATTTTGATAACTCAACATTCAACTACACTTTTCCCAACTATACTCTAGTTGCTTAAAGAGTATTTTTGCGAGAGTATTAGATGTTAGTCTGTAAAACATTTTTGATTTTATCCTAAAAACATTTATCATTGACAATGCCATGCATAAACCATGGGTTAGGCAAAATAGCTGTTAATGCAAATTGGAAGACAAGAATTCTAGGACTTCTATAAAAGTGTGCATCACACTTTTACTAGTTTGTCCTTCAAGACTTACAACAGCTTTGCAAGGGGTAGAAATGATCACTAAAGCGATACATTTTAGGTGTAAATAGCATATAGGTACCCTTCTAATATAATTCGAGTTTTCAATTTGATGTTTTCTGGTTACAAAATCAAATTTGAAGATTTAAATACCCTGTATGATCCCTGTCCACAAAACAGGGATTTTTAGTCAAGATTCCACCAGATGAGTACAGTCAAGAGCTCGCAGACCTGTTCATTCCTTATTCTTAGCTACATAAATGGCAGTACTACTGCGTAGGTTGTCCAAACTCAAGCTGCCTTCTCTTAAGGCACCTAAGAACATGTTGCCTAACGAATCTGGATGCAGCTTTCGTCATTCCCAAACACATTTACTACACATGAAACATTTACGTGCTGTGTTATGCACACTTATGTGAACATCATTTGACAGTTTTAATGACTTAAGTTACTTGATGGAGAATTCAATTCACAGAGCTGATGATGGCTCTGGAGAGAACAAGATTTCCTTCATTGTATTCAAAAGAAAAAAACAAGTATTTCATAATCTGCTAATACAATTTAGGATCAAAAACAGATGGCCACAAAAAATTGACAAATTAAGACTCCTTTTTAAGAGAGTAAATAAAATTTAGGTTTTGTATGCATGCGCTGGGAAGTAAAAATTATCTTTCAGTGGCTTAAAAAGATCTAATCCAAAAATTGTTATATTACATTTGTCACTGCTGTGAAAGTTCTCCTTTCACCCCATACTGACTTCCTTCATGATTACTGCAGCATTGCACATCAAAGAAATATTTCATACTCAATCCAAGTGTTATTTTGTAAAAATTGTAATATTTTAATTTGATTTTCTCTAAATCTAAATAATACTTAGGTGTTTTCAATTTATCAGAATGGTATCACCCAATAGAATGTGATAAATATTCACTAAAATATATTCTATCTTCTGAAAAACTTATGTCAATTACATGGTCACTCATTTTGAATGTCAGGCACTGGACTAATACAATGAACTGTTATGGTGCAAGTTATGGTAGATGAGTCAATTTAGGTAAGTGGTGTTTCATCATAAAATATTATTCTGTAAGAAGTAATGCAAGTTTAAAGCAACTGAAAAGTATATCTTAATAGCTAAGTACTTGCAGAACTCAGTTGGAAAATTAGAGATCTGCATATTAACATGACAACTTAAATGATTGTTTTCTCAGTCAATTGATTTTTTTCACTGTAATTTGAAGTGCATAAAAATATGTACAACTGAATAGAAAAGATTTTACAGCAATTATAATTCTGTTAGATTCATAATGAAGAGAAGTCTAATTCCTGTTTAGGTTGTATTATAAATTTCCGACTTAGCTAAAATCTGCTTCCACATAACTTTTTATTATGAAAAAAGTTTTGATGCATTGAAAAAAGTAGCACCGTGTGCAAGGTAATCCATAGAAACTAATTAAACCCATGGCTACCATATCAATATTTCCGTCCACTAATTTTCCTAAGACAAAGAAACAAACTTATCTGAAGCAAGTTAGTGGAGAGAAAGTTATGCTATGGTAGCCATAGGCTTAATTATTTTGTATTTATTACTATGCACATGATGCTATTTTTTCAATGCATTGAAACCTTTTTCATCATAAATTATTTTTAAAGTTCATTTTTAAAATTAAAGGGTTAATTTGGAATTGAAGGAAATATGAAACCACCAACAGTTGAGAATGTTTATTCACATGCTGCTAGATATAGTGGACTCACCCTTCTTGCAGATAAATAACAATTCCTCAACTACAATATTATTAATTTTTCATTAATGTACACAAATCTCAGTAGCTACATATGACAATAAACGGAAGTCTCCAGATAGAAGTCAATTTTGATTAAGAATATGTATACCCACAGATGCTGTCAAAACTGATCACAGAATGAAATAACATACAATGCAGAACATTTTAAGATGGCATTATTTAATTGTTTTGAACAAGCGATGGCACCTCCAGTCTATTACTTCGGTTCCAACAGTCAGTCACAAGAGAGTGTCAACACCAGAGGGAGATGCAAGCATTGGCTAGAGCAAGACAGAGAAAGACAGTCTGGGCAGGGTGAGAGAGCTGACTGGGAGGACACTTTAAGGTCAGGGGGTAGGTTCGGGTAAAGGTGGGTGGGTTACAACCTTGGGCGAGTGTTAATGGGACAGTACGTTAAAATTTATATCTTCTAACTGTTTTTCTTACCTTCAACTTTCTGAATGTTGTTTAGCAAGAGATTTTGGTTAGCTCCAGAGGCATCACTACTCTCCCCTACCTCTGCACAAATATCAAAAGGAATGGTGCTCAGATCATCAATGTCCTCATCAGAGAAAAACCAATCAACCTGGAAATAAAATGTAGCTTTATGTAGAGAAAAAATACTTGATTTTTAAAATGAATAGGATAAAATAATGCATTTCACACATCACAGATAATTTTCTCCCTATCAGATATTATAAGTATTTCAAACTTTAGATCATAATCATTCTTTTATGAAACAAGATCATATTTAAAATCCAGCTGCACTTAAAAGACAACCTAACCTCATAAATTATTATTCATCACAGACAATCTACAAGCACATAGACACATCTGTCATTTGCTTTTAATTCAAAACCAGATAGCCTAAAGCATAAAACTCTGGAAACAAATGTGAAATGAAACAAACTTACATGACTGATTAAGGTCTCCACAATTCTACACTGGTGGGACATATCAGTGACCATTGTCACCATGTTGTCATTGGCAGTTCTAACCAGGGTAGGTCCAAATACAATGGCAAGGTTTCGGGCTTCCATCTTATTAACATGACAATGAGATACAACTTTCTTCAGATGGAAAAGAAGATACTTCAGAGTCTCAAAATGATGATCAGGAAGTTCATGCACCTGGAAAATACACTTGCCATCAGAATCAAGCTAATTCAACTCATGGCATTATAGTACACAAAAACAAAATATTTAAGCACAGTCTACATTAAACAAGCATTCTTAGGTTAGTATAGTCAGTGTATATGGGGTTTTAATTAAATTAGCATATGAAGCAATCTAGCCAGAGTTCTGGGAAGAGAGTTGACTCAGTCTGCTTCAAAAGTTAATCTCAGACAAAATCTAAAATTTAAAATTTCAACTTTTATAGAGATGACTCTTTCCAAATTATCCATTCTGAATCTAAATAACAATCACAAAACTATTCATTATGCAAAATGTATACTAAAAAATGTATTATTACCAGCTTTCTGATAGTCGCTATTCTTCTCTCTGGGCCCTCAATTTTGTCTGATTCAATAAATAAAGGATAAAGTTCTGATGTGAGGAGGGAATCAGGCAACTTTCTAAAGAAGAGTTTGAGGAGACTGGATATCACATTTACATCATTCCATCGTGCATCCTGAAAACATAATCACATTACAAAGCCATTTATAATTATGTTAATATATTACAAAATTATCAATGATTTAATTTAATAATATTAAAAATAAAGAAAACCTGATAGAGGTCAATGAATACAGAAAGCTACATCTTAATATATTCTATAGGCAAATAATCTCATTGAAGTTACTCTCTTTTATCTAATCATTGCAGGCCCAAGCTCCCGAGTGGGTAAACTGGACACATTATTGATCGACTACACCAACTTTTAGAAATAAATATTTAAGACTTCACATTCATGGAAAACCTCTGGATAAAGAGAAAACACTAGCATTAGCACTAACTAAATACATAGTCACTGTTTCATTGACATATTGTCCTATTCTTTCCATAATCACCTTTCAGTTATTTATTTTATATTTTTTAATCAAGAAAATGATTTAACCACATATAGCTAATATTCTTGGATGTTGTTTATCACAATTATGTGTATTTTGCTCTCTATTAAGATTTGAGTGTGTTGGATTGGAAGTAAAAATTTTAAATCAAATAATATGCATATGACCAACCACAGTAATCTACCAGAAGGTTGCTTTGACAAGTGAGGGTGGATCTCAACTGGTACTAAGCTCAATGGCATGTGAAATGTACACATCAGGGTAAGGGGCAGCTCCTTTCTTTATGCTGGCTATTCTTTTCCACGAAGGTCTGGTACCAAAAAAAAATATATGGGTGAACTTGGGAGAAGCTGAAGATGCCTAAAGGTGTCCCTGGGAATCAAACCCAGGCCCTCCAGTCAGTAGTCCAACGCTCTACCTCATGGAATACCACATCCATTTTAAGCTGCACATTTATCAAGCTAATTCATTTTAATGGGTCAAAAAAACATTTATTCAATTGTCTACACATTCTGACTTGGACCTTTAATGATTAAAATGTCCATCTGAATCAAGGCACTAACTTTTTCTTATCTTCAGCTCATACCAGGGATTTTAGAAATTAATGAAAACACACCGTTCATGCTGTTCCCTTTTGGAGTATACTCAAAACCAAAATTAGCTCTATTTTCAGGAAACTTACCCCTATTTTTGCTGCCTTATTAAATGCTAAATTTAGAAAATATAATTGGCATCCATCTATCATGCATTCAATTCATTAATGCAGTTGACCATCCCAGTGACATTATACATCCTTTTTTTTCATCATTATTTATTTCAAACCAGTCACTCAAGGTGTAAGTGTATAATCAATGTACCTACACCCATGAAACAATGGAAAGATGAAATAGCCAAGGCCTTAAAATAACAGTTTACAGCCTTTGCTATTTCATTTTTTCCTCAAGGAAGTCACTCAAGGTACCATTCTTTCTTAAAATTTAACTACTTACTAAATACTTTGACTTTTCAGCATTCAACAACCATCCTCTACTTACCCTGTAAAGACTTCGTCCAATCAAAAATTGGTATATTAAAAGCACTTATTGCTCTATGCCTATGCTATATGCATTATTACCTACATTCCATTTATTCTACTTCCCTTCTCTTAAATTTTCCATTAATAGAAACAGAGATATTTATTGAAAATTCCCTCATGATTAAATAAAAATGACTAAAAAACCCAATAAACTTCCAAATTATAATAACATATTTCCTTCATAAACTGCAAAAATATCACTAAAATGCTGAGATTATTTGCCAGAAAAAAATTAAAAAGACAGAAAATTCTTACATGATTATCTCCTTTACTTACACATATTAGCTCAATCAAAAAATTAATAAGAATTTAACACAGTAGTTTCATCATAATGAATTAAATATAATTCTATTCTATTATTAAAACAGGTTAGCATTAATTCCTTTCACAACAATCCTCAGATAAAAGTTTAAACAGAGAAATAAATTTTCTTCAACTTTCATTTTTTTATAACTTTTTTCAATTATTCTTTTTCTTTTCAAGGATCATGGGCCATTTAAAGAGCAACTTACCTGCATATTAATACAATCAAAACCACGATTAACTCCCTCAGTTAACGAAGCTACAGCAGCTGTATTTCCAGGTACTCGGTAGATGCCAATTATATCTAGACCACGAGCTTCAACAATACTGGTACAAAGTTCCACCAACAAAGGAACATATTCACAGAAGGTTGACTGTAAAAAAACAAAATTTTCTTTGTTTAGAGCTAACTTTTTGCAATTAATACTAATGTTATTTCAAAACAGAATGTATGTCTTCGTTAAAAATCTTTATTCAACCTACTTTAAGCTCTTCCTGAACATCTTAAATGCAAAAATTCCTTTATGCATAAGTTCACTTTTCCAGACTAAAAAAAAGATGAAATCAGCAATTTCTATGATGTCCTAAATAAATGGGAAAAATGAAATGCAAACAAATTTTTTTTCTGTGTATAGAATTTTCACTGAAATTGCAGATGATAAACAGGAGAAAAAGAATATGCACAGAACAAATTGAAACAAAAATATTTCAAAATGATATCTAATGAAACTTGATTATATTTCCAAAATAAGTCATCCGTTATCTAGAGTTGTGAGGTAAGAGTTCATAAATAATTTTTGAATTTTCAAAGAGAGCATATAACAAGTTGTACAGAGGTTAAAAAATTTGTAACTGATTGACTAACCTAATGGCTTTGATCTTAATAACTGTGGCATTATATTTAGTACAATACAAATAATGCAAGTTTAATGATGACACAGAATAATATTAGCTTGCACTACACAGATGGGCAATAAAGATGAAAATTGACTTCAGGACAGAGTAATTTAAGGAAACCTTTTTTCCTTTCCCTAATTTGTGCCAACAACAGTAAGAAAATTCATTTACAATAATTTAATCTTCCAGAAAATAAAGTGTTACAGGACACATAAATTATAAAGATTATATACACCTATTTCTAACTGAAGATAAAACAACCACTAGTGCCACAAGCCATCATGGTGGCTTACAGGGTAAACTGTAGATGTAGATGCTTGGTATGTACACATTTTTCTTTTGCCTCATGCCCCTCCACTTTATGGTGGATTATTTACCTCAATGAAGTTATAATTGTATGATTACATTATATAATTATAGTTCATGGCATTCATTAGGTAATGTCTCATTATTTCTGTCAGCAAATGCAAATAAAAACAAATTTTCCATAAAAGGGGTAACAATAATAGCTGTGAAGTAAACCATCATACCTGTGGGCAGTCTTCTAATGGAATTCCAATAGTAACTCCTTCAGGGCGAGGAGTGGTGGGGGAACTTGGAGAGGAAGCCCCTCCCCCCTGTTGAATACGACGAAACTGCTTGGCAACTCGACCCTTCCAAGTCTTGGACTTAGGTGATGGAAGTTGATCTGAAAGAAGAATGTGCAGTGCAAATCATTCACATCCCATAGTCAAGAGTAAAAACTTTCTGTAAGTTCTCACTTGAAAAAGACCCAGCCAAGTAACTCTTTTAGTTATAGTAAATTTCACAAACTTGACACCAACTATCAATGCTCAGTTTCAAGGGTTAGAACCTTAAACATGCAGGTTCCCTGTAACATTAATAAGTAACTAACATGTTAGTACCATGAATATCATCATTAATTTATAAATTCAATTGAATATCAGAAGTAATTACTACACTTAGGGTATGCATAGAGAGTAAATTATGAACCTAAATTATTAGTGTACATTACAATTTAAATACGCAGTTATATAATGATTGAGTAATACTTTCACATTAAATTTGTAGAAGGGTATTCTTGTTGGGTCATTTGTATTCTATTTTCTCTTCCAAATACTCAGAAATTCTCATCAGATAATCACTATTGCTGAATTCACTGAATTTGCCAGGCAAGCAAAAGTGAAAGTACAAGTGATGGATTGGTTAGAAAGAGGAAAAAGAAAACTAGAGGAAATCAGTATGCAATAATGACTGAGTGCTTATTTATGTGGGGTTTCCCTGAAATCTAAAAGGATGTAGTAACCTCAGGAAAATGATATCATTGAGATTGATGGAACGTACGAGAGCATACGACTCTTCTTAGATATATCCCTCTTTGATACTTCCTGATGTTCTTGTATCCTCAAATTTGCCAAATAATGAAAAAATTAGGCAGAAAATCAATGTTAAATCAAACAAGAAGTTATCCTAGAACTCATCATGAGCTTCTTTACACATAAAATCTATTATATTTCTATAATAACATTTCCCACTTTTCAACATCTCCAATGAGGGAGAGAGATCAAAACAAACAAGCAGATAAGCAAAACAATAAATTCCCCAGCTCTGAAATTCATTTATAAATATTCATCTAATGATCCTAGGTTCATATGGTTTTGAATCTAATTGGTTTGTGAAATGTTAATCAAATGAATGGAATGACAAAAACTTGCCTGATATATCAAGTGAGTGAAAATATGCATTTTTACTGTTTGAATTCCATGGAAAGATGCTAGTTTTATCATTCGTGGTCAGCTGAAATTTGACAAACATCACCTGGTTATATGAGTTCCGTATCTGAATGATTGAAAGTCAAAATTTTTAACAAAAATTCAGCACTAACCTTCAAAAGAGAAAGTAATTTTTTTTTTAAATGTGGAGTTGAAAGTGTGCAGAGAGATTTTTATGCAAAGGAATGTTAGGACAAATATGGGAGTGTATTTAGCCAAGTTTTCATACATTTAAGTACATATTTTGATGTCTCGTATCTTAGTTAAATGACCCTAACATGAAATTCAGACAATACAATTTCTGAAATTGACCAACCATATTTTCACTGACAAGCTGCTGAATTATTGAAAAAGCTGCTTCCCTGAATCTTGAAATTTACCTTCTAAGGACAGGATATCTCCACTAAAAAACCTCTTGTGATTCTATCAACTGGATAATCACTGAATATACTGTATACAGTGCTAACACTGTGTCAGTTTTTCGCCTGGGGATACCTGAAAACGCCATGTACTTGCCCTCACTTTTTACAGTGGCTTCTATTTACCTCACAATATGAAAATATTTAGCCCATATATTTCTATTATTTAGGTGAACAACCTATTTAAAGTGACTTCAGAATATATTTCCACTCATATTTTTCATTGTGATGCATTGAATTGATAGTGACTAAAATAGTAATTCTCTTATTGTCTGATAAACAGGCTTGAAACCAAACCCCCCTTTTTTTTAATTAAAATTGGAAATTTTCCACAAAATAAAATTTTTTATTAATATGACCGGTTTCGATGTAACTACACCATCACCATATCATGCCTGAATCATCTCTTTTTATTCAAACTTCCCTACTTTAGATAAAAACTTAAATGATTCAAATTGATTATTTGGAAATATTTAGACCGAGACATCTTATCATAGCATTTTGATTGGCATTAGGAGAAAAAAAGAGACGTTTCAGGCATGATATGGTGGAATATCATGATTAATTAAAATTGGCAATGTTCCACAAAATAATTTTTTTTTATTAATACGAACGGATTCGATGTAACTACATCATCTTCTGGTGAGAAGAATGTAGAGACCCAGAAGATGATGTAGTTACATCGAAACCGGTCGTATTAATAAAAATTTTATGTTGTGGAAAATTGCCAATTTTAATTGACGGCATTAGGATATTGAAGACTGGGCAAGAGGGAAGATAAATAGGCAAGTGAGTTATGGGGAGGAAAAGAATAGTTGTATATAATGTTAGGTGGAATGAAGGGCGGAAAGAAGTATGTAGAAATTAAAGAGGGTTAATGTAGTATGAGAAGAGGCAAAGATTTGTATAGTTGTTCAGTCTGTGTCCAACCAAAAACTACCTTAAATGATAGGCTATCTTCTAATAAAGAAATCAAACTAACCTCCTTGACTGGATTTTCTTGTTTTATTAACAGGTGACTGACCAGTTGGAGATCGATTTCGGAAAGAGGTGAGTTTCCTGATTCCCTTATGTGCAGGAAGTGGAGAGAGCCTATTTGTGTAAAGAGCAGCAGATGCAGCAGTTGAGGAGCTGGAACATGCAAGATTGGATCCAACTGGTTGTGTACTGTTCAAACCCTGCCCGCTGCTGCTGAGAGAACCTGGAGCCGCAGATGAACCATTTGGAGTGGCATCCGCTGAACTCTGAAAATACAGGGTAAAGTAGCATTGTCAAAATTGAAGATCTAGAAGCCACTAAACATCAACACCTCCTTATTCATGAGCATCAAACTCTATAATAAATGCAGACTTTATTACCTCTGTGAGAAAAAAAAATGCTTCAAACAATGTTTTAAATGAAATTTCAAAAATGTAATTCATAGGTTTACTATAAATACGTGTACTAATGCATATGAACCACTTATCCATCTAAAAGGCATTCTTAAATAACTAACAGCTTAGTGAATTTACAACTACTAATTCAAAAAATTAACTTCTACTGTATGAAACTCATATGTTATGCTTAGTACATGGCTAAATATGCTACACAAACATACACATAGTAATAAAAGAGATTACATTGTTTACCATGGGTGGTACATGAGGTGATACATTCAAATTGTAATCTAGACTATTTTATTAATGTTTTCAAGATCTGTCATCAATCATGGGTTACTGATGGTTGAGGCCGAGACTTTGTGGAAATCCATTGCGAACAGGAGTTTGGAAATAACTTTGCAGCTTCCACATAAAATAACTTAAAGTTTTGTACGTTCCTGAAGATGCTACAGTGTAGCGAAACTAGTAGAAAATAAATAACTTATTTTATGTGGAAGCTGCAAAGTTATTTCCAAACTCCTGTTCCTTAATCATGGGTTAGCCTACATTAGTGAGTGACCCTCTTCTTTGTTGGGAATGCACTATTCCTATCACAAAAAAGCTTAATTTCCAACTAGAAATCAATGACTGGTCATGATATTGAATTTTAAATTGCTTTTTCTATGGCAATAAATGTCCATTACCTTCTTTTTACTCTCTCTACTTCCATAGAAAACATCCTACTGGTAAGTCACGACCATGTCACGTACCAAATAACCACCATTAATTGGTGGCCTGTGATAGTAGTGTGTTATCACACTAACTTGGCATGTAAGATATACTGTTTTGTTGGAATGGATTGATTTGTTCAGCTCAAATAGCTGAAATAGCCCTCTAACCCCCAAGCATAACAATGATGAGTATGTTACTACTCTCACCTTATATAAACTGGCAATTCTTTTCTGTCCTTCCTTACATTCAAAATAGAGCATCCACAGCCATTCATATGAAACCTTTAACAGAGGTAAAAACCTGCAAGGTCTAGGTTCATCTAATATTTATCTTCCCTGTATTCCTTCTCAATAAAACCCTCCCATTTATTTAATGGCTAAACGTGTTTTGTTCTTCAATAAAACAGACATAAACCATGTGATTTAGACTCATTTATTCATTATTTTATTAATTCAAACCAAGATTAGGCTGGGTTACTGGCCCACCCAGCTTTCATGTTTCTGTTACTGAAAAATTTCCTGAATTGTATGCATCTCTGTACAAAGAGTACCATAACATTCTATTCCCTAAGTTAAGCAAAATAATTGTGTCATCAACCTGTAATGCACATTTAAGAACAAAAATTAGGACTGCAATGTCACATTCAAGAATTCAAGTACCTTGTTATAATTGTCCTGTAGCAAACTGAATAAGATAATATACACTCAACTTCTTCAAACCTCATCAAAGAAAAAAATGCATGTTCCTAAATAATCTACATCTACATAATACCCCGCAAGCCGCCGCAAGGGCGCGTGGCGGGGGGGAAATAATTTGACAACTATGCAAAACTAGAAAATATTAGTAGAAAATAATGAATAAGAATACACATATAAGCTTTAAAAATCATAAAAAAATTATATTTTGCTGATATTTATGACAAACTGTACAGAAAATGTGAAGACTTTTCTATCCCACTCAACATTTTTCCCTGTAAACCAAAGAGGTAACTTTAATTACAAATTATACAAGTTTCAACGCTGGACCATTAAATTAAGTTTATTTGCCTGGGCCCAACACTTCTGCTTTGAGCAAGAGACAAAGGCATTTAAACTTGAAATAAAACTCATTCAATAGCAACAAAAAAGTGGTTCAACTAACAGAAGACAAGATAAATATCATATGTAATATTATTTCAAATTTGACACAACTGGAAATAAAGATGTAAGAAAGGAGAAAGGGTAAATAAAAATTCAAAACTGACACATTCATAATGAGCCTATGCTATTTAATGTAATTAGTTTCCTGAGCAAAATATTAATTTTTTCAATTGCTAAGACAATAAATTGCACGTAGCTGAATACATGAGATCAGAAACGATTATCAAAAAATCAACAGGTAATATCTTAAATCAGATTCTAAGTGACTGCACTACACAAATATGCATTAATTGATACGCTAAATAGCATCTAAAGGATAATACAGATATTTTTCTCACCTCCTTTTCCGAAGGACCTAACTGAGGAGAGCCTTCAGGTCGACAACCACTTTCTTGAAGTGCCCGAATCCATTGCAACATGTCCATTGAGTCCTCTGCCTGCAGGAGGAGTTCTGAGGAATGTGTTCCAGGCCCACCAGGACCAGCACTTAATCGGAAAACATGTTTTCTTTTTGTGTAGTCTCCAGCCACATCCACCACACCATTACGCACATCTACTACCTCCTCTGAAGAAGAGGAACTTGATGATGTAATGGTACCAGTTGTAGTTGAGGCTGATGTTAAGGTGGCCACACTTCCAGTTGTAGATGATGATGACTGTCCCAGCATCATTCCAGGAGTCTACAAAATGATAATATATCGTGTGATGAAAATTGCTAAACAGTTTTGGGAAGTAAAAATGTTTTTTTTTTAAACTGTGTTCTGAATTAGTGTGGAAAAAATACTAGGTAAGCTAACATTTTTTCATCCATCAACACTAACTTTCAATCCAGAAAATGTATAAATTCCAAGAAAAGACAATACCACTGAATAAATAAACTTAGTATTTTTTCATACATTTTTTTGCATGAAAAAAAGCCAGGCATAAATTCAGTGACCATGAATTTCCACAAGTAGAAGCTCAAATCATCAAATTCATCCACAAGAAAATACCCATAATTTTATTCCCTCCTACCTCACCAATCTTAAATCCTCTAAAAGTACTGAAATTAGATCGAAATTCTAATTGGAACTTGAGGACAGTTTGAATTATTCCATAATTACTATCAATTATGGAATTATTAAACTTCTCTTGATTATCTATCTATGATTGAATGTAAATTTGGCATAATAAACTTCATTCAATTGCCATTTGAAAATCAATCTTAACTTTGTAAAAATAGTGCAACTGCAGGGAAAATATTGTGGAAGATGTGTAAATGTGTGAGAAAGTAATTATTTTCTGAATAGACTTCCTTAAGACAATGTAAAACCATCATTACATTAATTTAAAAAGAAGAAACCAGAAAAACATATCTCATATTCTGCAAGGCTTATTGCAGAATTAATTTACGAGTAACAGTCTCTATGTTATCTACACCCCTTGAAATGAACAAATCTCTTTGTGGACTGCACTTGCCCTCCTAAGTAATTATTATTAGGTAATCTACCAGTTAGGGTAGGTTTTCGGATGGACACAACTATCAAATAAATATTTTGTAACTCCAAATAAACCCAATCCAGCAACCTAATCTATCATTCCTAAGAAATAAGCACCTACAAAATATAATTAAGAAGAATTATGAATGAATGTCACTTAAATATATGTGGATTTGGCACAATTTTACTGGTTACTTCACCTTTAATTTTATAATTCACTAGCTTAAACTACCCTTATTTTTCCTGTATTTCATTTTCTTCATTAAATCAGACTACGGTGCACTGGCCTCACCTAGGCCTGTGGAAAGCTCAAATCTGCATTTGCTAAACATCCTGAGCGATGAAAATTCAATATTGCATTCCTGAAGGATTTAGGGTGTTATCAAGTATCATATATCTTAAATGAACATCCTATTTATACATGATGTATAACATATATCTACACAGAAGATTGGTATTGATTGAGAAATGAATGAATATTATAAACAGGGGTCACCACACATCACAACATATCTTCCACACACAGCCTTATCACCATGTAAAGTCTCGTAAGGGCTAAGAGGGGAGTCTATCTCCCAACCCCATGGGTGGGGAGAATAGACTGTTTAACCATAATCAGCACAAGACTATTTTGGGCATTTCTTTTTCAGAATGTGATGCACATATTCTGTGAAACAATGAATGGAATTTGCGAACTTGTTTAGAAACCTATATCATTTTGATACCATGCATGCCATTCAAGATGCCCCTGAAATTTCATCACTAAATGTGTGAAATACTACATTTGCCTGGATGGGAGGATAGGAAATCTACTGGGAGATAGTAGGATACTAATATAAATAAAATGGAGAAAGCTACATAAGAAAATCAATTATTTATATCTTAAAATTACTATTTCAGAGGTTGCCAGAGGATGAATAATGTATGATGTACAATCGCTACAGCTGCTTAATGGTTTTATAGGCCTCGGCTACCTCATCTTCACAGTGTACAGAATTTATGAGTTATTTTGTTGACTGTTTTTTCCAAATAGGACCCAAAAATATTTTCTATTTAACAATAACAATGAATAAAGTCGTTACTAAGTAAACAGATAATTCAGTACCAATTGAATTTCTCTCTATTTTTCAGGTTTTCAAGGCGTTCGTTGAAATTGTTGACAACAGTTTCGAGCAGAGAAAACGGATAACCGCTTCTATAAAGAAGTGTGAGCTATTGACTTTGAATGTGGCGGATAACCATCTCTGTAGCGCTCGGAAGAGAGTCCTGGGAGAAAGAGCCAATCAGTAAGCAACTAACTCGCGGTTCACCCGACATAAAGTTGGCCAAAACATCACCACTTTTTTCCTTCCAACCCCGAAGAGGAACTTGTTCCTAAAAAGGGGATTCCGAGTCGTCATTTTTATTTCATATTATTGTTACGCATATTCTTATGTGCCTGTTTTAATCGCGGAATAAAAACCTTTTAAACTGAACTTTAATCCGACGCATTCGACCGTAAGTCACTGGTTGTAACACCAGTGAAATTATTGTCAACAACATCATCGTATGCGGTGAAGAGCCGAAAAATTGAGAGAAATTCTACGGATAAACGTCGCGGAAATCAAAGAACCAAGAGTACAATTCAGTAAGTTTGATAAGTGTTGGAAAGAAAAATGACGTTCGTCACGGTACTCAATACATTGCTATATTTCGCATCTTGCGGCCATGGAGTAAAAAAGCATCGCCATCGCAGGGAGGAATGTCACATTGGTGCTCGTCAAGAGATAGTGACCGCGATGTGGACAGACACCAACCATCGCGGGAGATAGTGAACGATGCACAGTAAAAAAATGAAAATTCTGATTAAATCATAAAATGTTTGATAAAATTTTTTGTGGAAAAGAGGAAAAATTGCTCCCAAGTTGAAAATGGACAAATTAAGGGTGCAAAAGTTATGCAATTCACACTTTCTAATTTTATACTAAGCGGTGCATGAATGCGTACACATTTTCCTGAAAACACGTAAAAAAGAAGTCGGCCTTGAACCACTTCCAAATATAATTTCCTTAAATTGATGAGATAACAGTCAATTTTGAAAAATGTGCACACCTTTTCCGTAGATGAAATGAAAGCCAAGGAAGAAAAACACCTAGCAATTAACAAAAGCAATTAACTTGAAATATGACTAAATTGAACGAAATATATGCGTCCCCACACATCGTCCTCGGCAGTTGTCTTTGAAATATTATTTACTGACCATCAATAGGAGTGGCTGACAATGTTTGCTAGCATTTGATTCAATAAATGCGGACTTACTAAAACATTCACGCTAATATTTTTATTTCCCTTTATAATGAGGGAGTTCGTAAAGATACTTTAATTAACACTTGAGAAAAGTGCCAGATTTCTTACGCCTACAAACAAGGGGATTGGCTACGAAAAATATATACTAAAAGATAATCCTACAATCTTGGCAATCGTGCCGCGATGGCTAGAAAGCGTGGCTAATTCACGGACGCAATTACAGAAAGTAAAGGTGATACAATACATTTTTTCCCGCTAGAAAAATGCAACGGGAAGCCCTTAATAAGTGGGTGTCTCGCCGGAGCAGTAAATAGAAATTCTGTTTGCCATTAACGGCTAACACAATAAAGGGGAAATAGAAGTAAAAATGGCAATTTTAAACGAAAGAGAGATTCATTGGTGTGCAAGAATTTTCTTTCTAAAAACAGTACGGACACAGCAAACTAAGGCGTATTATCTTATTAATAGTTTTCAGATTGACTTGGAACATCAATGGTACAGAGATCCTATATGAAGGTGCAGAACGTGCGAGAGTGCGTATTTAACAAAGGTGACTATCTCAGGCTTGGCTAATTGACACCCTTCCGCGGAGAAGAACTCTGATCCGAAAATGGGATTAAAAATTAATTTTGGAAAACGCCAAGGGCCTGGGACTTCACTGAGTTGAAAGGTTGCTAACTGATAACTTGGGGATAAATCTACGAGCGTTTTTCCCTAAAAACATCGAAGGTGAGGGCATCTGGGGCAAAAGGACTCGCATCGTGAGAGAAACGAATTTTGGATGTAGGTGAATCTAAGGAAGCCCCACTGACGCCGCCCTTGTTCTACCACTGGAACGTAACTCAACTGCATGGAACCGTGACACTTAACACGCTGACACGGAGATGAAAGAATAACTTTCCAACTTCAAGATATTAAGTGATTAAAAAATGGGCGGCGAAGGGGTCTTGGCTGATTCTTTCGACAACCAAAATATTTTTGAATTTCCTTCCTTTTCCCGGAAAGGAACCCTATGTTGGGCAAGCTTACCGAAAGATTGCTTTTCAATTCACTCGCATGCGACTGATGAAAGCATATGGAATCAGAATAAAATACACTTTTAAACGAGTGATGAAAACTTAAACCACGACATATATCTCGGATAAGGAACCAGGAAGTCCTTTCGCTTTGTCTGGAAAGAAGCTTCGATGAAAGCGGTTACTCCTCTAAGTCCATCGAAGTCACCAGCGATTAATAATTAGAACGGAATTTTCAATTATCTGCCACTCTTGATTAACTTCTACAAATTTGCTGAAATCCATAAAAAGGAGAATAGAATGGCTTTATGTAATAAAAACGAGTTAATGGAAAATAAGTCATGTCAACACAGAATTAACCGAATAGCGACAGATTAAAATGCTGCGGCCAATTAAGTAATTCGTACACTTCTGAAGTAGAGAGCCATTGGCGGTTGGAAGTTGATGAAATTTTTCAATTCAACTTTCGTGGCTTCACCCAGATTCGTAACCACATCGACTTGTAGTCACGAAATGTTTGCAAATGGTGAGATGTACAAACAAAAGTGACACAATTAGTGCAATTTACCTGGGTCGTACAGTATACGAGTATAACTAGAGTTACTTTGAATGGTATTAGGATACTTGGACGGAAAAACCTACTGCTATAAGTGACCCGCTACTGTTTCTTCAATTATGAAGGCATTAAAAGAAAGGAAAATCCCCGATTCGCCCTAATTATTTCAGAGTTCACGCGGATAAATACAAATTACAGATGCAAATGAAAAAGAAAGTCATGAAAGAAAAGGTAGTTGGCAAATGGAAATGCAAAAGCTAAAACATGTTCTTGTGCTAAATTGCACCGGGGATATGACACGACGAGAAAGGAAAAGCTTTACGCGCTAATTCCGGACTATAAACGATAAAATCAAGACGAAGAAACACACAAATGAGGCTTTCGGAGTCTTTTAATCGGCACTCGACCACAGCTTTTAGATTGCTGATTGTGGAGAAACGTCTTGTTACCAGGAGAGTTGGACGATATTCTTTACTTTATGAAGGGGACCAACGTTAGCATGAACTTTAAATTAGGACAGAACTACATTTCAAGAACATTCCGACTCTCTTTACGGCAATATTTAACAACAAACATATCACTCTTATCGAATGATTTTACTTGAAATGGTGGTGGTACCATCGTGCATTCCTATGGAGTCCGAATAGTAGCTACTAGTTCATTGTGCGTCGAAATTATTTTCCTGTAATTGTGCCTCATGCATGGTGCGTGAATTTGTGTGTCCTGTGCATGCCTGGCGTGGATACTCACCTTCCCGATGGCGTGCAAGGTATGAAATAAATGAATATCTGTCCAAGGAGAGGACAACATTTAAAGAGTTGATTTAATGAGATTTCAGACATCTCAGTTGGAAATAACAGGATTCAACTATCACTTATTCATGGGGGTAGGAAATACGAGAATCAAGGCACATTGTAGCAACGAACAATAAAGGAAAAAATTACTGTTCCCAAATCATATCATTTAGTGACGGGAAAAGGAAAAAAATTGATTCAGAAAAGCAACCATTTTTAATTTCACGTTCAATGGTCCTAAATACGAATATTTAATATTTGCTCGAAAATACACCACACACCTAAAATTATTACTATTTTCCAATTGTGGCAGCGGATTACAAGAAAGAAAACAATTCTTCTTCTGTTTCCGTCATTCTCCAAATTCATGATGTATTCTGCCCAGAAGTCGTGTCTAATGAATGTTACTGAATTAGAGATGGATGGGTGAAGACTTTGGATGGTTTTACAATCGGTTGCAGAGCCAAAGCCCGATCGTAGCAACCAACCAACCAACCTACAATCTAATACCTATTACGCACAGAACTTATTTTACGGTGCAACGCGTTTCTGAGACTTACGGCATCATCAGGTACAAATTGTATTGACGTACAACACAGAGATACGTGTACATACGCTCAAGACATGGTAGAGGGAGTGGTCATGTTGGAAGGGAGGAGGGGTGGCAGGTTGAAGGTGGTGGTCAGAGTTATCTTGGTTAAGGGAAGAGGCGGTTATACCGTGTCTATGAATTGGTATGGGGATCTCTGTCCTGAGCGTATATACGTATTCCTGTACTGTACGCCTATTCAATTTGTACCTAATAATGCTGCAAGTCGGTGAAACGCGTTTCACCTGAAAACAAATTCTTTGGTAAAGTAAAAATTCTTTTAGTATGGATACTAAATACTTCCAAGCAGTGAAGTCTGAAACCGTAGAGAAAATCAAAAGCATAGGGTTATAAGAACAATTAAACGTCATTTATCCAATTCACGGAAAATATACTCTAAGAGGGTTCTTAAAATGGCTTTCACGAGTTTAGAGTAAGAGGGCGAAGGAATGCACTAGCCCTTGAAAAAATATATCGGGCTATTCTTATCATCGCTGATGGAGGTGAGGGAGCGTACGGTAATTAGCTCCATCTAGATTGGTGGGGTATTGGTGCCAGGTGCAAGGAGGTGGGAAGAAGGCACGCTCCTCTGACGGACGGTTAACAGTAGGTGAAGCGATCACCACAAGATTAAAGACGGGCACGGAGTATTGCTAACTACCTTGTCACCCCAGGAATAGAGTCACGGTAGGGGAAGCTGTTTTCTCAAATAATACCAGAATGGTAAGGATACCGTAGTTGAAATATTGGAGTATGGATACTAAGTGGATTTGGCTTCAATTCCGGAAAATGTTCCTAATCCCGAGGTTTACCAATAAGCCACATCAACCCGAAGGTCGGTTTCATAGGTAGTTTTTCAAACTGTTCTATTTCTTAAGAGCTGAAATATACTTGTAAGGCGTACATGGGCATCAATTTGAAATAAATATCATTCGCCTCTGAATTCGGCATCCTCGCGAACTATAGGAACAACAGCAATAATTAAGTAAGGATCGGGAAAGTCTCTGAAAATTTCTGCCATCACAGTGATTCGAACCCTCGCGGTGGGTTATCGAAGAGAAACAAATCTTTTTCCAATCGCATGCGGAAGCAGCATGCCTCCGTTGTGTCACGTCATCTCAAGAATGATAACAACGCAGCGAAACATCCTGAACTTTAAGTCATGTTTTATTATCCATTGCACTAATAACAAATACGCGTGCATATTGTGAAGATCCCCGTTCCCTTACTCTTGGGAGAACATATTGCATTTCAATCCGCCATTTCACCTACGCAACACGATGGGTTTGCAATATTTTTTTTGACTTTTAAAAACGTCCTGGGCAAGATGATGAAAAATGGCTACATTCATCAATCACGGCGATTAAGCGGTTAAGCAGTGGAGAGGCGAAAAACACTCCATTTAAAAATGAAGGTGCGAAATCCACAATCCAAGAATTTTTAATTTTAGACGTAGAGCGTCTTAAACAATTGCTGAAAAAGAGACGGATGCTTTAGGTAGCTTCGCCACCTTATTTTAGGCATGACAAGAACAACTCGAACAGGGATTGAGAAAGAAGTAAATAAAAATTTAGAAAGAAAATGATTGAAGTGGCCAACAATCTCAAGATATTCATTGGACTGTTCGTAGCTTCTATTTATTCATAAAAAGATCGGAGCGCTGAGAAACCAATTAAGGAACATTTAAGCTTTAAATCTTGAAATCTCCCTTATTGTAAGCGTGAAACACGTTTGTATAAGGTGATAATAATCCCAGCAAGAGAATATAAAGTTTATTATATCGTACAGCCGAAAAATCTATAAGAGCGTCCATCTTCTGCGAGAGAATCCACGCTTTAAAAGATCACCAATCATAACTAATCACTGCATGAAATAATAATCTCTATATGCTAAGTTATGAGGAAGTATGAGGAAGAAAAAGATAAACCGGGAAAAAACTAGTTCCTCCGATAGAATTCATTGATTTATAAATCTCTGCAAAGATTTAGGAACCAATGCAAAACTGCCTCGTGGTAAATAAAGAGAGTGTTCACATTTTAGTACGCATGAAGTGTGCAAGACGCCTGATGCCAGCTGAATGATATTCTCGCAAGCACCGGGGTAAGAAAGGGTACAGCACTATAACACAATGTCAGCATATATATGAGGTAGCAAATACCGCAAATAATAAAACCAGACAAAAGGTCAGCAAAGAGTAGTCTACAGTGTGGGAAACATCTCCACACAGGAAAATCAACTTCACATAATCTACAATTGGATTTTTCTTTCATAAAATATGGATCACAACCTAACTGATATTTCTTGACTGTTGTTAAACCTTACCGATGTTAAAAGAGTACAGGGGATATGTGGCGAAAGCAAATAAAAGAGTGATGTTAATTGTCATTAGTTGAATCTCAACTAAAATGCGTTGCTAGTACTAGACGTATGGGATTCTTTCGAGGTCGACTTGATTGCCGAATAAGATCGAAAGCAGTGGAGAGGAGCTAGATTTTGAAAACAATGTTATGGTAAACTTACATGCGAGACTAGATTATTAGAACTAGGTCAGGGGGCACTCGCATACCAAAGGCTAAATTACAGACTAAATACATTGCATTAGAAGGTCTCTTCAATGTACTAAAAATGCATTACTAACCTCTTCGTACTATGCTATGAAAGATAAGTATCATTTAGTAAGTAAGTAATAAAGTAATAAAGGGATCGGAATAATTTTTACTAAAGTTAACCAGGGAAATATTTCTCTAATACTAGATATACTGGAAGTATGAGGGTCTTCCAGTGGTATCCGGGTCCCTATTTGTGGTGCTTTGTAGAGAGCATTTTTAAAAGAGAACGCCGCCCATCGGATGAGACGTTAAACTGTGGACCCCTTGGGGCCTTTCAAGGCAGATGCCGATTTTGGGTTTCTTTCCAATTTCCTTCATTCTGCAAAAACCCTAACTTTTATCAATAGGTGATAGGTGGAAATACCACCTATCACACCCCTTGGAGGTGGCGAGTAGGGTTTCATGTTGACAAACAATCAAAATACTAATTTACATTCAACGAATTGAATAAATGGCTGCGTAGATTTTCGCGGCGGTGGCTTGAAGAATTCTGCATGTCCGGGTTTTCACCGCGTTGTTGTTTGAAGTCGACAACAGTTTCGCCGAAGTTTCATCCGGCGTCTTCAGGTCGAAGAGGTCTTCGACCTGAAGACGCCGGATGAAACTTCGGCGAAACTGTTGTCGGCTTCAAACAACAACGCGGTGAAAACCCGGACATGTAGAATTCTTGAATTGAATAAATGTATTAAAACATTTAGACTACATATTTAATTTCTTCTTTGATTGTGAAACATTTAAGAGTTAACTGGTTTCGTGTCCAAGAATAGTAAGAAAGACGGGAATCACGCTAGAATCATGGACAGTTCTGTAACTTCCAGTCTTTCGTCTGCAGGAAGTGACCGCAACTCCTCGCGTATGGCGCATTCCTGGCATGGATACACTCCCCGTCATACGCCATGCAGGTAGCTTGCGTGTGGTCATTTAGATGTAATTGAAGCGAAATAACGAGCTCTCCACTCACACTGACGGATCTAGCCTACCCTATGTATACGAGGCACTGACAGGTTCAAATACTCATCCTCCTTCGTACAATAAATAGCCATAACAAAATCAAACGCAACCACACCTATTCTCTGAATTATAAAAGAAAATGTAAAACTTGACCCGAACACAACTATTCTTGTATGGTGTCAGTAGACATTAATCAGAGGTGTTATTTCGCTCTAGTTAGGCTTCATTTGGAATATGCTGCAATAATTAGGGATCATTGGGAGAAAGTTTGGCAAAAAGAATTAAATAAAATCCAGAATCGTCAAAAATTGTTATAATAAGAAGACAAGTGTGAGATTCCTTTTAGAGAATTAAGCTGGGAGCCGCTTGGGAACTGAAGAGAACAAGCGAGATTTAGACTTTTAGCATGGTTCAGAGCACACGAGCACACAACTATAGCACAGAGGGACTTATTGCGGTACCACGCTATTTTGGTAGGTTTGACCATAAAGATAAGGGAGATACACTCCAGTGCAAATAGATACAAATATTTATTCTTTCCTCCGACAATTAGAAATCTTAATAGTAAGAAATCAAGGTCATAATAGAAATAGTAAATAAAATCGAACTACCGGCGAGGACAAGATTAAACGCTACGTAGACATCTGGTACATTTGAAAGTGCATAAGATGGTGTACGTTAGTTGCTAGTACATATATATGCATGTGCGTAAGTTAAAATGAGTTTTGCATGAATATACTCGTTTGTCTGAGTAAGCATTGGCATGATTTGTTTGTTTTGCGCGTGGTTGCATTTTATTTAACAGGGAATGCCCTAACTACCCCCGTCGCACACCCTTGCGGCGGCGTGCCGGATATCATGTAGAGATGTAAATAATTGACCTTCCAGATCATGAAGAGTAATCGAGAATAATTGCGGTCAGATTTCGGTATTTCAGAACCAGAAGATACTTGACTCATTGGGAGATAGCCACACTAAAAGGAATGACGAGAGTAAAATAAGTTACAGGAGCAATTTACGAATCGACGCAAAATATCACCTTTCAAGGACTTGGCCCTTGAGAAAAGGAAACGTACGAGGGTAGGCTGAAAAGTAATGCAAACATGCTTTAGAGCGCGAACAAAAACAAATAGCAAGATCGAGCAAAAAGTACATTAAAGTACAATTCCCCTCAATGCGCACGTTCACGTTTGAGGTCGTTGCGTTCATCCAGTCTATTTCGAGAAGCGGAAGTATGGAGACGTTTTTTATTTCAACTCGAGTTAAACAGCGTGCTGTTATCGAATTTTTAACTTCTGAAAAAGTGACTCCTACTGAGATTCATCGTCGTTTAAAGGCTGTTTATGGTGACGATGCTGTTGATAGGTCTACTATATATCGATGGGTAGTAAAATTTCGTGGTTGAGAGCCTGGAAAAGCCAAAATTGTTGATGAAACACACAGCGGACGTCCGATCACTGCCACAGACGATAAACATCGCAAACTCGTCGAAGATTTAATTCAAAACGACCGGCGAATCACTCAAAAGAGTATCGCAAACCAAGGAACGTGTCGCTTTCATTATTGAACAATTGGGATACCGTAAAATCTGTACACGATGGGAACCATGCCGTCTCATAGGCGAGAACAAACAAAACCCTCCTTATTCTCCCGATCTTGCGCCTTGCTATTTTTATTTTTTCCTCAACTCAAGGGTAATCGTTACACCTCGGACGATGAGGTGAAGGCAGCTGTCAATTCCTGGATTCGAGAAAAGTCGGAGGAGCTTTTCAGTGACGCAATGAAAAAACTTGTTACACCTTGGGAGAAATGCGTTAGCCTTAACTGTGACTATGTTGAAAAATAAATACATGATTTTGAAACTTAAAAATTGTATTTTAATGTACTTTTCAACCTACTCTCGCAGTTTGAACGGCTGTGAAATTAGGATATGGAGGACATTAAAAAAGCTGCATGGAACGGAAGCAAAACAAATTCGTGACGTTGGAGAAGGGAAACGCGAATTAGGCAGAAAAAGTGGTTGGGGCTTACTTATTGGCAACAAGACACAGATCGAAAAAGTGATTTTATGAAAGCATATTAAGGTAGTAATACACGCCCTAGAGGTACCTTGCGGGGTAGAATTATTTTAAAGAAATACTGGTAACTAAAAATTAAGACAAACTTATTTTTTAATGTTGCATGCCTTACATTGAACCACACCCTAGAGCTAACTTACAGGGTGCCATGTTGATGTACTGGCCAAAACACTTATTATAACTACATCAACAAATATAGCCTGCAACCGACCACAAAGGTGGGTCGCAAGCACCAGATGGAAAGGGAAAGGGATAAGAGAGAGGACATGTGCACAAAAAGGGTTAACAGAAGGGAAAAACATCCACTCAAAATGCCTGAAAAGACGTGCATGGTGGTCCAAATCCATATGCATGTTAGCGGAAAACTTAAGCGATCATCCTCATCTTACTATTCAATTCGTGGCTCAAATCATTTCCAAAAATCAAGAAGAGCAAGAATCATATTTTCCTGAGGTAGAAACCAGAGGTCAAAACCTTGGACTTTCTTGGTGGTGCAAACCCATTTACATGTTATCTGACAACTTCAGTTTTAAACGAATGTTAATTTTACCCACTACAAGTTCCAGCGTATATCAAATAGAAGGTAATAAAATGAACCACGACCACTTAGACGATAGACCACCACCTCGGTGGGTACTTTTTAACTGGTTCAGATTTTGAAGTGGAAAATCTCCTGATTTATATATTTATTTATCGAGTTAATTGAGCAAGGCTGAGAGTCCACTCTTCCTTACCCTTACATTACAGACACAACATTGAAGACAATTACATACAACCTAGCCCTAGATGGAGGAAAATCCACCTAGCCGGGTACCAAACCTCGCCTACCTCTTGGTTGGCAGGCGAGGACGTTACCCCACGGCCATCGGAGCCGGCAACCTAATAATAATAATGTGCTAGTGAGATTTCAAAAACCACCTTACATAACCGATGTGATACCTCCAAATACACTCTGCGCTACTTCCTCGCTCAACTCCGCGACGGAGTAAATACGGGTTTTCCCTTGTAACCGCAGAAGCGAGACATTTCAAAACGACGACACAGCCCGACCACACGAAGGGCCCTCGGCGCGGCAAGGAAAACACGCGAAAAAATCCTCCACGGGATCGAAAAACTGACACTTTCATTAAAAAAAACATTCCTACCCAAGAACCAGTGGATCCCCATCTCCTCAGCCTTCGGGAGAGCAGGCCGTGCGGCGAGGGTATGCAGGCACCGAACATGATTGGTTACTGTACAAATTCTTTACTCCAGGGACAAAAACGTATTCCTCAGGGAGAGTAGCAAGCAGACCACACAATCAATTCGTGTGTTTCCGGCTAACGACGACGGACTTAGCAATGATGATCTTCCACCTCACCGAAGCACGAACACAACCCATCACGGAATTCGTTCACAACACATACAAAACACTGCCGAGTACGCAGGAAAGCAAAAGATCGTTCGCACACGCGAGCGCGCGCAAACCACACGCACCCTTATCCCACGCGAACCACACGAATGCGGCCACTGCCTCCTCCACTCGCCCGTCAAGACTGCCGGAACCTCGGGACGGTTTCACCCCACGACGCCCTATCGCCACCTTCCCTGAAAGGGTTCAGAGCACCAAGGGTGGTGGGAAGGAAGGTCGATGGTGGTGCGCGAGCGTGTGGAATGGGTTTTGAGGAAAGGAGTGGTGCGCCCTTCCCCCCCCCCTCCGCCCCGAGCGTCCGGTCTGTGGTGATAAAAAAAAGGGGGAAGGAGGATGTGCCCGCTATCTCGCGGTGTCACGACAAAATAAGCCACGCTCAGAGCCTACAACTAAGTGAAGTTGAATCCTCAACCGAGAGCCACCCGGCTCGCTCGCCCTTCTCCAGAAGGCCAGCGAGCGAGAGCGAACTCTTCCCTCTCTCCGGGGGGCGGGTCGAGGACGGGAAAGCCGTTGGGAGTCACGGGGAGGTGGGCAGCGGGGGATAGAACGGACGGAGGCGCGGGTGGTGGAACGGCTAACAAATGTGGGGCGGGGGTGGGGGAAGGAAAGAGAGCTGAATGGATGGGGAGAGGTCTCCTGAGGCAAAAAGAATACCTTCCTCGAATTTCCACGGACCGACTGCTACCCCCCCCCCCCGCCCTTTCAAGAATACCTTCGGCGAAAATACGATGCTCAACTAGATCGGCACGTCCAATGTCTAGACAGTGGTGAGGATTACTGCTATTTTGTTTGGTGCGTGCTGAGCTTAAAACAACTTTCATCTAGCTAAAAACTATAGTATAACAATGTCTTTGTTGCGTGACTATTACATAATTTTTCGCGAAAAAAATTGGATACTCTCAACTATTTGCAAATCGGTCACCTTCAAATTAAAGGTGTGTAGAGTGCTTCCCTCCCCATTATCAAAGGCAGTTCATATCATAGAGCTAAGTTTAGCTAGTCTCTGAAAATTGTTAAACATCGCCAAGGACTTAAAAAGAACTTCATTATAACATATACGAGAATACAGGATGTCAGATAAAGATTATGTAAAATAATATACCATGCATCCAGTGGTCATGATGCTCTAGTGGTTGAATTACATAATTAAAAGATTGGGGAATGCACTGGTCCCCCCATCTAACTCATTTTTGTACGGTTATAATTAAAAATGGACAGTTACCTAAGGACTATGAAAAGTCATTCCTCGTTCTCGTCTACAAAAAAGTGTCTCACAATTTTGGTTTAGAGCTGGAAAGTCTCGTATGTGCACTTTTTGACTCTCGACATGCTGTCTTCTTTAGCTCACAGTGTCTCCAAACGCAAGCCAACCAAAAATAATGTGACGCTCGATCGATCACAGCCTTCGACATCCAGCTACCTCTCAATAGTTCCTCCGTTCGCTTTTCCTGTATCAGAATTTAAAAGGCTATATACTCTGATAAAACTATAGCCCTTGTCCATCTTTATCTCTGTCCATCTATTTTTAGGAATAGCACTAATATAATAGCACTTAGGACGAACATGCACAGCGAAAACATATTCGATAGTGCCAATCACTTGAGGAGATGATTGCATAAAAATGTAACTGTAAAAGGTTACTTTAAACTAGTTGAAGTGCGTTTCTTTGAGAGGTCTATTTTATTATATGCATTTTTTTTATTTTTCGAGCTTATGCCTCGATTATAGGGTCATTTTCAAGGCATTACTCGATAGGAAAAACAAAGATGTTTTTGCGGACGTACATCCTAAGTTTCAACAGGGTAACGGCGGAGAACATGCAGTGCACATACTTTTTACGCTACATCTTACTCACATTTCACACATATTACCTTCCAAGGGGGCAAGTAGTATTAAGCCACCAGCCATTTGAATGAATAATTGCTGATTGATTGGTTGAAAAATATTTTGTACCTTAGTGGCATTGAATTGCACTAAGGAAAAAATGATTCCTTATAGGAAGAATATGGGAATACATTTCGAAGAGAAAGAGAATGATGCTCGCACTGACGGATGATGGCCTTCAGAAAAAAAAACAAACGGAAGCATGGAAGACAAGAAGCGGATATCCTCCTCACGGAGTAGTAGTCTCCCATAAGAAGAACCGAAATGCTAACCTGAGGAACTAACCTCAATGCTTATCAGATAGCAGTTATTTCACTCCCATCGTTCGCTAAAATCAATTTCTGGCGAATGCTTTACCACCTTCATCCTGCACCAATGTCTTTTAAAGAAGGAATGAGGATAAGAATCAATTTTTGGTAATTTGGTATCATTTGATGTTCATACCTGCTGTGGAATCACCCCATACCACAGACCCCAACGTTAGTCGGCTTATGAGGTGCCATGCCGATGAATCCACGATTACCTAGGAAAAGCACGACGTTACAATAATATGCCCAAGAATTTTGCATGAAAGAGACGTTGCTGATATCGGCCCGCGATTCCTGGGGTTTCTTGTTCTGGTGGCACGCAGATTATGACGTAAATATCGATTGGAAATGATTTTCTTTATTAGTTCAGCATATATGAATAGAGGAGCGTTAGTTTTATAAAAAATGAATTATTAGGAAGGACAATTAAAATAATGATGCGATGATCAAAAGTCTTTATTTTACTACAATAATAGTTGGTAACCAGCAAAATAGTCATGCATGTATGTAATTGAACGCGTGTTTACGGATGCGTGAACAAAAATATGCGTAACTACCATTATGAATAAAATCTACATAGCAAAATACCCCTTCCGAAATCTCAAGGGGTATAGTGTTAGAAGTATTTTGTAATTTAGATTTATTTAATAAAATGCTGGTTCACTAAAATCCCTACGTTGCAGCGTCTAGGGCGGTATTGTGCATACCTAGATAGAATCAACGTACTTCTGCCTTTGGATAATTATTTACCCGAATTGTAACAAGAACACTTCGTATGCATTACAGTAACTGCTTTTCGAATCAAATCTTGCTCCTTCTTATGCATAGCAGAATTTTAGGTTTTCACAGTTCCCTTTCGCGAACTAGCCATTAACAAAATGACGTAATCTACCCCATGTACCTTCACCCGAGCCACCCGCTGTTAGAAAGCCATAAACTGCGAAAAATTGGTAAAACCAGATCCCCGATTACCCGAAAACAACCTCGTACTAGGAATCCCTCAATCTCGGTGAGAACAACTTTAATGGTGTTCCTACGACCTTGAGGGTCGTTGGAACACCATTAAAGAGACGCTTACTAACCCCATAACCCTTCGCCCAACCCTACAGTTCGCATTCTCCACTTCTTGGAATTCCCACCACCTTACTGGGCATAAAAGGACCATAAAGACATGAAAAATGTATGCCAACGTTGGAGATTAGGCGATTCTTGTGGACGATGTACACAAGAGTAATCACCAATATTAGCATTAGACGACGATATCCTATGAGGACAGGTTTTCGAACAGACATCAAAGGAAACGAACAACGCCGGCCTTCCAAGTGCCAATACATGCCAGTACCATGAACCCGTTTTGACCCATGTTGGGTAGGAAAGTATTTTAAGTTTCGTATAACATATATTCCATCACACGACACTTAAAAGTTGGGACAGTTCAATGTTAAATCAACAAATTTACCAAAGAGTGAAATAAAATCAATTTTGATAAAATTAATTTAAGTAATAAAAGAAATTTTGCATACTTATTTATCGTTTTTGGATACGAAAATTATCGAAATAAGTTTGGATTCATTCCGTACAGTCATAATTAAAACAATTCTACATCGACATTTACATGCTACCCCGCAAATCGCCGCGAGGGCGTGTGGCGGCGGTTGTTAGGTCACCACCCGTAAAAGAAAATCAAACTACAGTGAGAGAGAGAGAGAGAGAATTCAAGTGCACAGTCAAAAAATCCGTCACCCTCGAGCAGACACCATAAAATTTCAAAGACGCTTGCGGCGATCACATTTCCACAATCGTAATAGCTATTTTCAGAGAGAAACATGACTGCTTTCTACTTGCGATTTAAAAAATAATATTTTTCAACGTTTAAAAGCCGTTCATGGGATCCTCCGCGTGAATCGGCCGACTGCTCACCGACTGCGACTTGTATTAGCTTCAATGTTGGACCGTATGTTAAGTTTTTTAGAATTTTTTTTTAGATTTTTAGAAAGTTCTCCTTCAAAAAGACATTAATGTATTCGCCTATCCTCCCATCACACGACTCGTTTGTGGTCACCCCAAGGTGACTTCGAGTGCATGACGCCTTTTTGCAGGGCTTTCCCCTCCCTCTTCCACTTCTCCTATCGTAATAATTATCGTTGAAACCCTTTTCGTTAAAACTGCGTGGCAAGTGACTTCCACACCCACCTTGCCTCTCTCTGTACGAAAATTCGTCCATATGGTGTATTTCTTTACGGCTCGGAAAAATGTTTCTACATAGTCCGTTTGCGCGAGTAAAAGAGGAATTAAGTTTCCTTGCCCACTGAATTGCCATACGAGTGTGCATAAATTAGTTATAGTCAATGCTAACATGTACCATATTTTATTAATCCTTAGCTAATAAATAATTAGTTAATTGTAGATTAACATCGGATCATATATTTTCTGCATAATACGCTGCAACCCATCGCCAGGGTGTAAGGCAGGGGGGTTATTCAACACCAGGAGTGAAACAGCAAGTATATACATCATGGCATATTAGTGTGAAATACTTCAGTACCTATGCAAGATGAACTGTGAATAACAAGAAAAATAATACAATAATAATCAGATAAAATTATGACAGCATACCTATGCCATATATCATAAAAAATGCTTTTTCCCAAAGCACAATTGTTTGTAGTTATTCTGATCACTCGTTGGTGATAAAAAAGACATCTTTCATCTGCTAGTTGTGACTCTTATGTATTTTACTAGGTCTGTTTTCTTTTATCTACTCCTCTGAGCAAATAATTGTAATGGTGTTTGGGATAAATTTTCACAAAAATCCATCAAAGCAAATTTTACAAATTTAATCAGATACCCCACTCATGACATCAACCACTAATACTGTTGAGATCACTACAAACAACTTCATGGTCACATTGTTTCTTTATATCTTGGCAGATGGCCTTATCATTGGTGAATATCTGACATAGCTGGTTAGATTAAAATGACTTTTTTGGATATGAATGGAAAAAGAAGGAAATAAATGATGCTTCCCTGGTAATAACACTAAAAAAATCAGAAAAATTCCATCAATAATGATTTTTTTTGTTTTCACTCCAAAAGAAAATTACAAATTGAATGCACATTCTCATTAATTCCAGTAATTGCGTATGTGTAGGTTTCAATCAAAGTTGCATTCATATTAAAATGAGAAGTAGCCTAAGAAAGAGGGATTGAAGAGATTCTTTGGACCTTCCAGGATACCTTGAGGGGTGATCCAGAAAATTTTCAATGCTTCCATCCATTACAGAGTATGAAAAGCAGCCAGAATATTCCTCTAAAATGAGTGTAAGCCTATTTTAAATCTATTTTAAAAACTCTTTTCAAAATGAAAAATTCTTAAATTCTCTTATGTTTACTTTATGCAAACAGAATTTCTGCTTAACTTTTGTGATAAACTGACCTATTAAAGGGAGAGGGTCAACGGAGACATTAGAGTACCACAACCACATGCACTTGTCATAACTTGCAGGGCATTGTATAGATGTTTGTATATGTGTTGAGTTGCGCTGATGTTTTTTGCTGGGAACAAAATTTTCCACCAGCATACACGTGAATTTCCAGATTGTTGCACATTTTTTCCCCTTTCTTAACCATTTAAAACACCCTTCCTCTCCATTACTCCTCACTCATCCCACTTGGTGCTAGTACCCCCTGCCACAAACCTTTTTGGTGGATCACAGGGTATTTGCATGGATGTAGAGGAAGTCTCTCAGACCCTCAGGATAATATAAAGCTATCTCAGGACATCAGTACAATTAAAGAAGAGCCACGTAAAAACAACAAATGACCATTGTCTCACGACCTTTGACTCTGATGAAATTCAACATATGAATAGTGGTTGTCATACTCAGCCCAAAACAGTTTTCTTGATACCTATTAAATACGTACCCTTGATACAAAAGCAACATTACCCTCAGCAGTATTCGAAAAATCACTTTTCTATGAGCTCTAGGCCTAGTGATAAAATTGTGGTGTTTCAAATTTAATCTTTATGGAATGCCCAATGCCCTTTTGAGCAATTTGGACCCAAGATTTGGAAAAGAGATTTATTAGTCAATTGAGCTGCATGCAACTGCCAAATTGAATATAACATTAAACACTTACAGAAATATTTGTTTTTCTAAATAAAGCCTTTTCTGGAAAGCACAATTTATAGGTGTCAAGTATTATAAATATTACATGATTTTAAAATACCTGTGAAAACAGAACTAAAATCTGCTCATTCTCTGAGACTGCTCTTGACCTCACATAGTTTATTTTAATTAAGCTCAGAGTTGGTAGAGGGGAAGAAAAGGATGGAATGGTCTCAGTTGACATCAAAAAGCACTTATGCTGAACTGCAAAGCTCATTTTTTTTTAAGTTGGAATCCCTAAGTAAATTTAAAGTGCTCAGCATAAGGAGGAGGAAAATGAGGAACCGTTGAATAAGAATGATAAGAAATAGCTTTTTAAACTCTTATATGGTGCGGAAACATGGTCATTAAAACAGGATGACATACGTAGATTGGAAGCTTTTGAGATGTGGGTGTAGAGAAGGATGGAGAAGATGAAGTGGACAGAAAGGAAAACAAATAAGGAATTGCTAGGCATGGTGGTGGAGGATAGAAAATAGTCGGGAGAAATCCAAAAGAGACAGGAAAGATGGATGCAAAGCGTACTGATTGGCCATGGGATGCTGAAGACTGATAATGAGTAGGATGCTAGACAAACAAGAATGAAAGGAGGAAGGAAGTACACAGAGATGAAGAGGGACTTGATGTAGTGCTGGATGTCAGGTAGTTTTCTTAGGAGAGGTATGGGAATTATTGTTGTACCATGGCCTAGCCTGTGTCCATCCGAAACAACCTTAACTGGTAGAATACCAAATAATAACACAAGTGATGTAACCCCTAAGCCACCTGTAACAATCCTTATGGTAACTAATAATTTCGTTTTTTCATTCCAATTATGCATACGTTGCACAGTGAAAAAATATAGAAATGAAAGCCCACTCTCATAGGAGTTTTCCAATAAATTCAGTACTCTTAACAAATATATAAGAAGTATATCCTTCTCTCCCCTTTTCATTCCTAAATATATGCTCCCAAGAAGCAGGTAGTAACAACAGTGTAACTCATAAAACAGGAAAATTAACATTCTTTACCTGTTGCTGAACTGTGGTTGTTTCCTTCCTGTCCTTCATAAGATGCAAGAATGAACCACGCAAGATAGCTCTCACTTGTTTCCATGACCTATCAGTTGATCGCTGAAAATAATAACAGGTGGTCAATTTATCTGAGTCATAACTGGCAATAATGGTTATGATTGTATTTATAATTGAGAAATTATGCCATTAGGCATAAATAATCATAGAGCATTCAAAAGCCAAAATTTTAAAAAATAACTTCAAAACTGCCATGAAATTTAAGGTTACTAGGCAAAAATCATAGCTGAATAAGGAAATGTCCAGTCCACTCTTTAGAATACGAGTAAATATAATTTACACTTTCAGGCTTAAGAATAATTACCAATTATCTGAAGTGCATAATGGAAATTTTAAACAGCATATTACTCCGTGATAATTGCGTTTGAAGCTGCAAATTAAAGGGTTTCTCTCTCATTTTTTTTGCACACTTAATATGTTACGCACCTCAAAAATATCAGAAACCACTTTCTATCTATGTACTTGCCTTTGTATGGCAACAATGAAATTTGGGAATTCATTAAATTTTCATGAAATTTCGGAAAAAAGTGTGTCTAACAGTAACATAAAATACACAGCAGTAAATGCGTATGCATAAATTTTGTATATTTCACCTTTTAGTTTTGAAACTTAAAAAAATTGCAAAGACTGTACATAAAACTTAGTGCTACTGAGTGTGAAACTTGTCATAAACCATTCATATGGTTTAAAATAAGGTAATGAAAATAATTGGGATTGATCCATCACTAATTTCTACACATATAGTATGACCTCCAGGAGAAAATTATTTCTAATGTATGTTCAGTATTAAATGAGAGAGCATTTACCTTTCCTTCAACAACAGTGAATTTACATTGTAACCATCCTTCTTTCACAACATGATGGTTTTCCTTGTTGCTTCCTGAATGGAGGCTAGGAATGGCAGTAATGCTAGCTCCAGTGTCTTGGTGATGATGCTGTCTGTCAGTAAATAATGATCTAAGCCTTAAAATCCCATGGGGTTGACGAGCCACTGATGTTGATCCTCCACCTGATTGGGATATCCCAGGAACTAGAGCTGCATCAGCCGCACAGCTACTGAAAAACCAAGAGTTAATAGATTAAAATATATCAAGGCTTAGAACAGCAGAGGAATTAGCTAACCATGTTCTCACTCAACAATTACGTAGTCTTGTCATTTTAGGGTGAACATAAATAATTTAGGGTGACCAATTAATTTTTGCAATTTTGCTGTCATTTAGTTTTAATATGAATTACAATTGAGTAGTATTTCTTAAATTTATAGACAAACTTGATTTAAGCACATGCAATGCATAAACATACTCTTTGCCATATTCCAGAATCAATTAACACATTTAAGGGATAACCACCCACTTCTGGGATAAATAAGTATGCGCTGAATTTAATCGTTAAATAAGAAAGGATTATGGGATGGGAAGAAGGAATGCTTCAATAAAACCAAAATAATGAGAATGTCAAGAAGGATGAAGACTAAGTTAAATAAAACATTAAAGATTATAAGCTAGAGCTGATGGAACAATAAAAATTGTTGTGAATTATTTTAAATGACAATATTTTCAAGAAATTGAATATATATTGAAAGAAGAATTACCTTGGCATTCAATGCACCCACAAAAAGTGAGGAATTTATAGAGGGAAACCCAAGTGAGCTTTGAATGCCATGAATAAGATGTTTGTAATTTTCTTTGATGCAATACATGTATGAAGGGGTTGGGTGGATGAAGGGACTACAAAATTTCAATCTCACTACAATTAAGTCATTTAATAAATAAATGGGGACTGAAGAGGGAAATAATTTGGGGCAATAGGTATTTTTGTTGTGCAGAGTTAGAAGTTCACAATAATGAATAATATTCATAATGATATGAAAGTACATTTACATAACAACTTTTTTCAAACATTTTGCCTCTAAAATGGTGGCACTAATGCAAAATTTTCCAAATCAATTACATTATAAAACCATTATTTTTATTTAGCAAATTTTACTCATGTTTGCTTTTACTAATTATCTATCTTGCTCCATTAAACAACCAAAATATATGGTCACCCTCCAATACTGTCAATTAAAAAAACATAGACATTTATATTATGAGACAGATTTCAATTAAGTTAATTATACATACTAAAATATGAAACTACCTGTGCATTCATTCTGATAAAGTTGAAAAATTGAGCTTAGGTTTATAATACACACAACTAACAACTATTTCCATATTTTAAAGTCTACATTCCATTCATCTAAAGGTTTACTGGAGAGGATATGAGTTGCAATTCACACATTACATAGTTAGTATGTGTTATTTTTGCTCACTGGGTGAAAACATTTCAACAAGCTTTCCCACACAAGTTATCAGAATTAGAATTCTTCTTGAGGTTTATTTCACAAGTACCAACAACAAAAATTTACTCAAGTAAGCCCCTGATATATGTGCTTTTGCTTTAATCTTTCCAAAACAGTGGAATTGAGTTTTTTTCATATGAATTAAAAGGCAAATGCCCTTAATGTGTGCTGTATATTCAGCTAATCACTAAATGTCACATGAACAGGTCTGTTAACATTTCTTCAAAAATGTAATTTATTACTAATTACTTTTAATTAAAGTTATTATTTTCCAAACTTTTTTAGTGCTTTCATTTATTACTTTCTTCAGTTGTAACCAAACAAAACTGCTCAAATCAGATTACTGATTACATTCTGATAAAATAACAGCAGAAAACTGATAAGTAAATCATGGCAAATTAAGAAATTATTTATTAATACATATTGCTTTATAGAAAAACCACTTGAATTTTGCTAAAATGCAATTGATAAATACAATACTCCTGTAATCATAACTCTAAGAGCACAATTATGAAGACATTGTGCTCATTTTGTATTCATAACATGCAAGCTTTCAACAAAAAAACTGTTCAACAAATTATGTATACATTTTGTCTTGTAGAGTATGGTGCCAGAATATAAACAATCTATGACATTTGATGAAGTAATCATTACTACAATAATGATGGCATGATCAAATTCCATGGAATCTGTTTATGCCATTTTCAGGAATAGTCAGATTTAAAATAATCTCATCATTTCCAGCCCTATGTGTGCTAATGCCTACTTTTGAATTATTTAAAACATTCAAGAAAAACTTGTGGAAAATAAGAGGCAGTGAATAAATTAAGTACTTTGATTTTAAAGTTCAGTTACTATTGGATTATGCAGCATCAATTACATCAATATTTATCCCACATGAGATAATAGGCATTCCTCTAAATACAGTTTGCTCCAAAATAAAAGGCAAATTTATTTTTAAAAAATTGACTTCTGAAAACTTAGGTAGTATCTCTATGATCTGATTTAATATTGTGATAATTACTAGGAATGTACATCAAGGACTTACTGCAATGAGTAAACTATTAAATGTACGTGCTTTACATATTAAGCATGTTAATACATATGCATTTATGAAGGTATCACTGGTTACTGACAATTTACACCTATACTTACAATTCAGCAAGTTCAGCAGTTACATTTCTTACTAAACATATTCATCTGTATACATCATAGCTAATAAAAATAGGAGACTAAAGAACAAATATAAACAATAATCATTAAAAAGACAGATTATTCAAAAACAAAGAGTATTAATTACATGGTTGAGAGTATATCCACACACTTTTCTTAATACCATGCTATTTTTAAGAAATCATGTCTCCAATTAAGCTACAGCCAAAACAGTATAACTGATTTACGTTTGTTTCAGTGCAAAGTACACATTGTATGCGTACTATATCCTGCGTGTAACCTTAGACTCTAATGATCCATTTTATTTTCAAACATAAATATTAGCTGCACTGAAAAAAGCAGAACATATCTACCACAGAAAACTATGCTTGCCTAGCACCACCTAAGCATTTGGCACATTTTTAGTCATGTTTCATCACATACTATACACATTTTCAAGGCACAATTGCAGTTCTTATTACATATACACATGACAATTATCTCTTAACAAAAATTTATGTCAAAAATGCATTTTTCTCAATTCTTGCTACTAAAATGGATGCACACTTGGAAACTTGATCGGCACGATTTTGACTATGAACCATGCATGTATTTATGTTGCATTGCAGTTTCCAGCTCACCCCACAGTGGATGCTCTATGAGTGGTCCTCTGTAATGGAGACTTTGAGGCTGAGGAAAATGCTGCAACTCTTTCCTCAAACAGAGACTTCAGTCGACGTGTGTGACCCCAGAGTGGTGGTGAGGGTAAAGGCATTGAGGGATTCTTGCAGAATGGCCGCTGGGGTAACATTCCAGCTGGAGGGCTGCAACATTACCCCCAACTTTGAACTTTACATATCCCATTCCCATATTCAACCCCTTCTCATCTATTTCAAGCAATTGAATGACTATCAACACAAATTATTCATCTCTATTTACCAAAATTACTTGAGAATATAAAGAAGTAATAGCTTGTGGATTGAAAATATCTGTCCATCCACACCTGGCATTCAAGTTTGCAAGTTAATGTTTTTGGGCATGATTTTTCTATACTGCCAGTTTATCAATAGGTGTACAAAAAATTGAGCATTATTCTACACCAGCCATGTTAATTGTCATTAAAATTAGATAATCCAGGCTCCAGACTTATTACCTCAGCTCACAATGACCCTATTCCTAATGATACAATATCTTCACTTTAACGTCAATATATTACTTCAGTATTGAAGGATGATATACTATTACTATGCTAGAGAATTTACTAGCATATAAGGGAAGTTATTTTACAGCTTGGTGGTTCAACTTCACACAGAAAGGTAGTTTTCCCATTCTCCTGGCAGTTAAAATTCATTAATCAACATAAAATAGTAATTTCTAACCCAATTTCATCCAATTGTTTAGCCTATTCTCCTTTATAATTCCAAGAAATCAGATAGACAACATAAAAATATGGTAATAAATGAAAGTAGAAAAACTTTGTTACAATCCACCACTTTATTTTCGATACTACTAGTTTCGACGCTAAGGCGTCATCCTCAGGTACCTACCGGTACGCCGTAGCGTCGAAACTAGTAGTATCGAAAATAAAGTGGTGGATTGTAACAAAGTTTTTCTACTTTCATTTATTAAAATGAACTTCCACAAAGTTGAGGCTGAAACTATTGAGATGATAAAAATATGGTGTTTTTATTTGGAAGAAAATCTGGGCAGTTCAAAACCTTTGCCATATACATGCTACCTGGCAACTGATATTAATATGCAGAACCAGTACCAATGATTTGGTTTCCCATAATTTATTTTAATTCATTTATCATTTATTCTCCAATAATAATTTCTCCATTTAAATACATAAGTGACTAAAATGAAAGTAACTACATTCTATCTGCTTTCATTTAAGAAATAACTAAAATCTGGGAACATTGGAACCTCCCATTAAATCTTAAAGTGGGAATTTCCCACTTAACAAATTCTTGATTACCATAATATTATGGAACTTACTAAAAATTAGGATATAAAACAGTTCGTAAGAAATGCTGGTGAATTCAATGAGTTGATGACACACAAAATTAAATTATAAATTTTCTGTTTTTCTTGAACAATTCAAGGATCAAGTTTCATATTCAGTAGACAGGTCAATCCAAAGTATTATGAATACATATTGCTTTTATCTTTAATGACCGAAAATGTGATGCTAGGTAAACAGCATCAAGAGCACATAATGGTTAGGAAAATGAAAGAATCCATATTTTCAGATGAAAATTGTGTAGCACTGGAATAGCATAACCAATAGTTACATTAAAATCTAACTATTTTGAATTATGTTTCAAATAAACATCCTATATATTTAATAGGAAAACTAATTTTAAAACTCAACAATTATATGAAACTAAAGACCAAAAATAATTAACAGATCATATAATAATATATTAAAAATAATTATGAACCAAACATTAATTGTTCAGGCTAGCATGCTTGAGCTACACACTTGTGCAGAAAACTATGAGAAAAAAGCAAATGCTTTTCAAATATCCAAAACAATTCAGCTTAAAGCAGAAAATAGTAACACCTTTTGATGAAGACTGTAACCTCACTGATATGTGTTCTCACAAATTTAATTGTTACATCAAAATATGGCTAAAACCCAAATTTACTAACTGATACTTCAAAAGCACTCAAAAACACAATGATAAGCAATAGAGATATTAAAACAGTGATGAGAAAAATTTTGAATTTCATGAAAATTTTAAATAGCATGAGTTAGTGAAAGCAGCTTAAATTCAAAGCGTGACCAATATGGTCCTATTTAATACAAGGGATAAATAATATACCCCAGCAAAATGAGTTTAGTCTGCAGAAAAGAGAAATAGAAAAACTATTAGAAAAGGTCCTCCAAAATGCATCAGCATCCTTTATAATGGTAAATAGGGCAATAAGGTGTTCTTACCTCCTTGATGGGTGTTCTAAATCATGAGGACGCAATAGCCCAGAAGCCTGTTCACCATCACTCAAATCCAAATCACTGTCAACGTGCATTCTATCACCCCATGTTGCTTTGAGATATGAAACTCGGCGTACGGCTCTCTCCGCTTCATCTTCTAAGCAAAGAATAAGGGAAAATATGTATGTGCAATGAAAGTTAGAAACATAAATAACTAAATGTAATCCAAAAATCAAACAAATAACAAGTAAATTAAGCATAGACTAAATTTAAATCATAGTTATCCACAGAAGTACAAAACAAAAATACTGAGTACTTTCTCGATTTGAAAATGTTTTTGACAGTTTTAAGATTAAAAAACTCTTCCAATTACTTAGCAGACAATTATCCCATGCAAATAAAGCCAAAAAGGACATTAATATGTTGAATTAAGTAAGGAATGATGAAGTCAAGTATGAACTACATCATTCCACAAGTGATGAGCATATGACCAGATTAGTGAATTGGTGGCTTTACATCTCATCTAACACCCGGCAACTATTATTTCTCAAGCATTATAACAGAGATGATTATCAATTTGATTTCTTCATTTTGACTGAATTGATTGCATTTGGAACTTCATTCGACAAGCTCAGGCAACAAGTTCTCTCAAGTCATAAGGCATAATGTTGAATGTTCTAAATGACATCCTAATAAATACTGGCAACTGATAAGTAACAGACTTATCGCTATTGGAAAGTTTAGCATGATAAACCTACAAGGGCTGGTAAACTGAGATGTAGCTTTGAGAAACAGGTCCTCGCAGACAATACCAGAAATTCAAATCGATTTGGTCCTTACACATGCAAAAACTACTTCATGCTACACCGAGGATGCATAACGCCGATCAGAACACCAACCCAGCGACATCGTAGAAGTCTTTTTCTTTTCATTCCTGGGGTAAGGTGCAAAACGACGTGGATATTGGGTGGCGCTGACATTGTAGGGAGTGGGCGACTGAGGGAAAACGACAAAAGGCCATTGCATCTGTCGCCCGCCGGGATTTTTCTCCTTTTGTATCGCGAGTGGCGGATTAAGGGAGCAATGAGGGAAAAGGGGGGCTGGGGTCGCTCGATGGGGATGAATGTAGACGAGAGAGGGATGAGTGGCGGGCGGGCAGGCTGCTCTCTATGATGCAGAGAGGGCAAAAATGCTTGTCGAGAGAATCTTGTTGAATCCTTTAAGTGGCCGAGGTAAAGGATAGTCGAGTGCTCCTCCAGGGCCCTCCGCGACATGCACGCACGAAACAATGGGAGAACGCTTTGTTCTGCTCATTCTGCCGTCGAACGAAATACACGACGAGGCCCGCAGCCTCTTCGCGAGACGGAGAAAACGAAGCGCTCGAAACACTGGGGAGGCTAAGACTGAATTGACGAAACTCCCTCACTTTGCTACGGTTTCCGGGACAAGATTTATACTTTCTCAAGAGAAAGTTCCCGCTAAAGAATCTCATCACGAGGAAAAATGACACAGATTATATTCCAATAAATGGTGTATTAGCCTCAGAGCCACCCACCGCAGTGCCGTCACATTATACAGTGCCGGGTACGTTGCATCACGCGCCGTTGAATGCTTCCACATGATCACCGAAAAATTCAATTTTAGAATTTAGCCAAGATTTAGGAAATATTCCACCGATGGTGAATTATCGAGTTTGAGAATTTTACACCGAATATGTAAAACACTCCTGGAATTCCAATATATTTTTCTTGATTTCAAGGAGCTCCATGACTTCTGTTCTCTCTTTGACTTTCAATTCTCTTTACTTTTCCGGATATTCCTCGTACATGCACCTACTGATGAGCTATGGCGACGGTGAAGCTGTGAACCGGGAGGAATTGGCCGGCAAATCACAGGGCTTCCAACGCGGCAGGTGGGAGCGAACGTCATGAAGATGGGGGTATCATTAGCTAACGACCTAAATGCGATTAAAAAGTGGTTCGAAATATGGGAGCTAGAATTATTTTTGAAAAAGTGTGTTTCCATACATTTTTGGAGGAAAGGCACTTCACCAGAAAACACTTAACACCATACAGGGAACCAAAATTATACACGTGGAATCGGTAAAATACTTGGGCGTAACGATGACTACGGATATATATCCTCGGGAAAACACATTCGTGAAATTTGCGGAATAGCTAATAAAAAGTTAGGATTCACAAAAAGAATACATGGGAATTGCAATGAAAGGGTCAAGGAGCATTGTTAAATTCACGTTAGTTAGGCCCCAACTTGAGTATCGTAAGCTACAAGTGTATGGGATCCTCATGAGGTAGGCTTAATTTTGGAACTAGATCGAGTGCAACGAAGAGGAGCTACGTTTGTGAAAAGTTAGTGTCACGACACTTTAGGAAGAATTAGGTTGGGAGTTAAGTTGACCGTAGGGTTAAATACAGATTAAATGTGTCGCGTAAATTTGAAGCAGGTTACTTATCTGAGGATGTTAAGGACATATTGCAGGCCCTAGCTTACCATGGTAGATCAGTACACCAACGTAAAATCAGGGAGATGTACTGCAGAACGGATAGATTTAAAATGCCGTTTTTTCCTCGAACCATTAGAGATCATAGTAGGCATGACAGCAATAATGTAGGAGATAATTAGAATTGGTAGCATATATATCTGTTGATATCTTGCATACTTCTTCCTGCATGCCATTCTTTTTTATTAATAGACCCATCTTTTTAACAGTTCTGCAACATGATTTGAATGTACGTATCCTGTTATTGAATATTGTGGCATGTATCTCTTTTCTTTCGTGGGATTAAGGCTTGTCGAGACATTGAACAAACTGATATTTGTGTAGAGGTAACATGATTTGGTTTTGCATGTGGTTAATTCTAGTTTACGGGTGGTGACCTAACACCCCACCACACGCCTTTGCGGCGGCTTGCGGGGTATTGTGTAGATGTAGAGACGTTCATTCGCACTCGATGTTCATTCGTTAGCTCTGGATGGAGGTCCATTGACAAAATGACGTACACACAGGGTGACATGAACACTTTCCCGCAATCTGAAATTTTGGGGGCTTTAAAGGAACAAGATGTTATGACGAAATACCGTACATACAATGTCACAGGCACTCGTAGTCTTGCGCGACGCGCCACAGTCCACGATGTTAATAAAGCCAATTTCAAACACTTAGGCTGTTCATACCTTAGACAAATTTCAAGAAACTGTAACAGTACTGTTAGTTTCTTGAAACTTTCCCGCAATGTTTTAGCATATCAATGAGTATTATTTTGGGAAATATGTAACCTGAGGTTGAAAGTGAAATATTCAAAACCTAATTCCCCACCATAAGAGTCTTCGTTCAAAATAATACATTATATCCTTTGGAAAAAATAATAGCGCAATGAAAATGGTATTTCCGTCCATAAAAAATCGAGCAAAAAATAATAACTCACAATGAGATAAGGCTGTTTTCACAATCAGCGATATAGTAAGATGGAAAGTGAAGAATGGAGGGCGAAGTTTTAACAAAAGGATATTCTGAGCTACTCGGGCATTCTGTAACAATGAAACAAATGTTAACTCAGTTTAACTTAGCTGCGTGTTTGGTATATTTTGGCTCAAAACTCCTTCTACGTTTTAACCGCTCTTCTGGAGCGAACATACTCTTAACTTCAATCCGAAAGACACTCCATACAATTTGAAAGATACGACGAGTCACAGAACTACCACCAGCGCGCTAAATCTCGAAAATTGCCTCATCATTAAAGAACTGCAGCAAAGCCCAAGATTGCCTAAAAATTGAGATCTTTCTTTGACGCGATTAAATACCATGTAACTAGAAATCTTAAAAGCTTAAATAAATATCACACCCCTCTTATTTTTCCAACTCTCGAGAAGCATAATTGACGTACGAGGGTACGTGTCACCCTTACTTCCGGGCAGTTTGAAATTTTACCATGTTTTTGGACGGCTTTCGAAGAAATATTAAAAAAATAACAAAAATTAATAACTGCCACGCTGCACACTAAGTGAATAAAATAAATCATAAATGTACATAAATTATTTTACTTTAAAATGTACTAAATTTTATTAAAAGCCAGAGGTTTCGGATTCAAAACCGCCGGAATAGTTTCAGGAGTGGACATCGAAATGACTCAATTAAGAGCTGAAGAAGAAAGAAACGCGGCACAGTAGGCACATTATTATACCTATTAGATCTTAATATGACGGGACATAAACTTTGACAAGATCTCTCTCGCAGCAATAATCATTTATTAGTACTATAATTTATAATACTACTAATTATATTTATTATAAATTACAATGGACCTGGAGTGGCAAAAACGAAAACCACTGTTGGCTTGTCCGACAGCCATTTTGCTACCCATGTAATTTATCATCATCTTATTTGCAGTATTAAAGGGACATGTCAGTTGCAGCATTATTAGAACGCTACATTACACATTTGAGAGAATAGTTAGCCATTTGATGGAGCAAAATTTACGGAACCCAATCTTAAGTTAATGTCACTAACTCTGCTCGCCATTATCTATAAATGTCGGAGTATTATGACCTTTCTCATATCTGCCAATAAAAATTGGATTAATTCCCTAAGAAAATTAAGCAAATTGCATTTTGAGATATCTCGGCGCCTTTGCCAACCAAAGGTTTTCTGTCGATATATTTTTCTTTAAATCCCAATTCGGATTGAAGATTATTAAGACTGCTTAGCACTGATCGCACGTTTAAATTAAAAGTTGAAACGAGCCTGAGGATGCAAGCCGTTTTATGCTTTAAGGCAATTTTTTTACCATATCTTATAGAAAGCTTGGTTAGTTGCTGGTTCCATCAAAAATCTACACACACCAGTAGACTACTAAAAAAACTTAAAATCGTCTGCATTAAATTCTTTCATGTCTCGATATAACTAGGAAGGACTCCTATTCATGAATCCACAATAAAATTGTTTGATCTCATCGATAACAGCACACTACCCCTGCAATTAGACGTCCGAACCCTTAACCTTCTGTCACTTTGAATTTCAGGAGACATATCTTCCACAATAATAATCTCTGTTACAGTCTAATACTACGGGAACAGTTATTCAAATAAATCAGGAAATCCGTATCGCTTGGCAGGACAGATATGGATAGAATGAAGCTTGAGCTTCAAAATTATTTAGGCATTTGGCATTAAATAGAAATCAAAACAGTGATAATACTGCGGAGATCATTAAATTCCCAAAGTGCCAATGAGGTTTGTAAAAGATAATATCTTGTAACGTACACAGAAACAATTTTCGAATTAAGTAGGATGGGCACGCAGTCGAATTCACATTTATTACAACGCTTAGTTTGAGAGTACAACTTAGCACGTACAAGTTGTAATAAGTAGTTCGGGATCCACGTGAAGGATAATCCCAGCGAATCAGTTGATCGGAGAAGACGGGAATAAACCTGTTCCTTATGAGATGAACCGCAGATTCTGACATGTGGTTCCCTTAGCCAGCTTGTGGTATGGTGGCCATGACACCACCGATGGCAGAGACGATCTATCCTTGAAACGCAAGACAATAAATCCACAAGTCTTAAGCATGAAATCCGTTTCACTGATGACCAGGGCTCGGATTACCGACTATATGAACTTTTAGCGTCTTATCGAGAACAAAAAAATTACAGATGAGAAAAAAAGAGCCACAATGAGCAGCAGCGGGATTGAGGAAGGTCACCCGACTATCGGAGAGACAGGTACTCCTCTCTCGACGTGAAAGCAAACACTTGTTAAACATGTCCACGGATGCTTTGCATAATACCTGAATTACTGCGATCGTAGTAGCTGATAAAAGGATAGCTTTTTCTTGTTAAAAAGTAAGCCTAAGTATACTTCATCCAATTTAAATTTAATTTCGTAACCTAAATAATCAATAAACAGGGGAAGTGAAGGATGTACATGGGATTTCATCGAGATGTACACCGAGAAGGAAATCATAACTTGCCAATGTTGTACTTGGTATGTGATTGACGTCTTTGAAAACGTCAAATATAATATTTCTAAAATTACAAGTCAAGTTTTGAAAGGACGGAGCGTGGATCTTAACAAGTTTCAGTTAAAATACGATGAATTTGCAGCCTCATTCAAATTCAGTGGCAATCAACAACTGGAAAGACGGTATTTAATGGTTCTACGAGTCATTCTTCCATATAATGAGCTCGATAGACCACCTTTCGTTAGAATACGTTATTTCCGACATTAAGTAATGCTACAAATGGGAACGAGAAACATAAACTCCAATTTTAGGGCGCGCATTTAATTTTATAATGCCGGCGAAGTCGATTCTCGTGATGAACTTAGGGATGAAAATCTACGCAAATTTTTTTGCATACACGTCACACATAATTAGTTTATTGTGCGTAAAAATAAGAATAATTAGAATATTTGACGAACTTAAAAATATTTCCCACAAAAAAAGAGATATTGGAAAAAATTCCGACGAACTTTTGGCATAACGTGATATATCCTATTTAACATGCAACCCCACATGACAAACATCGCAACGGAATCGTATCGATTCAGGCAATCGATGATATTCCGAAACAAATCTAATTTAAGCAAAAAGAAATATTTTAATAGTAGTAGTTTTAGGGGAGGCGACCGACAGCTAAAGTCATTTGCGCCATTAGGGATGGATGGGAAAGGAGGAAGGGTGGAGAGAAACCCGGCGTCGGTATTAGCCTACTCTTAACAAAAGGCGCCAAGGGGTCTGCAGTTTAACGTCCCTTACGACAGACGGCCGACTCACTAAAAGTGCTCTCCATAAAGCACCTCAAGCAGGGATCGGGATACCACTGAAAAACATCCGCCACCTTCAGGATTCGGACCTGGGGCTTCAGGATGGGAACCCAATACAGTAGCCGCCGCACCATCTCGATCCACTTCTAAAGAAATATTTTCCTCTAAGGCTTACCGATCTGCGAGGCGGTCTTCTGTCTCCGGACGACTACCGGAGATGATCTAGTCGGCGCCGTCTGCAACGTCGGAGAAGGTCTGTTGGCGAATTGCTGCCGGGTGCTTGAAGTGGCGTCCAGATCTGCTGGGTAAACGTGAAGCCAAATTCACAAATTGTGGTTGGAATAACGAAGAGAAGCAGGAGACTGACCTTTGTACAAGGGAAGCGATGTAGAGGAAGGGTAATAACATAAAAACCTGGAGACAATTTCAAAACAAAAGCAGCCAGAAATTACATCGAAGGCTTCATTCTTCTTCCGGGAGTTTCCGTCGCTTAGGTTGCAAACGAGAAGAATGAAGCCTTCACCGACTAAAAGTCGCGAGGATACAAAAATTACATATTTCACTTTCGCGAGTAATTCGAGCGAAAAGAACAGAAAAACGGATGATCAGCTGAACTGACGCTCACGGAAGACCCGAGACGAAATTCAATCACAAACAGTCACATCCACAATTACGTCGTTTGATACTGCTTAAAAAAATCACTGGGAAATACTTCCTCTTTTCACTGGACGCGAAAGAACATCAAAAATAAACTTGCGATTGAAAAGCGGAGAAACCTGAATACACACTCGGCTGCATCCGCGCGAAGACAACCGATTTCAGGGGTCTTGATACGTGGATTGCCGCGTGGACCCGACCTCCCGACTGAAGGAAACTTAAGGTGAGATTTGTCCCGGGATCGATCCGTGGGCGTCTAGGTGAATAATTTCAGACTGCTTTCCTTCCGACGCTGAAATGACTCTTGAAATAATATAAAAAAGAACGAATTTTCGAAATGTGAAGCACGCGCATTTCAAAAAATGTTTTCCCAACTCGTTAGGGGACGGCACACCAGACGAATGGAGAGCAGCGATGGGAGCGGGGAGACCGAGCGGTGCATCGGTCTCGTACAACGAGACGCGAGAGTGGAAAAAATGCACGAGAACAAACGAGCAATGTTTTTCCTGGGAGGGAGACGTCGCGCGGGTAAACGACGAGGAAAAGAGCTTTGGGTGGGGTGCTTACTGCGTCCTGATTGGTAAAACCGTACGTCCTTGCCGCGGGATCCATTTTTTCAGCCACTGAAGTTGGTCGAGAAAGGAGAATTGCAGAGAAAGTTCTAGCCGAAATAATGAAGTTTATCTTACGGAGATTAGATCATAAAAGAGAATAAATCTCGAATAGATCCACGAGGTAAGATCACCTCTATTGACTCAGTACCAAAGCAAAAATACTCGAAAAATGTTCAGGTGCTTCCAGACATTTTTTTGGACATATTTGTGCACGTATTAATACTCATACCACAAATACCGTTTCACTCATACGCATATTAGAAGAATCCCACAACATGCATCAAAACTTGGCAGCGTAGTTCCAATGATAAAGACCTAACCTATTTAAAGGAAACAGAAATGTTATCTCTGGAAAACTTCTTCTTTTTGTAATTAAGAGACAATTCCTCTACATGATTCCTATATGTATGCTATGTATGCAATTTTCACCAAAGGTGGGAATAAAAACATATTTCAAAGTCGTATTGAGCTAAATTTAAGTGCCAAACAACAAGCCTAAAACGATGAAAATGACATCGACATGCAGCAAGTGATTTCGAAAGAAGAAGGACCGACATATTTTTTGATCAGCTACAAAATGTTACATAACGTTGTAATCTGAGCTATGGAATGAGGGATCGATCTGCGGCAACAAGGAAGATAAGATTTGAACATTATCGAACAAAGGGTATCGAAGTAAGTTGGCCTACGGTCATATTTTGAATGATCCAAGATACAGGAGTTTCGGAAATTTTTCACATTCCTACAAAAAATTCGGGAACGTTCAGTCTTGTATCGGTGCTCAAGTGCAACCAACAGCGAAATTTCTTCATGTGCCTCGTAACACCATTAGGCTAATCAAACCTAGGACCAGTTGGAGGCAGCTATTCACTCAATTCTTCAATCTGCTTTTCCATTAATGTCATCAAATTTATTCGTATTGTGGCACGGCATTAACTGTTTCACCACATGCGTCTGATAAAGACGAAGGTCTTCCAGGTTGTCTGCGCAACGCAATATGTTGATTATTCCTCCCTGAAACCACACTCTTTTTCTTTACTTTAGTGTTCGCCTCAAGTCGTTAGATTGACAAGCACATTTTTGCTTTATGCGTTTATATAACTTAATTTCTCTGCAACTGAATCCAACAAAAATATGACCACCTGATTTTTAAAGGACCTGCCAAGCACTCTTCTTTTAACATGAGACATTCCAATGGGGTTCGGGAGAGGATACGTTCTCTTCCACTCCACATTTTCGAATGTTTCTTTCAAATCAACTGAAACAATTAATTTCCAGTGATCAGTTTCTTGTTTCGCTATGAGTAGACTAGGACGGAAAGCAGCTTCTTTTGTCACTTTCTTAGACTTAATAATGCTCCCCTTTTATCAATACCCAGAGATTCAGAATACTATATGATCCTAAAGCGGTCGTTCCATACGTCAAATCAACTGAATTTGATTCTTTGGTTTTCGTTTCCTTTAATTTAATGATACCAATATTCCATTTACAGACTGCATTTTCATGGCTGATACCCTAGCATCCCTCTAGTCAGTCAAACCCTCAGTATGAGCCCGCGGTGTATTGCTTAGACTTAGATGTGCCTGAATGGAGCATGATTGTCAACGGAGTTTAAAATGGAGAACTTTACTACTGGAGAATATTTTGCCTCGCTATCGCAAAAACATATCCCCAAGAGAAATGGGCAAAATCTTAATAACCTATATCTTTTCCATCGCAATTTTAAAAAAAATTAAGTTTTACTCTTAGAGGTACATATATGTAGTAAATTGTTACTACGTGAGCTGGCCGATGGGAAAACTAAAGGCAAACCCTGGAACACTGCCGCGTGTTCCAGTTACGTAGAAGGGTGACGTAATTATTTACCTTTCCGGGAGATTTTGCAATAGACTTAGGAACGAAAGCGCAAATAACAGGTCGGTGAGTGAGACAGAGAGAGAGAGAGACAAAAAACAAGGGATGAAGAAAGAGGAAGCGGATGAGAGACAGAGAGAGAATAAGGGGAGAACGCGAAAGTGAGACGGGTAGACAGAAAGAGGGAGAAAAAGAGAACGTCGCAAAGGAGGCGAAGCCGGAGGAAGCAAAGAGAAAGGCAAGTAGTGGATTCTTCCAACGTTAAAACATTGAGTTCATTTTTTTTCCGTGACAGACCTATGAGATGAACAAGAGAAGAAGCGAGAGTGAGTGTCTTGAGTGGCCCTTGTTGCTCTCGCTTCCTCGTCCACCTTGGAACGCCAGACGCAGGGAGGGTGAAGAATTTGGGTGGGGGGGTGTCCCGGGTAGAGAGAAGAAAAAGGTGGGAATGCAGAAGAAGTGGTTCATGCTCAGATGCCACGAAGATTGGAATCCCAGACTATAGAAGAGAAACGTTTTATTCTTAAGAAAGGCAAACGTTCCTCCACCCGTTAGGTGAAAAAGAAAAAAGGATGGGGAATGTCAGTTTTCCTTTTCCTGCCTTCTAATATACGGCCATTTGGCATAAATTACCAATGGATAATTGCCGAAGTCCCGCGAGAAACACGCGGCATCGTTGATCCTGATACGCGGCCTGAGAAATGTTATCGACGAAGTTTCATGAGTCATTGTCGTCCTTTCAAGCGAACACCCAATTGCGGCCTCCGAATCTCGGAAGGTATCTGCGTACGTCTCGATGGAGAGACGTTTGGGCACCGCTATCATAAAACCTGCCCCTAGGTCCTTATTTTTTTTATTTTTAAACAGTCATCGTTTAACATAATAAATTCTCGTCCATTATCTTTGAATACATGTACATCACTGCGGATTCTGCGCAACGATTGGTTGCACTCCTCATTTTGAATCTTGAATTATCACTTTATCCAGAATACCACTCAGCATTAGTCGGATTTAATCCACTGGTGAAGTAGGACCATTAAATGGAAAATAAAAATGGACTTCAATGGGGATAAGAGGGTGTATTTGTTGAAGAACTCACCCAAATCAAAAACATGATGTTGGAAACCACGCTAAAATAGCGACACAGTAACAGTTAGCAATATTTATCACTTGATCCACTACCTATTCATCACTTTTAAACACCTATCGTTTACGTCTTCCGACAGCTGTCTCCAGTTCAATAACATGACGTATTAACACAGTTGCACGTGTAACAACGATTATGAATACATGCGGCAACCGCCATTGCACCCAATTCAAGTTAAAAGTAGAAATATCAGATCATTAACTCCTAATGCAAACAGATGCTGAATCCCAGACCACAGGATTAGCACAGCAAAAAGAAAATGGTTAAAAAAGAACATGCAATAAAAATTACGCATGCAGAGAGACCAAGGTTTTTACTCGAGGCAAGAAAAATTTGTGCAGGGGATTTTAAAAGCTTTAGAATTTTTTAATTTTAAGCAAAAAATATAAATCAGGAAAGGAAAAGTAACTTAAAAAAAACAATAAAGCAAGTATATTGCTTAATTGAATGTCGGCACAGATCCAAAGTTACCAAAGAGAGAATACCAAAAAGAATTTTACAGCCGCTGAAAAATTACTGAACACTTAGATTTGGATGAAATGAAAATGAAATGGATTAACAGAGATTATATTTGGTGAAAGATAACTCTTTCTGTCGAACGAAATGCCCTTGCAGGAGGGCTCGATCATATCGCTTTACAATCTAGAATAACTGCGTATCCATACTTTGTGATAGGATACGCCAATTTTTAAAATGGTAATCTATTATCCGCAGCAGCTAATATCCCTTCCAAGACGATAACGTTCTATTTTATTTCTAACAAAACCAATGTGGGAAGATTTTGCAGAAACAGTCCCTCCCATAAGAAGTATCAAAGAATCGCTGAAAAGATGAATAGCAAAATTGTCAGCACCATTCGCTGATGAAAATAATGAACGATTATATTTTTCTGGCACCGGCTCGTTGAAAATCATCTCAAAATCTCGCTTGGAACACCCAGAAAGGAAGAACAAACTAACGGGAAGGAAAAGAGAGGAGGTGGAGGAAAAAGGTTTCGGTGGTCTCAGAGGCCTTTTCTTGAATTCCGGACTTTCCCGCAAGCAAAAGGAGTGAACCGGTGAGAAGGCTGACCTTCGGGGGTGGTGGCGGCAAGGAAGTGGACCCCTTCACCGGGGGGGAAGTGGACGGCGCCCTCCTCGGTGGGGGTGGAGGCAGGAGCCGCGGTCGCCGAGGGGAAGGACGTTGGGGTCCCCGCGGTGGTCGAAGAGTCGCCTCCGCCTCCGGCCTCCTCGTCCGGAGAGGGAGGGAGTTGCTGGATGGAGGCGGGGCGGATGGGGTGCGGGATGTCCAGGTGGGTGGGGCGGAGGGCCTGGGGCCGCCTCTTGGCCTCCGTCGCCTCCCCGGCGGAGGGCCTCGACCGGCTGACCACGAGCCACTCGTCGTCCGAATCGTCCAAATCCTCTTGCATCACGAAGTCGCCCGCTGTAGTGCACCGCGGTCGTCGCGGGTATTAATTTCGCGCGGGTGCATGGGTGGTAAAAGGTTTGAAGAAAAGCGAAATGATAAAATGAAAAAAAAAACAAAAAAATATATTCATGAGAAGTGGGGAAGGAACACGAAGTCTTTCTCAACCATGAGCGGAAATGTGGTCAACTTCGAGCGTACGAAAAAACGCACGCTTGTGTTTACCCATGATTACTCTCGAACTCGGATCACACTAAAACTCGCACACATGCATTGCATTCGCCATTTATTGGAAGAAAATTGGGCGGGAAAATCGCGAAAATTTTTATTCAAAATTAAATTCATACGAATGGAATAAAGTTACTTTTTTTCATTCCATTAAAAATTACATCACAGATGCAATTGAAACGATGCTGTAGACATCTCAGGAATGTGTTAGTACTAAAACCTGTGTGAATTAAGTCAGCGCTTACACTTGAAAGATCAAAATAGCTAACATTGAGGATTGACAAGGAAATGGTTAGTTTTTCTCCATGCTTAGAGCAATTCATGGCTTCAAGAGTTAAATTAAAGCAGCAGATTTTCAATTGGTAAGACATGATACAATGTGATAGTGCAAAGTGATAAGGCAGACAGGATACAATCACTGTGGTGAAAAAGCATGCTTGATTAATCTAGTTACGTAATACGTAAGAAGACTTACAAAGCAGGGATAGGATGGGCGAAACAAATGTTGAACGGTAAATGCCTTAGTTAAAGCATTAGATTCTCCGTGCTCAAACGTGTACGTGTAGGTGTGGTAGTGAAAGTATCGATTTGATATAATACTCATAAACATTTTCGACTAAAATACTTGGTTTTTTTTGTTTTACTTGCTGACTGAAGTGGAAACGAAAATTATTTTGAGCGCTAATGACTACGTGCTGATTTTAAAATACTTATTTTTAAGTGATTGGTACCTATAAATGCAGTTAATAATATTTTTTCTATTGAGTAATCATTTTCAAATCACAAGAGAATATAGACCACATTCAACCCAATGGCAAAGTGAAATCGTGCAGTCAATACAAAATAATAAACACAAAGTAAAAATGTACTGCAACTTATTAAAAAAAAACAATTTTTACTAAAAAAATGAAAAATAACATAAAATTAAAAACATAGTCCGTTGATCGATAAATACGGAATATAATTCCTCTTTCTCGCGGCTTACTTCTCCTCATTGCCGATAACTGTTTTTCAGCGATAATCTCAAAAGGACGACGATTAACAACAATTATGTATGAAAAACTGACACAGTTTGGAAGATACTTCGAACGAAATAGGTGAAAATTCAAGCATCCATAATTTAAATGATAACCCAACGATGAGAACCGATTGATCCAAAAGTCAAATGATGAATACGTGTTCTAAGTAAAAGGATTGTGACTTACCTCATGTGCCAAACTCTTGCTGAAAATCTTTCCTTTGATCAATTAATTTTTTTAGTGGAACGAAGTGAATGACTATCCTATTGAAAAACATTCTGAAGTGTTCCCTGATGATCCATAGATAGTCGTAATTTTTATAGAAACCAATGGAACGGGTTACAGTTTCTTGTGGAATGGAAAATTGAAGATTTCCAAGGAAGAAACGGCCGACGTACGTCTTAGAATTCATTTCCGATACGAGAACACTTAGCAGAAAAGAAAATACTTTGTTCTTACACATATCTTAAAAAGTCGAAACCTAGGTCATGCATAATAAAATATATGTGGAAGAACAAAGTATTTTATTTTCCGATATGAATCGCTTCCACAAAGTGACACCTCAAAACATTCTACTTAACAGAAATCCTGCGCACGGCACGCAGGTTCAGAACTGTAGGTGTATTCACAGATTGAAGTCGGTGACAGTTTCAGATGACTCGTGAAGTTATCCGAATGGTCACTCACCATGGATGGGCTTCTTGACGGCGGCTAGGTAAGAATGCTGTCGGACCAAACGCCTTCCCGCCGTGGGGGAAGAGTCCGGCGGAGGCGGCACACCGCCGTCGCCAGCTTCCCCCCGGTGCGTCGAACCGCGCCACACCTCCGGCGGTTGAATTTGCTGCTGCTGGTGGTGAGGGGCGGTCGGCTGTTGGTTTACCGGGACCGGCTGCTCCAAGCGCTGACCCACCGGGGAGAGCGAGTGGTGCTTCTGTACCCACGCGGTGGTAGCGCCGACAGCCCAGGAGTCATCGGCGGAATTCGATCTCGACCGACGCCTTGGGTCGGACGGTGACTGCGCAGCTGGCGGTTCTGGAAGCGACGAACGAGAAGGGTTGCAATCAAACGCGTTCGAGAAAATGCCGGTGCAAACGCATTGGAGGATGCGGACAATCATATCGGATCGACGGGTCTCGAGGACTGTCCCCAAACGACGCGGTGATGCAAAATAAACAAACATATGCGTGCGGGCGAGGTAAAAACGCTTGAGCTCACGCACGCACGCATGCCACGAATATTGGAGCGGCAAGGACTCCAACAGTTTTATCCTTCTTAACACCAATGTCACTAAAATTAATATTTTTTACATGCAGGCTAACGTAACTAAATGCTATCTCAACTCTAGAGACATTAACAATCCACACGCAAAACCCATTTGTATTAGGACAGGAAAAGACAAACGTGCAAGTAAATAGACCAACATGAGGAAGGGGATGGGAGCATTTTAATACGCTTAAGCTACAAAATGCATTCCCTTCAGGGTAAACATACCTAAATGATTTTTAAACTCCCAAACTACAGTTCAACGAAGCAAAGGGTAAGAATTAAACCATTAAACACATATCTACACACACAAAAAACATGAAAACATTAGTGGTTACAAGACAGAAAATAACAAGAGTGAAATTCGCACGAGTAAGGACTACATTCAATACCATACATAATAAAAAAACATTAGCGAAAAGTAGTAAAAGCTTGATGGCTGTAAAATACATTTGCGTATAAACTGGAAAAAAAGTTACTACTAATTTCTCAGTCGATAAAACCTAGAAGATATGAAAATGAAATGAATTCCCTATCGGATTCTAGTTGCACTAAAACCATTTCCTACATCTTTAAAGCGTTTCCAGAATGAACGCCGGCAACTACAAAAACATTGGATGAACGAAAGCGTCTAGTTTATTTCGTACATAGATATGCAGCACGTAGAGAAACGTATTCAAAATGGAATATTCAAATTAACAGAGACATAACGTGACAAATATCTAAACATGAAAACATAGGGAACACAAGCTACATCATCTTCGCCTTAAAGGGCATCCTAGAGACATACACTTGGGCTGTACCGTGTTAAAGGAAGCTTTAGCTATGCCTGGAAGAATCTCGCACCCAATGTAACTAAGTATGTTATTTAGAAGATTCATTTCTCAACGTGGGCTAGAGCTGATGGAATACATATAGGCTATTCCTCTTGGAAACTGGACTGTGTGAACTCGCAAGCAAGATGGGAAGCATCCAAATGAGGAAGCCTTATTTAACTACTTTATTTTACGCTATCAAAGTGCTATTATGACTTAAGACCATTTTCATCACAAATTACGGATTTGCGATACCATCGTTCAATTAAGAGCAAACAGTCCACAGGAGCATTTTAATGGAATGGAGAAAGAGATAGTGAAATTCCTATGAGTTAATAAATGGGAAGTAGGAGTGAGTCGATCCTGCAGGCACCCAAACAAATGACGGACTTAAATATAAAGACCATTAATTGTACTGCATTTGTACGGATTAGCCACCGTGTCCCTGTCAATTTCTCCGTTTTCCGGGAGCCCTAAAAATAATACCTTGTGCTATTCTATAGATACAAAAATTTTATAAACTCAAATATGAAATGAAATAACTAAAATAGAAACAACATGAGAGCCGTTTCATTTACATTTAAAAATGAATGAATCTTGAAAGTGTTGTGATTGTATTATAATAACCGCCAATAGTCTTTTTCCATAATTCTTCATGCTGTGTGCAACGTCTTAACTGAAAAATGTCCTCTTGTGACCGCAGACAAACGTGATTATCGTGGTAATTTTATTTTCAATTAAATTTCGTTTCCTCAAGGACACGCTCATAAAAATAATTATACCGTAGTTATCGCAAATCATGTTAACTAAACGTGAGAGCAAATAAAAAAAATGAACAAAGGATTAGTCAACAATTCCGAAGCAATGCAGCATTCGTGTCTCCATGAGGTTTAAAGATTAGGGATTTTAAGGAATGGACGCATTTTATAGGTAGTGAGGTAACTGCAATAGGTGCGCAGCCAATGGAAACTCCAAAGTACATGTAAAACACATATAAAAGGTGCTTAAGAGGAAAACAGTGAGAGTGTAATCAAAATATGGAAGGTAATGGAGGAATCGAGCACGAGGTACATTGGATGACTCAAGAGGTGGATTGGAGGGGGGGGGGGGAAGATGAACGAGAAACCTGCACGTTTAAACTCATTTAGAGGAGGTTACGTCGGCATGAGAGATTTTGTTCAAAATTACTTTTCATTTCTCGAAATTTTTATTTAACCATTGATTTCATTAGCTCCTAAGATTTAGTATTCTGTTCTAATAATTTAAGATAATTTTGACATAATATTGGACATCCAAAAAGTTATCGAGTCCGGTGTATTCTAGCGATAAAGTCGAGCTTTAGAACATTCAATTTTCAAGGCCTCCAAAAATGAAGTATGATCCATAAGTAGTATAAAACCGAACAACTATTGCGGTTATGCCGTTTGGTTTATGCCCAAACCTTTAAAATGGGTACACATTTTTCTTCACATTTACATCTTAAAGCACGCCTCTGCGGATCAGTTTTCGTCAATGTTCAAGTGTGTTTAATTCTTCATGAATGACAGAATAGCCCTCTCACTATCGCTTGCGGTTATTAAGATTAAGAAAGTGAACCAATTGCAAACATAACTAAAATAGAGATAACAAATTTGAATGCACATAATAACACTACATTTAAATGGGGACACATAACTTGGTGAAGAAGAAATTAATGACTTAGACAAAGCATTAAAATCATCCGCAGATGTAAGTTAGGCTAATCGGTAATGTCTTCATTGCATGCTCAATGCAAGAGTGGGCTACGTAGGATTAAGGATCTAGGTACATTGTAACTTATATTTCACATGACTGTATCTAAGGCTCAAATCAAGAGGTTAGAATAAGAAATTCTGTCGAATTCAGCAGTGTTTCGCAATGCCTAGCCAATTTTTCGTCTCCCAATTTAGAACAGTGCCTGACCCGAGAAATAATTATACTAGAGACATATACTTATAAACACGAACTTAGGACGTAATTTTATTGAGTAATCTACCGGTTACGGTAGTTTTTGAATGGACACAACTATTAAATAAATAGACTTTAAGATGAAAAATCTTAGGGGTAAGTCAAATGCAGTTCATTAACTTGTTTTCCGACCAATACTCCAGAAAGAAATGCATTTCACTCAGGGAAATTGAAGATTTCCAGAATTAACAGCGGTGGTAACGCCGACTTTTAGTTTGGGAAGATCTCCTCTTAATGGTACGGCGCTACTAACTACGGACGACCACCGTGAAATAGCGTGACTGACATCCGAGGGGTTAGAGTTAATTATATCAAAACAAACTAGGGCAAACATTGCAGGGTAAGTGGGTGGAAGGTGGAGGGGGGGGGGAGGGCATCCACCACAAACGGGGCCCGACACTCAAAAAGGGTCGGTGATACCTTCTTCAGGGGTGGGCGAGTGCTGTTCGAAGAAGAACCCCGGAGGCTCGCAATGCAGCCAGCCCCCTCCTACTGGTGTCAACCTGTTGCCGATGAACGCGGCGGGGAGGGAAGACGGCTTCGGAGACGGGGTGCGCGGAGCGGGGGACGGGGGGCACGACGGTGACCCCCTGGCCGTCACGCCGCCGCCTCCTGAACCCCCGGAAGCGCTGGCTGAACCAGAGTTGTTGAGGTGGCGAGAACCTGCATTGGGGGAGGGGAGGGCACGGGAATGGAATGGGGCGAATGGATTGGGCGAATCAAATGAGTTCCGGGCGCTGGATTGGAGACCTTCGCGCTCTTCGAAGTGCACCAGTGAAGGGAAGTCGGGTCATCGGTGACCTCTTTTTAACAACCCTATAGGCACTCTGTTGGCGAGGAGAGTTCAAATTTTACCGCCTCCATGGCTCAAAGCTTTTGTGACATACTCACACAGTTGAGGGGCCATTCTGGGGGGTTTCAAAATGAATGTAGCCCAGAGGTGAATATCGGAGATGAGAATGAAATGGTTAAAGTAATACAACCAGCATTTAAATAATCTAGAGCAAACTCAAATAAAAACGTCATATTCTCCAGTCGTCAAATATCTATAGAAACAGTAAAATATAATTAAGGATAAACTATAATACCACTAGAAGAGTATAAAGGGCAGTAGCCAAATAAAAACTTATTTCAAAGGAATCGGAAACCTGTTGGGTCTACAGAAGTTACCATGGGGATATGATACAACTTATTAAGGAAAGTATTACGATCAAATGCGTGTTTTCAATAATTCATTACACTAAGATGAAAAACATAAGAAACTTAGAAACATATTAAACCAATTGATCACAGTTTTCTACATGGACATTTTTAATAATAAATAGATTGATTGGTGGACTACTAAACAGCAGAAGGGATAAAATATTATAAATCTATATTTAAGTAAATAATCCAAGGACCCCTTACTGAAACAATACCTCTTTTATGTTTTAAGTTTGAATGAGTGAAAATGTTGAGCTTCGAATTATAAAATAGACAAAAGATTTGCTCAAATAACATATTAATAGGTACGGACTAAAAGCAAATATGTAGGACTTCAATTTCTCCCGGCGGATGATGGCAGTGAATTCTTCTCGGGATTTCATCCGGGTAATCTCCTCCATCTCCATCGCTGCCGACGTTTCGATGAAATCCTTTTTCAATCGTCTTCAGGGCCGAATCGGCCTCATCGGCCCTGAAGACGATTGAAAAAGGATTTCATCGAAACGTCGGCAGCGATGGAGATGGAGGAGATTACCCGGATGAAATCCCGAGAAGAATTCACTGCTAAAAGCAAATATGTTTAATTAAAAAGAAAAAATTATTTTTTTAAATATAAACTGGGAAAAATCACATAATGTGATTGTGCCTTTGCACTGTAAAAATCATTGCATTTATAATACTTTAAACTAATTCAAATCAAATTTATGACAAAAAATTCTAGTAGGAAAAGAGTAGATGATAAGTATGAGGATAGCACTTCATGACTATCAAATTGGAGATACGTAAATGGGGAGAGGTCATAATAGTGACTGAAAGCTACTCCTGATATTTCATCTTTATTTTCTTCACCATACTGTTTCCGCACCTATCATAACTACACAGGCATCCACATTTACCTTGATAATACTAGAAAAAGTGGAAACCTGAGTCAGTTTGATGAATAAGTATGGACTAATATAAAAATTGCATTTGAATACTATCTTTAAGTCACTAAAGATGGTGTTTTTTCATTTAATATGAAGTAATTTATTAATTGCAACATATTTCATGTAAATTTTACTTCCAAGTTTGATATTTATTTGAGTAAAAGTAAAGGCTAAATAATGGGATACTAAATCACTATACTTAAAAAGGCTAGAATGACTTATGACAATAGTTGAAATAAATACAATAAATAAGAGCTTCAGCAGATAAAAGTTAACACATAATGATCAAATTTAAAGAGTACTAAAAAAAATAAATTAACTTTAACCCATGTTAACCCATAAGTGAGGATGGTTGCATTTTTTACCTTATTACCTAGGAAAACCAACCGACATGCTCATACATCAGATGGTGGAAATCATATGTCATTATTCTCTTAATTTTATTTAAGCATAGGAAAGAGTGGAGGAAATGGGCAAAGTTACAACCCTGTGTCAAAATTCACTTCCAATGAAAAGTTGGTGGCAGTGATAATTCACCAGGATGACAATAATTCAACAGAATCTAAAAATTCCATTCTTATTCCCTTAATTCTCATATAGAGCTGAAACACTTTGGAATGCAATGAAGTTTCACAATCTCGCACGGCATTTGAGGCATCTATAGAGATTCTCTTGAAATGAATTTTGCTGCTGATGAAATCATTGTGTCATTTTTTTATCAAGCAAAAAATTTACTTGCAAAATAGAAAAATGGCAGGCAGTCCTTCAATGTAAAAAAAATTACTTTGACTGTATGTATTAACCCAAGAGTCTTTAGCCTTTTCTTTTTTCATACATGGTGTAAAAATACAGACATTCCTTATGGTAACCATGAAACTTCAATACGAGAACCCTTCTTTTTCAACATTAAAAAATTACTAGCAGAGCATTGCTAGCAACTCAGTATGACATAACAATCAATCATTGTATCAGTGAAGTAGGTTGAAAAAAAATGAACAATATTTCTTGGCAAATTCAATTGTCAAGATTTTCTGAGAGTGAGTTATCAACGCCAATGAGATTTACGAGACATATTAAATCGAATCCAGACAAGGGTGCATGAAGTTGCAGAAATTCGCAAGAATAGGAGGAGAACGATTATTAGGGAAGTTCTCACCTGGGCTGTCGAACGACCTGCTCTCCTTTCCACCCCGGCACTCAAACTCCCTCTTCCTCACGGCCACGTTAGGGACACTCTTCTTCGACGAGAGCCTCGACAGTTCACTCCTGTAGAAGTTCGTCTTGTCCACGATCGCCTCGCCCTCCTCCGTCACCTCGCCGCTCTCAAACTGCCGCGCCCTCCGCGACACCAGCTGCAGGGACGGCGGCGGAGACTGGGGAGGCGTGGCAGAACCCAAGGCGCCCGCCGACGGCAGGTTCTCAGTGATCCGGCTCAGAGTGGTCACAAATGCCTTGGCTGCATGTCTCTGCCTCGCGCTGCCCCCGGAGGCGAGCTGCTGCTGCACTTGGACGCAATCTTGCCCCTCAATGCCCGCAGTACCACCTTTCCTGGGGATCACCGAGGGGGACGTGGGCTTAGAGGGTGACCCAGGGGAGTCGCCCAGGTCTCCGCCATTTTGCTGGCTCGGCGGCCACGGGGGTCTCTGGAACTTCTGCGGGTGGGCGTAGAACTCCCTGGGTATCGGCGCGCTGGTCTGCGGGAGCCAGATGGGCTGCGTCGGGCGCCTAAGGAACTCCTCCTTCTGCTCGAAGCTCTTCCGAATCCGTCTCATCACGGAGTCCGTGACGGCTGAGTCGTCATCGTCTTCCGGGTAGCAGGCCCCGGATCCCCCGGAGGGCGAGGACGCCGGAGGTGGCCCCGGATCCCGGAAGCCGTCGCAGCGCATCGTCGGGGGTGGGAGAGAGGCGGTGGAGTCCCTCCTGCGGGGGTCGAGGGAGCAGAAGGGGGAGCCGTAGGAGGCGGGGAGGGAGTGGAGGGAACCGTTCGAATCGTGTGCCAGGGTGCCCTCCGAAGAGCCGTCGGCACTGCTTCCGCCGCTGCAGAATGAGGGCGGTGAGTGGGCGGCGTGGGGCCTCTGTTGGGGCGAGAAGGCGCCCCCACCGGGAAGGGAGGCCCTCAGGCTGTTACCCGCCGACTCCGTCGACGACCACCCGGATCCCCCGCTTGCCCTCCGCCGGTGTTCCTCAGTGTCCTCCACCTGCACGTACGAGTCGAAAGATGGAGAATTTAGTGCAGTCAAGCCAAATGAAATCTCCTATTCAAAATACGAGATCTAGCATTGGTGGTCTCTATGGCGCTTGACTATCCATCACAGCTCGAGATGACAATATTTGATTATATTTGAATATCGATTATATTTATGAAATATAATTCTTGATACTTGAGGAAGAAAGAAGAAAATAAATACTAGAAATCAGTGGTATGACTGGAGTTAGAAGTGAGGACAGCATGGCCGCAAATTGCTAAGAGAGTAAAAAGATTATATAATAATAGCACGTGCCATATTTTTTCACTAATACAGAAGAGTGGGGGCAGAAGTACTTGGGGACCACTGGTCGAGACATTTTCTAAACTTAATCAGTTTCAATAATCTTTTTAAAGTAACTCAGTACTTCCATATACAAGTTATTTGAGATGAAATTTAAAGTTAGTTTCTACACATAGGCTTATTTTCTACATTGGCGCCTAAATAAGGCTTATTTTCTATATTGGCACCTAAATAAAAGTTAAATCTCTTCAGGCAATCTCGTTAACTTCGATTAATAATATACACCATAATCCAAGTATTATGTCACAAAATTGATTATTTCAAGCGCCCTTCAAGTCTCATGGATGTAAATAATAATGAATTCCAAGACAGCACTGGCGAACAAAAACACACAAAAAAGAAACTCACAGGTATTACAAATTTACGGTGGCGCTGCCACCTTTCTCAAGGAGATTTAGGTTCCTTCTCTTCCTTGAGAAAGGTGACAGCGCCACCCAAATTCGGAGTACGTGCGAGTTCCTTTTTGGTGATTCTATTTTTGTTCGCTAGTGCTTCCTTGGTATAATAAATAAATAAATAAATATGTATGTATATATAAATATACACACACATACATATATGAGGGAGTGGGAAAGTGAGCTTGCGCGATATCATGCCTTACCTGATACGGGTCGCAATAAGCATCCACCTCCCTGATCCGAAGATTCGTGTCGCTAGACCTGCGGGCTACCGCAGGGTGGGCCCTGGCCACGAGATGCCACGAATGGGCCTGCCCCTGCTGAAACACGACGCCCTCCGGGATGGAGGAAGGACCGCTGCCGGGGACGCAGCGGGGAGACCCGGACACCGAGTCTCCGACGGAGGCGCGGTAGGGTCTGGGTTTGGGGAGGTGAGACAAGTGCTGTTGCTGCTGCTGCTGCGGGATGCGGCGCGTTGGCTGCGCGGACGACCTCAGCATCGCCTCGGGCGACCTCATCGAGGACGGCGCAATTGGCCGTTGATTGGTTTCCGGGTTGTGGGCAGTGTCGGCGAAATACTGAAAGAAACATTCAAATGATTTATTCACTCTTTAACAACCAAAAACAAGTTAAATTAATTTTACGATAGAGTTTGATATATTAACTACAGTAATCAATATAGTGGGTGGTGTGAAAGTACAGTGGATTGATTGCAGGGACTACTGACTGGCGAGCCCAGAATCCTCAACTTTCTCCAAGCTTTGATTTTTCTCGCACTAGAGATTTCTGGGAAAAGAATTTTCTAGGGCGGAAGGGAACTGAGTCCACATCCTGTGTATATGTGTAAGTGTGAATTTTAAAAGCCAAATGATTGTTTTTCAATTGATCTCTACCCTCTCATGTCAAAACAAACCTTGTTGATAAATTGTATTGATGTGAGAATCAATTTGACGGTTGGCATTGATAGGTGGCGGTAGTATTTACCACGTACCTATTATGCCCAACGGCGTGTGAATTTTGAACATTAAGGTGGGTGAGAGGTTTCTTTTCTTGTGCCGTCTGTGATTTCATGTTAGAAAGAAAATCACTACTTGGGTTTGGCTGGAGTGTCGAGGTGAATCACTAGAATTCGAATCCGTAACACTGCAGTTTTTATGCCCTACCCTCTTGGGTACCACCCACATATTTTGAAATTATAAGTTCCATGAATATGTTCTAGGTTTTGTTCAAAGCGGATTAATATTTATTAAATCCCGAAGATTTTCAAAATGAAAAAAAAAGCAATTAGCAGAACCTCGACAGTCTAGTGGACATTGTTTGCAATTAAATCGTCAATACTTACAAGTTGCAGGATATCATCCTCCTTGGGAACTACCAATAGGTGAAGAAATTTGGTACTCTGTTGTATGAGCTGGACTACTTCCGCGTATGATTTTCCACCAATTGTTTCGCCGTTGACGCTAATGATTCTGTCGCCTACGAAAAAGGTAATGTCATGAATTGATGT